>JAFFJZ010000013.1:1962500-3167000 GCA_018340375.1 Gonatopus flavifemur
AATCAATAAAAAGGGTGCCCTATCTCGCGCAAGATGGATCTGGATTACCGAGTCAAGTAGGAAGAGATTATCAATGCAACCTCGTTTAGATCTGAATCCAGATTGCCATTTGGTTATCACCTTGTTGATAGTTGCCCGTTGCGTTAATCTTGAGTATAGTATTTGTGTGAAGATTTTTGTGAATGCTTTCACCAACGCGAAGGGGTGGTAATCGAGTGGGGTGTCCTTTTCATCCTTCCTGTGTATCATCCTCACATGTATAGATGCCCATGTATTCGGTTCATTCTCTTCAGATGAAATTTCGTTCAAGAATACATTCAAACATAGTAGCCAGTGGTGAGGTAAATACTTATAAAATTCAGAGCCAATTCCGTCTGATTCCGGGGATTTTCCTGTTTTGTATCTGCGTAGACTGTCAGCAATTTCTTGGTCAGTGATAATCGAATCAAGTGCAGGATTAATTATAGCTGGCAGAATGCTCTCGTGGGGATTCCTAGGGGGGTAAAGCGAAGAGCAGTATTCCTCTCATGCCTCCAGTCTTATGAATTCTTTTAATGGATATCGCGATCTGAATTTCTTTATAAGTTGCCAGAAAGCTGTGGCGTCTGTCGCAGATGCGATTTGGTTTACTATGTCTATTTTGTATTCCTTCTGTTTGTGTGAAAAGGTGTTCTTATACTCAGTTTCGGCTACAGAGTAGTTTGCGAGTGTAACCGCGGAGGAAGACAATTTTGTACATATTTTTAGCCGTTTCGAGATTTCCCTTCTAAGTATTTTGTGATCATGTTTTTGATTCGACGTTTGTGTCCCATATATATCAAACTTCAGTCACTTGCAGTGCTTTCAATTGTCCTCAACAGATTCTCTGATAGGTCATCGACTGAGTTAAAAATATGACAAATATTCGGAGAGTATTGAATAGTGTTAAGGTATTGTTCCGACAATGAAGGTTTCCATCTAAGGGAAGTTGAAGTATGTGCAATCGATTCAAAAGATTGGTCAGAAAGAGGAACTTCCACTGGGAAGTAATCTGAGATCGTTGGTACTCGGAGCACTTTGAAGCGCCTGACGGCAGATGACCCTGCTAGATTCGTCCAGACGAGGTCGGTGCCCGACGCTCCTTTTGCATTTGCAAAAGTATACTGAGCGGGGTTATCTTCCTTGGATCTGCCATTGAGGAGTATCAGCTAATAATTTTCCATTAGATCAACTAATTTCCCCCTGGAATTGATCTTTTGGTCAAACAAGGATCTTTGTGTGAAGAAAGATGAGCTATTTGAAACTAAAGTATCGTCCAATTGACTTGAATTTCCCACTCTTGCATTAGAATCTCCCCCAAGTATGAGTACATAATTATTGTATTTCAATGAAATTGTGAGTAAAATATCATTCAGACTACTTGAAAACGAATCGAAATCCGATTTTGGATTAGTATACACAGATCCTATAATAAAAATTTGAGAGTTATACGTTACTCTATTGAATATGTACTCATTCGGACTGAATAAGGTTTCGTAGGATTGGTGAGATTCATTTATGAGAGTCAGAAGACCACCGCTGGCTCTTCTTATATTGGTGTTCCTCACTGCTGAATAATCTGTCAGCTGACAGTACCGTAGGCTGGTGGGGAGATGAGTAGGGGGCCGTGTGATCCAAGTTTCGTAGCCACAACATACGTTGAATGGTGTTGCAAATTTTGGGGGGTCCAATATATTAGTGATGCCGTGGATACTCCAGAATATTATTCGATGCTGATCACTGTTAGCAGTTTTTGATTGCTATTCCTTATTGATATTAGGTGCATTGGTATTGGGAACATTTTTATTTGCCGAATACGCGTGGAGCGTATTGCCCGCCGTCTGTGTATCTTCGGTCGATTTCTTCGTCTTGTGTGATTTTCACAGAGCAGATCCTTTTGGTCTCCCTCTCTTGTGACTCAACGCTGAGGCATTGGAAGCAAGTGATCCTTAAGTATCGCGTCTGTCCTCACTCTTCTCAATCTGCCGCAGTGGTTCGTTATTATGCTTCATCGTTTGTATCAATGCTTGTACGGAGAGAAGATCATTGGCAACTTTATCAGTATATAATTTGTTTCCTTTCATCAAAGAAGCTTGTTCATGTCGTTTTCATTCATCTTGATATTTTCGCAAAGTTTTACGAGTTTTCCACTGTTGTCTGGTGAGGTCACTCGATATTGGGAGACCTAGCTCACGCAAGGTTTGAGTGTTTTTGAGGATTTCATTTTTCAATTGTGTTTGCGTTAACTGGATGAGAATCGGTCTCGTGCTTTCTTTCTTACCAAGACGATAGACGTTGCCGATGTTGTGTCTTAGTATTTGTATATTAGCTTTGACGTAAATTTCAAGGACAATTGTCAACAGATCTCGGTTCGTATCACGAGAGTACATTACATTATGAATTATCATGTTCTCCGATTTCTCCTTGATTTTCAAATATTCTATCTCATTAGTAAGAGAAGTTATTTGCGTTTCGAGTTGTGTACATTTCTTGTCTTCAGAGTACTTGTCTTCCAATTTACAAATGCAAGAAAGTATCGTTGAAATATCACCTGACAACGTAACATTGCTGCAATTTACTTGTAATTGGATGTTGTAATACTACTGTTGTAATTCTCATGACAGGTACTTTCAAGATCGCATCAACATCGATGCAAGGTTCTAACGGGAATGCTCAGTAGGAAATTTGAATCTGACGTCGAAAAACGAATTCGAGATGGCGGACGTGAATTTGGTCAATTCCGCTTGTCTAGACAGATTCATATGAAACATGGGTCCTGGGGGTTTTCGAGGCTGAGGAGTTCGGATCTGACGTCAAAAGACGAATTCAAGATGGCGGATCCAACATGGCGGATGTGAATTTAGTCGTTTTGGCGATTATGGACGGATTCTTATGGAACATGGGTTCCAGGGGTTTTCGAGGGTGCTGAGTTGGAATCTGGGATCAAATCCCGAATCCAAGATCCAAGATGACGGACGTGAATTTATTCAATTTTGCATTTGTGGACAGATTTATATGAATCATTGGTCCTGGGAGTTTTAAAAGGTGAGGAATTCGAATCTCACGTCGAAGGACGAATTCCAGATGGCGGATCAAACATGGCGGACGTTAATCTATTCAATTTTGCATCCATATACAGATTACCCTAGTGGATCTGATTTGACCAGTGAACTGTATACATACTGGAATGAGCAATCCCCGGATATTCAATGGAAATTCTTCGTCAGAGAGAGAGAAAGCAGTGAATGTACAAGAGACATCGCCTGACCCTGCCACTTACTACCTTTGCTACAAAAATTGTGAAAATCATCCATGTTTTTAGCGAAGGTAGTAAGTGTCAGGGTAAGGCGATGACTGTCATGCATTCACTGCGTATATGACTTCTCTCTCTGACGGCGCTAATCTAGGGAGGGCTCATTCCAGTATGTATAGAGTTCAATGGATTCGACCAATTTTCGTGGTTGGATATTGGTCATTTCTTGATTTGATCGTACTTTGGTTTCACATTGGTTTTATAATAGTAAACGCTATTCATTCACTATAATCAAACCATAAGATTATGGGCACTTTGAGCCTTTTTTTGAATAAAAGTCACCACAAAAATTCGTTATATTTTGGTTTTCAATTAGTCATGTTTTGATGATTTTATGGATATGTGTGCAAAGCTGACCACAGTATACTTTGGACAGAACAATGTAAATATCAGTGGCCTCATGGTCAATTATTTAGGAATAACTGCTAACTCGAGCTGATCAAAAATGTATCAAAAAAGGCCTCTAAAAAAGAAATCCAGTTGAATGGAATTTGGTCATTTTGTTGAAGTATTCAGATGAATCACCAATAATAGTCGAACGTCGGAAAAGAAGGAAAGAAAAGGAGAATTTGGTTACGACTGGTCAACTTGAGGGCACTCAAGCATCAGAAAGAGCGGGCGAAATTTTGCCCCAAGTTTTTTCATAAATTACTCGACAAAATTGAATTTAAAATTGATGATAAGTGAATGCATACCTAAAATTAGACTCTCATCATGAATTAGGGTTTTTTCATAGTTTGCAAGTATTGGGAAACGAAATGACAAAAAATTGTTGACAGTTGGAAGTTATTACTTTCTGAATTCGCTTATACTCGCCAGAAAATCAGTAACGCATAATTTATGAACAAAGTTGGCGAAAGTAAGACCTCACGGATCAGATTGACCGACTGTACGCAGAATTGAAGATGATTATTCCTTAGCTAGCGCCAAAAAATTATGTGAATATGATTGATAATCATCGGTGATTTTTCGGTATAAAACATCTAAAATTATACATGTGTTTTCGGTGACAATTCGATTTCAACCTATATTTAATCATATTTCACACCAAGAGGAAAAAGTCATTCAGACATAGAAACCATTCCCTGGTGAAGAAATTTCGCTGAAAATCACTGAAACTTTCAGAGATATTCAGCGAAGAATTTTTCAGAGGATTTCATAGGTGTTCATAGTTCCTCAGAAGGTCTCACTGATTTTCAGAAGAATTCAGAGTTATTCAGTGATAATCATAAGTATTCAGAGGAATTTTCAGTGGAACAATGTGCCCGATAAGTGAGAGTTTTTCAGAATTTTTCTGAGATTTTCAGAATTTTTCAAGACTTTTCAGAGTTTGAAGAAATTTCCATAGGTTTTCAGAGTTTTCCAGATTCTCTCAGGTCTCTCAGTGTTTTTCAGAGTTCTGCAGTGAGATTCCGAGTATTGCAGTGGAATTCAGAGGAAATTTCAGATGATCAGAAAAACTTCTTTCACCAGGGTTTCTTCCAATTGGGACGGAGGAATAGTTTTTGGATTTGATGACTATTTCTTCATCCCAAAGTGTGTCTCATCCATTCAATTGAATAGTCATCGGAACAATGAAATATTCATCGAATGAAAAGATATTTCTCTATGATATGACAAAGCGGATTCGAATTCATCAACGTATGTGTATTGCGAAACTTTCAGAAAACCGAATGTTCATTATATCCCGCTCGCAATGAGGAGGACTCGTGAACACACGTAGCTGAGAGGAACAAATGAAATAGATGTGAGGATAAGCCTCTTGAATTGTGATATTCGTTCGAGACGAATCTATAATGATAATAAGTCGTGCAAGAGCCGAGCTATATCAAGTTCACCTTTCCTCCATTTTTGACCTATATTTACACCGTAAAGAGTTTATTTTGAATCACGTGCTACTCCAACATCTACCGGTTTTGTTTAAAACTCTTTGTTTCCGAATTATCAAATGATTTGATCGATCGCGACTTTTCTTATCATTGGTTGTTTCTTAATCGATTCGATCTCGATTAAGATTCGATAAATTGTCAAATTCAAAGTTTAAGATATCATTAAGTTACTTGTGATACATTGAAAAAGGATCTTTCATCTTTATAAATTATGAATTAGTCATTTTGTTGTGCTCTTCAATTCTTTCTGAGAAATGTATGTAGGGCATTTGCATGTGATTCTCCTTTCACGATTTTCGTCGACCGAACGCAATTATGTCATCGCTCTTACACTAGTTACGCGTGTAGGTCTTCCAATACATATCATATCCGTGTACCGACTATGTTTACCTTTTTTTCATAACGCGTTCGTTCGACGACTTTTCACTGTATCTTTGACGATCGTTTCTTTTGATTCATTACATGATATAATAGATCTCTTTTTCTTCTTGATTCAATTATCAACTTTTTGTTACTTTATTACACATATATATTTTTTGTTACTATCACGCGGTGTTGTAACCGTGCGAATGTATTATTACACGTTCGTACCGTTACAATACATTGAAAAAACGTTTGTTTCGGCGAAACAAAATTTTGGTTGAAAGGAAGGCAAAGAAACTTTTTGGTTGGCTGAAATAAAATTTATTTAGGATAAACAAAATCTATTTGTCTGTATGAAAGCCTTAATTATTGTGAACCAAATTTTGTTCACCCCAAATAAATTTCATTTCAGCCAACCAAAAAGTTTCTTCGCGTTCATTTCAACCAAAATTTTGTTTGGCTGGGACAAACTATGTTTTTAGTGTATTATCGGATCTTCACGGTGATATTGTGGTCATATTGCAGAACGGACCGAAACATTACCGTAGAGATGAAAAAGGTTTTCGTCTCTTACAATTTTGGTCACTCGCACAAAAATGATCCAAACATTACCATTGTATGGCACAGATATTTTTGGTCACATTTCGGTCATGTTTCGAAGCGCGATTTTCGTCAAAAATCGAAAAAAATTCTTCCGCAGCTGGAAACGATTACTAATCTTGTTTTCTCGATTACTAATCAAGTGAGTTGTCACTGAGCCATGCACCAGGTTCTTATAAAGAGATAGAAAAGGAGTGTATATAAGTAATGTGTGAATAATTCTGATCGTATCGCTGTCATGAAAGCATTCAATCAGTGAATATTATTGGAAAGATTGTATACGAGCCGAAGTGGCATGAGAACGTTCCGAATGTTCTATGAACACGCATAGTGTGAATGAATTTATATACATTCGGAATGTTCTGACGCCACTCCCGCGCGTATATGATCTTTCCAATAATATTCACTGTTTGAATGCCTTCATGACAGCGATACGATCAGAATTATTCACACATCACTCATGTACGCTTCTTCTCTATTGGGTATGGGAATAAGTTTCCGCCCTTTCGGAAGAAGTGTTGCTGCTGATACTATTTTTGAGTTCACTCAAGTGCTATACTTGTGATTTGGAAGTGGATATGTAAAGTGTCGATTGCGGTAGTTGACATTTGTGACAAGCGTGGATTTCTTATCTGGTGTCGAAAATGACAACGTTTGTCCCGACAAAACAGCATTTGCGGGAAGTTATGCTTCATTATTTTATTTTGGAGAAAAGTGCCGCTGGAACGTATCGTGTACTGTGCAATATTTACGGTCATCACGCTCCGTCTAATACAACTTGTCAAGAGTGGTTTCGACGATTCCGAAGTGGTGATTTTGATGCGAGTGATGAAGAACGCGGAGGGGCACCAAAAATTCCGAGGATGTAGAACTGAAACAATGATTGAATGAAGATGCATGTCGAACCCTAGATGAGTTGTCTGAATAGTTGGGTGTTGACAGGTCGACCGTCGGTAAACGCTTGCACGAGATGAGAATGGTCCAAAAAGCAGGCAATTGGGTGCCGCATCAACTAGAGGAGAGAGATATCGAGAGACGTTTGGTAACGTGCGAGATGCTTCTTGAACGGCAGAAGAGGAAGAGTTTTCTGCATCGTATTGTCACTGGCGATGAAAAATGGATCTATTACGATAATCCTAAGCGTCGAAGAAGTTGGGGGCTGCCAGGTGTACCAGGTCCACCGACACCGAAAACAAATATCCACGCTTCGAAGATTATGTTGTGCATTTGGTGGAATCAGAAAGGTATCATTTATTATGAACTCCTTAAACAGTCAGAAACAATCACTAGCGATCGTGACAGACTACAGCTAATACGTTTGAATCGAACTCTGAAAGAAAAACGACCGGAATGGGATGGTAGATATGATAAACTCATCTTGCTGCATGATAATGCTAGGCCACATGTTGCTCAACCTGTTAAAAAATATTTGGAAGGAGTGAATTGGGAAATCTTGCCGCACCCGCCGTATCCCCCAGACATCGCGCCTTCGGATGATCTCCTATTTCGATCTATGCAATCAGCCTTTACTGGAGAGTGGTTTACTTCTTACGAAAGTGTCGAAAAATGGCTCAATGAATGGATGGAGTCAAAAGAACCTGCTTTTTTTCTTCCAGGAATCCGTATGCTGCCTGGAAGATGGTCAAAAGTGGTCGCTTCCAATGGTGCATACTTTGAATAACATTATGTAATAATCCATTGTTTGAATAAAAATCAACTTCGCTTGAAAAAGGGCGGAAACTTATTCCCATACCCATATCTCCTTATAAGAATCTGGTGCATGGCTCAGTGACAAGTCACTTGATCAGTTATCGAGGAAGCCAAAGTTCGATTCCAGCTGCGGAAGTATTTTCATTCATTTTCGACAAAAATCACGCTTCGAAACATGACCGGAATGTGACCAAATATCTGTGCCATACAATGGTAATGTTTGGATCATTTTTGTGCACGTGACCAGAATCCAACCGAAGAAAATGTCCATATATTTGGTTCAGTTTTTCCATTCCACAACCTAAAATCGACCAAAATTTAGTCGATGAGAATTGCAGTAGATTCTGGTTTTTTTATTGTTTTGTAACTACAAAAGGACCAAAATTCAATCAAGAAACATACTTTACGAATTTGATTCTTATTTTACTCTTCAACAAAAGAGAACAAAAATTTAGTCAACGACATCTTCTACAAGTTTCGTTCCCTCTTACATTTGCAACCTACAAATGACCAATTCCTATGAAACGACTGATCCTCACATTGGTCGATTTTTGTTCATTTTTTGTTAAAAAAAAGTCTCAAAGTGACCAATTTTTTTCCGGCCAGTTTTGGTCATCCCAGATCCGCTAGGGTACATGGAACATAGGTTCGAGGGGTTTTCGAGGGTACTGGATTCGAATACGGCGTCAACTGTCGGATTCATGATAGCGGATCCAAGATCACGGACGTGAATTTAGTCAACTTCGCATTTGTGGACAGATTTATATGGAACATGGGTCTAGGGGTTTCGGAGGGTGAGGAATCCAAATCTGACGACCAAAAACGAATTCGAAATGGCAAATCCAATATGGCACACGTGAATATAGTCATTCTGGCTCTGATGAACAAAATTATATTGTTATATGTAACACGGGTTCTGGGAATTTCAAGGGTACTGAATCAAAATCTGGGCTCAAATGTTGGAAGAAAATAATAATCTCGATCTCCCCGTGTAAGCTTTTTGAAGTAGCTATTGAAACAAATGAAGCCCGAAAATATTCCGATTCATTCCTAAATTACGCCTGAATAACTCTTTGTTACGCTCATTACGCTTCAATGACTTTCAGCTTACGCTTTCGTCACGCTTTCAGGCTCCATCTTCACCAGGACAGTTGGAATCCTGCAGTTCTCCAGGTACATGTTTCTGAATCATTCGGAGATGGTATGAGGGATGTTAGGCAATAAGTTTCAGGCTTTCTAAATATGACATCTACAAAGTTTCTCAATTGAGTGAAAAACCGATGAGTGCCTTTTCGTATATCCACGGATATCTGAATTGTTCAAAATGCGAGCGAAGCGAGAATATGTGGGTCACGAACCATTCAAAATGAGCGAAGCGAATCTTGAAGCGGGTCGGACTGCTGAGTGAAGCGACGCAGTCAGGGGGTGGAGCCATCTGGTTCTCTTATCCATTTACAAACGTTTGCAAAACTTTTATGGGACCTTCCCATGTTCCCAAAGCGTTAAGTGACCGTATCCAATATTGATAGGGTTTTCTATCGTAATAAAATATATCCCAATATTCCTACAACATTCGTACCATTATATTCTTAGAGTATTTTGAAGAGTTCAGTTTAAACAGTCTCCGGATATGCGTGAAATGTCTTCGCACGTAATGAGAATCTCCATACCTTATTGAATGTCCTCAATGTGTACTCTCACACACTCTTGGAATGGTCGCGAGCTACTTCAGTATTCTCAAATATTTCTGTATTCATATATTTCTTATCGGGTACATTTTTATTTTCAAATAACCCTGTTGCCACATAACTCTATTTCAAAGAATTTCTGTACCCAAATTTTTGTTTCTGCGTAAAATGACAGTCACCAATACGAATTTACGTGTTACGTCATTGTCGATTGTCATTTCATCCGAGAATAAAAACTTGGTCATAGAGATTCAAAAGAAAAGAAATATTTTAGGACAAAGTCATTCAAGAATGGAGATGTTGACGATGAAAAATATTCAAATCTATAAATATTTGAGAATAGAGACATTCAAGAGTAGAGTTATCTTGGAATGGAGATATTTTACATTCCATAAACTCAAAAACAGAGATGTATTAGAGATCGGTGATACGTATAAATACCATCATGTTCTCAACAAATTCATAACTAGTTCTTGAACATTGCAATAGAACGTTAATAAAAACTTCATACGTATGTTATAGGAACGTATCAATATTGAGACGCAATGCCTATCTCTAAGATGCATCAGTATTGAGTCGTTGGGGAATATATTCCGCTGGAAAATGATAATAGTGAAATATATGTACAATACAATATTCAATAAAATACATGAAAAAATTGATTTCAAATGGGAATATAAAAGAATTTTCCAAAAATCTCCCAAAAGATCATTGCACGTTCTGTTGGAATACACGCAAAAACGTATTTCGAACGTCAGATACAAAATCCAGGACTCTACATAATTCACATACTTGGCGTATGAAATGTACATGTACGCTACAGATGAGCGATACGTCTTGATACCGATATGTTTTTATGCAATTTTTCATGTTGTCATACATTTCAATAAATTTTTATGAGAACTTGAAACGTATTCCATAGAATCGTATCTTTGAAGTATGCCATTCCAAAGGATAACCGGAGGGTTCCGCCCCCTAACTGCTTCGCTTCGCTCAGCAGTCCGACCCCCTTCAAAATTTGCTTCGCTTATTTTGAATGAATCGTAGGCCACACATGCTCGCTTCGCTCGCATTTCGAAAGTTTCAGATATCCGGGGATATATGAAAAGGCACTCATCGGTCTTTCACTCACCTGAAAAAATTGTTAAGTGTAATATTCAGAAAGCCTGGAACTAATTGGCTACCATTCTTCGTACCATCTTCGAATGATTTAGAAAAATGTTTCTAAACAACCGCAGAATTTTGACAATTGTCCTGGTGAAAATGAAGCCTCGGAGTACGATGAAAGGGTGAGCTGAGAGTCATTTGAGCGTACCGAAGAGTCGGTTCAGGTGGTTCTTTAGCAATATTCAGGATCAAATTAACAAAGTTATTCTGAAACTTACGAACAACCACACGAAACTTTTCATGGTCTTTTTCTTAATTAACTTTTGTTTTCAATTCGTTGGTGACTTATAGGGGCTGACTGTATTCCTTGTGAGATGTGGAAAACCTTCGATGTGTAAATTTTTCATATATAGGGTCAAATTCGCCAAGTGTTCCCATCTGAAAATGTCAATCTCATCAATGTTGATGAAATTCCATGAGTTTATTGTACCAGTGAAGCTCTTCAAATTGTGTTAACACCAGGTTTCTAGGAAGTCAGGTTTTTGTGGTACAGGGGTTTAAATTTCCAAGATTTTTTTGATCTGCGTTTTTTCGAAAAATCATTATCCTCATTAATTCCATTTAATGAGAATATGTTATGATTGATATTGTTAGGATTTTTTCTGAATTTTACGATAAAAATACTCTCATTCATGCAGAAGGAATATTTCACACAGAAATTCGATTTTTGAAAGTATTTTTGCAATTTTCGGTCACTGCACTCCTTTGGATATTAATGAAACCTTGATTCCTTAGCTCCAAAATCATACAGGTTTGAGAATGGGACGAAGGAATTTCCCCAAGGCACAGAGTTCCAAGTGTGTACGTATCGTACCTTGAGTACGTGACGATCACACCATCGATTTTCAGTGTATTGTTTTATGAAAAAAGTAATTATCAAATTCATTCTCTCAATTTTGCCTACCACATCGCTCAATACAACCATCTAGATTACCCCTTTCAAATGAATAATTGATTCACGACACACGGTTGAAGAAAACACATCATACTTCATTAGAACATTATTGTAATAATTAGTCATACCAATTCGTCATCTTGGACCCATTAAATTTCTTTTTATTGATAATCAATTTTTATGGAGACGCGGCTACTGTAACTGGTAAAAGTAACTGTAAGTAGTGACTTTTTTTGTACAAGTTATAGTACTCTGATTATTTACAAAATTGAATCATTGCTACATAAATGTACAGAATGATATTAAACAATTTGCAGTATTTATTATCAATTATCAATCTTCTGATCCTTCTGGAAGGTTGTTCCTATACTCTAATTTTTATGCCTTCTTCGGGTCTTTGGGAATATATCATATTGCACTGCCGGAAAGTGAGTTTTAAGAATAAACGATGAATGTTCCATAGGTATTACACAATGGTATTTGAGAGTTCCTGCTATCGTTTTTGCAGATGCGAATCGTTTTTCGAGTGCTTTCGTAGCCTCTATATGAGTACTCTTTGGACTGAAAAAAATTACAGTTTCTTTCAAATGTTCATTAGCCCACTGATAAAGAGCATCCGCAGTCAAAATTTGATTTTCATTTGATGATGCTTGCAGACTTGCACGTGCTGCAAGTCTCTTCAAATTTCCACCAATCCCGTCGCAAGGTCCTTTGGCATGTGCACTTGCATGAAAATCCCACTCAGTCGCAATTCCAAAATCATGTTCATGATGTAGAAGATTTGCAAAATTATATTTATTTTTAAAATGTTGCGATGCTCCATCAGTGAAGTGGAAGATTTTCTCACATTCAAAATTATCTTGCAAATACTTTGTAATAATTTTTTGAAATTCATAAACAGCTACCGTATCATGAGTCAGATTATCAGACAAAATTGCTATACTGCGATGTCTTAACTCATCTAATCTGTAATAAATTACTGTTGTGAAAATGGTAACTCGTTGTTATTCCAATGAAACGATTGAATAGCATTCTGAGCAATAAATGCATAGTTTTCAGCAAAATCGCATGTAACTATGAATTCTCCGGTCTTCAAATTATCCTTGAGATTCTTAAGAAAGGACGATTGCTCCTTTGCTATGAAAGCGTGAGATTTCAACTTATGTAACCGTCCACAGAGATCCTCCACGAAATCTCCTGCGTCTGCTATTTCAGTTTTCAAAGTGCTGCGATCAGTTTGTTGCCAAATTTGATATTCTAATCTCTCAATGTACTGGTCTGTAAGATTCGATTGAAGAAAATCCTCAACATTGTCTATTCCAGGACACACTAAACACTTGTCCAGATAGCATTCAGAAGTAGGATTATCACATACAAGCATTTTAATAGCATCATGGTGAGAAGTCATGGGGAAATCTGTCGCAGACGTTAGTTTTTGTAGACTTCTGTCATCTTGCATTAAATTCACGTTTTCATGATAAACACACACGCATACGGTATGAGTTCCAGGAGCTCCAGCGAGTACACAATTGCGAGGTCTCAGCTGTGAAAATTTCGATAAGCTCACATCAACTGTAGGATTCTTCAATTTGAATGAAGAATACAATTCGGCAAGCTTGCATAAAATCAATCTTTTTTGAACATGTTCACGCGTTCCATCATTAGTTTTGATCGAAACATAATCCTTCATGCCTGGCAATATCCGGCTATTTTCATCATCTAAGTCAAATGCTATGATGGAATTCTCAATCTCGCAAGATAACCTTCGTCCTCTCTTTGGATTTAGTGATGTTAGAATCCCATTTTCAGCTACCAACTGTATGGCTTTCCTAGCTTGACGTTCCGAAGCGTTGGATTCAGTAGCCAATGTCCTTCGTCCCCATGATTTTGGAGCAAGGGTTAGAAGCAAAATCTTTTCTGAGTAACTGGAAGACTGTTTGAATTTTTCTTTGATTTGATCGAGAACTTGAATAGCTGATTCATGATGTTTTATTTGACACTTTCGATTCAAATTCTCAGACATTTTTGTTGATGGAACGGAAAAATCTTCTTCATTTATATCAAAAGTTTCCCCCTCGTTAATTTCAAGGTGTGGGACATCATCCTCTTCTTCGAATGATTTTTGATCCTAAGAGATAATAGAAATTTCTCAATTTTCCCAGTTTCCTCCTCATTAGAACATTTTGGGGCTGCACTGAGAAGAATAAATAGTGGAATCAACTACGCACGACAGTTGGATACGTTCAAATGCAATACTTCTTTGATTCAATTAGATTTGTAGTTGACTCAACTACGATTACTTGAATGAACCTTGAATTCAAATTGAATTGACGAAGGATTGTATTTAAACGTATCCAACTGTCGTGCGTAGTTGCCTCCATTATCTTTTTTCTCAATGTATACTGTGTACTTTTTTTATGAATCGAATAATAAAGCGGAACTACCTCAAGTGAATTATTCTCGCATGTATCCATCTGAACAGATTGGGCATCGTACAAAGGTGACATTGAAGATAGTACAGTCATGTCTTTCCTGCATCTACTACATATTCAGGTATCAGAGGGTAGATGATGATATTTTTTTCTCAGATTTGAAGATAAGGTTCGAAGATCTCAAGATTTTTGGTGACAGGGATATTGAAATGGATTGAAACAACGATCACCTGAACTCTTTCGTTTCATTGTGTTATTACATGTAGGAAAAAGTCTTCCCTCAATAGAATCATTCAGCAGAAAATCAATCACAAAAACTCCATAAACAAGAAAGTTTCACTGATTTGATATTTATCTCTGTACATTCAAAACGACACAAAACCGTTGATGAGTTCAGATTGAAGAGAATGAGGTTGGTTAGGTTACAAATGAAAAAGAATCAGGTCGCCCTGGAAACATCCACAGTCACTATTCAATTGAAGCTTCAGGGCAGAAGTTTATTCCAGATAACATGTAGGCTTGTCATAACCCTGTCACACTTGTCATTCGATTGTTTTGGGCTTGTTATTGACAACCTTGTCAGTGTAAGGTTGCTACAGCCCTGCTGCAAGGGTTTTGTAAGCTTGTACCCTTGTCGTGTGTCAACTAGGGGGCTTATATCAACCTTGTCACAAGCTTGCCTGACAACATTGCAGCAAGGTTAAATTGCTATCTGGGATATGATTGATAAGAATGGATTCAAGTCCTCAGTGAATCAGAATCAGAGAATAACATTAAGAATCAGAGGATATTTGATTTCTGGAAGTGATTTTCACTGATAATGATACAGAAAATTACGGCAGAATGAATTATTCATTAGCATAAAATATTATTGCACAATGTTGGTGTAGTGTTGTACTTATACACGATGGTAGCGGGTGGACGTGGGAGATCTGAGCACTTAAACCCCTCTGTAATCTCGAGGAATCTTCTTATCCCATTTCTTAATCTGTATGATTTTGAAGCTAAAGAATCAAGCTTTCGATTTATCAAGGTTTCATCAATATCAAAAGGGGCGCAGTGACCGAAAAATGCAAAAATACTTTTAAAAATCGAATTTCTATGTGAAATATTCCTTTTGCATGAATGAAAGTATTTTTATCGTGAAATTCAGAAAAAATCCTAACAATATCAATCATAACATATTCCCATTGAATGGAATTAATGAGGATGATGATTTTTCGAAAAAACGCAGATCAAAAAAATCTTGAAAATTTAAACCCCTGTACCACGAAAACCTGACTCCCTAGAAACCTGGTGTTAACACAATTTGAAGAGGGTCACTGGTACAATAAATTCATGGAATTTCATCAACATTGATGAGATTGAAATTTTCAGGTGAAAACACTTGGCGAATTTTACCCCATATGTGATTTTTACAATGATTACTCGCATTTGTTGATAATTCGTGAGATACATTCACATGAACAAAAGTGTGTGACAGTTTCCTGATGATGGAATGTGAGAAAACTCCACGGTAAAAGTTTTTCAAATCTCACAAGGAACAAAATGGGCTCTCATAAACCATGAACGGATTGAAAATAAGAATAGCTTGAAGAAGAACCATGAAAAAATTTGTGTGTTTGTTACAAAGTTATTTGTTTATATTTCGAGTTGGTGATTTTTTTATCATAAAAACGAATAGAAGCCCCAACGAATATGATTGAATCTCTTCGACCTTGGTCCCCACTGGATGATAATTGTTCAAGTTGGATTCTGAATATTGCTAGATAACTACCTTAAGCGTAACAGAGAGTCATCTGGGCGGAATTTAGGAATGATTGCAAGATTTTCACGCTTTATTTGTTGCAATAACGACTTCTTATACTTTCAGATTTCCACTAGTGTGCAGTTGTCATAACGTAAACCAGCTTCTGAAGGGTGTTCGTGTGCGAAAAAGCTGGCACAGGAAGATCAAAATTCTTATTTTTTTTCATTACTTCCCAGATTCTGATTCAGCATCCCCCACAGAACTCATGTTTCGTATGAATCTATTTTTCTGACTCCGGATTTGGATTCAGCTCCCTCGAAAACTCTCAGAACCTATGTTACATCCCGAAGAGAACATGAAGCTTCAGCGAACGGTTAGATTAGATTTGTATAGATCGGATCGAAGGTTCATGAAAGGTAACTTTTAGATTGACAAACGTTTGTCAAAGGTGCTACGAACGTTGAAATGTCCACCTCAAGATATTTTCAGGAAACATAGATGAAACGTTGATTGAAGGTTCATCGAAGGTTTGAGGAAGCTTCACGAAAATATCCAAACTTAGATTAATTTATAATAATTTATGTTTATTAATTAATTTATTTTTCATATGAATTGATCAAAATCAATATAAGTATAGATATTTTTGTGAGGCTTCGTCAAACCTTCGATAAAACTTCAGCGAACGTTCCATCTATGTTCCCTCAACGTATTTCGAGGGGGACATTTCAATGACGTCCGTGGAACCTTTGTCGAACGTTTGTGAATCTAAAAGTTAGCTCTAATCAACCTTTGGCCCGATATATACACATCTGATCTGAACGTTCGCTGAAGCTTCATGTTCTTTTCGGGACATGAATCTGATCATAAATACGAAAATGAACAAATCCACGTCTGCCATATTAGATCCACCACCTAGGATTTGTTTTCTGACTTCAGATTTGGATTCATCATCCTCGAAAATTCCTCGGACCCGTATTTCATATGAATCTGTTCAATGGAACCAGAACGACTGTATTCTCGCCCGCCATATTGGATTCACCATCTTGGATTCATTCTTTGGATGCAGATTTGTGTTGTATATCATCGAAAACCTTCAGGATCCATGGAATTCTGATCGTGAACATAATAATGCCTATATTCACGTCCGCCATATCAGATCCACCATTTGAAATCAATGTCAGATTCTAATTCAGCACCCGCGGAAACCCCTACAACTCGTGTTTCATAGGGCTCTGGCCATGAATGCTATAACGACTGAATTCACGTTCGCCATTTTTAATCCGTCATCATGAATTCATTTGTTGACGTCACATTCGGATTATGCATCCTCGAAAACCACTAGAACCTATGTTTTAGATGAATCTGTCCATAAATGCGAAAATGACGGAATTCACGTCTGCCATATTGGATCCACCACCTAGGATTTGTTTTCTGACCCAAGATTTGTGTTGTATATCATCGAAGACCTTCAGGACCCGCGTTTCATGAAATTACGATCGTGAATGCAATGATGCCTATACTCACGTCTGCCATCTCGGATCCACCATTTTGAATCAATCCCTACAAACAACCCAAACAGCACAACGTGCCACTGGGTCGTTTATGGAAGGTTCATAGAACGTAGAGGAGGTTTCCTGAACGTTCAGAAAACGTCCCAGAGACACATTGTGCTGTTAGGGAATGATTACTGGCGTTTCAATGGGCCGCTAATGGTTGGGCGATGCCGTTGAAGAGCCGTCACTGGCCCTTTGGAATGCCAGCAGTTGTGTTTGCTGTGATGTTTTGACGTCAGATTCTAATACAGCGCCCGCGGAAACCCTTGAAACCCGTGTTTCATAAGAATTCGGGCATACCCGAGTTAAAATTTTTAAATCGCTGAAATGAAAATATACGGTACTGTTACGGATGTGTTGCGGGCGCATCTGTACTGAACCCGCAATAATACTGTAAGCACCCGCACCACGCCCATAACAGTACCGTATATGCCTGCACCACATCTGCAACACTCCTGCACACAAAAATGATTACGCCCGCACCACGTTTGCACCATAGCTGCACTAAACCCGCACACAGTGAATGACGATTGACGATAAATCCCGGAACGTGTTCGCACCAAGACCGCACCAAGCCCAGAACATGCATGCAATAGAGCTGTACCAGGTCCGCACCAGACCCGTAAATGTCGAAATTACTGTTGCAATGCGTGCTTAAGGGCCCTCGAGCACAGTAGAACTGTAAATGTGTAGGTACACACATATAGCACATAGGTATAGTTAAAACGAGGAAAACTTTACTCCAAACTTTTGTGCAAAATAGCAATTGATGTGAAATTTAAAAAATATTTCACCATAGTGCTTATTCGGGATTGCGCCATAAATATAAATGTAGCGGTGAAATCACTTTTCATTCTCTGTAAAAAATTCGTGAATACGCGAGACGATTTGACATTTTGTCGTCACCATGTTGATATTGGAAATATCTCAAGATGCAAGTGGCAGCTGCGTTTCAAAGTAAACATTTGATTATTTTTTATTATATTCCAAATTTCAAGGTTTTCGAAATAATCCATCGATTGATGGAATTTTTCAATACTGCACGTGATTTATCGTAATAGAACTTATATGTATATACAATATATGCTATTCCGCATGGAAAAATTACATTACACTTCCCATGAACCCTTCATGAATGTGATTGAATTGAGATCGATTAGTTTGGTTATTACCCAATCAACGCACCCACGTTATTTCAACGTTGAAAGAACGTTGGACTGTCAAACGGACGTCAGTCGTTGATTTCATAACGTTGATTTTTAGTTGAAATCTGATAGGGAAATAGACGACCAGAAATTACGTTTTGATGACGTGTAATTTAAACTAATATCCAAAAGTAACCATCAAACGACGTCCTCAAAAAACGTGTTTTGAACGGGTTTGAATCATGCGTTTAAAATGTGTTTATAATACCTTTTGTTTGAACTTCAATTGAAGATAGTCTGCTGAAAATGTCGAACGAAACCGAACATAGGTTAAAATTTCAACAAAGAGCAAGATAGTCAATAGTGTGGCATACTTTCCAAACTCTGTCATACTCAGAAATACTGTTGTTCTTGATATTGAATGAAAAGTTTCCAAAATAATTTGTTGAATTCACTTCGCGTTTTAGAACCATCATTAAGACACGTCAATACCTGACGTCTTTAAAACGATGTTCAAAGCGTTGATATGACGTTATTTTATGATTGAAAAACACGTGATCTGCGCGACGTTTGTACGTTGAATCAACGCAAGAATATTACTAATTCACAACGTGTGGTTATCGACTGTTTTTGACGTTTTTAAAACGTGCGTGTGTTTATTGGGTATCCCGCATAAGATTTGATCGACACAATTTTTATTCATTTATGAAAAAAGAGGACCATTTATTCAGAGAAAGAACGATCTTTGATTATGATGAACGAATTGTACGTGTAACGGTCAATTACCGATACATCGTTTTGATTATAATTCTACGTACGTTTATGTTAAAATTTTATGTCATTCAAAAAAGTATAGTTCACGAGAAAGATGACATAATTTTGATACTGAAATGTATTTTATGATAAGTAATGTCAATTATATACGTTACAACACTTTTACAACATATTTTGTTTTACAATGTGAACTTTTGGAGAGCTTTATAATCATGGAAAAAAACTTTGATATTCTGACCATAGAAAGAATGTTTAGGTTTCTCCAAAACGCAACCTCCAACTTTATTTCACGATATTTCCAAATTTAACATGGCGGTGACGAAATTTCAAATCGTCTGACGTATGTACGAATTTTTCTTTATATATATGAATCGAGAATGATTCCACCAAGGGCGCATCCAGAATTTTTTTTTGGAAGGGGCCTATGTTAGGGATGTATATCTATGTATACGAAATGTATAGATATATGGAAAACGAAAAAATGCTGGATTTGGGGAGGGGGGGGGGGGGTCCGGACACCTTGGACCCATCCCCTGGATACGCGCTTGGATTCCACCGCTGGATTCATATTCAAGGCGTACTTCCAGGCACTATGGTGTGATATTTTTCAAATTTCATCTCAATTGCTATTTTGCGCCAAACGTTTGTGCGGAATAGTAATTGATACGAAAAAATCTGGGATTGCCCAGTGTTCACCTGCACTGAGAAGAATTCATCATTAAGAATTACTGGTTTTTGTCAGTAGACGAGGGATATACTTCACATGTGATTACAAATTGATGGGGAATATCAGTAATTTTTTATAGCGTTATTTTAATCGAAAAAAAAATTTTGTCCTCACCGGCATCGAACATCATTGTTCGTGATCACAAACCTGGCATGTTTCCCCGGAGCCACGCAACAATTTCGAAAATAGGATGGTTTCTAATTCATATCAGTGTCATCAATTAAGAATTTTCGTTTACAACTTGTATGATGAAATATTACTGTTTTTCAACATGAATCCTCTTCTCTCTCTGGTTTTAATTTTCAAACTTCGGAGCATGAAAAATTACTGTTTTTTCTCATCAATTTGTGATCTCAAGCCAGGTATATGAAATCGTTATGTCAAGTATATCCCCCGACTAATGGGAAAACCAGTATTTTTTGATAATGAATATCTCTCAGTGTGGGCTTTACCTCTATTTCCTGTAAAACATTCGTAAATACGTGAGACGATTTGACAGTTTGCCGTCGCCGTGTTGCTTTTGAGAATATCGCGAAATGCAGTTAAAAGCAACGTTTTGGAGTAAGTGCTTTTTTTATTACCATGTTCAGAATAACAAAAAAAATCTTTTTCAATCGTGAATTTTCTACAATTTCACCCCATAATGTGCTGTGAAAGTGATAATGTATATCGTTGATTTTATTCCGCATAATCAAATATTCCAGGGTAAAAATTGCGTTGCATTTCCCGTGGACTATGCATGTGTGTATGAAATCAATATTTTACATAACCGTATGTAGAATGATGTGGAGAAAACGATGTATCGGTAATTGACCGTTACACGTATACAATTCGTTCATCATAATCAAAGATCGTTCTTTCTCTAAACAAATGGTCCTCTTTTTCTATAAATGAATAAAAATTTTGTCGATCAAATTTTATGCAGGATGATGACCAAACTAATCGATCTCAATTCAATCACATTTATGAAGGGTTCATGGGAAGTGTAATGTAATTTTTCCATGCGGAATAGTTTCATTTGTACATACATATAAGTTCTATTACGATAAATCACGTGCAATATTGAAAAATTCCATCAATCGATTGATTATTTCGAAAACCTTGAAATTTTGAATACAATAGAAAATAATCAAATGGTTACTTTGAGACGCAGCTGCCAGTTGCATCTCAAGATATTTTCGAAATCAACATGGCGACGACGAAATGTCGAATCATCTCGCGTAATCACGAATTTTTTATAGGGAATGGAGAGTGATTTTACTGCTGAATTTACGAGGGTGAATTGATAAGTTTCCGGCCTGACCAAGAGATGGCGCCACTAGGCCTACCTTGAGGTGGCGTTCTATAGTACCATCCTTAGATAGCTTGTAGCTATAGTTTCAGTCCGATCGCCATGTTAGTTTAGTTTTGAGAGCACGCTGACCAAGACGCCTCTGTGTTTTTCGTAAAAATGGAAAAGCTGGAAAATCGTGCTGTCATCAAATACTTTTATTTGAAGGGGTTAACGCCGAAGGAAATTAAAGAAGAGATGGACTCAACACTGGGGACATCCTCCCCATCATATTCAACTGTTAAGCAGTGGGTTTCCGAGTTTAAAAAGGGTCGTGTGAGCACCTCTGATGAGCCTCGCTCAGGACGCCCCATTGAGGTCACAACTCCAGATATGATCGAAAAAATCCATCAAATAGTGCTGGAAGATCGCAGATTAAAAGTTCGTGAGATAGCTGAGACCTGTAAGATGTCATATGAACGTGTAAAAAATATTTTGCACCAACATTTGTATATGGAAAAGCTCTGTGCAAGATGGGTGCCGCGTTTGCTAACAGTCGACCAAAAATTGATTCGAAAGAACATTTCTACCGCCAATTTGGCGTTGTATAAGCGTAATCCAAGCGAATTTTTGCGTCGATTCGTAACCGTTGACGAAACTTGGGTCCACCACTACACTCCTGAAACCAAAGAACAGTCTAAACAGTGGATTGGACTAGGGGAACCAACTCCAAAGAAGGCAAAAACAATTTTTTCGGCGAACAAGGTTATGGCTACTGTTTTTTGGGATGCAAGAGGTATTATATACATTGATTACCTTGAAAAGGGTAAAACTATCACTGGTCAATACTACGCAGACTTATTGCAACGTTTGAGCCACGAAGTGAAAATTAAACGACCCCATCTGGCGAAGAAAAAAATCTTGTTTCATCACGATAACGCACCAGCGCACACGTCAATCGTTGCGATGGCTAAAATCAACGATCTGAAGTTTGAATTAATGCCGCACCCTCCCTACTCTCCAGACCTAGCCCCGAGTGACTATTATCTGTTTCCTAACCTCAAAAAATGGCTTGGCGGTAAGAAATTTGCGGACAATGAAGAAGTAATCGAAGCTGTAAATGGGTATTTTGAGGAGCTTGACGAATCAGTCTATAGAGACAGCATTACTAGACTAGAACACCGCTATGAGAAATGTATCAGCCTTGGAGGAGATTATGTTGAGAAATAAAAAAAAAAAATTCTTAAAAACGTTGTTTTTCTTGGTCAGGCCGGAAACTTATCAATCCACCCTCGTATAGTGACGGCTGTCGTGGCAGTAGTGTAGTCTTGCAAAACAAACATATCAGCTCTGTTCATTTACTATCGTCTTCCAGTCTGAGAGGGATAGAAACTCTCCCACCTATTTTAAAATATGGTTCGAAGAGTTTCTGTTTCTGTCTTTCTTAAACTCCCGCCATATACGGGCTCGGTCTATCCATACTACGTCTTTGTTATTCAACATTGTTTGTATATCTAAATATACAGTATATATAGATATACAAAGTTCATAACCAACACTGCAATAATTTACTGTAAAATTTGTCCTCACTGCGCATTGGTGATTTTGATATTACAAGATCGAGATTTAGTCAAGATCTTGACCAACTGATCTCGTCGATACGCTTCTCTCGATTGGTACATATTGTTCTTGTCTTGAATGCTATTCTACGCATCTCGTCTCGATATTGTCTCGATTTCCAAGACAAGACAAGACAAGATCAATAATTTCTCGAATCTCGCGGAAGCACTATGACAAACTATAAAAATCCCAAGGGTATTATTGAAATATCTTAGAAGATGCGGTCAGAGGGTACGATAGTGGGTGTAATAGGCACTCCGTGCTTGGTATACTCCGTATATCGATGAGTGCCTCAAAATTGATTTATTATTTTGCGTTTGATATGCTAAGAGGTATGAGTGATTACTCCCAAAAGAGTGATTTTGTCACGATTTGGTGTATATTCAATACCTGTCTATTTGTTGGAGCTACCTTCGTTTGGCTGAGGTGGAGATAGAGTCAATGTGGTTTTATATAACATTTGTATCAAGTTTCTGTAAATTCTTATGGAATATCGCTTGAAATTTAATATGAATTCCATATGAACCGTGTTTGCTTGTCATAAGAACGCGAAGATTCTGATTAGTAGCAATGTCTGAACGGTTTATAATCAAACATGATTTTCCAAAGTCTCGTACCATTGCTCGCAGATATTTTGAAAATGTATACATTTGATTTTGGAAGAATTATATAGTATAGTTCTTCCGAGGATTCTCTCAATGTTCCTAATGTTTATATTTCTTCGGAGGCAATGTTTGTGCACAGAAGAAAATTGAATTCCTAAAATGAGATCATTTTTCAGAACAGATTCCAGTGTGAATATCCAAATCCTATCGTGATGGACTCAAGTACTTCTGGTTGGTTAAAGGGATGTAGGGAAGTTGCGATATTGTTTCTAATACAGGTAAAACTTGAAGGTTTGAATTGAATATGGATATTCAAGTTGATGATGCTGTTTCTTGGAAGAATCGATTTCTTCTTATTCAGAATGTATTGAATTGTTCTGGATATTTTATATAAATCCATAAAATTAAATACTTCTCCTATGAAAAAAATCGATTTTGTTTAGGAATCGACATCACTAATCCAAGTGAAACCAGATGAACCTTAGATTCAACGAAGTCAAAGGAATATTTTCATCCCATCCAATAAAATCAGGAAGTGTTTTCCAATCACGGTAGTGATGGGTGATTTTGAAAGGACCAATTCTTTTGCATAGAGAAAAATCTATTCTGTCAAAATTTGTGATCTCTGAATCACGTACATGAATTTAGTTTCGTATACTTGAACTTCACATCCAATGTATAAAAATATGGAACTGCCAGGAATAGTTTCATGTTCAAAGGGAATTATTTTTCTCAATATAAAATACATATGAGACTTAATTTATGGACGTATTTAAAGACAACCTCCACGGAAAGCATTCAAATTTATGCAGAATTCTCTAACCTTACACATGGATAAGCTTCTGCGGACAAATTGCACGCAAACCTAGGGGGAAGCTTCAAAATGTTATCTGGGTAGGCGGTATTGAAGATATCAACATTCATGCATATATTATGATATGTGTCTAGTTTCAATTTGAATTTGACAGAAATTTGTTCAAAAATTAGAACTAGGATTATAATGTGACTCAATGTGAGTTTGTATGAAATTTTTATCAATTTTGAATCGGTGGTTCATGAAAATTGATAGAAATTTGACACAAATTTTCTATAAAATCACATTCAGTCACGTTATAGCCACAAGCCCTATAAAAAAATAGATGCATATTGTACATGAAACATCGATCTCGTGAATATCGCTCATCTTTAGCTGAAAGATATGCTTCATAGAATAGTTGCTAGGTGCTTAACATGAATATACCTTACCTGATCTATAAGATGTCACAGTACGTTGTTTTCCATAAGTTTTCATTCTTCTATCTTTCCTGTTCTGTCGCTGGAAATTTCTGGTTTCAGTGCGACGATTCTCTATGCTGGACCTGAAGACTTTGTATTCCCTGAGCTTCTCATATGAAAAAAAAGGAAAAATATTCTTTGAAATATCAATATTGTTCATAAGAACATCTAGATGAGTATCGTATGTTATTTCAAGTCAAAGGATGAAAATTATTCCAGTCCACATTATCAAATGACAACATGAAAATAACCACTCTGAGTTTCGCTAAAAATCGTATACAAAAAAAGCAGGCATTTCAACCTACATTTCCAACTTTCGAATAATCATGGGGAGAAAGGATTCACTCAATGAAATCACAGAATGCAGAATACTTCGTTGCACTCTTATGTTCCATAAATTGATCACTCCAATTCTAATCCCGAATCACCTGATTATGTGGGATGAATAGAATTAGAATGATAAACTAACGGGAAAAGTTATCCAATCAAAAAAAGTACATTGCGTCCCGACACAGTAAACTATTTTTTGACATCCGAGGCCGATGTTTGCAGTACAAGAACATTACAAGTTCGGTGCAAAGTGACACGCACCATACACGACAGCGGCCGATGGAATTGCGTCGCGTCTACGTAGAATCAAGGGAGAAGGAAGGGAGTGGTAAATGTGATGTGGCACAATGGAGAACAACGCATTGCAACGTAGAGGCGACGGAGAAATGTCAGGGCCGTTTTTTCGAGCGGACATTTCTCGATTGCCTCTACGCTGCTTCTCCGTCGTACTACGCTGTATCCACCGAGCCCTTTTTTCTCCTCAAATTCCCCGGAGAAGCAACGTGGGTGTTCTGAATGGAACGACGTCTTATGCAAAGTCAAAGCAATGTCGGTTTCTCGACATAGTGATATGAGGTTAGGAACAACACGGCGTACAAATGGTACTGACCAGAGTACGCGTGCGCGCACTCAGTAACAGTCAAATTTTATGGAGCATTGCGAAACGCGGTCGATAAAATATTTCCCGTCAGTACAAATATGATCACGCTCGACAAATGAATCCTTTGTGTCTCGAAATCACTCACAGAAAGATATACGGAGAGGAATAAAGGGTCGAATCCCTTATGAGAAAACCCGATCTCGGAGTTTCATCGTTTAACCATCAGTTGTACCAATACTACCCGAAATCTATCGTGTTGTTGCATTATCGTACAATCCCGATAAAAATACGATATCTGCGAGAATTATCCAATATAAACCCGATATCGGGAAATCATCGGGTTGCTAGTTCGGTTTTGTATTGGATAATTATCGTGGACATCGTATTATTATCGGACTTGTTTGATGATGAAACAACACGATAGATTTCGGATAGTATTAATGCAACTGATGATGAACGATGAAATCCCGATATGGGGTTTTTTCATAAGTGGTATTACTAAATTTTCTACTGAATTGACAGAATAAGAAAAAATACCATTGTGATTCTCAGACAGGGTGGTGAATGAAAATGATTCGCCAAACATTTTTTAGTATGAGCGTGCAACCTTATGGATGATAATCCACACATCGCTCAATGTCTCAGTAATGTTTCTAGAATATTGCAATGTCTCGCTCAGAACATTCTGCGTGTAATATTTATACGAGATTCTATAGATATTCCATATACAATATTTCTTCCAAAATACTTTGAGGATCTTGCAATTGGAATATATAATTGCACTTATAATGGGCTGTAATGTTCCGGAAATCTACGATGGGAAATATGCTAAATTTGTCGCGAATGAAATGTTCTGAGGATATGACACAATATTTTATATAGCAAAATGAATTTTCACGCACCTGACCCAGGACTTGATAAAATTTACAGGTCAACATCGAAAAAAAATCCTCTTCCACAACCTATCCACTTTTCATTCCAGAAGATTCTGAATCGATTGGACTATATCCCACGGGGACGAATTTTTCGGATTTTTTAACCAATTTGCTCCAACACTTGGTGGATTTTGGAGGTACACTTTTTGATAAACGTTCCTCTCAAGTGCTATTCATTCTTTATTCCAGGAAATTCCGGATCGATTGGTTTATTTCTCACAGAGAAGAATTTGTAAAATTTTTTCATCGATCTCAATCGATTGTACTTCGTGAAATTTCGGAATCGAAGTAAAAAAAAATCTCTCTCCCATGACCTACTCATTTCCCGTTCCAAAAAATTCTGAATCGATTGATCTACATCTCACAGAATTGAATTTTTCAAGCTCCCATCACAATGATTACAATGAATGGCACTTTGAGAGTCATTTTGTCATTCCGGAGATTTGCTGATGTGATAGGAGCTTTGACTCTCGCAGGACCCGGGTTCAATCACCTTTGAAAGAACTTTCTGATAAGCGAATTTCAATCCAGGTTTTCTTCCAATCAAAGTAATCTTGGCAAGGCGCGTTCAAGATTTGTAGAAGTAAATCCTCAAGAAATTTGTTCTCAATCCAAAGTAATGATTTTGTAAACTTTTTAATATATATGATTGTTACTTCCTTCCCGTACAGAATATCTCTGGAATGATCCCAGCAATATTACAGAATGTCCCCGGAATCATACCGCAATAATCTTAGCAGTATTTCAGAATGTCTCCAGAATGTCAATCAGGGGCGGACATGAAATATTCTAGAGGCATTCTGACAATATTCTCGAGATGTTTTCCAGAATATCACACATTCCAAATTTAATATTCTGACAATGTACTTGAGATGTTTTTCAGAATATCACACATTTAAAATTTAATATTCTGATA
Organism: Gonatopus flavifemur; assembly: GCA_018340375.1. NCBI lineage: Eukaryota > Metazoa > Arthropoda > Insecta > Hymenoptera > Dryinidae > Gonatopus > Gonatopus flavifemur. The sequence continues at coordinate 1,990,077 of JAFFJZ010000013.1, forward strand.
ATATCAGGTGCAGTGTTGGAAAGTAGGGGAGACCGGGGATAGTTGACTGAGCTTTTGCAAGGATATGTATATTTTTTTCTGCTTCAATACCGATGCGTATGGAAACTACTTGAATTGATAGGGACACTATTAGGCTGTTTGAAATTAATCATTGAAATGTCAAAATGCACTATGGTAGTGCATATCTAATTCATTTTCTAACATGACTTACACTTGGCCAATCTACCCCATGCCCGGGGTTGGTTGACTATACGTTTGGGAAGTTGATATATATATATATATATATACACGGAAGGACCAAGTTTATTAATATTTGTACCAAGTAGTGTGAGATCACGGAGTAACCAATTATTCGGCCCTGGAATGGGTAATGAGTCAACCAGCCCCAAACGTAATTTTCGTGTTTGATCACGTATAAAACCTAACTTACAACAGTGGCTTTAGAATAATGTTATGTCATATAAACAACAGCTATAAAACCAATACCTGGGTCAATAGGAAAGTAATTAACAATAAATTTGTCTACGCTACAACAACGCATGTACGGAAGATAAATTTCACTTGCATGGTTCATAAGCTAAAAATGTGTTACTACTCCCCAACAATACGCGATAGTGACTTCGCATCCCTGACTACTGAACCGGTTAGAGAGGACAATTATTCAGCTGTAGTTGAAAAACGCGACACTTGCGTCTTCACCGAGATTTCAGCCGTTAGTCTACTTACCCCTATGGTCAACTATCCCTGGTCTCCCCTACAAAATTCCTATTACACTGTCTTTCGATAACAGTGGTATCTTCTCTTATCCTGCCAATTCAGTAGAAATGTAGTAACTTTTGAAACTTTATTTTTCTCCGTGTATAGAAATCGTCCGACTTTGCATGAAGTGATTTGTCATTCTGTGTACACTGAAAAAAATATGCGTAAAACTAAGCGAGATTTATTTACGATCAAATGGATAGATTATATTGAACTGTAGTGAATAATGTATAATTTGTATATAATCCCGGAAATTTTTCCATAAAACGGAAAAAAACATCAAAACAAGTTGAACTACTGCAACAAAATGTGTTCAAATTCATTTTTGTTCAATCGCTGAAAATTAAATACTTTGGGTACACCCATTCATAACGTTAAGTAATTGCGCCCCCGATCACTACCTTCCGAGTACCTACTTGCTGTCCTTTGCTACATGTCAGTTGGAGAAGAAAGAGAAATTTTTCAAGCCCGCGCTGGAAATCTTGCAATCAAAATGTTCACTCAGATGGTATGCTAGTACATTACGCCCTCGCAAATTGGCCACTCCCTCTCTTCCTCCAACAAAAGGCAAAAACCGTTCGAGCAAAAAAGATGGTGAGCGGTTCATTTGCGAGTGTACCATATCCTAAAGGGATACCAGCGTATCGACTGATTAAAAATTCCCTAGATATGAGAACTATTCGAACTGAATTAATGAAAAGAGTCTGGAATTTTCAGACAATGGTCTTCAGTACTTCATTGATCGCGGTAAGGAACCCGAATTTCAAGTTTCGAAAAATATATGTCTTCTCAACGACTGAGACAAAATTTTTTCTTGAAATCCGGTATCTTGGCTCTGTATCGCAATAGATGAAGTACTGAAGATTATTTTCTGAAAATTTCAAACTTTTCCGTGAATTCAGTTCGGAAAATTCTTAACGGGAAAATGTTCACAATTTCTGCAGTGTAGCGAGGATGGGCAATATCGATACTTTTGTATGGAATACATATCAAACTGCTACACTGAGAAGAAGGTTTTCTCTTGAGAAATCAACGCATTTGGTTGAGCATTTTCAAGAAGTATCATTTCATACAAATGAGACATATTGATTAGAACCGAACATTGTGTTGAGTCAAGAAATTCATATTTATTCACTATAACCGAATCATTCATTTGATTCAAAGTGATTGAAGTTGATCTGAATGAATATGAATGCTTGTCAAATTCAGATCTATCGGATCATAATCGGTATGAAGTTGACTCAAAGAAATATGTGGTGTATTCAACAACTATGTGATAAAATGAATATTAGTAAATATTTCTTTGCTCGTACCCAAATATACGATTTATTTACTGTAAACAAACCTCAATTGAGTCAACCAATCCTTTTTCTCAGTATATGAAAATTTTCTGAAAATGTATACAAACTGAATGAATGTTCGATGAGAATATATCGACATTGACAAGTATCGCCTATTCCTATTGGATACAATAATATCAATCTCTTAAATATCACCCCTGGTGGAACGAAAAGTAGTTCTTATTGTGCAAAAAAAAGTAGTGGAAAAGTAGTGGAAAAGTAGTAAAGGAAAATGCGATTTTCTTGGGAAAAACAGTACGTAGGAGGTTAATTAAGAAGGGAAACAGAAACTAGAGACTCCAATCTATGCATTGAACACATAATCAGAATGATATTTAGTGCTTAGGATGTCAATTGAGGGATTTTCAAAAAAGATGATATTTGACGAAAATCAATGCTGCACGCGTATCGGCGTCTAGTGAAGAGAGGCGTGGTCATATGTACGAAGAAAGGAGGGAAGAAAACTGAGAAGAATGTTGGCCACGCCTTCATCATCTTGACCAGAGATGAGTTGAAGAGATTGCTCACGCAATGGTATGAATACGGTATGATTATTTGATTAGCGCCACTTGTGGCGAAGATACTAACTATGTACCACATTTTAGTTCTGAAGTGTCCACCAGAGGCTTCATGATCGATTCTACACGTACGCCACATGTGGCAGTGATACGAACTAATTTGTGATATCCAGAATTGTACTGTCGGTAAAAGCAGAGATGATTATCATTTGGCGATTATTTTAAAATCTTTGTTTCGACAAGGAAGTGAAATATTTATAGTTCAAAACTGATAACAGGTTCGTGAAAAAAGCAATCATGAAGTAAATTTGATTATCTTCTTCAACTTCTGTTTTGCTGTTTTCATGCGTACAAAAGATCCCTCGCCTTTTCCTTTGATGTATTATTCGATTTCGATATATGAATTCAAAGTTACGCAACAATTTAGTTTGAGAAAAAAATGTTCCTCCTGAAGTACATCGGAAATAAAGCAGAATATAATTCTAGAACTGTGATGGTTTTATTCCATATAACAATTCCAAGCTACACACAATAATTAGACATTTGCTAAGGAAAAAAATTCTGTTAACAAAATATTGAAGAAAATAATCAATTGTACAAATATATATATATATAGGAAAAAATTTATCATGCTCTATGTGAAACTTTTAGTAGGGGTCGTGAAATTTATTCATGATGAATTTCTTATGAATTCTTACAGTTCCAAAGATTGTCATTATATTCTCATCCTGAACTGTTATGCTGTTTGTTACAGATACATTCCTCAAGCTCGAAGGGATATAAACCCTCAAGTTGTCCGTCAAGATGCGCAGCCGTTTCGAAGATATAAGTTTCAATATCTGAGCTTCTTGAAGTACCTCTATAATTTCAGTGTTTTCAAATGAACATTGATAGCTGAGCGGTCAAGGCGCGTGACTGTAACGCTGCGGAACCTGCGTTCACATCCCGGTGAACATCGGTTTCTTTTTATTGTAAAAATATGTTGTTTATCTCCCCTTAACGGCATTCACCACCTCCCCAAAAAGTTACTAGATTCCAAAATCGCCCCCCCCAGTTTTCTCAGAAACGAACAAATAAAATGAAAAATAAAGAGTAGCTGCACTTTCTTTGATATGCTAAGAAGATGCACCTGCTCATTGAAATCGATTATATTCATTAATTGTTGAGAAAACTGGGGGGGGGGGGGGGGAATCTAGTAACTTTGCCTCTGATGAATGCCCTTAAGTGTTGAAAATGAATTAACCCTCAGTGCACACACTTCAAATTTGTCCTCATTCACACACACAAGGGTGAGCGTAACCTTGCATGTTCTTTTACTTGTTTCTCAGCTCCAAATTCATCGATTCGAACGTTTTTTTCTTTCAATTTGTACGAGAAGACTCAAGGAAGGAGGAAATTTGAATGAGGAAGCCTGAAATACCCCCCGACGAAAGATATTTCACAATAAGAGAATATATTGTTGAAAAATTCTTCGATAATTGTGTGTTTTGAAAAATGTCACGTCTGAAGAATAAGAGAAGATACAGCGATTTGAAGGATGTTAGATGAACAACTGGAAAGTTAAACTTTCATAAAATATCACTAATATCATAATCCGTTCGGAAAAAAATATTTGTTCGTCTAGATGAAACTGAACGATTCTTCAATTTGGTTAAGAGCGAAGTTTTTATGAGAAATGCTTTTATGATAAAAATGTAGTTGAATAATGTAAACAAAGTGCTTGAATCATGAATCCTGAGTGTCATAATGTTTATAATCAGTTTTTACCATTTCCAGTCATCAGAATCATTTTTATATTCATAAGAAATGGTGGATCTCAAAATGACCACTATCGAGATGGAAGTTGAATTCTCATCATCGTTTTATATTTTCAACTTGGATCTCGTTGTCTGCCAAAAACATATTTCACTTTTCATGAAATATATACACGTGAACAACAAATAATGATTCAATTAAACATTTCCATTCGCATTTTTAGTTTCTACAATTTGGTGATTTCCTTCCTATCTACACACACTGGGTGAAATTAACCCTGTTACAGCGATGCCAGCATTTGGTCGACCGAGTCGATTTTCCCCCTCCATCACGCTCTATACAATCAAATTTCTTTTGTCGGAGGTTTGATTGTGTGTGTGGAATTTCTATACAGACAGATGTGATGGAGAGGGAAAATCGACTCGGTCGACCAAATGCTGGCATCATTGCCCTGTTACCGGAATACGAACCTTCTAGGTCAGCTGTTCACAGGATTGTGAGGATGTCGAACGGGGGTTTTGTAGAGGGCGTACGTAAGTTTTTCCCCCAGAGCCTCAGCTCCCCATTCCTTCACCCTTTCGAATGCGGCAAGTTCGAAAACCAAGCAGGATTACTCTGACCCAGTGTGTGCACTGAGGGTTAAAATCAACAAAGTTCATATGAATTGCAGTATAATTAATTTTTTTCATTCATCACACTTTATAATCACTCTTTCTTTATTCATCGCATGTTGATGATATGTGGTTCATTCACTTATTGAAATATCCTGATATTTCATGTTTGAATCGTTCATTGAAATCGAATTACGAATCTCAAAAGAAGTAAAGTGTGTCCAGAGAAGCTCTATGATGTAGGAAATTGGCGACTCAATGAATATATTCCATTTCGTAAGGTAAATTGTGTGAAGTCAATTGATATATACACATCAGTTCATTATAAGTATTCAAACTCCTTCCCAATACAAAGTCTTTGGGCAAATAATAAAATATTAATCATATGACATACCATATCCATTTAAATAGACCGGAGATTCAAAGTTCTTGAACTTGCCGCGACACGATTGTCAATTCTTCAAATCGGTCCATTATTTCTTTACACGATCAACAACGCGGACCATTTGCGGCCGTGATGCGACTGTTTACAGTCGCACGACTTCACCCAAAATTTTTCATTTTCCTCCCCGCTTTATTCATTTTTTCTTTTTATCATATACCCTTGCAACTTGAACTTAGTACTTTCAATGTGGGTGCAATGTATATGAATTCCATGTTCGATGTGAAATTCACATGCATTGCAAACCCTACGAAAAATTCACATCAAGCACGGATAAAAATCTTATCTGCTAACTATGCGTTTCTTTTATCGTACTTGACAACTAATACACATGGAGATGATGTGTGTCTAATTGCAGATATTCATAGTCTCAATATTTTATATTGTGAATTACGGTAAAAGGAACGCATGGTGAAGAAACGAGATTTTTATTCATTTTTTAATGTGAATTTTTCGTAGGGATGCAGAATGTGTAAAACTCTGCAATATCAAAAGGGTGTAAACAAACGAAAATTAAAATAAAAAATTTCTCATTTCCTGAATTTATAATTGATTTTTGTGCTATCCAAGATTTATTTATTTTCGTTCAATCATATTTGGGAATATTATGATTGTTTCAGTGTACATCGTGTCGTGACAAGTGTCAAAATTGAGTGGAAAAACATTGAACTAAGAACTATAAACTAATCAAAGAGTTGACTAAGAGTGAAGAATACATGACTGAACTACATAAAAACTATACAATCAAAAAGTGGCGTAAGACCTAGTGTTATTCTGGGGCATATGGATCAAAAACATGTTATCAAGTGATACATTTTCGCATAAAGTGTCGGATTAATAATAAATTAAGAAAAAACGATGGCAAATTTTACGATAAGTGATAGTGTAATTGATTTTTGTGCATATAAACAATGCCATAATGGCAAACATAATAATCATCACTTGTTCAGATTACCTAAGCCAGAAGATCCAAGATTCCAAATGTGGATGACCAGCATAGGTTTGCATTTCTTGACAAGTTATAACTTAGATAATTATGTTTACGTAATATCACACCTTCGTATTCACAAAAGAATTGAATCAAAGTATTGAATTCATTGCAATGCCGTTTCTGTGAATTCCAACAGATTAAATTTACCCCAAATCAATTCTTCAATATTGAAGGAGGAACTATGAAAACACAGAAAATTCTTAAGTACCCAGTGAACACCATATGTAGATGTTACATAACACAGAAATCACAAGTGAAGTAACTCTGTTACGTATATGTGATGTAACAATTATATAATATTTTATGTTTATATTTCGTAGCAATTTGTTACTCCTATGTTATGTATCAGTTACGTGAACAAGTGACTTTAAGAAAACATAACTTGCCATTTTTATGTTATGTATTAGTTAGGGGAGTGTCGGATGAGTTGGGGAATGTCAAACTATTTCTGTATAGTTGGGAGTTCAGAAGACTTTTTTTCAGGTACATATCTAATGAATATCGAAAGTAACCTATTACCATATGTTTCATAGCTGATTCAAGTAGCAACGCGCTTTCAAAGCGCTTCAACATGTTGCGTTGTTACCTGGGTACGTGGTAGTTATATCAATGTTACGTTCAGTATCTGCTGGGATGTGATCACGGAAGAATTGGAATTTTTATGTGATGATTATATGATTCCTAGTATTGACATGACATCGCCATCACGTTACACTTATGCACTGGTCACGTGAAAAATCTTTTCATTTACGTAACTGTGATGTAACATTGTTCCTTACATAGTTATGTAACTGAGTAGGAAATTGTGAGTCACATGTGACTCACGTGTAACTCCCAAGTTACGTGACTGGTTACTCAACGTTATGTCACTTTGATGTAACACTTACGTAACTGTGCTCACTGGGTAATCATTTCAATTGACATAGTTCATAAAGAATTCTTCGAGAAGTTCATTTGAACTCTGAAGTTCTTCAAGATTTAATCAAGGATTTCATCGACAATCTATGTGCTATATACCCAGCAAAAAATCTTAAATTGAAAAGAATAGAGGAGAATTGAGATTGGAGGATTTGGATTCCAATTTTTAAGTCATAGAATTCATTGTGAAGAAAATTTTATTCTTCTCTATTCTCACCTATTCCATAATGAAATCTTATTCCAGATCTGCTATTCAACTCTCATTTTCTAATATCAAATTCAGAATACAATTACTATATTGTGAATGAATGTTGTTGACGATATTGATTTCACAATTTTCAATTCCATTGAAACTCAAATATTTCTATTCTTTTGGTGAAAAATTCGAATTAAGAAGGATTCAAAGTAGGATTCTCCTATGCTTTTTCAATTCTCTAATAACCCAGATTTTTTGCTGAGCAAATTCCCTGGTGAGGGAACCTTTTAAATTCCCTCATGTTGTGGGACATTTCTCTCAGAGATTCAGAGTGATTCAGAGAAAAGTACAAGCTTATCAGACAGTCATGAATTGGTAGACTTCAGTTGTCCCGAAGGTCCGTTAGCCCGAATTTTTCTGATTAATTGAAAACTAGTATTTTCCAGTAATTTCCATAAAAACGACTAGTCTTCAATCAATAAACAAAGTTCGGGCACTACGCTACATTCGGTTTGGTTTGTGAGCAACAAATTTTCACCTCCTTGAACATGTCGGTTTCCGTTCCAAGGAGACATCATTTGCGGGAAGTGTTGTTACACTATTTTATTGCAAAGAAAAGTGCAGCGGAAACGTATTGTTTGCTTGTGGAGATTTACGGTGAGCATGCTCCATCTAATACAACTTGCGAGGAATGTTTCAGACGATTTCAAAATAATGATTTTGGCACTTAGGACAAAGAATACAGAAAACCATCGAAAAAATTCGAAGATCCTGATTTGGGAGGATCATTGGCAGAGGATTCTCGCCAGACTCAAGCAGAACTGACAGCAGCATTGAATGTTGAACGATCAACTGTTTCAAAGCAATGTGAATGGTTCAAAAACTCAATAACTGGGTTCTACATGAATTGAGAGAAAAGGACATGGACCGTCGAAAAACAATTTGTGGAATACTACTTCAAAGACAGCAACGACAAAGATTTTTGCATTAAATTGTTACAAGGAATGAAAAATAGATATACTATGAGAATCTAAAACGCCAAAAATCTTGGTTGAAGCCACGTGGACCGGGCCCATCACAGCCAAAAAGCAATCTTCACTGTGCCAAGGTTACGCTCTGCATTTGGTGGGATCAGAGAGTCGTTGTATATTATGAGTTGCTCGGACTCTCTCAAACTATTGATGGAAAACTTTACCGACGACAACTCATGCATATCAAGCAAGCCATAGAAAAAAAAACGACCAGAATGGATGAATAGGCACGGTCAATTAATTCTGAAACATGACAATGCCAAACCGCACACCGTACAAGTCATGAAAAAATATTTAGATGGACAGAACTGGGGAGTACTTTTCCACCCGCTATATTCACCAGACATAGCTCCATCGGATTACCACTTATTTCGGATCGTGCATTCAGATCTTACAGGAGAACGATTCACTAAATACGAAAGTATCAAAATTTGGCTTAATAATTGAATCAGCTCAAAAGATCAGGATTTCTCCAGGCAAGGGATACATGAATTACCTGAAAGATGGGCAAAGGTTGTAGCTGCAGATGGAGCATACTTTGAATGGACTGTTCTCCAATTTTGTAAACAAGCAAATGTGTTTTATTCCAACAAAAAAGGGTGGGGTCATATTCACAAACTCAATATTTCCAAATAGCACAAGGATTCTGAAAGAGTCCTACATGAATATCTTGTATTCATTATGAGCTCTTTCATAACTTTTGTGCTATCTGGGTTCACATTTGAAAAATTCCTATAAACTCGTCCGAATCTTTCGGAGTTCCTCTGAATTTTTGTAAAGGTCTCTGAATCCGTTCGAATTTTATTTATATGATTATCAAAATCTTTCTCTGAATTTATATGCATCCTTAAACTCCTATGAATTTTCCTAAATGTGCCTGAATCTTTCAGAATTTAATTGATTTACATTTCAAAATTTCCCATTGAATTTGTCTGAATCTCTTCAATCATTTGTAATTGAATTTACTCACATTTCAAAACATGCCCTCAATTGCGTCTAAATCTTTCTGGTTTCTTCTGAATCAACCACACTGAATTTCCACAATTTTCAAGAAATCACTGAGGAATTTTCGAGATATCTCTGAATTACTTACAATAGAATCTCTGAGGATTTCCAATGATGAGGACTTACTTGTCATCAAAATGTTCACACAGAAAAAAAATTTGTCTCGATTTCATACCTATTGTCTTATATACAACGAAAAGAATATTCTTGTTCCAAGTAAATTTGCTTTGAATCAAGAAGATATTGTTTTGGTTCAAATTTGGATTCCGCATTCTCCTTAGACTGATACAATATTCTTCCAATTCGATGCAACTTTAGTTGGAACAAGATGAATATTCCCGAGTAAAAACAAAGATCATACAGGGTGTTCAAGAACACACTCTGCCACTTCTGAACGTAGATTCCTGTGACAAAAAGGAACACTCTTTTCTGTACAATTCTTTAATCTGAGCCTTAGTTTTAGATTTGCCTGCAACCAATTAGGTGGAGGCTACATAAGTATACTGTTCAATAATTGGAATGACCGGTGTATTCGCCAACGGCATGGTCAAATTATTTTGTTTGTAACTCATGAAACTTAGCCTCGAATGAAAAAATGGTAACGAAAAAAATGTGTTCATGTTTGTCTCAGGAATTTATCCTCAAAAGGGGCGGAGTGTTTTCTGGGACACCCTGTACATGCGCTATCAGGGTGCTTTTTTCTGCGACTATTTTTTTTTCTTCGTTCCCATCGTAAAATTTCGTCGGAAATACCCAAAAAATTATTCCCTGAAAATTTGACCTCTCAATATTGATATTGAGTACTCGACCAAGGCGTGTGAAGATTTCCCATGTGAAATACTCGTAAAATTTCATTTTTTTCCTTCAAATTCTTACAGCTCAGGGGCTTTTGATGGTATCATATTTTATGGTATTATTTAGTGAAATACAGAAATTAAATTCACTGATCATTAGGCTTACCGATGTTCGGTCGAAAAAATATCAAAGTATATGCTACGAATTCTGAAGAATTTGGTTGTATTGTGACAAATTTTGATCTATATTGTTATGGAAATTGGAGCTAGTGATTTGATGAATTGGCGGTATGAATCTTTGTTAATATCAAGACTCATGATCAATTGTAATCAATGCCCTCCAGAAGTACGCCATAATTTTTCCTCAAACGGCACGTCACAATCACTTCACAAATGGCACGTCACAATCTCTCCACAAATGGCACGTCACAATCTCTCACATATGAATATGTTTTTATGTAAGCATTACTACCAAATTATTTGGTACAATGAGAGGTCTTTTTAATGAATCATTTATGAATCTAATCAACCGTATCAATTCACTTCCCTCATGAGCAAACATGTACTGATTCAATTATAGTTTCATATGTCAGATACACTTGTACTGTGTAAGATTTAATCGAAATCATCAATGGAGGTTCTTTCTCCCTGCGATTCTACATTTGTTCGTTTCTACATAAAAATTCGAGGCGGCTCGTTTCTACATAAGACCATTCCTACATATGCCCGTTTCTACATGAAGGAAAAACCAGCTGCCCGATTCCACATATGCTCGTTTCTACATAAAGGTAAATTGAGATTTCTCGAACAGTAACCGCCCGTTTCTCCATAAGCCCGTTTCTACATAAAGGTGTTTGATTAAAAATGTCCGGCTGCCCGATTCCACATATGCTCGTTTCTACATAAAATATTTGCTCCATCGCCCGTTTCTACCTACAACGTTTTTCAGTTTGAATGCTCGTTTCTACATGGAAACTTCTCTACTTATAACAGTTTCTAAATGTTTTGTTCACAATGATCAAGGTATCAGTTTCTGCATGGAATATCCAATACAGCAAAATTTTTCAGACATCAACAAGAGTTATCTTAGATATCTTAAAATAATCGGATACAACAGTTTTCATGGCCTGAAACTCATCTTAAATAATGTTTTTCGAAAATAACAAATTATGATCAGAACCCGATAAGATGTTTTTTTGAACAAAAAATGTTCATTGGGAATATCATTGAGATATCTTTTACAACTCAGATCCCAGCCAGCACCAATGATCAATTTGGATTCATAAAAGATTATGAAGACTTCTCAAATAGTCCCCGTTATGCGACTAACAATGAGTTCAATATGAATCTAATGCATTCAAAATGAACTCTTGTTGAACAACCTAATGATCAGAAGGAACTCATATCGAGACTACATATTGGATCCTTTCTGAACATCAAGTTGTTCATCAAGAGTTCATTTTGATGCATTCTATTCATATTGAACTCATTGTTGATCGCATAACGGGCAGGGCTGTGGAGTCGGAGTCGAGAGTCGAGGAGTCGTGGAATGATGGATGGAGTCGAAAGGGGAGTCGGAGTCGAATGTTGTTTCATCGACTCCGACTTCACTTTCGACTCCTTATAAAAAAAGTTAGTTTTCATGGAAGTACGTTAGAAAAATATTACGAGAACGTCCTGTAGTATATGGAAAGAACGTTTTCAGAACGTGTTTCGCTGCATTAAAAGTGAAAATGGTGTGAAAATATGTGCTTTTGGAGCTTAAGACTCGCAGAACCTAGGCTATGTTTTTGAAACATTCAGAGAACTTCGTGTGCTCTTTGGAATATATTTTCATTTCTTTGACTCATTTTTGAAAATACACATATTCAATATTCTGATCATTCAATTGTAATAAACCCATATTACATTGAGAGAAAAAAAATCTTAAACTAAGAAAATATTGGTCTGACCGAGTCCGATATTTTCTTGATTCAACGAAACTTTCTTCGAAAGAAGAAATTACTCAGTTTGACACTATACAGTGTGATATAGACAAAATTTTCTCACTCCAAGTACACATTTTCTTGAGATAAGAAAAAAAATATATTCTTAGATCAAAAAAATATGTTCTTCTGATTAAGCTAATTTTTTTCTCAGTGTAATAGATTCCAACAGTGGTTCCATAATGAACTCTTATGGATCTCAGGTGCATCAGTTGAGAGATGGAATTTGCATGCAAAAAATGTTTTCAATTTCTCTCCAACACAAACGAGGAATCCATATGTGAATTTATGGACAATGTATTTCCACACGTTGATTCGAAGTTCAAAGTGTCATGTTTCGAAATCAAATGCATAGAATTCTCTGTTGACATGAAAAAGATGAATCAAGAAATGAGAGTAGGAATTGATGTGTTTGTTTTCATGATCTGTTCGGTAAGAAGGTGCTATAATTCTTCATATCAATGGAAATATAAAGGTATGAGGATGGAGAAAGAGAGTCATAGAACATCTCTAAGTGAGAATGTAACGTCCCCGTGAAACTGAGATCATTCAAAGAATTCCCAGCAAAAAATCTTGAATTGAAAAGAATAGAAAAGAATTGAGATTGAAGAATTTGAATTCGATTTTTGAAGTCATAGAATTCATTTTGAAAAAATTCTATTCTTGTTTATTCTAACATATTCCAAGTGAAATCTTATTCCAAACGTGCTATTCAATTTTAATTTTTCTAATGTCAAATTCAGAATACAACTGCTATGTTGTGAATGAATATGTTGTTGATGACACTGGTATCGCGATTTTCAATTCTAGGGCAAGACTTCAAAGAAGAGGAGCACCTGAATTGCAGACACAGAATTACAATCCAAATATTTCTATTCCTTTCTATCCTTTTGACACAAACTTCGAATTGAAAACAATTCAAAATAGGATTTTCCTATTCTTTTCCAATTCTTTTCCATTCCAGATTTTTTGCTGGGTTGATTCTTGTCATAATTAAATTTTTCCAATGAGAAATTTCGAATTAGTACATTTCTCATTTCAGACTCAAATTCCCCGTTTCAGACTCAAATGATTCTGAATAAGTTCGAATCACTTTTCATCAGAGATTTGCAGTATCAATCGTTCTGAATGATTTGGTTTCTGCAGGGAGAGCTAAGGTCGTTGCAGCACTGAAATCCCATATAGGTATACGGAATAGGAGTAGAAAAAGAATTCTTGAGAATTCATATTAAATTCAAATTGAATTCTCTTTGCACTCTTTCCGAACTGATTTGCTGTGTGGGATTTATCTCTCTTTTTATCAGTATTACAAGTTTGCAATCCACTCCCCTCCTTTACACTCAGAGAAGTTTTTATTACATGCATAATACACCGAGTTAAAATTTTTAAATCGCTGAAATGAAAATATACGGTACTGTTACGGATGTGTTGCGGCCGCATCTGGACTGAACCCGCAATAATACTGTAAGCACCCGCACCACGCCCATAACAGTACCGTATATGCCTGCACCATAGCTGCACTAAACCCGCACACGGTGAATGACGATGGGCGATAAATCCCGGAACGTGTTCGCACCAAGACCGCACCAAGCCTAGAACATGCATGCAATAGAGCTGTACCAGGTCCGCACCAGACCCGTAAATGTCGAAATTACTGTTGCAATGCGTGCTTAAGGACCCTCGAGCACAGTAGAACTGTGAATGTGTAGGTACACACGTATAGCACATAGGTATAGTTGAAGCGAGGAAAACTTTGCTCCAAACTTTTGTGCAAAATAGCAATTGATGTGAAATTTGAAAAATATTTCACCATAGTGCTTATTTGGGATTGCGCCATAAATATAAATGTAGCGGTGAAATCACTTTTCATTCTCTGTAAAAAATTCGTGAATACGCGAGACGATTTGACATTTCGTCGTCACCATGTTGATATTGAAAATATCTTAAGATGCAAGTGGCAGCTGCGTTTCAAAGTGAACATTTCATTATTTTTTATTATATTCAAAATTTCAAGGTTTTCGAAATAATCAATCGATTCATGGAATTTTTCAATATTGCACGTGATTTATCGTAATAGAACTTATATGTATATACAAATGAAATTATTCCGCATGGAAAAATTACATTACATCTCCCATGAACCCTTCATAAATGTGATTGAATTGAGATCGATTAGTTTGGTTATTATCCCGCATAAGATTTGATCGACAAAATTTTTATTCATTTATAAAAAAAGAGGACCATTTATTCAGAGAAAGAACGATCTTTGATTATGATAAACGAATTGTACGTGTAACGGTCAATTACCGATACATCGTTTTGATTATAATTCTACGTACGTTTATGTTAAAATTTTATGTCATTCAAAAAAGTATAGTTCACGAGGAAGACGACATAATTTTGATACTGAAATGTATTTTATGATCAGTAATGTCAATTATATACGTTACGACACTTTTACAACATATTTTGTTTTACAGTGTGAACTTTTGAAGAGCTTTATAATCATGGAAAAAAACTTTGATATTCTGACCATAGAAAGAATGTTTAGGTTTCTCCAAAACGCAAACCTCCAACTTTATTTCACGATATTTCCAAATTTAACATGGCGGTGACGAAATGTCAAATCGTCTGACGTATGTACGAATTTTTCTTTATATATATGAATCGACAATGATTCCACCAAGGGCGTATCCAGAATTTTTTTTTGGAAGGGGCCTATGTTAAGGATGTATATCTATGTATACGAAATACATAGATATATAAAAAACGAAAAAATGCTGGATTTGGGGGGGGGGGGTCCGGACCCCTTGGGGCCGTCCCCTGGATACGCCCTTGGATTCCACCGCTGGATTCATATTCAAGGCGTACTTTCAGGCACTATGGTGTAATCTTTTCCAAATTTCATCCCAATTGCTATTTTGCGCCAAACGTTTGTGCGGGATAGTAATTGATACAAAAGAATATTATACCACTGTGCTTACCTGGGATTGCCCAGTGTTTACCCGCACTGAGAAGAATTCATCATTGAAAATTACCGGTTTTTGTCAGTAGACGAGGGATATACTTGACATGTGATTACAAATTGATGGGGAATATCATTAATTTTTTATAGCGTTATTTCAATCGAAAGAAAAGTTTTATCCTCACCGGCATCGAACATCATTGTTCGTGATCACAAACCTGGCTTATTTCCCCGAAGCCACGCAACCATTTCGAAAATGGGATGGTTTTCAATTCATATTAGTGTCATCAATTAAGAATTTTCGTTTACAGCTTGTATGATAGAAGATTACTGTTTTTCAACATGAATTCTCATCTCTCTCTGGTTTTAATTGTCAAACTTCGGAGCATGAAAAATTACTGTTTTTTCCCATCAATTTGTGATCTCAAGCCAGGTATATAAAATCGTTATGTCAAGTATATCCCCCGAGTAATGGGAAAATCAGTATTTTTTGATAATGAATATCTCTCAGTGTGGGCTCTACCTCTATTTCCTGTGAAGAATTCGTGAATACGTGAGACGATTTGACAGTTTGCCGTCGCCGTATTGCTTTTGAGAATATCGCGAAATGCAGTTGAAAGCGACGTTTTGGAGTAAGTACTTTTTTTATTACCATGTTCAGAATAACAAGAAAAATTTTTTTCCATCGTGAATTTTCTACAATTTCACCCCATGATGTGGTGTGAAAGTGATAATGTATATCGTTGATTTTATTCCGCATAAACAAATATTCCAGTGTAAAAATCGCGTTGCATTTCCCGTGGACTATGCATGTGTGTATGGAATTAATATTTTAGTATGTAGAATACTGTGGAGAAAACGATGTACCGGTAATTGACCGTTACACGTACATTTCGTTCATCATAATCAAAGATGGTTCTTTCTCTAAACAAATGGTCCTCTTTTTTTATGAATGAATAAAAATTTTGTCGATCAAATCTTATGCGGGATAATAACCAAACTAATCGATCTCAATTCAATCACATTTATGAAGGGTTCATGGGAAGTGTAATGTAATTTTTCCATGCGGAATAGTTTCATTTGTATATACATATAACTTCTGTTACGATAAATCACGTGCAATATTGAGAAATTCCATCAATCGATTGATTATTTCGAAAACCTTGAAATTTTGAATATAATAAAAAATAATCAAATGGTTACTTTGGAACGCAGCTGCCAGTTGCATCTCAAGATATTTTCGAAATGAACATGGCGACGACGAAATGTCAAATGATCTTGCGTATTCACGAATTTTTTATAGGGAATGGAGAGTGATTTTACTGCTAGATTTATGTTCACGGCGCGATCCCGGGTAAGCACTATGGTAAAATATTTTTTAAATTTCACATCAATTTCTATTTCACACAAACGTTGGGCGCAAAGTTTTCCTTGCTTAGACTATACCTATATTCTGTATTTGTGTACCTACATATTTATAGTTCTCCCACGTTTGAAAGCCCTTAAGGGGATACTCAGCAATCCCGACGATGCAATCCGAGCCAAATTTTTTCTGACAAATTATTCGAAAATAAAGCAATAAAATCAAAATATCACTTTATACATACCATCTTCATCCATTGGGAAAGGTATGAATACAGCGATATTATGATTTCATTGCTTCATCACTATAACACCATGCAATGACTGGGTCCTCACGTTCAAAGTTTGTCGGAATGTTTCATACCAAATTACAACTCCTACTCTTTGCGTAATGGATGTAAGAGGAAAACCAATATAAATTTTGGGAAAAATGATTTGTGTCATACACACGGCGTTGTTTCACTCAGAGAAAAAAAGTTGCTGAAACAGCAAACCTCGAAGATTTGCTTTGCTGATATGGCAAAACTTGTTGCTGAATTAGCAAATAATTTGCTATCACAGCAAAAATCTTGCTCTTTTAACAAGCGTTTGCCATTCAGCAATCCAGAATTGTAGATATACAGACAGCTAGGAAATTTCGCTGAATTAGCAAATATCTTGCTAAAATAGCAGAATTTTCGCTGTAACAGCAACCGTTTTGCTGATTTGGCAAAGTAGATTTCTCGGAATCGCTTTTTCAGCAAGAATTTCTCTCTGCGTGTTGGGTTCCTTTGAATATGCACGCGTTCGAAAGCAGTAACACGCCGAATTTTTCTATGAGGAAGATTTCTCTTACAACTTTTACGTTTGAGCCTGAGAAAGTTTTTATTTCGCTTTATTCTTATTCTGAAATTTCACTCATTGCAAAATTATTAGAGATTCAGAAAAATTGTACTGATTCAATGGAGATGAGAAAAAAGCCTCTTGCGATATGCTTGCACCACGTCTAGATAGTTTCAGAACAGGAAAAACGTACATACCTGTTGCGGGCGTGGTGCGGACATATATATGCGTACAGGTCTGGTGCGGGTATGTTATGGGCGCTTTGATTTTGAACCAAGAATCTCATGAATTTTTGGATCTGTTGCGGGAGTGTTACGGGTGTGAATATCAGTGCGGGACTAGTGCAGACGTGTTGCAGGAGTTTTCATTTTTACTCGGGTTCATATTGAACTCATTGTCAGTCGCATAACGGGGACTATTTGAGAAGTCTTCATAATCTTTTATGAATCCAAATTGATCATTGGTGCTGGCTGGGATCTGAGTTGTAAAAGATATCTCAATGATATTCCCAATGAACATTTTTTGTTCAAAAAAACATCTTATCGGGTTCTGATCATAATTTGTTATTTTCGAAAAACATTATTTAAGATGAGTTTCAGGCCATGAAAACTGTTGTATCCGATTATTTTAAGATATCTAAGATAACTCTTGTTGATGTCTGAAAAATTTTGCTGTATTGGATATTCCATGCAGAAACTGACACCTTGATCATTGTGAACAAAACATTTAGAAACTGTTATATGTAGAGAAGTTTCCATGTAGAAACGAGCATTCAAACTGAAAAACGTTGTAGGTAGAAACGGGCGATGGAGCAAATATTTTATGTAGAAACGAGCATATGTGGAATCGGGCAGCCGGACATTTTCAATCAAACACCTTTATGTAGAAACGGGCGTATGTAGAAACGGGCTTATGGAGAAACGGGCTTATGGAGAAACGGGCGGTTACTGTTCGAGAAATCTCAATATACCTTTATGTAGAAACGAGCATATGTGGAATCGGGCAGCTGGTTTTTCCTTCATGTAGAAACGGGCATATGTAGGAATGGTCTTATGTAGAAACGAGCCGCCTCAAATTTTTATGTAGAAACGAACAAATGTAGAATCGGGTTATGTCCAAACGGACCCACCTCACTTATCCGGAAGAGTGAAGTTAAGGATGATCACATGGTACAGTGAATCAAAAATTTTCGATGGTAAAATTATAAATCGATACAAACTTTCTCACCTTCTTCTTCCTGTATTCTTTCGTTTGCTTCTCAATCAAGTTCCTGATATGTTTAACTTGTGTGTTAGGCAATTTGAACACCCTGTCTCCCTTTTCATTCCAGTCGGTTTCCAAGCCATCAATTTTGTTAAGTAATTCGGCTATACTATTGAAACCCAATCTCCCATAAGGTATAGGTTCTCCAGTCTGCATCTGAAATTCCCCTGGAATCAAAATAAAAGGTGCATTAAGAACCGAACTCAAGACAAGGGCTCGAATGAAAATTCGACGAGGTAAATGACGGGGCTTCATGAATGTATTTTTCCACATAAGGCAATGACGTTTGACTCATCAAATTTTCATTCCAGATGTGGTGTGATCTCATATTGTCTTGTCTGGTTCCCAGAAGTAATGTCACGAAGGATCGATCCTTTTCCATCAAAAAAATAATTTTTATCAATATTTCATAAAAATCTATTATAAAAATTATATACTTTTTGTATAAAAGAGAATCGAGATAGTTTACAGATCGATTCTTTTGGACGTCGATGATTTGAATTCTCGTGGAATTTGAAGCTTCCCATACAGCACAGGAGTCACAGATATCACTTGAAAATTCACAAAAACCATTCCTTTCCGGATTTTTCTAAACTATACCAGTGATGTCAAGAAGGATCGATCCTGGAACTATATCGGTCTTTTTTAAAAAATATCTCGTTTCAACAGATTGACTTCACTCTATTCATGTAATTTTCAGCGAGTTTGCAGATGGTTTAATCTTATGGACATCCACAAATGCTCTGGAACTTTCCAAACTCTTCAAAATTCTGATGCCCTAACAGGATTCCGGAAGAATTTTTTCAACGGGTTATGAATAATTCCCTGAGCCGTCCGGCAGGGTAGATGGAGGCGAATCGGATGAGATATAGATGCATTCGTTCTACAACGAAGTGAACATAAAATGGCGAATATCCATCATCATGAAGTAATCAATCTTATGACTGGTTTGATGAAATCCTCCAACCCTGTCTATTGTCCGCTAACCGCCCAATTTCTGCATATCTACGACAAGGCTTATCTTGTATAATTTGCTTCATATAACTGATTCTAGGTCTACCCCTTCGAGTTTTACCATTCATTTTTCCCTTCAATATTGTTTTCAATGAGCTATCAGCCTTCATGTCTGTCCTATCAGATTACTTCTTCTTTTCATGGTCTGTCTCAAAAGACTTCTCTTTTCATTTACCTTCTCAAGTACGTTTTCATTTTTCACTCTCTTTATCCACTTCACTCTCAGCATCCTTCTATACCACCACATTTCAAAAGCTCCAAGCCTTCGTTGGTCCGTTCTTCCGATTGTCCAAGTTTCGCAACCATATAATGTTGTGCTCCAAACGTAACTCTTCAAGAATTTCTTCCTTACTGCTCAACTGATATTCTTCGAAAATAGTAACTGTTTCTTTTGGTGGAAAACCTGTTTCCCTTGTGCTATTCTTGCTCTGATATCTCTTTTGCTTTTACCGTATTCTGTAATTATGCTTCCTAGATATTTATATTCTTTCACTTGCTGAATTGCCTCTGCATCTACTTTGATTTTCGTTCTTCTTGATGTTTACGCTGTTGTACAAATCATGAATTTTGTTTCGTCCTCATTTATATTCATACAATATTTGTTTTGTAATATATTCTTCATAGTGTTGAGAGTATTTTCTAACTCAGCACCACTCGTAGCTAATATAGCTATGTCATCCGCAAATCTCAACATGCCTACATTTCCACTTTGAACCTGGAATTTGAATTGCACTTGCTCCCTCCCTTCGTTCATCGCTTCTTCTATATACAAATTGAAAATCAATGCCGATAATGAGCATCCTTGTCTCACCCCTCTTCTAATTTTCCTCTCCTTTTTGACCCTCTATTTCTATTATTGCGATTTGATTCTTATATAATTCATATATTATTCTCCTATCCTTGAAATTGATTCCTACCCTTTTCAGCATCGTGAAGATTTTCTCCCAATCAACATTATCAAATGCTTTTTGTATATCTACAAAACCTATATACATACACTTTTTGAACTTTAGACTCTTCTCTACTAATGTTCTCAGTGCTAATATTGCTTCCCGCGTTCCCCTATTTTTCTTGAAACCGAACTGATCTTCTGCTAATCTACTCTCTATTTCATTCCCTATCCTCCTGTATACGATTTTTGTCAGTATTTTCGAGACATGTGAAGTTAAACTAATCGTTCTGTAGTTCTCGCATTTGTCTGCTCCTCGTTTTTTTTGGAATGGGGACAATTTTATTCTTCTGGAAATCTTTCGGTACTTTGCCTTTTCCGTACATATCTCTGGCCAATTCAAACAGTGTGTCATGAGTTCTCTGACTGAGAGCTTTGATAAGGTCCGCACTCATGCCATCTATTCCTGGCACTTTATTATTTTTCAATTCTTTTGAAGCCCTGTCGAATTCTGGTCTCAAAATTGAATCTCCCAACTCTTCTTCATCGATATCTTCCTCCCTCTCTCAAAATCTTATGTCATCGCTTCCTTTATACAGATCTTCTAAATGATTAATCCATTGTTCTATTTTTTCCTGCGTTTTCATCAATTGTCTCCATAGAGAACTTTTGATCTCACTGCTTCTAGATTTCATTCGTCCAAATAATCTCTCAACAATCCCATATGCCTCATCTATCCCCCCTAAATGTGATCTTATTTCTATCCGATTCGCCCCAAAGTCGAGGGTGAAGACGATCATTGATGACCATGAATTGACATTGATAAAAAACGCATTCACACTTCGAAATTCTTTTCCGAAACCTGAATACGTTCATGAATGAAGGAAATTTGTTTCACACACTCGTGTCAAAGAAAGGGTTTTGAGGGACATCTCTTGTCGGCACATTCTCAATGAGACCATTATTCACATCCACTGCACTGGATCCAGTATTCTTTGGGTGGATGTACGAATTTTGCAGAGCAACAGATATCAGTACCGGTCTATTGATAGATCATTGTTGCGCTTTGTTTCCATATAGCCCCAAAGAAAATCCATGATCCAAATCACCTCAGAAGATGTGATTCGAATCACCCCAATTACTATTTCAGAGGAGACTGTAACGTGATGTCTCATCATAAAAAAGTCGTGAGATGGCACCGCGTGTTACGTCAAAACTGTCATTTCTTCCAGTTTTCTGTGACTTACGATAATTGTTATTGAGGAGAACACCAAATCATCTAGTCTGGCGTTCCCTTTCATACCCCACTTCGGTTAGGATAGACCTAAACGAGGATTGGGGGAGGATATTGCTTTTGAAATAAGTTTCAACTCACTGTTTATGTTTTAACGTATAAAAATACAGGCCATTCTAATCTTTGAATGCAAATATCTCAAAAACATACATCTTGAATCAAAAGTACTTCATACCAAAGTTGTTATGCAAACTACGATATCAGTTTCATCGTAGATGGCGTTATGATCGATTAAAATGTGGTCAACGTCATTTCTTTGAACGAGAACCCCCACTTTTTATTGCACATCTTCATTCTACGCAAAAAACTAAGTCACTTTTGCTTGAAAAGTGTTTCTAAAATTTTGAAGATGGCGCCACAATCGATGAAAAATAAAGTCCATGAAACAATATGCGGATATCTTGAGGAAGGCATCCAAGAGCCGAAATATCTCATTCGAATGTTGTTGTTAAGAGAGGGGACGACACAATGGCGATATCAGTTCCATAGTAGATGGCGCTGTCGTCGGTAAAAATGAGGTCAACTGCGATTTTTCAAATGGAAACTCCTACTTTTTATCGCATATCATGATTCTACGCGAAAAAATGAGGAATTTTTGTTTGAAACATTTTTCCTAAATTCTTGAAGATGGAAACGGTGGAAAATGAGGTTGATGAAAAAGTTTCACTGCATTATGTGTGAAGCAACGCTCAACAAACAAATCAAAACAATAATAATTCCAGAGAAGAAATCGAACACAAAACACAACAAATGTCATGTCCAAAACATTGTAAATGACTTTAATTCAATGTTTTGGAA
The DNA here is from genome assembly GCA_018340375.1 of Gonatopus flavifemur. Lineage (NCBI taxonomy): Eukaryota > Metazoa > Arthropoda > Insecta > Hymenoptera > Dryinidae > Gonatopus > Gonatopus flavifemur. The sequence goes on from JAFFJZ010000013.1 coordinate 2,012,829, forward strand.
ACGACATTCATTGTGGTTTGTATTAGGGCGATAATGATGTGCAAAGTCCGATCGCGCAACCTCCTCGGGGTGCACATTGGGTAACGCTAATGCCGACGGCCTACTGATGAGCGGAAGAGGAGGGGGAGGGGGTGATATGGGAATTTGTTACACCGCAATCCTCAGAAGATGAAAACAAAACCTTCAAGAGTTGAGCGTTGCTTTACACATAATGCAGTAGAACTTTCTCATCAACCTCATTTCCCACCGTTTCCATTTGAAAAATTGAACTTGACCTCATTTTTACCCACATAGCACAAATGTCTCAGTACTATCTCCAGAATATTCTGGAGACATTGTAATATTGTCAGAATATTCTAGAGATATCACTGAGACATTTGTGCAATATGGATACCGACCACAGCGCCATTTACTATGGAACTGATATCGCCATTGTGTCGTCCCCTCTCTCAACATCATTCGAATGAGATATTTCGGCTCTTGGATGCATTACACAAGATATCCGCATATTGTTTCATAGACTTTATTTTTCATCGATTGTGACGCCATCTTCAAAAATTTAGAAAAGCGTTCCGAGCAAAAGTTACGCAGTTTTTTGCGTAGAATCAAGATATGCAATAAAAAGTGGGGGTTCCCGTTCAAAAAAGTGATGTTGACCTCATTTTAATCGATCATAACGCCATCTATGATGATACTGATATCGTCATTTTGTGGCCCCCTCTTCGTATAACAACTTTGGTATTAAGTACTTTTGGTTTAAGATGCATGTTTTTGAGGTATTTGCATTCAAAGATCAAAATGGGACACCTTGTATATTTGAGAGAGGAGTGTTTTTATAAAATGTGGTGTGAATATGTGGATGCGTCGTGTTGATGTGTTTGAAGAAATAGGTACATTCAGTTATTTCTCCTGATAATTTATAGGAAAAAGTACGAAGACAACTAAAAAGGAAGTTTGATGGGATGTTTCATCAAATTCAGTGGCAAAATTGTCCCTACGTGTTGCTAGTTTGAACTGTAGCGAGGGACATATATTCTGGGGTTTACTCAGCAGTATTATTCTCTGTCGCTATAGTCATTATGAATACAAAAGAGGAACAGGGGTCGTGCCAATTAGGTCTCGTCAATAATTTAAACATTCAAAGTATAAGGGGATTTCGGGAAAGAAAAAGACCTCTCAGATTTCGCGATGACTTTCTTTATCAAGAATGAGAGTTCATTCCAACACGATTTTCATCATCGTGGTTGAAAGGAGAACCAAGGATTGGAGTTTTGGGGAAGGTTTGGAGAATCTCGATGAGGTTTCCTGAAAAAGAAAATAGGATAAAAACATCAATTTGTGATTTATTTTAGGAGAGCAAGAAAGAGAAAAATTTCAGAAGAGAGAAAGAAAAAGAAAAAAAATATCTTACTTAGTTTTGATTTGGAGATCTAAAATTCAAGGTTTCTTTCGAAAATTTTAAATTTTCCAATTTCTTGAGAGTATGCTCGAGAATCTTCTCATCATACTCCCAATTCTTGGAAAAGTTGTTTCTACTGGGGCCCGGATCTGGCGAGGTTATATATATATACATATATACTTAAATGATACACCTTTCAGTCAAGAAAAAAAAGAATATCTTTTGAATAATGTTATTGTCATGTTGCAATAATCAACAAACGAAATATAAAAAATAATTCAATTAATATCGAAAACCCTTGCGAGTCGAGTGTTGGCCCATGATTGGCAAAACATTGGAAATGAAATTATTCTGTTTATGTGCCTATATATGTTATATATATATAGACATATACACAGAATATCTTCATTTCCTAACAAAAGAAAAGAGTAGAAGGGAAAAGATTTGACACATGTTTGCCTGAGTGTTAGTAGGGGTGAGCATATTTTACATTTCATGGTATGGTTCTGTTCGATACTATCTAGTATTGTATCGACAGAAATCTCTTTTACTTCGAATCATTTCCGTTACTCATTGCGTGCGAAAAGGATTCTTATTGGAATCTTAATTGGTGCCCTAAAATGTTCTCTTCGATAGGCACTCTTTGCTCGGGTCCCAATCCTCATTTTCCGTTATGTACGTACAATTTCTTGTACGGTACATGCGAGCGCGTATACTTTATCTTCGGTGCACTCCGGGGTGCATCGGCGATGTTCGATATGCATGTTGTGTTCGCGCTTAGTGAATCGAGGGGAAAGAAAAATTATAGATGAAGGAGGAGGAAAGAAAAAGAATAAAAAAAGAGAACGTGGAAAAAGAAAGTTTTAAAAATTTTACGTCCACGTTACACGCGCACGATTCCCATCGAATGTATATGTATAATATGAGAACGTATTGGTTCGAAAAAAGGACATAGATGTGGCTCGCTCATACAAGAATCGGGAATACAGTCCCCCTTCTTGACTACCCTTGCCCTCCTCTAATTTGTGTCTTTTTTCTACTTTGTTGAGGTTTCCCACCCCGAGAAGGCAGGGACATTCCGGTCGTTTTCCTTTCTGCAACCTTCCAGGAGACCAGGAATGACCACAGGTATCACAGTGAGAAGTGAAATTTAAAGTGATCCCGAATATCAGCTTAAAAATGCAGCCAAAACTAGCGCCTTTTCCAACTGAAAGTAAGCAATGAAAAAGACTGAATTTCAGTTAATTCCATCTTACTTTGGAATTGATATACGAAATATATAGATATATAACAAACGGAAAAATGCTGGATTTGGGGGGGGGGAGGGGTCGGACCCCTTGGACCCCTCCCCTGGATACGCCCTTGGATTCCACCGCTGGATTCATATTCGAGGCGTACTTCCAGGCACTATGGTGTAATATTTTTCAAATTTCATCTCAATTGCTATTTTGCGCCAAACGTTTGTGCGGAATAGCAATTGATACGAAAAAATATTATACCACTGTGCTTACCTGGGATTGCCCAGTGTTTACCTGCACTGAAATGAATTCATCATTAAAAATTACTGGTTTTTGTCAGTAGACGAGGGATATAATTGACATGTGATTACAAATTGATGTGGAATATCAGTAATTTTTTATAGCATTATTTCAATCGAAGGAAAAGTTTTATCCTCACCGGCATCGAACATTGTTCGTGATCACAAACCTGGCTTATTTCCCCGAAGCCATGCAACAATCTTGAAAATGGGATGGTTTTCAATTCATATCAGTGTCATCAATTAAGAATTTTCGTTTACAGCTTGTATGATAAAAGATTACTGTTTTTCAACATGAATTCTCATCTCTCTCTGGTTTTAATTTTAAAACTTCGGAGCATGGAAAATTACTGTTATTTCTCATCAATTTGTGATCTCAAGCCAGGTATATAAAATCGTTATGTCAAGTATATCCCCCGAGTAATGGGAAAATCAGTATTTTTTGATAATGAATATCTCTCAGTGTGGGCTTTACCTCTATTTCCTGTAAAAAATTCGTAAATACGTGAGACGATTTGATAGTTCGCCGTCGCCGCGTTGCTTTTGAGAATATCGCGAAATGCAGTGGAAAGCGACGTTTTGGAGTGAGTATTTTTTTTATTACCATGTTCAGAATAACAAGAAAAATTTTTTTCCATCGTGAATTTTCTACAATTTCACCCCATGATGTGGTGTGAAAGTGATAATGTATATCGTTGATTTTATTCCGCATAAACAAATATTCCAGTGTAAAAATCGCGTTGCATTTCCCGTGGACTATGCATGGGTGTATGGAATTTTTTATAGGGAATGGAGAGTGATTTTACTGCTAGATTTATGTTCACGGCGCAATCCCGGGTAAGCACTATGGTAAAATTTTTCACATTTCACATCAATTTCTATTTCACACAAACGTTTGGCGCAAAGTTTTTCTCGCTTAGACTTGACCTATATTCTGTATTTGTGTACCTACATATTTATAGTTCTACCACGTCCGAAAGCCCTTAAGGGGATACTCAGCAAGATGTACATGAATAGAAGTCGGTATAAATATCCTTACCTTTCACAGGAACTCATTTTTTATAAAATAGTTCGACACAATTTGATGTACACACACACTGCCACGTTGTATTCCACTTCAATACACTACACGGAGAGAAATGTATTTGGAAAAATTACCATTTTATTCGTAAACTAGAACTATTCGGAAAAATCAGACAATAATTTATGATATAACTCCTAATCATTGCCAGTTCTGATGGTAAAAATCCAAATGAATCTCGATTTTTACCATCACAACTGGCAATGATTAGGAGTTATATCATAAATTATTGTCTGATTTTTCCGAATAGTTCTAGTTTACGAATAAAATGGTAATCTTTCCAAATAAATTTCTCTCCGTGTATAACACCATGCAATGACTGGGTCCTCACGTTCAAAGTTTGTCGGAATGTTTCATACCAAATTACAACTCCTACTCTTTGCGTAATAGATGTAAGAGGAAAACCAATATAAATTTTGGGAAAAATAATTTGTGTCATACACACGGCGTTGTTTGGGTTCCTTTAAATATGCACGCGTTCGAAAGCAGTAACACGCCGAATTTTTCTATGAGGAAGATTTCTCTTACAACTTTTACGTTTGAGCCTGAGAAAGTTTTTATTTCGCTTTATTCTTATTCTGAAATTTCACTCATTGCAAAATTATTAGAGATTCAGAAAAATTGTACTGATTTAATGGAGATGAGAAAAAAGCCTCTTGCGATATGCTTGCACCACGTCTAGATAGTTTCAGAACAGGAAAAACGTACATACCTGTTGCGGGCGTGGTGCGGACATATATATGCGTACAGGTCTGGTGCGGGTATGTTATGGGCGCTTTGATTTTGAACCAAGAATCTCACGAATTTTTGGATCTGTTGCGGGAGTGTTACGGGCGTGAATATAAGTGCGGGACTAGTGCAGACGTGTTGCAGGAGTTTTCATTTTTACTCGGGGGGGCTTTAAAAACTCAGTGTGACATATAGCAGTATCACAGGAACATTTGAATGTTCCAGATGTTAAATTTCTGCAATCTCAATAAAATCTTCGGTGCTGTATGGGTTCGTGCAGCTGGCACACGTGCCAATCATGATTCCTAGTACTGAATCACTTGGTTACATTGTTCGTTACTCCATTCCTATTCTGTTTTTTCAAACTTTATTCGAAATTATGAATATCATATTGCGTTGATTATTCTGTGATTTATTATACCAGAACATGTCTTGTAACAATTATGGCAAATTACGTGATATGATATTTGAATGATTCCTGGTGTAAAACCTTCGATACATGAGTTACGGTGTTAAGTTGCAGCGACAATTTCATCCATGAATTCTAATAACGAATATATATTGAGAATATCGATTCTAATGGTCTTTCAGAGTCGGAAAATTATTATTGTGACCACATTGAATATTCAGATTCACGTGATTTATAATATTCTATTCATGATTTCCTGTGTAGTCATTTATGAATTTTTCGATGTTCTCCATCATCTTACTCTTTATCATGATAATTCATTATGTCTTTGATATGACAAACAGAAAACCAATGGAATAAAATATTGTAGCATACAATACAATCTCAATCGTAGTTCTTCGAATTTTTTATTCGATTTTAGAGTATTCAAGCATCAGAAGAAGCGAGCTAAATGTTGCGTTAACTTTTTCTATAAATTTCGTTTACCGGAAATTTTTAACACGTAATTAAATCTATAATCAGGACTAGACGCTGAATATAAGTTTCAGTTTTCTGCTGATTTCCGCTGGGTGAAAAAGGGTTTTGAGAAAACTTCAAAATGTCAAAATTTCTTGTCAATATCTGAAAATTATGGGGGAACCCAAATTTACATTCAGAGTCTAATCTCAGGTATGCTTTTGATTATTATATATCTTCAATTCGAATTATGGGAGTACTACCATACCATCCGAGGAAAGATTTTGTCTGCAAGAATTTTCCGAACCCAATTTACAAAACAGTCTTAAATTTTCGAGGAATAATCTTCGATATTTTATTAATTGCTAAATAGAGCACAAATTTCAAATTTCGAAGAACAAAATTTTGGTTCTGAGTCTGTAGAAGAAATTTTTTTCGGAATTGACATTTGGGCTTTATACGGCAATTGATAAAGTATCAAAGATTATTCTCTGAAAATCTCAGACTGTTCCATAAATTCAATTTGCAAATCTTGCAGACAAAGTCTTCACTCGGATGACACGCTAGTATCCCCTCGAAAAAAATCGGCGCAAAATGTTATCTGCTCCTCCTGATGCTTTACTGTTGTTGAATGAAAATTCTTATTTCAATTCATTAGCTGAATACACATGAGAAGGATGGATCCCCATACAGCATACAGATATCCATTAGATATCCAGGATATTCAGGATATCCAATGGAGATCTAACCCACACAGCACAGGCTTGTCCCAAATGAACTCCCATTATGTAATTTCCGAAAGAATTCATAAAGTATTCTTGAGGATTATTTGAGAATTCCTTCTGAGTCCAGGGATTCATAAAGCATTCATTTTCAACTGACATAAAGAGGACTCCTGAAGAATCCCACGATGAATTCATAAAGAATTCTTTATGATCACATCGGGACCAGAGTGCTGTGTGGGAATGGACGTAGAATGGATATTGGATGGACATCAGGATATCTATTGGATATCTGATGGATGCCACATCCAAGTTTGCTGTGTGGGTCTGTTTCTTGGATTTTGTCAAAATTATTGTCAACCTTCATCAGGGTGTCAAGCAGTCAGGAAAGTCTAACGGAATGAGCCAATGGCATATTTGGTTTCAGAAGGATAACTAATGAGGAAATGACAAAATTTCAAGTCTCGCCACCCTGTTTATATATTACGGGTGCCAATACACCCTCAGATCTAATATAACCATAGTTATATATTATAGTTGACTATAGTTATTAGTTGAATATATTCTGTCACGTATTCTCACTAACCCGTTAGCGCTTAAGCCAAACCATGGCTATATAACATTCAACCAACTATTGGATACAGGGCATGGCGAGAAAAAAAAACCCGTATTTTTTCTTTTGGCAATTGCAATTGTTTGAATAAAATTGTCTAAACAAATTGCTGGAACCTGATGTTATTTCGAAAAACGTCAATCGATTCTACGGGAGAAACCATAAAAGAGCCGTATGGGACACTTGTGTCTCAGAGTCAGGGTTGGATTTATTACACGATTTTTAGTTTCTCACCGTAAGATACTTAGCTTCTGACACGTAATATGTGTGGATGGGGGCCAAATCAACGAAAAGACAAATCAACGAAATCAGTGTTTGAAAAGAGAGAGTGTGACGTATCTCTCTTTTCAAACACTGATTTCGTTGATTTGGCCCCCATCCTACGTGCCAACCTTGCTCACAGTTCAATCTGTTAGGAAAATATCGATATAAACAATTGCACAAATACAAAAACCAGCTATACTATGAACAAATTGTCTTTCCACCTTTCTACATGTGTAGATCAGGAAATCAGTATTCCACTCCGAGAAATCGGCAGGCGAGTCCTTCCTGTCCATTGAAGAACAAATGATACAAATCGATCGAAAATTGACGGTTTTCCGTGGTTGTGCAATTGTTCATATCAATTTTTTCCTAACAGATTGTACTCTGAGACAAAAGTGTCCCATAGATTTCTTTCATGATTTTTCCCGTAGAATCGATTGACTGTCTCTGTTTTGCGAAATAACATCATTTTCTAGCGATTTGTTTGAACAATTGCAATTGTCGAAAGAAGAAATACGATTCTTTTTTTTCTCGCTATGCCCTAAATTCAATAGTTAGTTGGATCTTATATAGCCATGATTTGGCTTAGGCGCTGATGGGTCAATTATAACAGCCAATCACGAAAATAAAAATTATCGAATGGCTATTCTGTTCGCAACTCAGACAGTTATGTATCCATAAAGAATTCTTGATGGATTCTTGCAATTTCAGAAGCATCAGTAACGAACTTACTATATCCTTTTGTTCTGTTTGAGAATATATTGTTTGAGAGCACCGTGATTCTTCTCATAGAAATAGTAACTGTCATGAACATTGAACTGTATAATACGCTGGGATGAGCACTCCCCACATATTGTATAGTTCACTATACTAGTCAGTTCGTCACATACTATTACACTGTTCTGTTTCGCATACACATTTTCCGATATTGCTTTGTTTATTGAAACGATACGTTTATCTTTGCCTCAAATGTAACACTCGAGTATCTCTTTCTGACCGCAATAGGTTACAGGGTACCCATTCAAGTATTTTATAGAGTTTAATTATCCTGTATGAAATAGATGTGACAATCACTAGAGCTAGACCTGAAGTACAGTGGGTGTAATTAGTGCTTCCGCGAGATTCGAGAAATTATTGATCTTGTCTTGTCTTGTCTTGGAAATCGAGACAATATCGAGACGAGATGCGTAAAATAGCATTCCAGACAAGAACAATATGTACCAATCGAGAAAAGCGTGTCATCGAGATCAGTTGGTTGAGATCTTGACTGAATTTCGATCTTGTATTATCAAAATCACCAATGCGCAGTAAGGACAAATTTTACAGTGAATTATTGCAGTGTTGGTTACCCGAGTAAAAATGAAAACTCCTGCAACACGTCTGCACTAGTCCCGCACTTATATTCACGCTCGTAACACTCCCGCAACAGATCCAAAAATTCGTGAGATTCTTAGTTCAAAATCAAAGCGCCCATAACATACCCGCACCAGACCTGTACGCATATATACGTCTGCACCACGCCCGCAACAGGTATGTACGTTTTTCCTGTTGCGAAATTATATAGACGTGGTGCAAGCATATCGCAAGAGGCTCTTTTCTCATCTCCATTAAATCAGTACAATTTTTCTGAATCTCTAATAATTTTGCAATTAGTGAAATTTCAGAATAAGAATAAAGCGAAATGAAAACTTTCTAAGGCTCAAACGTAAAAGTTGTAGGAGACATCTTCCTCATACAAAAATTCGGCGTGTTACTGCTTTCGAACGCGTGCATATTCAAAGGAACCCAAACAACGCCGTGTGTATGACACAAATTATTTTTCCCAAAATTTATATTGGTTTTCCTCTTACATCCATTACGCAAAGAGTAGGAGTTGTAATTTGGTATGGGACATTCCGACAAACTTTGAACGTGAGGACCCAGTCATTGCATGGTGTTATAGTGTATGAAGCAATGAAATCATAATATCGCTGTATACATACCTTTCTCAATCAATGGAGATGGTATGTATAAAGTGATATTTTGATTTTATTGCTTTATTTTCGAATAATTTGTCAGAAAAAATTTGGCTCGGATTGCATCGTCGGGATTGCTGAGTATCCCCTTAACGGCTTTCGAACGTGGTAGAACTATAAATATGTAGGTTCACAAATACAGAATATAGGTATAGTCTAAGCGAGAAAAACTTTGCGCCCAACGTTTGTGTGAAATAGAAATTGATGTGAAATTTAAAAAATATTTTACCATAGTGCTTACCCGGGATTGCGCCGTGAACATAAATCTAGCAGTAAAATCACTCTCCATTCCCTATAAAAAATTTGTGATTACGCGAGATGATTTGACATTTCGTCGTCACCATGTTGATTTCGAAAATATCTTGAGATGCAACTGGCAGCTGCGTTTCAAAGTAACCATTTGATTATTTCCTATTGTATTCAAAATTTCAAGGTTTTCGAAATAATCAATCGATTGATGGAATTTTTCAATATTGCACGTGATTTATCGTAATAGAACTTATATGTAAGTACAAATGAAACTATTCCGCATGGAAAAATTACATTACACTTCCCATGAACCCTTCATAAATGTGATTGAATTGAGATCGATTAGTTTGGTCATCATCCTGCATAAAATTTGATCGACAAAATTTTTATTCATTTATAGAAAAAGAGGACCATTTGTTTAGAGAAAGAACGATCTTTGATTATGATGAACGAATTGTATACGTGTAACGGTCAATTACCGATACATCGTTTTCTCCACATCATTCTACATACGGTTATGTAAAATATTGATTTCATACACACATGCATAGTCCACGGGAAATGCAACGCAATTTTTACACTGGAATATTTGTTTATGCGGAATAAAATCAACGATATACATTATCACTTTCACAGCACATTATGAGGTGAAATTGTAGAAAATTCACGATTGAAAAAAATTTTTTTTGTTATTCTGAACATGGTAATAAAAAAAATACTTAATCCAAAACGTCGCTTTTAACTGCATTTCGCGATATTCTCAAAAGCAACACGGCGACGGCGAACTGTCAAATCGTCTCACGTATTTACGAATTTTTTACAGGAAATAGAGGTAAAGCCCACACTGAGAGATATTCATTATCAAAAAATACCGGTTTTCCCATTAGTTGGGGGATATACTTGACATAACGATTTTATATACCTGCCCGAAGAGAACATGAAGCTTCAGCGAACGTTCAGATTAGATCTGTACAGATCGGATCGAAGGTTCATGAAAGCTCACTTTTAGATTCACAAACGCTTGTCAAAGGGGCTACGAACGTTGGAATGTCCGCCTTAAAATACTTTCAGGAAACATAAATGGAACGTTCATTAAAGGTTCATCGAAGGTTTGAGGAAGCTTCACAAAAATATCTATACTTAGATGAATTTATAATAATTTATGTTTATTAATCAACTCATTTTTCATATAAATTGATTAAAATTAATATAAGTATAGATATTTTTGTGAAGTTTCGTTAAACCTTCGATGAACCTTCAGTGAACGTTCTATCTATGTTTCCTGAACGTATTTCGAGGCGGACATTTCAACGTCCGTAGAACCTTTGTCAAACGTTTGTGAATCTAAAAGTTAGGTCTAATAAACCTTCGGCCCGATCTATACACATCTGATCTGAACGTTCGCTGAAGCTTCATGTTCTCTTCGGGTGGCTTGAGATCAAAAACAGTAATTTTTCATGCTCCGAAGTTTGAAAATTAAAACCAGAGAGAGAGATGAGGATTCATGTTGAAAAACAGTAATCTTTTATCATACAAGTTGTAAACGAAAATTCTTAATTCATGACACTGATATGAATTGAAAACCATCCCATTTTCAAGATTGTTGCGTGGCTTCGGGGAAATAAGCCAGGTTTGTGATCACGAACAATGATGTTCGATGCCGGTGAGGATAACATTTTTTTTTCGATTGAAATAACGCTATAAAAAATTACTGATATTCCCCATCAATTTGTAATCACATGTCAAGTATATCCCTCGTCTACTGACAAACACCAGTAATTTTTAATGATGAATTCATTTCAGTGCAGGTAAACACTGGGCAATCCCAGGTAAGCACAGTGGTATAATATTTTTTCGTATCAATTACTATTCCGCACAAACGTTTGGCGCAAAATAGCAATTGAGATGAAATTTGAAAAATATTACACCATAGTGCCTGGAAGTACGCCTTGAATATGAATCCAGCGGTGGAATCCAAGGGCGCATCCAGGGGAGGGGTCCAAGGGGTCCGCCCCCCCCCCCCAACCCCAGCATTCTTTCGTTTTCTATATATCTATATATTTCGTATATATAGATATACATCCTTAACATAGGCCCCTTCCAAAAAAAAATTCTGGATACGCCCTTGGTGGAATCATTCTCGATTCATACACTGCAAGAAACATTTCTTGTAAATTACTACATGAAATTGAAAAATCACACTTTTTTTTGTCAAAGTACTACGCTCAGCATGGGAGAAATAAATTTTTATTGTAAAAATTTTACGCTGAACATAGGAGAAATCAATTTTTTCCATAAAAGTCCTGCACTCAGCGTTGTAATATCACACAATTTTGTAAATTGTTCACGCTTGATGTAGGGAACTTTATTACCTACACTGAATGTGAACAATTCACAAAATTGTGTGATATTACAACGCTGAGTGCAGGACTTTCATGAAAAAAATTGATTTCTCCTATGTTCAGCGTAAAATTTTCACAATGAAAATTTATTTCTCCCATGCTGAGCGTAGTACTTTAACAAAAAAAAGTGTGATTTTTCAATTTCATGTAGGTAATTTACAAGAAATGTTTTTTACAGTTTTTTTTATATATATATGTAAAGAAAAATTCGTACATACGTCAGACGATTTGACATTTCGTCACCGCCATGTTAAATTTGGAAATATCGTGAAATAAAGTTGGAGGTTGCGTTTTGGAGAAACCTTAACATTCTTTCTATGGTCAGAATATCAAAGTTTTTTTTCCATGATTATAAGGCTCTTCAAAAGTTCACACTGTAGAACAAAATATGTTGTAAAAGTGTTGTAACGTATATAATTGACATTACTTATCATAAAATACATTTCAGTTTCAAAATTAGGTCATGTTTCTCGTGAACTATACTTTTTTGAATGACATAAAATTTTAACATAAACGTACGTAGAATTATCATCAAAACGATGTATCGGTAATTGACCGTTACACGTACAATTCGTTCATCATAATCAAAGATCGTTCTTTCTCTAAATAAATGGTCCTCTTTTTTTATAAATGAATAAAAATTTTGTCGATCAAATCTTATGCGGGATATTAACCAAACTAATCGATCTCAATTCAATCACATTTATGAAGGGTTCATGGGAAGTGTAATGTAATTTTTCCATGCGGAATAGTTTCATTTGTATATACATATAAGTTCTATTACGATAAATCACGTGCAATATTGAAAAATTCCATCAATCGATTGATTATTTCGAAAACCTTGAAATTTTGAATATAATAAAAAATAATGAAATGTTGACTTTGAAACGCAGCTGCCACTTGCATCTTGAGATATTCTCAATATCAACATGGTGACGACGGAATGTCAAATCGTCTCGCGTATTCACAAATTTTTTACAGAGAATGGAAAGTGATTTCACCGCTGCATTTACATTTATGGGGCAATCCCAAATAAGCACTATGGTGAAACATTTTTTAAATTCCACATCAATTGCTATTTTGCACAAAAGTTTGAAGCAAAGTTTTTTTCGCTTCAACTATACCTATGTGCTATATGTGTGTACCTACACATTCACAGTTATACTGTGCTCGAGGGCCCTTAAGCACGCATTGCAACAGTCATTTCGACATTTACGGGTCTGGTGCGGACCTGGTACAGCTCTATTGCATGCATGTTCTGAGCTTGGTGCGGTCTTGGTGCGAACACGTTCCGGGATGTATCGTCCATCGTCATTCACTGTGTGCGGGTTTAGTGCAGCTATGGTGCAATCGCGTTGCGGGTGTACGGTTCGCCAAACGGCCTTGGTGCAAACGTGGTGCGGGCGTATTCATTTTTGTGTGCAGGAGTGTTGCAGATGTGGTGCAGGCATATACGGTACTGTTATGGGCGTGGTGCGGGTGCTTACAGTATTATTGCGGGTTCAGTACAGATGCGCCCGCAACACATCCGTAACAGTACCGTATATTTTCATTTCAATATCGTGAAATAAAGTTGGAGGTTGCGTTTTGGAGAAACCTAAACATTCTTTCTATGGTCAGAATATCAAAGTTTTTTTCCATGATTATAAAGCTCTTCAAAAGTTTACACTGTGAAACAAAATATGTTGTAAAAGTGTTGTAACGTATATAATTGACATTACTTATCATAAAATACATTTCAGTTTCAAAATTATGTCATATTTCTCGTGAACTATACTTTTTTCAATGACATAAAATTTTAACATAAACGTACGTAAAATTATAATCAAAACGATGTATCGGTAATTGACCGTTACACGTACAATTCGTTCATCATAATCAGAGATCGTTATTTCTCTAAATAAATGGTCCTCTTTTTTTATAAATGGATAAAAATTTTGTCGATCAAATCTTATGCGGGATACCCAATAAACACACGCACATTTTGAACACGTCAAAAACAGTCGATAACCACACGTTGTGAATTAGTAATATTCTTGCGTTGATTCAACGTAAAAATGTCGCGGCAGATCACGTGTTTTTCAACCATAAAATAACGTCATATCAACGGTTTGAACATCGTTTAAAAGACGTCAGGTATTGACGTGTCCCAATGATGGTTCTAAAACGCGAAGTGAATCCAACAAATTATTTTGAAAACTTTTCATTCAATATCAAGAACAATAGTATTTCTGAGTATGACAGAGTTTGGAAAGTAATTTCTGGGCTTGGTGCGGTCTTAGTGCGAACACGTTCCGGGATTTATCGTCCATCGTCATTCACTGTGTGCGGGTTTAGTGCAGCTATGGTGCAATCGTGTTGCGGGTGTACGGTTCGCCAAACGGCCTTGGTGCAAACGTGGTGCGGGCGTAGTCATTTTTGTGTGCAGGAGTGTTGCAGATGTGGTGCAGGCATATACGGTACTGTTATGGGCGTGGTGCGGGTGCTTACAGTATTATTGCGGGTTCAGTACAGATGCGCCCGCAGCACATCCGTAACAGTACCGTATATTTTCATTTCAGCGATTTAAAAATTCCAACTCGGGTATGAACTTTGTATATCTATATATACTGTATATTTAGATATACAAACAATGTTAAATAACAGAGACGTAGTATAGATAGACCGAGTCCGTATATGGCGGGAGTTCAAGAAAGACAGAAACAGAAACTCTTCCAACCGTATTTTAAAATACGCGGGAGAGTTTCTATCCCTCTCAGACTGAAAGACGATAGTAAATGAACAGAGCTAATATGTTTGTTTTGCAAGACTACACTACTGCCACGACAGCCGTCACTATATTATAGTACGACCACGAGTGCTTTCAGATTGGACCCGCAAACGTTACGAACACAAGGAAAATTTGGTAGGGGGTCTTTTTGCCGAATAAACTTAATTCGACAATCGCTAGTCATTTCTAGAGATCACCACGAAATCTCCTAGTGATTTCTAGAGGTGACTATCGATTGTCAAATCACAGTGTATTCGGCGAAAAACGTTCTCGGCAAAAAGACCCCCTAACGAAAATTTCTCTGGGTCCCAAATGAGATTGCCTAAGAACCCGCATGAAGATGAGTGGGTACCCACGGAGAAAGATGCAGCTCGAAAGGATAGTAACAGCGAATAGAAAATTGGAGAAGATTTCTTAAGATCTGAAAATTTTTCTCAAGTTCGTAATAAACATAAAACGGTTCAGATTTCTCTTGAATATTGCTCGAAAAACAATGAAAAATTATCAATACTTAACGAATCATAAGAACAAATATGGAGTTTCCAAAAGTCGCGCATGAAATTTTACAAAGTGAATAACAAAATTCTGTAATTTGAAAATAAGATTTCAAAATTTTGTTACTTACTTTGTGAAATTTCATGCGCGACTTTTGGAAACTTTATATTTGGTTTTATGATTTGTTGAGTATTGGTAACTTTTCATTGTTTTTCGAGCAATATTCAAGAGAAATCTGAACCGTTTTATGTTTATGACGAACTTACAGTAGAGAACAGTAGTAGAGAAAAGTCTAGAGTTAAAAAAGTCTGTGTATATAGGTTTTGTAGATATACAAAAAGCATTCGATGATGTTGATTGGGAGAAGATGTTTACGATTTTGAAAAAGGTAGGAATTAATTTCAGGGATAGGAGAATAATATATGAATTATATAGGAATCAAACCGCAATAATAGAAATAGAGGGTCAAAAAGGAGAAGCACAAATTAGAAGAGGGGTGAGACAAGGATGCTCACTATCGCCATTGATTTTCAATTTGTATATTGAAGAAGCGATGAACGAAGTGAAGGAGCAAGCGCAATTGAAATTACAGATTCAAGGTGAAAATGTAAGCATGCTGAGATTTGCGGATGACATGGCTATATTAGCTACGAGTAGTGCTGAGTTAGAAAATACTCTCAACACTATGAAAAAAATATTACTAGACAAATATGGTATGAATATAAATAAGGACAAAACAAAATTCATGATTCGTACAAGAGCGAAAACATCAAGAAGAACGAAAATCAAAATAGATGCAAAGACAATCCAGCTAGTCAAAGAATTCAAATATCTAGGGAGCATACTTACAGAAAACGGTAAAAGCGAAAGAGATATAAGAGCAAGAATAGCACAACGGGAACAGGCTTTCCACCAAAAGAAACAGTTACTATGTTCGAAGAATATTAGCTTAGCAGTAAGGAAGAAATTCTTGAAGAGTTACGTTTGGAGCATAGCATTATATGGTTGCGAAACTTGGACAATTGGAAAAACGGACCAACGAAGACTTGAAGCTTTTGAAATGTGGTGTTATAGAAAGATGCTTAGAATACAGTGGATAGAGAAAGTAAGAAATGGAGAAGTACTTGGGAAGGTCAATGAAAAAAGAAGTTTCTTGAGACAGGTCGTGAAAAGAAGAAGTAATCTGATAGGAGACACATTAAGGCATGATAGCTTATTGAAAACAATATTTGAAAGAAAAATGAATGGTAAAACTCGGAGAGGTAGACCTAGATTGAGTCATATGAAGCAAATTATACAAGATAAGGGTTGCCGTAGATATGCAGAAATTAAGCGGTTAGCGGATAATAGACAGGGTTGGAGGATTTCATCAAACCAGTCATAAGACTGATTACTTCATGATGATGATACGAACTTAAGAAAAATTCTTAGATTTCAAGAAATATTCTCCAATTTTCTATTGAAGATTACTATCCTTCCGAGCTGCATTTTTCTCCGTGCCCATGGGTTCCCAGGGATTCACACATAGGCTCTTATCGGAACCACCTGGATTTTGTTGACACGGAAAACATGAGCCGAAGATTTAGTTTTTTCCTTATGATCAGGTTATTTAGGTATTCTATCGTATTCAAAATTGACACCCGTTGTGAATGTGCTCCTGTATCAGAGCAAACCACGAACATCGTTTCACCCTTGATTATCAGTTCGCTATAATCAGCAAACGTGACATCATTATGACTGGTGAAAGTTATTATTTCCTCAAATTGAGGATGATAAACATGAGTTGTGAATTTCCATTTGCGAGTACAGTCCGCTCTCTCAACAGTGCCACTCTGAATAGTGCCGATTCTCCTCATTCGTGCTCGAACACTATCCCCACCATCCATCACGCTATCGTGTGGCATCACATTTGAAACCGTTTCTCGCAATAGTGCCACCCACAAATATGATCAAGAACTCTTCATAACTGATGTTCAATTACTCTGATCCATGTTCCATCATGGCAAATGTGTCGAGATGAAGAATAGAAAATTGGTGTGATTACTTTGGAATTAATCAAGAAGGAATAACCGAAAAATGATACAAATAAATTCAAACATCAAGTATGTATACAGGAATGTGAACTCATGAATGTGATTTCATGAACTTTAATCATTTCTTTGGATACAAAAATATCTAATATCAAATGAAAAAGAAAAAAAAACATTATACTTAATATCACCAGAAGACAGAAGAGAGTAATTTTGCATACACAAGCGTGTGGCACCATTGCGAGAGTGGCTTGCGAATGTTGAGAACATACGCGTACGCCAATGGTGGGGGTACATGAGTTCTAAGAAAAATACTACCCTACTCTCCCATCACCGGCACTGTTGAGAGAGCGGACTGTAGTTGCTTCGAAGATACAACCACACGACAATTTTTGTATACCAAATTCTTTATCGTTTCATTTATTAATTATGTACTACTACGTAATATGTGTTCTGATAGGTATTGTTTGTCTCCGAATTGGATCTACATTAAAACTGTGTCAAAGTACAATGTTGATTTCGCTCGATTCTTGAACGTTTCAGCCAACTTGGCCATATTTTCTTTCGGATTGACTGTGGGATGGTCATCAACGGCTTCACCTAAATTACTAAAATCAGATTTGTTCTTGTCGATCAGCGACAATGAGGCATCATTGATTGTATTCTCACCATGGGCTGAAATTCTGATTGGTACGGCAATAGGAACAAAGACACTGGATGAATTTGGAGGAAAATAACTTTGCTTATCACTGCCGTTCCTTATACCGTTGATCCGATATGTTGGGCTGTTGCCCCAAGTGTTGAGGTATTTGATAATTTACCGCGTATGAGGAAATTATTCATGAAAGGCAAAACGTCATAATACGTGAGTGTTCGACCTTCGCCGTGTTGATATAGAAAATAACAATTGAAATTGGAAGGACTTCCCAATTGATGAGAATACTGAGAGAATTAAATTAGCTGACAAATGAATCGACTCGACGTAGTGACTGGAAGATATAAAATACGGATGAGAAGCGGACTGCAGATTGAAGGAAGAGGAAATGAATTCCGTCTCGTTTTTTGTTTAGAGAAGAAAAAAAAAGGACGAGTGTTTAGTTTTGACACTATAATTCACGAATAACAATATAATATAAACTCCAAGGAATAAACCCCCTATAACGGGATTTACAGAGATGGGTCAGTTGAAAGGTACACAAGTACGCTATCCAAAGGACCCGAAATGGAGAAATGAATCTGGTTAAGATTCACGCGTCATTTACCCACTCATACATATAACCGTTGCGGTGCACCGTGAAAAAGTCAGGGGAGATTTCCTGGTCCGGTGACGATCGACGATAGAATTTGGAGGTGTCCAGCAGAAGATGCCTAAGATGAGGAACCGCGTCAAGAATTAATAGTCGATAAAGGCGTATTCCCAGAGGAATTCGGAGATAACGTAATCACAGCGGATCGCGAGGAGATGAAAACTAATTACACCAAATACTTTACACATGGAAAGATAATCGAAGAGAACACACACTCGTTGCTCTAAGAGTGTTATGACCCGCTTAACTCGGAAGGGATTGACAGCCAAAGGTATGCAATATTTTCGATCCCCACTCTCTAATTGCCGTGTAATGACAGTGTGTAATTGTGGTGTGCGACGAATTGCTCTGCTACAGGTGCTACGATCGAACAGTGAGCAATATTCGAAATCCGCTGTCTTTTCCGTTCAAATCTTATGAACTTGTAGTATAATAAGTACACTATATCTAGGAGAAGTGCACTACCCTACTAGCACACCTACCGCTTCCACGTCGCATCTGCGTTGAGGCAACGTGGACAAAACACGGAGAAAAAGGAATTCGCTGTGGCAGCGAAATCTACTTTTGCTGGGTTCCTTTTGCCAGAGCAGCAAATTTTCCGCTGTGACAGGAAACTATTCGCTGTTCCAGCAATCTTGTTAGCTGCGACAGCGAATTTTTAGCTTGGACAGCAAAGAATGTTTGCTATCCCAGCAAAATTTGTTTGCTGTTCTGTGTATAATACTGAAAATTTGCTGGCGGAGCAAACATTTTTTGCTGCCATTGCTAAAAAATTGCTGTCGTAGCTAACACGATTGCTGTTATGGCAAATTTTTAGCTAGGTCAGCAACAAATTTTGCTCTTCTATATATAATACCTCGATTTGCTGCGTCAGCAAATTTTTTCTCTCCGTGAAGGGATCCTCTGTGATGTTGCGTTTCCTCTCTCAATTAATTCAATCAGAGAAATGTTGTTTCACTGTGAAGATAGTGAGTTTCATTGCTGGAGCAATAAACTTTCACCAGTAGTTGCACTGTAAAACATGTATTCATATTTATATATTTCCTCAAACATATAAAATTCTGAAAATTTATCGACAAGATCAATATTCTTGAGGTATTGTCAAGACAAGGTCAAGATGATTCATCACAAGAATCATTCAAAAACAAGACGATATCATTATTTCCATATTTTTCAAGAACAAGACAATGTTTCAGAAAATATCGTATCGTCTCGTATTGTGGAAGCACTAATCCAGATTGCTCAATAACCTCAATGCATGGCTGATTGCTATGAAAACTAGAATAATTTCAAAAATCTTCTGGAACAATTTCAACCACATCATCGGAAATTTCAAAAGCATTTTTGGAGAAATATTTCGGACTCCTGTGAACAAATCTCGAGGAGCCGCAAATATTATCAAAATCAAAGTCAAATATTTTACACTTCGTTGCGAGTTTGATCAGTCGACTGGAAATATGCATACAGAAGTATCCGAATGTCTGTTTTGTATCATCTTTCGGTATTGTTATGGATTCATACTGAATCTTCTTTAGTTCGATTCGAATCACTCTGAATCTCCCAATGAATTCGTGACAAATTCTTTCATCTTTTCTAGAATATTTCAGAGATTCACGAATAAACTGAGGAGTTTTGGGAATGTCTCAATGAATTTTTCAAGAATTTTATAGAATTATTTACAACCTTATATAGCAATATTTAAGACTTCTCACATGCTGCGAAAGTTTGAATCGTTCATCGAGACGAATCAATAATCGAATAACGAAATACTTGGCTTTCAGAGATGAAAAATTTTGCAGTACATTTTTGAAATGACGCTGCTAGTGTCAAGAGGTTAATTTGGTAGGATAGGAAACAATGATCTCTCAGATTTTGAGAATTTGAATTTCCGGTTCGTTCTTATCAACGATTCGGACTTTGAGCACATAACTCTTAAAAACTCTGAGACATCTTTCAGAGATACTGAAATTAACTGTTCCAGAATTTTTTATCAAGTCTCTCAGGATTCTTGGTGAGCTCTTTTAGATTTTTGCGGACTGTTTTGGGATCCTTTAAGAGTTCTTTCGGAAAAAAGAAACACTTCCTCCTGAAATCCATTCTGAACTGATGTCTCAGGGATTCTTTAAGAATTCCTGTCGAATTCTTTTTGACGAACCATGTACTAAATCGACTCCATGTACTGAATATTGGTTTTATGGTAAAATTTTTCGGACAAAAAAGATTTCTTGTGATAGTAATGTACAGCAAAATATCGATATCATGTATTTATTATATATGTTCACATAATATAACTTTATATATATATATATATATATATATATATATACAGGGTGATTCAAAATTCCCGCACTCTTTTTTGGGAGTAGATTCCTGATGAAATTCTAAAACGATTTGTCCTGTTGCACAATGCTCTCCGACGCATGATTTCCGAGATATAATTAATTAAAGTTGACTAATTATGAAGTGGATCCATCGGTCATTCAGGAGCGTCATAACAGAACAAGAGAGGAAGGTGCTTGCAGAGGGCGCTCATACGATCAGCTGATCGGTATAATCGATACGATTAACCAGCATACAAATTGGTAAATCTTCTATGTAGAACGATTGAATTCGTCGACACTGTGGAAAAATTGATTGTCATGAATTCTTATCACGATATGCTGTAGGTGAAAGTTGTAATTTCAGTAATGATTTTTATTACGCAGACAAATGTAAAATAGTGTTATTCCGTAGGGATAGGGATTCAAGCGGGAGAAAAAAGTATAACTACTCGTTTTCAATCAGAATTTTCATGTAAAAAAGAAAACATGAGAATTTTCATTCATCCGATACCCAATTTGAACGGTTTAATTAGTAAGTTTAACACAAGAGATTGGATCCCGAATCCTGTATTCTGATTGGTCGAGAATCAATGTATGTTAGATCAATCCTCGGCCGTTTCAAATGATTCTTCTGAAGAATGTGTTTTCGACTTATCCCAACCACAACATTGAACAATGATGAATTTATTCGAATTCACCCTTTTTACATGATTCGATGATTATAAAGGGTTTATCGAACGTTAATAACTTACGTCAGATCACTCAAGATCATTCATGTTGAAATCGAAAGTCTAATTCAAATGTGTGCAAGTTCAAGCGCGTTCCTACGTTCAGAAAATGTATTCGTCCTAAAAAGGACGGATTTGGTTAATCTTCAAAGACAATTCTTTCTCCATTTGAAATAACAATATGCCCTTTGAAGTCATATGTGCTTTAAATGAAACTGTTTCGAGCTGTCACCTGATTGGTTGATTCGTATCACGAATGGTTGATTTGAGCTAAACAAACCGTATGTAATTACAATGTCAATCAAGTGCAATGATTGGGTCGTATACGATGTCACACCTTGTATTTTCGTCAAAATAGATGGATTCTGCAAGTTGAAGTAAGTTATTAACGTTCGATAAACCCTTCATCATCATCGAATGATGTAAAAAGGGTGAATTCGAATAAATTCATCATTGTTCAATGTTGTGGTTGGGATAAGTCGAAAACACATTCTTCAGAAGAATCATTTGAAACGGCCGAGGATTGATCTAACATACATTGATACTCGACCAATCAGGATACAGGATTCGGGATCCAATCTCTTGTGTTAAACTTACTAATCAAACCGTTCAAATTGGGTATCGGATGAATGAAAATTGTCATGTTTTCTTTTTCACATGAAAATTCTGATTGAAAACGAGTAGTTATACTTTTTCCTCCCGCTTGAATCCCTATCCCTACGGAATAACACTATTTTACATTTGTCTGCGTAATAAAAATCATTACTGAAATTACAACTTTCACCTACAGCATATCGTGATAAGAATTCATGACAATCAATTCTCCCACAGTGTCGACGAATTCAATCGTTCTACATAGAAGATTTACCAATTTGTATGCTGGTTAATCGTATCAATTATACCGATCAGCTGATCGTATGAGCGCCCTCTGCAAGCACCTTCCTCTCTTGTTCTGTTATGACGCTCCTGAATGACCGATGGATCCACCTCATAATTAGTCAACTTTAATTAATTATATCTCGGAAATCATGCGTCGGAGAGCATTGTGCAAAAGGACAAATCGTTTTAGAATTTCATCAGGAATCTACTCCCAAAAAAGAGTGCGGGAATTTCGAATCACCCTGTATATGTATTATGAAAAAGACACCTATTTTTCGTATCATCATAGTTTCGTATCTTATAAAATAACAAAGATCATCAATATTGATTATGATCTCACCAATAATAATTTCACCATGAAACCAATATTCAGTATATGGAGTCGATTTGGGCAAATAAATTGTGGATAAAAAAATTGGATACGGAATTTTTCACAAAATAGTATGATATTCGGATTCGCGAATCCCAAACACATATACCCACTTGAGAAATAAAGTTATAGGAATTGTTTTCATAATTATTTCAATGTAACAATCCTATTAAAATAAACAGTTGAGAAAATGAGAAAATGTTTTATAGAAAATTTCTGCGTCACAAGATGAAAAACGTATTTTTTCCTGAGTAATTTCCCTTCACCTGTATTTTGCAAACTATATTCAATCAATCTGAAAATTTCCAAAAAGTTTCTTTATATCCTAACGAACAACTTTGTCGCTGGAAGTTCTTTGTAGCTCATATTTCCCCCACCGCTTTTTCAGTACGGAGCATGAAAGGCGTGGTTTTCACTTCGAATTGAAAATTTATCAATTTGTTATTGATTCTTACACATTTTTTCAACACTTTCGTCTTCGAAAAAGTCTCACGAGTCAGAATTTGTAAGATTCATTTCGATACATTGAAAAATGGCCGAGTTAGAATGAGTTTAATGTTTAAAAACATTGATTTTTGGTGTGAAATAATAGGTAGTTTTTATTTTTTTTCTCGAAAACTATCAATCATAGAAAAAAATTGTGAACGGAGATTCGGATTGATTTTTCAATACCTAGCACCCAGTATTATTCAATTTCCGAAACTTCAACTTTTGATTTTGACGTGTGACGTAATGGCTTAGACAATACTTCTATCACTTTTCGAGCGTATCGTCGGTTCTTGCATCCGGACCCTCAATTTGAGGCCAAAATTTTGTTGAAAAATCGATTTGTCTTTCTTATGAGCCACCATTTTGTCAAGAAAATTTTATTTCGCCTATTCATTCGATTAATTACTAGATTATACACTACTCTAACCAAATCCGTGTGGTTTTTTCATCTTAAAAGATTCAGTCCCGAGCTCCAGGAGATCAGCTATAACAGCTCTCAAAATTATAATTTTCACAAATAAAAAAATGTTGAGATACAGTTGAAAGTCATCTCAATATGTGTACGGATTTTTACATTAATCAATCCAATTGTTCTCTCAGGAAAAATTCTTGAAAAATCGCTTTTTTTGCGCCTCTTGACTGTATATAACCCCTCAAGATACGTTCCAGATATGTGGAAGGAATCTTTCAAATTCTTCAAGATATGTTCGTGATTCTTCTCAGATACGTTTCAGATTTTTCCAAGATACGTTTTAAATACCTTCGGGATGTGTTTTAGTCGGATGTCTTTTCGGAATCATTGAGACATCTCAGACAGCATAGAAGAATCACTAATAAGTTCTGGAAAAGGAACAATGGCATGACTTTTGCCTTTCTCATTTAGACGATTTTTAAGATACGTAACAAATATTATTTAGAAACTCTTCCAAGATGTCTTTGAGATTATGCTGATTCGACATCTGGAAAATGCCGTTCAGAAATACCTCAAAAACATGTTCCTGACATTTCTTGGAGATGTCTCAACGATATCATTTCGATATATCTCCAATATATCTCGTTTGTGACGTCGTTGAGATATCTGAAAGACATCTGTTGGATGTATCTAAAATATGACTTCCTGAACAGATCTTGTAGATATCTCCAAGACCCCCAGAGGAAAAAAATGACGTCATTTTTCACGTGGTTTATGACGTTAAAAATCAGGTGGGAAATGACATAAAAAATGACGTGAGAAATTACGTCATGCATAACGTCATTTTTCATGTCATTTCGACGTATCATTGAACTTGATTCCTAATAGCCACTTAATAGAGCTTTGGGGAAGGGGTCCATTTTATCATGTTATACCACGTCATTTTTTATGTCATTTTTTTCCTCTGGGCCTCCGGTGTTTGTTGGGTTAGTTTTAGATTTTCAACTCCACGGTGAAATAATATCAGAGGATTCGAGATATACAGGGTGGACCATTTTGAGGGATATAGTCAAATATTTCCGAAACTAGTAGAGATAGGAGAAAATGTTACGGACAAAGAGTTCAGGATTACAGGAGGGGGGGGGGGGAAATATGGTGCTGACCTTGGAAAATCCCTTAGAGGTCATTTTAAAGGTCAAGATGGTTTTCTTGAACCAGACCCCCATTTTTTCACTATGACATTTGAAGCTGGTTCCAAACCCTCTAAGAAACACTGGTCATGGACCCCTTTCCGCTCATTGGGGTGCAAGTTATGGACCGTTGAAGTCTTTGATGACCACGCGCGCGGACTGGGGAAAACGAAAGCGTAAGTGCATGGATAGGCGTGATGATTCCAGTAGAGAAACAAAGATAACCTTAATCTTCCGGGGAATTATCTGAAAACTCGAAGGATGTTTGTGTCTGTTCGAATGCGCATCCCAATCAACGTTATGTGGTATGATGAATACTTCCAATGTTCCCAGCAACCCTTCAACAATTTTCGAGAGTCGATACTCATTCCTGACCCTGATTGAATCGGATGGAATAATTCAACGAATTTCAAATGGAATAGTGAACCGTGATAAACCGAACACATAACTGCCACTCATGACAAGCACAGACTCGATGTTCCCGTTTGTTTATGTTTATGTTTTCCCTCAAAATGAATCAACTCTCATCTCCATTGGAATCGGTCACAATCTTCAGAGGAGAGCGAAGGAGAAGAATCCATGAATAAATGGGAACATCGAATCTCTGCTCATCAAGAGTGGCAGTTATGTGTTCGGCTTATTACGATTCACTATTGCATTTGACATCCTTTGAATCATTCCATTTGATTCAAACAGGGTTACCCCAGTAGAAATTTCAAATGGGAAAATTAGAGATCCTGATGAGGCATGCTTGATTTCCTACCAGGTCCTCATCAGGTTTCGTTACGGTTTTTCCTTTTTCGCTCGATTTTATGAAAATCTTATCTGAACCCTATTGTACCCTTGCGTTACAAACCTATCTGAATCCTATTAGGGAAATCAGGTGAGGCCCTTGTAAGGGTCTCATAAAATTTTCCTCATTCACGGTTCTCGGATTCTCACCTGATCAGTACCTTATTGAGAATAGGGAATGCATGATCAAATTCCTACCAGAGTATGAATGAGTATCGACTCTCAAAAAGTGTTGAAGGGTTGCTGGAAGCATTGAAAGTATTCACCATACCATATACCCTTCCCGAGTGAAAATGAAAACTCCTGCAACACGTCTGCACTAGTCCCGCACTTATATTCACGCTCGTGACACTCCCGCAACAGATCCAAAAATTCGTGAGATTCTTGGTTCGAAATCAAAGCGCCCATAACATACCCGCACCAGACCTGTACGCATATATATGTCTGCACCACGCCCGCAACAGGTATGTACGTTTTTCCTGTTCTGAAACTATATAGACGTGGTGCAAGCATATCGCAAGAGGCTTTTTTCTCATCTCCATTAGATCAGTAAAATTTTTCTGAATCTCTAATAATTTTGCATTCAGTGAAATTTCAGAATAAGAATAAAGCGAAATAAAAACTTTCTAAGGCTCAAACGTGAAAGTTGTAAGAGAAATCTTCCTCATACAAAAATTCGGTGTGTGACTGCTTTCGAACGCGTGCATATTCAAAGGAACCCAAACAACGCCGTGTGTATGACACAAATTATTTTTCCCAAAATTTATATTGGTTTTCCTCTTATATCCATTACGCGGAGAGTAGGAGTTGTAATTTGGTATGAAACATTGCGACAAACTTTGAACGTGAGGACCCAGTCATTGCATGGTGTTATAGTGTATGAAGCAATGAAATCATAATATCGCTGTATACATACCTTTCTCAATCAATGAAGATGGTACGTATAAAGTGATACTTTGATTTTATTGCTTTATTTTCGGATAATTTGTCAGAAAAGATTTGGCTCGGGTTGCATCGTCGGGATTGCTGAGTATCCCATTAAGGGCTTTCGAACGTGGTAGAACTACAAATATGTAGGTACACAAATACAGAATATAGGTATAGTCTAAGCGAGAAAAACTTTGCGCCAAACGTTTGTGTGAAATAGAAATTGATGTAAAATTTAAAAAATATTTCACCATAGTGCTTACCCGGGATTGCGCCGTGAACATAAATCGAGCAGTGGAATCACTCTCCATTCCCTATAAAAAATTCGTGAATACGCGAGATGATTTGACATTTCGTCGTCGCCATGTTGATTTCGAAAATATCTTGAGATGCAACTGGCAGCTGCGTTTCAAAGTAACCATTTGATTATTTTTTATTATATTCAAAATTTCAAGGTTTTCGAAATAATCAATCCATTGATGGAATTTTTCAATATTGCACGTGATTTATCGTAATAGAACTTATATGTATATACAAATGAAACTATTCCGCATGGAAAAATCACATTACACTTCCCATGAACCCTTCATAAATGTGATTGAATTGAGATCGATTAGTTTGGTTATCATCCCGCATAAAATTTGATCGACAAAATTTTCATTCATTTATAAAAGAAAGAGGACCATTTATTTAGAGGAAGAACGATCTTCGATTATGATGAACGAATTGTACGTGTAACGGTCAATTACCGAAACACCGTTTTCTGCACATTATTCTACATACGGTTATGTGAAATATTGATTTCATACACACATGCATAGTCCACGGGAAATGCAACACAATTTTTACACTGGAATATTTGTTTATGCGGAATAAAATCAACGATATACATTATCACTTTCACAGCACATTATGGGGTGAAATTGTAGAAAATTCACGATTGAAGAAAATTTTTTTTGTTATTCTGAACATGGTAATAAAAAAAGTACTTACTCCAAAACGTCGCTTTCAACTGCATTCCGCGATATTCTCAAAAGCAACACGGCGACGGCAAACTGTCAAATCGTCTCACGTATTTACGAATGTTTTACAGGAAATAGAGGTAAAGCCCACACTGAGAGATATTCATTATCAAAAAATACTGGTTTTCCCATTAGTCGGGGGATATACTTGACATAACGATTTCATATACCTGGCTTGAGATCACAAATTGATGAGAAAAAACAGTAATTTTTCATGCTCCGAAGTTTGAAAATTAAAACCAGAGAGAGATGAGAAGAGATGAGATATGAATTGAAAACCATCCCATTTTCAAGATTGTCGCGTGCCTTCGGGGAAATAAGCCAGGTTTGTGATCACAAACAATGATGTTCGATGCCGGTAAGGATAAAATTTTTTTTTCAATTAAAATAACGCTATAAAAATTTACTGATATTCTCCATCAATTTGCAATCACATGTCAAGTATATCCCTCGTCTACTGACAAAAACCAGTAATTTTTAATGATGAATTCTTCTCAGTGCAGGTAAACACTGGGCAAGCCCAGGTAAGCACAGTGGTATAATATTTTTTCGTATCAATTACTATTCCGCACGAACGTTTGGTGCAAAATAGCAATTGAGATGAAATTTGAAAAATATTACACCATAGTGCCTGCAAGTACGCCTTGAATATGAATCCAGCGGTGGAATCCAAGGGCGTATCCAGGGGATGGGTCCAAGGGGTCCGGACCCCCCCCCAAATCCAGCATTTTTTCGTTGTTTATATATCTATATATTTCGTATATATAGATATACATCCTTAACATAGGCCCCTTCCAAAAAAAAATTCTGGATACGCCCTTGGTGGAATCATTCTGGATTCATATATGTATAAAGAAAAATTCGTACATACGTCAGACAATTTGACATTTCGTCACCGCCATGTTAAATTTGGACATATCGTGAAATAAAGTTGGAGGTTGCGTTTTGGAGAAACCTAAACATTCTTTTTATGGTCAAAATATCAAAGTTTTTTTCCATGATTATAAAGCTCTTCAAAAGTTCACACTGTAAAACAAAATATGTTGTAAAAGTGTTGTAACGTGTATAATTGACATTACTTATCATAAAATACATTTCAGTATCAAAATGATGTCATATTTCTCGTGAACTATACTTTTTTGAATGACATAAAATTTTAACATAAACGTACGTAGAATTATAATCAAAACGATATATCGGTAATTGACCGTTACACGTACAAGTCGTTCATCATAATCAAAGATCGTTCTTTCTCTAAATAAATGGTCCTCTTTTTTTATAAATGAATAAAAATTTTGTCGA
This sequence comes from Gonatopus flavifemur, assembly GCA_018340375.1. Classification (NCBI taxonomy): domain Eukaryota; kingdom Metazoa; phylum Arthropoda; class Insecta; order Hymenoptera; family Dryinidae; genus Gonatopus; species Gonatopus flavifemur. The sequence continues at coordinate 2,041,739 of JAFFJZ010000013.1, forward strand.
TCAAATTTTATGCGGGATGATAACCAAACTGATCGATCTCAATTCAATCACATTTATGAAGGGTTCATGGGGAGTGTAATGTAATTTTTCCATGCGGAATAGTTTCATTTGTATATACATATAAGTTCTATTACGATAAATCACGTGCAATATTGACAAATTCCATCAATGGATTGATTATTTCGAAAACCTTGAAATTTTGAATATAATGAAAAATAATCAAATGGTTACTTCGAAACGCAGCTGCCAGTTGCATCTCAAGATATTTTCGAAATCAACATGGTGACGACGAAATGTCAAATCGTCTCGCGTATTCACGAATTTTTTACAGAGAATGGAAAGTGATTTCACCGCTCCATTTATATTCATGGTGCAATCCCAAATAAGCACTATGGTGGAATATTTTTCAAATTTCACATCAATTGCTATTTTGCACAAAAGTTTGGAGCAAAGTTTCCCTCGCTTCAACTATACCTATGTGCTATATGTGTGTACCTACACATTCACAGTTCTACTGTGCTCGAGAGCCCTTAAGCACGCATTGCAACAGTAATTTCGACTTTCACGGGTCTGGTGCGGACCTGTTACAGCTCTATTGCATGCATGTTTTGGGCTTGGTGAAATTGACAATGAAATTTTCAAAATTTATTCACGTGGAATATGTGACGTGAAGTACATATTTCCCATAGAGGAGATTTCAGTTCGAGTCTAGTAAATAGTAAATAGTAAATAGTAAATAGCAAATAGCAAATAGCAAATAGTGAATAGTGAATAGTGAATAGTAAATAGTAAATAGTAAATAGTGAATAGTAAATAGTAAATAGTAAATAGTAAATAGTAAATAGTAAATAGTAAATAGTAAATAGTAAATAGTAAATAGTAAATAGTAAATAGTAAATAGTAAATAGTAAATAGTAAATAGTAAATAGTAAATAGTAAATAGTAAATAGTAAATAGTAAATAGTAAATAGTAAATAGTAAATAGTAAATAGTAAATAGTAAATAGCAAATAGTAAATAGTAAATAGTAAATAGTAAATAGTAAATAGCACATAGTCAATAGTAAATAAATGAAGAATGGAAAAAATGGAATAGACTTCAACTATTCCGTTAATTCTCCGAGATATACATTTGTTAATTCTAAGACTGTGTGAGAAGTCATTACCGAAGATATTGATATCATCAACATTCTGGCATACAATTTGCATCAAGTGTATATCAAAATTTTGTGCAAATGTGTAGAAACTAGATATATGTTTCATAGGAACATTGATATCAATGAGTATCCTCTGTTTCTAATGTATAGATGGGCAATGTGCTGTGATGTCAGAAAAGATCGATCCTTGAAGCAGACCGATCCTTTTTTGTAGGAAAAATATTTAGTTCAAAGATTGATCCTTTTTGATATCACTAGCGATGAGGAGGATAGTGCCCAACGTATCGACATCGATACGTTGATATGTAGTATAGATCTAATTTCTGTGAATTGATATCAATGTCACCCATCCGTAGCAATGATGGGTAAGCGATGTTGATGGAATCTGTATTTTTCTATGTGATTTAGATAGTTAGTTTTTATATATCCGTATGGAATTTCGGTTAAGACCAGATACATATTATATAGAAATGAATCAATATCATATATTGCTGCGGAAAATATTGACGATATTAGTATTTTTGTGTACAATATCCATTCCATCTTCATTAACCTTCTTCAAAGTTCAATGGATCCATATTGTATTCGAAAATATCAATATTCTAAATATCGTTCATCCCTAGTTCGATTAGTGTTGTCGAAAAGGGTCGATCCTTGAGCTAGATTGATCTTCCTTTATAGGAAAAATATCTATTTGTGTAGGCGTTAATGAATATTTCATGGAAATATCCAGTTTTTGTAGATTTCGTGTGGTATTTTATAAAAATCTAGGACAACCAGATATTTTGTGTTTAACAAAGAATAGATATCGGTCAAAGATCGATCTTCTTTGATATCACCAAATTCAATGTGTCAAGAACAAACACAAATTCGAATTTCAACGAATTCTATTAAGATGGGGTGACAATGGAATCAATGTGAATTTGTACCAAGTCTCGATCGATATTTAATGCAAATTTCCACAAACATGTTATATGGAATTACATCGAGTAAATTTTTGCCCCAGTCCTACATTCTAGCACTTATATTTTTGAGTGATGGGAGTTCTCTATTCCAAGCTTACAAAGTAATCAGAATTCAGCACATTGAGATTAGTATCACTGATTCTTCTACAGAATTGATTATTTCAAAATGCAAAGTTTGATTTTCATAGTAATTGAAAGTAATTTGGCTTCGATAGATTTATGTAAAATTCCGATGGAAATTTGATATATTGTGTATGACAAAGAATCGACCTCACTGATTTAAATCGTTGTCACTCGTGATGAGTCAGTTAGTGATGAAAAAAAGGATCGATCCTTGAAGTACATCGATCCTTTTCAATATAAATATCTACGGTTAACCTTAGGATAGAACATGAAAATTCAAATTGGGTATCTCTTTTTGACGCATTAGATGGTTCGATCAGAAAGTATACATTTTGTACGTTAAATTTGGAACGTTTTGAGATACAGTGCAACCTTCTCAATAAGACCACTTACCCTCTTTGTCATTTGAACGATTTTTGCCTTGAGTTAAGAGAAAAGATTCAACGGTCTCATTGAGGGGTTACTCTGCATTTGAATTTCAAGAACAATCTGAAAGCATTCATATCTCAACAACTCAGCCTTTAGAGAATTTGAAGAAGAAATCCGTTTGTTTTTGCCGGAATTATATGATTGGCTGGTTTGAATAAAACGTTCTGCATTCTTTTCATGAGGAAAATATCCAGTTCTGGTTGTTTCCGACAGAATTTGAATGGAGGTTCAATATATTCTGCATAAAAAAGGATATATCTTATTCGAGAAGACTAGCGCTAATTGCGAAAATGCAATTAAGTGCGTAGAATGAATTTAAGTACTAAGAATTATGCAACAATTGGATCTCATATGGTTGAGAAATTAAACATGTACCGGACAATTGGTCTTGACAGAAATCACCCAGACAAAAATGACCCATGTACGCACTCAAAGGAATATATCTAGTCTCGACCGAAATTTTATACGAGTACACAAAAACTCAATATATATGGTATAAAAAAATTCAGATATCATCAACATCGCTCATTCTCAATTGCTACGGATGGGTAATATTGATATGGAATAAAATATGAATAAAAATTCCTATCAAAATATCCTAAAAATGTATAGAAACTAGATCTATATTTCATAGAAACCTATTGGTATCGATAAGCATCGCTCAATTCGATTCATCGCTAGTGTTGTCAAAAAGGATCCAGTCTTGAACTAGATAGTGGTGATGTTGATTCTTGAATCGAATCGATCATTTTCTCATAGAAAAAGTATACAATTCCTGTAGGTTTATGTGAGATATCGATAAAAATTCAATATATCCTGTATGAAAAAGAATCGATTCTTTCAAAAATCGACGTCACTGCTAGATTGATCTCTTTTCACAGAAAATATATCTCATTCTTCTAGATTTTTTTCAATATTTCGATAAGATGTATAAAAATTTCACATCACTACTTTGAATGTTTTATATCCAATCACATAAATTTCTGGAACTACATAGTTGAATTAAGTGAAATTTCATCAATAATTATTGGCAACGACGAGTTCAATGATCAGTGATTAGAGATGTCCGATATCAACCATATTGATGGAACAGGGGCGCAAATGTACTGACTATCATGGTATAAGACATTTGTATGAAATGTATATACATTTTTATAAGATATAAATCGACACTTGGAGAAAATTTTATGTAAAAAATCAATCTAGATATATTTTTATCCCATCCCCACGAAACGATATTTTTTAATCAAATAGACGTATATGAAATTTCAATACATTTGTCATCTTGATTCAAATTTCATACATTTCCTTATGTAACAGAATTCATACTGCTGATATCAGTCAACCCTGGCTGATAGAATTTCATTCGAAAATTTCACACATGAAAAAAAAATATCATCCTCAAACGTTTCTCATTCATACCCTCAAATCCACAACCCACATCTCCTCATATACGGGATTATTCCAAATGGTGAATTGGGAAATAATTTTATAATATCTATATAAAATTCTCATGAATTCTCACGTAATTCATACGTAAACCTTCATATATGACTATGATTCATAGAAGTTTCATGTGAATTTTGAATGTAAAATGTTGAATGTAACAAGTGAAAAATCATTTGTATCACAACATTAAAAGAAAATCTCCTTGTTCTCGCTTCGAATATACCGCGTTAGAATGTTTGTAATTTATTCTGGGACACATAATTCCTGGGACACATAATCCTGTGAATTATATTATTACTTCTGAATCTTCCAAACACGCATTTTCTGATACTCACATTGAAGATTACTGCAAGGAATTCCATTTTCATACATCAAGATGCACGATTTTATAAGATTTATCGTTTCCTCCATTGATTATAACTCGGGAATAATTTATCACCAAATAATATTCCGAAACACAAAATAACCTAATAACCGCTTATTTTTGTATCAAAAGAGATGGAAGTTGACCGTTCGATACCACTGTAACTATCAGAGTGAATCCTTTGTACGTCGATAGGTAAATGGGTAGGTGGGTACGTAGCAACGTACATGGGAATTGATTCGGCTTGTATACATAACTCTCCTTTATCAATGAATAGATTATATGACGATGGTTCTCGGAGGCTATGTTTTCATCCCATTCAATTATTATCAAGAATATCAATTCAAGTTGCAGAAAAACTTAATGATAACAAGAGCAAAATGTTGATACTTTCAAGCACGCATTCAGAACATTCAATAAATTTATTTCAATCTTCTTCTGAATATGTGGATTGAAACTACTTCCATATAAATATTCAATTCTTACAGAATCAATTATTTTTCATACAAAATATATGAATTTTCTATAAATAATAGAGATGTACGTCCCCCCGCAGCAACAGAAGTTCAAACTATATACGGAATAGGAACGTTCGTAGGATGTATGAATTAGGGCTGGGGCTATAATCTGATTCAATGTGATTTTATATATAATTTGTATCAAGTTTTTATACAAATTTATAGAATCTTGATACAAATTATATATAAAATCACATTGAATCAGATTATAGCCCCAGCCCTAGTATGAATGAGATACGAAGAACATATAATGAACGTTCATAGAATATTCGAATGCCTGTTTCAAATATACTCAGGACATGCATAATACTCTCGAAATGTACGATATTCGTTCAATCGACGTTCGATCGACTTACCGTCTGATATTCGGCTACATACTCCCGATGAATATGCATAGGACCTATGAAACGGTCTCATTGGAATGTGCATGAAACATATTTCGAATATTCGGAGAACGTTCATAGTATATTCTAGTGCTGCTTATGTATATGCCCATACAGCACCGTAATCCCAAAAGGGTGCATAGACAATTTTTTTTAACTGATTTTGTTCTGTATAAATTGTCCAAAAATTCTTCTGGGACAGTGGTGCTATGTGGGTAACACTTCTCAAATTTTGATCAAAATGATCAAGAATTCGATAGAAATTGAATATATTTTCCATACAAAAGATTCGATTCGTCGAGATTTGCACACCTCTGATGGGAACTATATGAAAATTGATAGAAAATATTCATCTGTCTTATGAAAAACAACATGGTTCCTATAAAAATCGCCCTACTTCCATTTCATGAATTGCAGAATAAATTTTTTTTTGTCGATAATTATCTCAGAATATTGTGTTGGCTGAACAATTTCACACCCTTGCTCGGTATTTTTGAAGATTAAGTGACTAATGAAAAACATCTGATCATTCAGACCAATGACACAAAAAAAAATACACGGAGAGAAATTTGATGGTCGAAAGTAGTAGAATACGTAGGTAATATCATCATCAAAATTGGTAAACTGAAACTATTGGAAATAGCTTGGAAATGAAATTATCACGATGGTAAACTTCACTTTGTCAAAAATTTCAAAATTTCTTCAGGAAAACTGACAAAAGTAATATTGATGATTCCAGGCAGTGCTGATACTTTTTACCATCAGCGATCGTAATGTTTCTTTACACTTTATTTGAAGGTTCTCGCAAGCAAGAGCTCCAAAAATCGAAGCAAGGGCAATAATTTTCACCATCAATTCACTAAAATGAAAAAAAAATTTACTTGCAAAAACATACTTCCAGGCACATTTGTGAGTTCATGTTGTCCAACCTTCGAGTTATTACCACTATATTTGTTGATTGCAATCATGTTATTTTTATTACATTCTTGAGTACAGTTTATAATGAAAAATTACGCGGAGGGGATTTGAACTTAAGAATAATGTACTTACATTTATCTATAAACCTTACAATTGAAGCCGCTTTGCTACGCTCGCGACTTATGAATTCGCTGTTTTGAAGTTTCATTGAAAGACTAAACGAGGGAACCTAAACTGGATAACTTATTGTGTGCGATAATTGTGAGAAAATCTCGAGCGCTGTTGGAAAATATTACCATCGGCGCTTGTATTATACCGACCAGTCATTTAGTAAATGTGATTCGTGGCTTTCAAAATTCAGAATAGTTCAAACAAAATCTATTATTGTCAAGTGGTGATAATTTTCATTAGAGAAGGTATTCTTTGCGTTTGTTCATAGTTGTTATTACTGAAATATATTTTCTCACGCTGAATCTTCATTTTCAACATCGTAACTGACGATTATTTACTACGTGCGTATGAAATAATACACTTAGGTTACAAATTACTGTCAATATTTCCCAATGATACTAGTTTACGACAAAAAACAGGGTTGCGACAAAACCATAAAGTTGAAATTCCCTGACTTTTCCCTGACTTTCCCTGACTAAGACAGCTGTTTTCCCTGACTCTTTTGGAGACCACCTACGCACAATGATTACTTGACGTTTGAATGGTGCACTGATGATGATGTCATGTCAGTGAAGAGCTGTCAATCCTGTAAAATATCTACCGTTGTATTTGCTGAACTGTTATGAATCATATCGCGAGTAGAATATGTAATTATATGTTGAAAAGATAAACCTTCGATTACAAATAATAATTTCTGCAGCTTGATGAAAATATTTGTTTGATATTCGAAGAATTGAAAATACAATTCAATCTGTGATGAAGGTATGCTAATTGATAAAAACAAAATTTGCACGAACGTTTACTGTTAGTTATTATATTCGTGGATTCCATAAACGTTTACATATTCAATCCAATAACTTGACATTGTAAAAAATCTTCCGGTACTTCTCCTTTTTCGTACATATCTCTAATCAATTCAAACAGTGCGTCGCGAGTTCCTTCACTGGAGGCTTTTATAAGGTCCGCACTTATGCCATCTATGCCTGGCGCTTTATTATTTTTCAATTCTTTCAAAGCCTTGTCGAATTCTGATCTCAATATCGAATCTCCCAATTCTCCCTCATCTACATCCTCCTCCTTCTCTAAAAGTGCTATATCATCGTTTCCTCTATACAAGTCTCCCAAATGATTGGTCCACTGTTCTATTTTCTCTTCCGTTTTTATCAATTGTCGTCCTAGAGAGTTTCCAATCTTATTGCTTCTAGATTTCATTTGTCCGAAAAATTTTTTAATAATCCTATATGCTTCATCTATTTTTCCTCAATGCAATCTTATTTCTATTTCGTGACATTTCTCTTCTAACCACTGTTCTTTTGCTTTCCTTGATTGTCTTATTATTTCATTTTTCAATGATTTGTATCGTTGCTGACCTTCTTGGCTATCATTATTCTTGTATTTTCTTCTTTCATTTATCAATTCTAAAATTTCTCCCGTTATCCATGAGTTTTTAGGTTCTACTCCATCATTTTTCAAAATCTTATCCGCACATTCTCTTATATTCCCCTTCATCTTTGTCCATCTCCTCTCTATTCCCAAGTCTTTCTCTTTTTGATCTCCCAATTTTTCATCCAACATTTTCTCGAATGCCTCATGTGTTTGTTTTTGCTTGAGGTTCTTCAAATTCCATCTTTTCTGCATTTCCCTTTTTTTCTTCAGAGATTTGAATTTCAGAGAACATTTCATCATCAACATGATATGATCACTATCTATATCTGCACTGGGATAAGTTTTACAGTCTTTCACTTGGTTTCTAAATCTTTGTTTCACTAATATGTAATCAATTTGGTATCTCGCTGTATCTCCTGGCATTTTCCAAGTGTAGATTCTTCTTGGATGATTTTCGAATAAAATGTTTGTGATAACCATCTTATGATTTTCACAAAATTCGACTAAACGTTGTCGTCTATCGTTCCTCCTCCCTAACGCGAAATCTCCTATAATGTTGTCCTCTTTTCCTTGTCCTACTACCGCATTCCAATCCCCCATCACTATCAAATTCTCTTCTCCCTTCACATATTCTATCACTTCTTCTATTTCTTCGTACGTTTCCACAATATCTTCCTCCGAATATGCAGATGTGGGCATGTATACTTGGACTATGACTGTGTCTACCGGTTTTGTTCTGATTCTAACCATCATCACCCGTTCATTATGTTGCAAATAATTTGCTATTCTATTTCCTACTCTTTCATGCGTTACAATTCCTACACCTGCTTGACCGTTCTTTGATCCTGTATGAATTATTCTATAATCCCCACTCCAGAAATCGCCCTCTTGTGGCCATCTCATTTCGCTGAACTGCCAACAATATTATATTTTCAAAATTAATAACAATTCAAATATTCAATTTTGCAATATAATATACACTGAGAAACAAAATTCTTTGAATCGATGAAATGAATTTCATCGAGTCCGAATTCATTGCATTAAATGAATATCTTTTTGTCTCTATAATCATTTTATAACCACATGAATTCGTTTGATTCGTACTAACAAACCATCTCATTGAAATTTATTTTCTGAAATGAAAGAATCATTTTATGGACTGAATAACTAATTATTGTTATCAATACCATCTTTTATTCAAATTATAATTCCCACATGAAGCATTCCAATGTGAAAATCAATGGAACTCTTCTTCAATTTCATAACTTAGAGTTTCCAATGGAAATTGAACGGTATTGTACTTAGAATATGATTTCTTGAAAATCAAGTATTCGGTATAATGATTCATTTCTTCACCAGGATGATTGTTTGCTCTGAGTGAAAATATATTTCATAAAATGAATAGCCATAGTTCACAAATGTCGAACTATTTCCATCACTACAAAATAATGCTAGATTAGGCTCATGAAATAATTATTATATTCAAGAACATGAACATTATAGGACCGAAAATGCTGTTATTTATCAACTGGTATAATCTAGAGTATAACAATCTCATTCATTTCAATGAAAGTAGTCTTTCCACACGATTAGATCAAATTATATACTCAATAGTTTTGAATTTCAATTCCAAGAGATTTGTCGTTTGAACGGAAAACTGAGTTTATAATCACAATCAAATACTTTTTTAGTCCAAATTTCAAAGTAATTGTTTTAATGTGAGCTATTTCATGGGATAGGCTTGATATGAACGATGATAGTTTGGATGATTTTGAACTCAATGAAATAAGGCTTCATAATCCATGATTCCAGAATTCCATTCAAACAACCATTTCTTCTAAGGAATACATTTTGTTCCTTCATAATGAGGAAAATGATTAATCAAAATCAATAGAATGATTGTATCGAGTGTCATGAAATTAATGAATCAGTTCATTTGAAATAATGATCATTTGATTTATTTTGAGAAATTATTCTATCCAAATCAATAAAGGAAGCCAATACAATTAGGATGAATTAGGTAAATGTATCTCATTGATTCCCAATTCATTTTGTTGAATGAATATATTCTCAAAATCACAAGAAACGTCCACAAATTATATCACGCTTGTCTCTGCTTTCTTCTGTATCTCGTCCACCATATCTGAAGTTGATGCGATGAAAAACGAAGCAAAGAAAACCGTCATATGATTTATGGATGATGCCAAAACTATTTTATACCGACAAAATAAGGCTATCTTATATATGCCAATGAATTACCTGATCAAAAATTCTCATTTATAGTTGAAAAAGGATTTTATTGATCGCAGAATTTATGACTTTTGTCAATACTATCTTTGAAGTAAAAAAAATTGAATACATGCGGCAAAATTCCAGAGAGTTGTTTGCAGAGAAAGGGTTCATCGAGTCCATTGAATCGATAGATCGATCGAATGTGATGAATTCATTGGAATGAAGAAATATATTTTTGAAACAAAAGTGTGTTCAATTCACTCCGACAAATTGCGATCAGTTTTCAGAAGATGGCAATGTTTTCTCGCAAGATATCTTTCTGCAGTACAGTTTGTATATAAAGAGCTAATTCACCCTGAACCTATAGTGAGTAATGTTCCGTCCAAATTAATATTTCTTCCAGATTACAGCATTGAACATCATCAGCGGATAAAACTTCATTGCATAGGAGGAAAGCAGTTTCTTCGGACTTCTCTAACACAATAATCATCCGATCGAATAATCCAATTGTTTCAAATGAATTACAGATCACAAGAACTAGAAAGGCACCCCCGCCCTTCCACAGCTGCCCTGATCCCTTTTTATTTTGAAAATTTTTTACAACATAATTCATCCAATCAAAACACAATTCATTGATTTGAAGGGAGATATATTAATATAAATAGCTTTCCTGAATGTTTTGAAGATCTTTTGGATTGAGGTGATTTTACAACAACTTTGTTACCAATAACTGATTTTATACGTTCTATAAAATAGACTTTTTAGATTGGAAAAAATATTCATTGTCTCAAATATTTATTCATTCGAACCAAATTTTCATTTTATACTCATAATGGAATTTCACTTCAAATTTAAGAAATCTTCATATCATTTGAATTGATATTCTCCTATTCTAAAAATTGTTATACTCAAATAATGACATATTCTATTGAAAGGGGAATGTATCATTTTGGCACTACAATTGGGTGTATAAGTGTTATGAATGGCTTCTGTCTATCAAATACATAATTCATTGAATCATATAGTATTTCTTTGATTCTAAAATCAAAATTTTTCATGGAATGATTTTTTTATCAATTCTAAGTATTTCATATTTCAGTCAATGATCCTACCACTTCTGCGTGACTCATATATTACATGAAGTTGATGCAATAACTCCACAGATACCATTGGATGAATCCATTTCTGTGACTCAAAGAAAAATTCATTGATTCGAAGCATTTTTTTTCTCAGTGTAGTGACATACAGAATTTGTATTCATGTATTGAAAAAAATATCACTTTTGGCCGAGGAAAAAAATTTTTCGTCCAAATTTATCTTCACGAACATTCTATTACGATTTGTGCTGATCCATTTGTGAAGAGAAGGCGATTTCAAGTTCCAATGTTGCGAAGTTGTCTTAGCGAGATTCGAACCCGAGTCCTCCGAGTAGGAATCAAAGCCTTTGTCACATCAGCTGATCTCCAAGATGACAATTGAGTACTCAAATTGCCATATGTTGTAATCCTCGACTATGTTTAGAGTTTACGATGAAAATACATTCAAGAGAAACATAAAATTGTGCATATTGGATGGATGAATTAGGATTTGAATCACAGGAATTTTTTCAGAAACGAATAAAACTTTTCGATTTTGTTTTTTTGTTAATTGAACGCATGTAAAATTTGTTGCTTAATAAAAAATTGGAATTAATTTTCGTGTTTGTGAATTCAAGAAAAACTTGATCAAAGAAGGGTTAGCAGAAAAATGTACAGGTTGGTTGAAAAGTTCCTGCGCTCACCAAGAGATAGCACTGCTAGCTCAAAACTTTTTTTTTCTCAAGTTGGTATATCTGTCCTGAGAACACATGCGAAGTTACAAGTCATTCTATCAATTCATTCTTTGTTTACAAGCCATTTGAAGTTGACGTGTCATCGATTTTTCTCAATATGGAAAAAATTGAATATCGTGCAGTCATTAGATTCTTTGTTTTGAAGGGTTTAAAAGCAGAAGAAATTCATGAACAATTGTTAGAAGTGTATAAGGAGTCCTCACCTTCAAAACGCACCGTTGAATTTTGGGATGGTGAATTTAAACGTGGTCGTACTAGCCTTGAAGACGATCCACGCGAAGGACGACCAAAAACTGCAACCACAGCAGAAATCATTGAGCATGTACATAATATGGTTAGTGAAGATCCAAGTTTGACTAAGCGTGGAATTGCTCATGCCATAGGCATCTCAGACGAACGAGTACTCCATATTTGACATGAAGAATTACGTATGAAAAAACTGTTTGGAAAGTTAGTGCCGCACACGTTAACAATTCAACAAAAACTGGATCGAAAACAAATTTCTCAGCGTAATTTGGAGCGTTTCAAGCAGAATAAAACCGACTCCTTGCGTCGTTTTATAACTATGGATGAGACTCGGATCTACCACCATGATCCTAAATTGAAACAAGAACGTTTACAGTGGACTGAAGCTGGTTGTTCAACTCCAAAGCAAGTGAAGTCACAACGATCAGCAAAGAAGGTTATGGCATCAGTTTTTTGGGATGCAAAAGGAATTTTGTTCATTGATTATCTTCAGAAAGGTGAAACAATCAACTCCGAATATTACTGCAGCTTTTTGGATCAGCTGGATGAAAAAATTCGTGAGAAAAGACCTGGTTCAAAGAAGAAAAAAATCATTTTTCATCAAGATAATGCAACTGCTCACAAAAGTGTTTTGACGATGGCTAAATTCAAAGAACTCAAGTACAAATTGTTTGAACATCCACCGTATTCGCCAGATTTGGCTCCTAGTGACTACTATCTCTTCAAAAATCTCAAACCATTCCTTCGTGGAAAGCATTTTTCGTCGAATGAAGAGGTCATAGCAGCCGTAGACGGTTATTTTGCAGAGCTTCCGGAAAACCATTATAAGGATGGGATGAAATTATTGGAAGATCATTGGAACAAGTGTATTGAGCTTCTAGGAGATTATATTGAATAAAAAAATATATTTCGTAACAAAAACAGTATTCTTTCATTTCGAGCGCAGAAACTTTTCAACCAACCTGTATATCACTTGGATATCATTTTTAACCACCTCCCGTAATGATTTATAATTAATTTCTCAAAGGAATAATCATATTGTTTTATATGTTCAAAATATATAGCTGTTTTGACAATGAATGGATTTTGTTCCGACAATTTGTTTTGTTAATTCAGTGATACTCATTGTTCTCGCTGCTTAATTTTGTTTCGTCAAATCAGCAATATGTATTGTGAGTTGAAATGGCAACTCATATTGTCATTTTGACCAGTGATTTTCAGCAATACAATTCTTGTTACTGAAGCAATGTTCTACCATACACATTTTTTCCCGTGCAGCGACATTGTTCTCCGTAAAATACAGAAAAATTTCAGTACAACAGACATTTCCCTGTACGTGGACGGAAAAATTCATTATGAACCGAAATTTCCCAGTTCCATGGTACCGGAAAATTACAATTTTTTCAAACAGTGTACAACGGATGAACTCAGAAGAATGCTAGCGTACTTAGATGGATAATAATTAATATAGTAATAATATATATAATAAAATAATACAAGACAAATATAATTCGGTCGGGGAATTGAGGAATAGAATACTGTACAGACCTATGACTGATTGAAAGTATATTTTTTGTCAGATGGATGGATTGAATCTTCAATTATACAGCCAGGATGCATATCTGGAGTGTTCGTATGGACGTACTGATGAAAATATTGGAAACAAAAGACATACCTTACAAAAATTTAGTTATTTAACAAATTTCATTTTTGGGTGTAATTATAAAAATCTTGGAGCGGAATTCCCTGACCTTGCAATGAGTTTCCCTGACTTTTCCCTGATTCCCCTGATCATTTTTCAATTCCCTGACTTTTCCCTGATTTCCCTGACTTCCCTGACCTGTCGCAACCCTGAAAAAATAGTAATTTTCACAATCAAATTTTTCTCCGGGTAGGTGTTTCCGAAATTGTCCGAATGATTAATCAGTCTATTGTAAAATATAAAATGATTGGGAATCAATTTTTCCCCGGCCAATAGCAACCATAGTTACAAAAGACTGATTGATAGTAGGTGGGCTAGGAGAGTTCTACTCCAAAATTTCTACTCACCGGCATTACCGACCCCCCATCACCAAATTTTTAGCGGAGTCACAAACTCGCCCGACCGAATTTTAGCGGAGTCACGAACCTCACGAATCCGCGCGGATTTTTTTTTGTGCGCTCCCCCCATTGGTGGATTGTTTTGTTTGTTCGATTCCGAGAATGAAGAGAAGAGGAAGGAGGGGAGAAACATCTTTTTTTTCTTATTGGTTGGAAACGTGCTTGGCCCAGGAATTCAATGATTCAATGGTTGGAGGTTCGATCCAATTTTAATCCAAGCAAGTTGTCGAACGAATTTATTTAACTTCCTTCGGTAAGCCGATCGACGTTTCGGATCGATACGATCCTTTATCAAGATACAAAGTTTTTTAATATAATCTGTAATACATAAATGACAATACAATGTACAACACTTTTTTCACAAAAGATGTGAAAAGTTTTTTAATATGGTAATTTTATAATTTTCGTTGTTACGGTGTTCAAAGCTACTATTTTCCATTAACACATTCTATTGTCAATTATTGACTATACTATGAGTGTTGTGGCGTTATCAGGCTGTTTCAAAGAATATATATGGGGTTTCCATGGGGTTTTCTTCGGATTTTTATGGAAAAAGGGGGGGGAATTTCGATGAGAAACAATTGAATTTCCGATGAGAATCGACGTGTCTTGTTTGGAATACGTGATTTCGAACAGAAAAAATTATTTCTCATCAAATTCTTGAAAAAACCGGTAAAATTGGATCGAACCTTCAACCATTGAATCATTGAATTCCTGGGCCAAGCACGTTCCCAACCAATAATAAAAACTACCCACATCCGAGTCGATGGGTCCGGATAATAATAATTCTTCATACTACCAACCCTTTTCTCCGCTACGATTGTATTAAAAAACTTTGTATCTTGATAAAGGATCGTGTCGATCCGAAACGTCGATCGGCTTACCGAAGGAAGTGAAATAAATTCGTTCGACAACTTGCTTGGATTAAAATTGGATCGAACCTTCAACCATTGAATCATTGAATTCCTGGGCCAAGCACGTTCCCAACCAATAATAAAAACTACCCACATCCGAGTCGATGGGTCCGGATAATAATAATTCTTCATACTACCAACCCTTTTCTCCGCTACGATTATATTAAAAAACTTTGTATCTTGATAAAGGATCGTATCGATCCGAAACGTCGATCGGCTTACCGAAGGACGTTAAATAAATTCGTTCGACAATTCGCTTGGATTAAAATTGGATCGAACCTTCAACCATTGAATCATTGAATTCCTGGGCCAAGCACGTTCCCAACCAATAATAAAAACTACCCACATCCGAGTCGATGGGTCCGGATAATAATAATTCTTCATACAACCAACCCTTTTCTCCGCTACGATTATATTAGAAAACTGTGTATCTTGATAAAGGATCGTATCGATCCGAAACGTCGATCGGCTTACCGGAGGAAGTTAAATAAATTCGTTCGACAACTTGCTTGGATTAAAATTGGATCGAACCTTCAACCATTGAATCTTCGAATTCCTGGGCCAAGCACGTTCCCAACCAATAATAAAAACTACCCACATCCGAGTCAATGGGTCCGGATAATAATAATTCTTCATACTACCAACCCTTTTCTCCGCTACGATTATATTAAAAAACTTTGTATCTTGATAAAGGATCGTATCGATCCGAAACCTCGATCGGCTTACCGAAGGAAGTTAAATAAATTCGTTCGACAACTTGCTTGGATTAAAATTGGATCGAACCTTCAACCATTGAATCATTGAATTCCTGGGCCAAGCACGTTCTCAACCAATAATGGAAACTACCCACATCCGAGTCGATGGGTCCGGATAATAATAATTCTTCATACTACCAACCCTTTTCTCCGCTACGATTATATTAAAAAACTTTGTATCTTGATAAAGGATCGTATCGATCCGAAACGTCGATCGGCTTACCGAAGGGAGTTGAATAAATTCGTTCGACAACTTGCTTGGATTAAAATTGGATCGAACCTTCAACCATCTTTTTTTCCATGATTGTTATTCCGAGAATTATGCGGTTCACGTGTGTGATTTTTTCCTAGTGCTTCCACAATACGAGACGATACGATATTTTCTGAAATATTGTCTCGTTCTTGAAGGATGTGAAAATAATGATTCCGTCTTGTTCTTGAATGATTCTTGTAATGAATCATCTTGATCTTGTCTTGACAATACCTCAAGAATATTGATCTTGTCGATGAATTTTCAGAATTTCATATGTTCAAGGAAATATATGAATATAAAAACATGTTTTACAATGCAACCACTGGTGAAAGTTTATTGCTTCAGCAATGGAACTCACTATCTCCACAGTGGAACAACATTTCTCTGATTGAATTGATTGAGAGAGGAGACGCAACATTACAGAGGATCCCTTCACGGAGAGAAAAAATTTGCTGACGCAGCAAATCGAAGTATTACATACAGAATAGCAAAATTTTTTGCTGACCTAGCTGAAAATTTGCCATAACAGCAATCATGTAAGCTACGACAGCAATTTTCCAGCTATGGCAGCGAAAAATGTTTGCTCCGCCAGCAAATTTTCAGTATTATATACAGAACAGCAAACGAATTTTGCTGGGATAGCAAACATTTTTTGCTGCCACAGCTAAAAATTCGATGTCGCAGCTAACAAGATTGCTGGAACAGCAAATAGTTTTCTGTCGCAGCAAATAGTTTGCTGTCACAGCAAATAGTTGGCTGTCACAGCAAAAAATTTGCCGCTCTGGCAAAAGGAACCCAGCAAAAGTAGATTTCGCTGCCACAGCGAATTCCTTTTTCTCCGGGCTTTGTCCACGTTGCCTCCACGCGGATGCGACGTGAGAGCGGTAGGTGTGCTGGTAGGGTAGTGCATTTCTCCTAGATATAGTGTACTTATTATACTACAAGTTCATAAGATTTGAACGAAAAAGACAGCGGATTTCGAATATTGCTCACTGTTTGATCGTAGCACATGTAATAGAGCAATTCATCGCACACCACAATTACACACTGTCATTACACGGCAATGAGAGAGTGGGGATCGAAGATATTGCATACCTTTGGCTGTCAATCCCTTCCAAGTTGAGTGGGTCATGACACTCTTAGAGCAATGGGTGTGTGTTCTCTTCGATTATCTTTCCATGTGTGAAGTATTCGGTGTAACTAGTTTCCATCTCCTCGCGATCCGCTCTGGGAATACGCGGTTATCGAGTATTAATTATTGACGCGATTCCTCATCTTGGGCATCTTCTGATGGACACCTTCAAATTCCATCGTTGATCGTCACTGGACCAGGAAATCTCCCCCGACTTTTTCACGGTGCACCGGAACGGTTGTATGTATGAGTGAGTGAATGACGCGTGAATCTTGGCCAGATTCAGTTCTCCATTTCGGGTGCTTTGGATAGCATACTTGTGTACCTTTCAACTGACCCATCTCTGTAAATCCCGTTATAGGGGGTTTATTCCTTGGAGTTTATATTATATTGTTATTCGTGAATTATAGTGTCAAAACTAAACACTCGTCCTTTTTTTTTCTTTCCTAAACAAAAAACGAGACGGAATCTATTTCCTCTTCCTTCAATCTGCAGTCCGCTTCTTATCCGTATTTTATATCTTCCAGTCACCACGTCGAGTCGATTCATTTGTCAACTAATTTAATTTTCTCAGTATTCTCATCAATTGGGAAGTCCTTTCAATTTCAATTGTTATTTTCTATGTCAACACGGCGAAGGTCGAACACTCACGTATTATGACGTTCTGCCTTTCATGAATAATTTCCTCATACGCGGTAAATTATCAAATACCTCAACACTTCGGGCAACGGCCCAACATATCGGACAAACGGTATAAGGAACGGCAGTGATGAGCAAAGTTATTTTCCTCCAAATTCATCCAGTGTCTTTGTTCCTATTGCCGTACCAATTAGAATTTCAGCCCACGGTAAGGATGCAATCAATGATGCCTCATTGACGCCGATCGACAGGAACAAATCTGATTTTAGTAATTTAGGTAAAGTCGTTGATGACCATCCCACAGTCAATCCAAAAGAAAATATGGTCAAGTTGGCTGAAACGTTCAAGAATCGAGCGAAATCAACATTGTACTTCGACACAGATTTCATGTATATCCAATTCGGAGACAAACAATACCTATCAGCCCGAGTAAAAATGAAAACTCCTGCAACATGTCTGCACTAGTCCCGCACTCATATTCACGCCCGTAACACCTCCGCAACAGATCCAAAGATTCGTGAGATTCTTGGTTCAAAATCAAAGCGCCCATAACATACCCGCACCAGACCTGCACGCGTATATATGTCCGCACCACGCCCGCAACAGGTATGTACGTTTTTCCTGTCCTGAAACTATCGTGGTGCAAGCATATCGCAAGAGGCTTTTTTCTCATCTCCATTAAATCAGTACAATTTTTCTGAATCTCTAATAATTTTGCAATGAGTGAAATTTCAGAATAAGAATAGAGCGAAATAGAAACCTTCTCAGGCTCAAACGTAAAAGTTGTAAGAGAAATCTTCCTCATAGAGAAATTCGGCGTGTTACTGCTTTCGAACGCGTGCATATTCAAAGGAACCCAACACGCACGGAAAAATTCTTGCTGAAAAAGCGATTCCGAGAAATCTACTTTGCCAAATCAGCAAAACGGTTGCTGTTACAGCAAAAATTCTGCTATTTTAGCAAGATGTTTGCTAATTCAGCGAAATTTCCTAGCTGTCTGTATATCTACAATTCTGGATTGCTGAATGGCAAACGCTTGTTGAAAGAGCAAGATTTTTGCTGTGATAGCAAATTATTTTCTAATTCAGCAACAAGTTTTGCCATATCAGCAAAGCAAATCTTCGAGGTTTGCTGTTTCAGCAACTTCTTTTCTCTGAGTGAAACAACGCCGTGTGTATGACACAAATTATTTTTCCCAAAATTAATATTGGTTTTCCTCTTACATCCATTACGCAAAGAGTAGGAGTTGTAATTTGGTATGAAACATTTCGACAAACTTTGAACGTGAGGACCCAGTCATTGCATGGTGTTGTAGTGATGAAGCAATGGAATCATAATATCGCTGTATACATACCTTTCCCAATGAATGAAGATGGTATTCATGGAGTGATATTTTGATTTTATTGCTTTATTCTCGAATAATTTGTCAGAAAAAATTTGGCTCGGATTGCATCGTCGGGATTGCTGAGTATCCCCTTAAGGGCTTTCGAACGTGGTAGAACTATGAATATGTAGGTTCATAAATACAGAATATAGGTATAGTCTGAGCGAGAAAAACTTTGCGCCAAACGTTTGTGTGAAATGGAAATTGATGTGAAATTTAAAAAATATTTTACCATAGTACTTACCCGGGATTGCGCCGTGAACATACGAGGGTGGATTGATATGTTTCCGGCCTGACCAAGAAAAACAACGTTTTTAAGAATTTTTTTTTTTTTATTTCTCTACATAATCTCCTCCAAGGCTGATACATTTCTCATAGCGGTGTTCTAGTCTAGTAATGCCATCTCTATAGACTGATTCGTCAAGCTCCTCAAAATACCCATTTACAGCTTCGATTACTTCTTCATTGTCCGCAAATCTCTTACCGACAAGCCATTTTTTGAGGTTAGGAAACGGATAATAGTCACTCAGGGCTAGGTCTGGAGAGTAGGGAGGGTGCGGCATTGATTCAAACTTCAGATCGTTGATTTCAGCCATCGCAACGATTGACGTGTGCGCTGGTGCGTTATCGTGATGAAACAAGATTTTTTTCTTCGCCAGATGAGGTCGTTTAATTTTCACTCCGTGGCTCAAACGTTGCAATAAGTCTGCGTAGTATTGACCAGTGATAGTTTTACCCTTTTCAAGGTAATCAATGTATATAATACCTCTTGCATCCCAAAAAACAGTAACCATAACCTTGTTCGCCGAAAAAATTGTTTTTGCCTTCTTTGGAGCTGGTTCCCCTGGTCCAATCCACTGTTTAGACTGTTCTTTGGTTTCGAGAGTGTAGTGGTGGACCCAAGTTCCGTCAACGGTTACGAATCGACGCAAAAATTCGCTTGGATTACGCTTATACAACGCCAAATTGGCGGTAGAAATGTTCTTTCGAATCAATTTTTGGTCGACTGTTAGCAAACGCGGCACCCATCTTGCACAGAGCTTTTCCATATACAAATGTTGGTGCAAAATATTTTTTACACGTTCATATGACATCTTACAGGTCTCAGCTATCTCACGAACTTTTAATCTGCGATCTTTCAGCACTATTTGATGGATTTTTCCGATCATATCTGGAGTTGTGACCTCAATGGGGCGTCCTGAGCGAGGCTCATCAGAGGTGCTCACACGACCCTTTTGAAACTCGGAAACCCACTGCTCAACAGTTGAATATGATGGGGAGGATGTCCCCAGTGTTGAGTCCATCTCTTCTTCAATTTCCTTTGGCGTTAACCCCTTCAAATAAAAGTATTTGATGACAGCACGATTTTCCAGCTTTTCCATTTTTACGAAAAACACAGAGGCGTCTTGGTCAGCGTGCTCTCAAAACTAAACTAACATGGCGATCGGACTGAAACTATAGCTACAAGCTATCTAAGGATGGTACTATAGAACGCCACCTCAAGGTAGGCCTAGTGGCGCCATCTCTTGGTCAGGCCGGAAACTTATCAATCCACCCTCGTAAATTCAGCAGTAAAATCACTCTCCATTCCCTATAAAAAATTCGTGATTACGCGAGATGATTCGACATTTCGTCGTCGCCATGTTGATTTCGAAAATATCTTGAGATGCAACTGGCAGCTGCGTCTCAAAGTAACCATTTGATTATTTCCTATTGTATTCAAAATTTCAAGGTTTTCGAAATAATCAATCGATTGATGGAATTTTTCAATATTGCACGTGATTTATCGTAATAGAACTTATATGTATGTACAAATGAAACTATTCCGCATGGAAAAATTACATTACACTTCCCATGAACCCTTCATAAATGTGACTGAATTGAGATCGATTAGTTTGGTCATCATCCTGCATAAAATTTGATCGACAAAATTTTTATTCATTTATAGAAAAAGAGGACCATTTGTTTAGAGAAAGAACGATCTTTGATTATGATGAACGAATTGTATACGTGTAACGGTCAATTACCGATACATCGTTTTCTCCACATCATTCTACATACAGTTATGTAAAATATTGATTTCATACACACATGCATAGTCCACGGGAAATGCAACGCAATTTTTACACTGGAATATTTGTTTATTCGGAATAAAATCAACGATATACATTATCACTTTCACAGCACATTATGGGGTGAAATTGTAGAAAATTCACGATTGAAAAAGATTTTTTTTGTTATTCTGAACATGGTAATAAAAAAAGCACTTACTCCAAAACGTTGCTTTTAACTGCATTTCGCGATATTCTCAAAAGCAACACGGCGACGGCAAACTGTCAAATCGTCTCACGTATTTACGAATGTTTTACAGGGAATAGAGGTAAAGCCCACACTGAGAGATATTCATTATCAAAAAATACTGGTTTTCCCATTAGTCGGGGGATATACTTGACATAACGATTTCATATACCTGGCTTGAGATCACAAATTGATGAGAAAAAACAGTAATTTTTCATGCTCCGAAGTTTGAAAATTAAAACCAGAGAGAGAAGAGGATTCATGTTGAAAAACAGTAATCTTTCATCATACAAGTTGTAAACGAAAATTCTTAATTGATGACACTGATATGAATTAGAAACCATCCTATTTTCGAAATTGTTGCGTGGCTCCGGGGAAACATGCCAGGTTCGTGATCACGAACAATGATGTTCGATGCCGGTGAGGACAAAATTTTTTTTTCGATTAAAATAACGCTATAAAAAATTACTGATATTCCCCATCAATTTGTAATCACATGTGAAGTATATCCCTCGTCTACTGACGAAAACCAGTAATTCTTAATGATGAATTCTTCTCAGTGCAGGTGAACACTGGGCAATCCCAGATTTTTTCGTATCAATTACTATTCCGCACAAACGTTTGGCGCAAAATAGCAATTGAGATGAAATTTGAAAAATATCACACCATAGTGCCTGGAAGTACGCCTTGAATATGAAACCAGCGGTGGAATCCAAGCGCGTATCCAGGGGATGGGTCCAAGGTGTCCGGACCCCCCCCCCCCCCCAAATCCAGCATTTTTTCGTTTTCCATATATCTATACATTTCGTATACATAGATATACGTCCTTAACATAGGCCCCTTCCAAAAAAAATTCTGGATGCGCCCTTGGTGGAATCATTCTCGATTCATATATATAAAGAAAAATTCGTACATACGTCAGACGATTTGAAATTTCGTCACCGCCATGTTAAATTTGGAAATATCGTGAAATAAAGTTGGAGGTTGCGTTTTGGAGAAACCTAAACATTCTTTCTATGGTCAGAATATCAAAGTTTTTTTCCATGATTATAAAGCTCTCCAAAAGTTCACATTGTAAAACAAAATATGTTGTGAAAGTGTTGTAACGTATATAATTGACATTACTTATCATAAAATACATTTCAGTATCAAAATTATGTCATATTTCTCGTGAACTATACTTTTTTGAATGACATAAAATTTTAACATAAACGTACGTCGAATGATAATCGAAACGATGTATCGGTAATTGACCGTTACACGTACAATTCGTTCATCATAATCAAAGATCGTTCTTTCTCTAAATAAATGGTCCTCTTTTTTTATAAATGAATAAAAATTTTGTCGATCAAATCTTATGCGGGATAATAACCGAACTAATCGATCTCAATTCAATCACATTTATGAAGGGTTCATGGGGAGTGTAATGTAATTTTTCCATGCGGAATAGTTTCATTTGTATATACGAGGGTGGATTGATAAGTTTCCGGCCTGACCAAGAAAAACAACGTTTTTAAGAATTTTTTTCTTTTTATTTCTCAACATAATCTCCTCCAAGGCTGATACATTTCTCATAGCGGTGTTCTAGTCTAGTAATGCCATCTCTATAGACTGATTCGTCAAGCTCCTCAAAATACCCTTTTACAGCTTCGATTACTTCTTCATTGTCCGCAAATCTCTTACCGCCAAGCCATTTTTCGAGGTTAGGAAACAGATAATAGTCACTCGGGGCTAGGTATTAATTCAAACTTCAGATCGTTGATTTTAGCCATCGCAACGATTGACGTGTGCGCTGGTGCGTTATCGTGATGAAACAAGATTTTTTTCTTCGCCAGATGAGGTCGTTTGATTTTCACTTCGTGGCTCAAACGTTGCAATAAGTCTGCGTAGTATTGACCAGTGATAGTTTTACCCTTTTCAAGGTAATCAATGTATATAATACCTCTCGCATCCCAAAAAACAGTAGCCATAACCTTGTTCGCCGAAAAAATTGTTTTTGCCTTCTTTGGAGTTGGTTCCCCTGGTCCAATCCACTGTTTAGACTGTTCTTTGGTTCCAGGAGTGTAGTGGTGGACCCAAGTTTCGTCAACGGTTACGAATCGACGCAAAAATTCGCTTGGATTACGCTTATACAACGCCAAATTGGCGGTAGAAATGTTCTTTCGACTCAATTTTTGGTCGACTGTTAGCAAACGCGGCACCCATCTTGCACAGAGCTTCTCCATATACAAATTTTGGTGCAAAATATTTTGTACACGTTCATATGACATCTTACAGGTCTCAGCTATCCCACGAACTTTTAATCTGCGATCTTTCAGCACTATTTGATGGATTTTTTCGATCATATCTGGAGTTGTGACCTCACTGGGGCGTCCTGAGCGAGGCTCATCAGAGGTGCTCACACGACCCTTTTCAAACTCGGAAACCCACTGCTCAACGGGTGAATATGATGGGGAGGATGTCCCCAGTGTTGAGTCCATCTCTTCTTTAATTTCCTTCGGCGTTAACCCCTTCAAATAAAAGTATTTGATGACAGCACGATTTTCCAGCTTTTCCATTTTTACGAAAAACACAGAGGCGTCTTGGTCAGCGTGCTCTCAAAACTAAACTAACATGGCGATCGGACTGAAACTATAGCTACAAGCTATCTAAGGATGGTACTATAGAACGCCACCTCAAGGTAGGCCTAGTGGCGCCATCTCTTGGTCAGGCCGGAAACTTATCAATCCACCCTCGTACATATGAGTTCTATCACGATAAATCACGTGCAATATTGGAAAATTCCATCAATCGATTGATTATTTCGAAAACCTTGAAATTTTGAATAAATAAAAAATAATCAAATGTTCACTCTGAAACGCAGCTGCCACTTGCATCTTAAGATATTTTCAATATCAACATGGTGACGACGAAATGTCAAATCGTCTCGCGTATTCACGAATTTTTTACAGAGAATGGAAAGTGATTTCACCGCTACATTTATGTTTATGGCGCAATCCCAAATAAGCACTATGGTGAAATATTTTTAAAATTTCACATCAATTGCTATTTCGCACATAAGTTTGAAGCAAAGTTTCCCTCGCTTCAACTATACCTATGTGCTATATGTGTGTACCTACACATTCACAGTTCTACTGTGCTCGAGGGCCCTTGAGCACGCATTGCAACAGTAATTTCGACATTTACGGGTCTGGTGCGGACCTAGTACAGCTCTATCGCATGCATGTTCTGGGCTTGGTGCGGTCTTGGTGCGAACACGTTCCGGGATTTATCGTCCATCGTCATTCACTGTGTGCGGGCTCAGTGCAGCTATGGTGCAATCGTGTTGTGGGTGTACGGTTCGCCAAACGGCCTTGGTGCAAACGTGGTGCGGGCGTAATCATTTTTGTGTGCAGGAGTGTTGCAGATGTGGTGCAGGCATATACGGTACTGTTATGGGCGTGATGCGGGTGCTCACAGTAATACTGCGGGTTCAGTACAGATGCGCCCGCAACACATCCGCAACGGTACCGTATATTTTCATTTCAGCGATTTCAAAATTTTAACTCGGGAGAACACATATGACGTGGTAGTACATAATTAATGAATGAAACGATAGAGAATTTGGTATACAACAATTGTCGTGTGGTTGTATCTTCGAAGCAACTCCTTGCAAATGGAAATTCACAACTCATGTTTATCATCCTCAATTTGAGGAAATAATAACTTCCACCAGTCATAATGATGTCACGTTTGCTGATTATAGCCAACAGATAATCAAGGGTGAAACGATGTTCGTGATTTGCTCTGATACAGGGGCACATTCACTACGGGTGTCAATTTTGGATACGATAGGATACCTAAATAGCGTTTTTCAAATACCCAAATAACCTGATCCTGAGGAAAAAACTAAATCTTCGGCTCATGTTTTCCGTGTCAACAAAATCCAGGTGATTCCGATGAGAGCCTATGTGTAAATCCCTGGGAACCCATGGGCACGGAGAAAAATGCAGCTCGGAAGGATAGTAATCTTTGGTAGAAAATTGAAGAATATTTCTTGAAATCTAAGAATTTTTCTTAAGTTCGTAATAAACATAAAACGGTTCAGATTCCTCTTGAATATTGCTCGAAAAACAATGAAGAGTTATCAATACTCAACAAATCATGAAAACAAATATGAAGTTTCCAAAAGTCGCGCATGAAATTTTACACATTAAGTAACAAAATTTGGAAATCTTATTTTCAAATTACAAAATTTTGTTATTCACTTTGTAAAATTTCATGCGCGACTTTTGGAAACTTCATATTTGTTTTCATGATTTGTTAAGTATTGATAATTTTTCATCGTTTTTCGAGCAATATTCAAGAGAAATCTGAACCGTTTTATGTTCATTACGAACTTGAGAAAAATTCTCAGATTTTGAGAAATATTCTCCAATTTTCTATTCGCTGTTACTATCCTTTCGAGCTGCATCTTCCTCCGTGGGCACCCACTCATTTTCATGCGGGTTCTTAGGCAATCTCATTTGGGACCCAAGGAAATGTTCGGTAGAGAGTCTTTTCACCGAAAACGGTTTTCGCCGAACACACTGTCATTTGACAATCGATAGTCACCTCTAGAAATCCCTAAGAGATTTCGTAGTGATCTCTGGAAATGACTAGCGATTGTCGAATCAAGTTTATTCGGCAAAAAGACCGCCTACCAAATTTTCCTCGTGTTCGTAACGTTTGCGGGTCCAATCTGGAAGCACTCGTGGTCGTAGTATATAGTGACGGCTGTCATGGCAGTAGTGTATTCTTGCGAAACAAACATATTAGCTCTGTTTATTGACTATCGTCTTCCAGTCTGAGAGGGATAGAAACTCTCCTGCCTATTTTAAAATACGGTTGGAAGAGTTTCTGTTTCTGTCTTTCTTGAATTCCCGCCATATACGGGCTTGGTCTATCTATACTACGTCTTTGTTATTTAACATTGTTTGTATATCTCAATATACAGTTTATAGGGATACAAAGTTCATAACCAACACCGCAATAATTTACTGTAAAATTTGTCCTCACTGCGCATTGGTGATTTTGATAATACAAGTTCGAGATTTAGTCAAGATCTTGACCAAATGATCTCGACGGTACGCTTTTCTCGATTGGGACATATCGTTCTTGTCTTGAATTCTATTTCACGCATCTCGTCTCGATATTGTCTCGATTTCCAAGACAAGACAAGATAAGATCAATAATTTCTCGAATCTCGCGGAAGCACTATTTTTCCCCACGCTGACGCCCCCCTCCTTCAACCCCCCGATGTCGGTTCCGAGAAAGAAAAATGTGTCGCGGGATTCCGAGAATCATGCGTTCCTTTTTCTTTTTGATGTATGTTTTGTTTGCTTCTTTCATCTCCGACGGGTAATTGAGACGGCCCACGGGGCCGTGAGATATATATATATATATATATATAATGTATTAAACTCAAATTATTGACGTGTGTCGTATAACTCTTGTTATCATGAGAATTTATCCCATTCATTTCCTTCACTGAAGTGGATAACGCAAAGGCTTCGGTTTCCGACCAAGCATCCCAACTTCCCGACCACCTGATACTTTTCCGAACAATTATTTAAATATTTATGTGGATGAATCAAATTTGCTTGTGCAATGTGCAGACTGCACGTTTATTCACTCACTTTTCTTCATTGAATAAAAACAGATGCGATCAGTTTTTCTTCAAATATGGAATAGTCAGATTTGGATGAATGGTCGTGGGCCGTTGCGGTTGCGTTGAATCAAAAATGGTATGGATGTGCGATTTTCATTTTCATACTGCAAATTTGCAGCTCTCATTTCAAACCACTTGTAGTATTTTAATTCTACAGTAACTTCGTACACTGAGAGGAAGATTTTCAAGAACAAATGAAGTATCATAACCCATGATTTGGGGATTCAAATCAAATGAAGGTATCTCATTCATGCTGATAAATGTGTTCTCGAAGTTTGAATCGTTTATAGGAACAAAACGAAAATTAAAACTCACGAAATCTGATAAATCATCGTTACATATCTTCTCGAATCAACTTTTCGCCATTGGAAACATCGTTTGAATGATGTACTGCAAGATTTTTGAGCTTCAATAGTTGAATATTATCTTATTCGATGGTTGATTAGTTTCAAAAAGAGATCCAAACTTCAGCAACATCTGAAAAATTACCTCATTAGAAATTTTCATTCATGATTGAAGAATGATTCTAGTCAATAACCTGTCAACCTGATTATTCTCTTCAATATTACGTTTGGTGAGGTCAAAATTTTATACATTCTGCAAAATTCCAGTGCTTTTTGCAAATGAAGGTTTCATCGACTCCATAAAATGGATAGATCGATCGAGTTTATGAATTCATTGAAACAAAGAAATATGTTTTTAAAATAAAAATGTATTGAATTCACTCCGACAAATTGCGTTCACTTCCCAGAAGGTGGCAATACTTTCTCACAAGCTATCTTCCTGCAGTACAGTTTGCATATGAAGAACTAATCCACCGTAAACCTATAATAAGTAATGTTCCGTCCTAATAAATATTTCTCTCAGGTCCCGGCATCGAACATAATCAACGGATATGACTTGATCACAGAAAAAAAACAGTTTCTCCGAACTTCTTGATCATATCAAACATCTGATCGAATAATCCGATTGTTTCAAATAAATTACAGATCACACAGGAACTAGGAAGATCGGCTTCGCTCTTGCGCGAATGTTCTGACTTCTGCTCATTTCTTTTCATTCTGAAAATTTTGTAAAATATCATTCATCCAATCAAAATGAATTTCATTGATTCGAAGAAAGATTGATTTATATCAATAAGTTCTCTGAAGGATGTGATGTTTTTAGAAAATTGTATTACAATTCAGAATAAACAACACAATTGTTTCTTTGGTTCATAAATGAGAGCCAGATTCTGACACCAGTTCGTTTTAGGGTTGCAACGAACAAACCAGTGAAATGAAGAATATTTGTCGAGGATGACTGAAATTTGATTTATCTTGTATGCAACTCAAGTTTTTAATTAGACTTCTTTAAACGAGCGAGAGGGACACTCCCCATACAGAGAGCCAATTTGATTGTTGCTAACAAGTCAATTTATATATTCCTTTTATTCAGAAATAATAAACTGGTAATGGAGAATTTGAGAAAGGAACACTTACTTTACACATTTACGAAATGACTTCCGTAGATTTCCCTCCCCTCAAGACTTCTCAAAATCAGTATGAATGATGAATTCCGGTTTCCACAATTTGTTCATTGACACTATTGTTGCAAGTCTGTTTTAACAATTCACACATTTTCAATTCCCACAGTTCTTTAATTTAATTTAATTTGCTTCAATTTGATACCATATAGATGAATGAAATAACCGCACATAAGTCCAAGTTTTCACATACGTCCAAGACTTAACCGCGCACGGGACTTCGAAGAACCGAGCGTAAACCACGACCTCAATTAGTATCCGAGAGTAAAGTTTTCTTCGTTCCCACTCTTCTCGTCAACTTCGACATCCCTTCTTCCAAGGTGAAGGCGTGTCGAAGATGATGGAGTTCTCTAATGAGCGACCACTTGGTCAGCTCTTCTCGTCCACACCGATGGCCGTCAACTGCATTCCTTCACGTATTGTTATGGGAAAGAAAATGAAATAGGATATTGGGTGCTGATAGCTGGAGATTTGAAACAGTGGTATCATTGAGTCTATATATGCTTTGCATGCTGAAATGATAGATGAAATTCACATCATAACTCTTGGAAACGGAAATATTATATTTCTATTCCATTATTTGAATGTTGAAATTCGATTTATCTGCAAAGTGATTTAATGGATAAAGTTTCAATTGAATTTGTTGGATTTCAGAATTTAAATTTGAATACAGGATATTATAATGTGTTGATATCCATCACCTCAGCATTGAAGGTGAAAGAAGGCAGAGGACACAAACGAAAATTCTGACCTCGGAAACAATGGGTTGAGCCGAAGTGTTTTTATACACTGGTTTTCAAGGTCAGTTGTCTCAACATTGGCAGGTTTATGAGAGTGACTCTAAGTAAAAGGAAAAATGCAGGATGACGGTCCATCAATATAAGTATGACCGCACTTTCACTTCATAATGTGAAAATTCGATTATCCTCAAGACTGCTCTTCGGACACATTTAATTGATCAGAGAAGATAAAATTTCAAATGTTAAGGGAAATTCTCTGAATATATAGCAAAGAAAGAAAGAAATGGTACAGGACGTGACAAGGATTAGAAAATCTCTTCGTACATTCTATGAAATAATTTCTCAGATAGGGAAGAATATTCATTGTTTTAAATATTGATTTATTTACAAAAAATTCTCGTTTCATATTCATGAAGACATTTTATTTCGAACGCAAGCAATATTTATATCATTTATGTTGATATTTTCCTATTGTAAAACTTCTTTTATTCACATAATTAAATATTTTATTGAAAGGAGAAATTATCATTCCGGCACTACAGTTGTTTATTATAGTGTTATGAATTACCTGTGTCTATCGAATGCATAATTCATGGAATCAAATTATATTCCATGAATTCGAAAATCAGAATTTTTCATCCAATAACTTTTTCATCAGTCCTAAGTACTTCATGTTCCTATTGATGATCCCACCACTTCCGTCTGAATTACATATTACATGAAGTAGATGCAATAACTCCACAGATACCATTGGATGAATTCATTGCTCAGACTCAAAGGAAAATTCATCGGTTCAAAACATTTCTTTTCTCAGTCCAGTGAAAGTTCATCCAAATCAATTGTTTCATGAGGATTATACAACTAAATATTCTATTGTTCTCGGAAATTTTCTTTCTTCCAGTGTCTCGTTTCAAAATGTGTAAATATATCAATCAAATGAATGAACCGCCGTTTGATGAGAAGCATTGAATCTGTTTTATGAATGTATTAACACTATTAATATTAAACATTCGGAAAGCGATTACAAGATTTCAACACTCACTTTTGACGATTCCCAATTTGGTGCCCAAACAAATTAATAATAACCCATACAACGCTAAATTTTGTACATATATTCTAAATTGATGGATATAATAAAACAACGGCTTTGGAGGTACCGCCTGAATCAACTTTTTCCTCGGTAAGAATTCTCCGCACTGAATTCATGAGGAGGTCTGAAATTCTCAGGAAATGATCTTCAGTACTTTATCTATTGCAGTACATCACCCGAATTTCAAAGGAAAACTTTTTTTTCTCAGTCGGTAAAAAGAACTTGTTTTTTGATATTCGAAATTCAGGCAATGTACCGCAATAGATGAAGTACTGAAGAATATTTCCTGAGAATTTCAGATCTCTTGATGAATTCAATGCGGAGAATTCTTACCCAGAAAATGTTTATTCAGTCGGTACAGTGGTATCTCCTTAACGAATCCGTCTTCGCTGAGTGTAATGGATAATCCAACGATGACAATGCGCTGTGTTAACGAACTGACTCGCTGTGTTTACGAATTCATTCGTTATCATTATCAGTCATTCGCTGAAACAATGAATTGCGGTTTATTTTAACAAATAATAACCAACAAATGTCCCTAAAATAGCGAAATTCTTGCTATTTCAAAAAATCTTCTTTCTCCACGTAACAAAATACAGAAATATTGAGATGTATGATGCTCTCCAGTTTTTCTAGACCATAAAATTCAACCAGTATTTGTTATTGAGAAGGAATAAATTTGAACATCGTGATGAATTTGATTTATTCATATTTTGCTGTTCATCCGGTTGAACAAACGATTCAAATTTAAACCGCTGGAGTCTACTCCCTGAAAATTCCTCTCCCTCTCATTGGTCAGTCTATTAAATGAAAACGTATGATTAATCAATTCCGTTGAATCTCAAGGACCGGTGGATACTGTCTTCAATGATACAATCGAACCACCTGCTACGACCTTGTACTGCAGAATCTAATGACGATTCACCGTTATTGTATTGCATTCAAAATTATACCCAAAGTCAAATGCCTGTTATATTCGAGGCTGAACTCTTATCTTAACAATTCAGAATGATGTAAATTCAATGAAACGTATTTTTGAACGATATAAAAAGGCACTATTTGATTGTTGCAGCAGAATACTTGAATCTGAAGGGTGCAGTTAGTACACATATCATCCCTTCCCAGAGAAGTATCTCTGATTTATGCAAAATTATTCATCCGTGTTAACACGTATCCACTTTCAGTAATTTTGAAGTGCAAATTTCATATTACATTTCTCGACTGCGTCAAGGAACCTCATCTGAGAGTAGTGAGTCATGTTTGTATGTAATAAATATTTATTCAGACGTATCCAAAACAAGTTTCATTGAATACAGATAAACTTTTCTTTCAGTATAATACGGTCAGGACATTGCAGACTCAACTCAACGGGGTCGCACCTTTTCAAACACACAATGGCCTATACGATCAAATGATACTCTCTAAATTCCTTCAAGTGAAATTTCAACTATTTTATAACAGTGGAATTCTCATTTCATTGCAGTGAAAATTCACTTCTAAGAAGTGTCTTATTATCATCGAAGTTGCAGTATTTTCACTCTCCATGAGTGGATTCTTACTCCTAAGAATGTGGATTGTATGGTTCTCTGATATTTTGTCAACAAGCATAGTAATTTTGAGAATGGATCCGATTGAGTAACTTTTTGAATTAAATCCTCCCTATACAAAGTACTCTCTCAATCTGCACGAAGAGAAATTTAATTGCCATTTTATTCGCAAATTAGAACTATTCGGAAAAGTTGGACAGTAACTTGTACCATGAGTCATAATCATTGCCAGCTGTGATGATAAAGATTGAGATTGACTTATGTTACAAGTTATTGTCAAATTTCTCCGCATAGTCCTACAATGTAAAGAATAATCGGAATTTTCCTGTGTACATCAACCGGAAAATTACACGGAGAGACCGGGTCTATTAATATTTAGAAGAATGACTGTCAATTTAGGAAAAACGAGGATTGCTGAAAAATATTCGTGGTGAGTCTACTAAAAATTCGTAGTCGATATATTAACAATTGATAGTTTCACTGTGGAAAATACCAATGAACCTATCAACTGTTAATATTTTGAATACGAATTTTTGGTAGACTCCCTACGAATATTTTTCAGCGATCCTTTTTTTCCCTAAATTGACAGTCATTCTTCCAAACGTTGATAAATTCTTTCTAAATACTAATAGATCCGGTCTTGCCGTGTACAATCACTGATTGGGAAATCAATTTCCGGTACATTTATGTGAAATTTCCCATACATATATCTGAAAATTCCAAACTTTTTATGGGATTTTTCCCAACATTTGACAGTAAATTTCCGGACAAGTTGGGGAAATTCCTAACGCATGTATGTGTTGATTACTTCACATAAAGATATACGAATCCTCCGATAAAATTTTTTACAGTGTAATTTACGAATAAAATGGTGATGTTTCCAATTAAATTGCTCTCCGTTTTTGTGAGAGTGAAAAATCACACGTTTCACTCCTGTTTCAGAAGGAGAGTTCAGGAAGTGTAACCCACGAATTTTTTAATGAAAACTTTGCATTTTTTGCAGTTAGATCATCGAAGAATAATCGACACGTACTTCTTTTATTTCGGTAGTGGCATAGGTTCAAGGGTAATGACGACCCTTTGAATGTCAGAGATGGGCTCCAAGTAAGGTAAATGGCTATATTTTTGTCACCGAATATGACTTCGTCAGGGTGTTTTAAAATTGATGAATCAAGCATCTGTGAACAAGTAATGAATATTTTCTTCGATACGCAAAGTTACAAATGATTCTCATGATTATACGAAATCTATTCAATTTATTCAAAATTGCTTGATTATTGATTTTATCAACATCCGAACAAAATGATATCCAGTGACGAAGACATGGCCATTGACCTGATAGACAGGGAATAGTTATTCAATTCAGAAGAACAAATACTTCCAGAGGAGTTTTAGCGCAGGTGATTCAGAATCTCATATGAAAATTACAAAATTTAAAATAACGGATCCAATATGATTACGAATACAAAAATTCTTCTGCTCTCTAAAATTTTTTCAAAGTGAGATTTCACTCTTCAGGCAGCCAGAAGTGAGCTTTCCGAAATTTCGAGTGAAATTCCCACTCTTTTAGAGTGGAAGTCTCAGGTTTGAGGTTAGAAACTCACAGCCACTCCAATTTTGGAGTGAATTTTCCACTCTAAAAGAGTGGGAGTTCACTCGAAACGAGTGAGGATCTCACTCCAAGCGGACTGGCTCACTTCTGAAACTTAGAGAAGTGAACCGCGTGATTTTTCACTCCTCTAAATTTAGAGAATGGTCCGAAATCTTCTGCAGTTACTCAACAAGAAGTTATAGTTTTCAGGATTGACTGCGAGAAAATTACAGACCGATTTTGAACTCTTTTTTGACATACTTCAACTCGGCGCTTATTCATATCGAGTCCCCTTGCCTCTCATACTACACGGAGAGAAATTTGTAGTTAAATTTACTGTAGGATTATTGCGGCCGAGGAATAGACTGGATTTTTGATGCAAACCACTGAAAAATATGCTAAATTTCATCAGGCTTCTATTGTCTCGTCATAATAAATTTCATTGTAAGTTCAGTCTGTTCCTCGGTCATAGAGTAACATAGTGAATTCAACTCTAAATTTCTGTCCGTATCTAATACTTCTGAATGTATCGAAGTGATGAAATGACATGTTTTCCAGATTCGCTAAAACCCCCCTGGAAGGAATTTTCCTTCAAAATTGAATCATTGCTTCCTGTTCATGCTATTGTTCTCCTTAACGTTCAAAGGATGATTTCTTTCAATAAATCCATCCCATCAGTGATCCCAGAATGCGGGAGCTGGCGGCCCCCACCACGTGGTCGGTGGTACACTAATACTGTTTCATCGCGTGTCCGTGTGAACAGAGAAAGTCTATATTCTAGACTTTCTTTCTTTCTCATACGAACGCGTGGTGAGACAGTGTTAGTGTCCCACCGACCGCGTGGTGGGGGCCACCAGCTCCTGCATTCTGAGATCACTGCATCCCATTGCCCGAATAGAAAGATACACGTCGATTATTCTTCGATTTTGTACAAGTGTACAAAGTTTCATTAAAATCAGAGAGTTACAGTTCCGTAAGTCTCCTCGTCAGGGTGTGCCGCATTTCTGTGGAGGTTTAAAGCATCCTGTATAGAGCAGTATTTCAAGAATATCAAAATATTTTTCAGAAATTTCACACGATAGATGTGGCTAACCTTCTGACGCTGGTATTTCTTAGGAAGAATCCCGCCGCCCCTCGACATAACCAGATCTTTCCACCTGGAATACTCAAAAGATAATTCGATAGAATGGAAAACAATCAACCAGTCACACCTCGTACCGTTCCAACAAAAGGTCTCTACCTAGCAGAAAGTGGGTATATCTAGCTGGTTGATTTTCTCTATTTTACTAAATCATTTTCAAAGTGGAAGCTGCCGGCCGTTACTATAGCAATCGATTGTTCTAACTTTTGATTACACGTTGCTTAAGCTTGGTCGACACTAGAAATCGATTAAGCAGCGTTGCTCTAAACGTTTCAGACGCTCAAATTGGTGATGAAAGTTTTCTGTAAGAAGTTATGACCATTGGCTGACATTTCCCACTTCATCATTTTTTTCAAGTATTTTGGGGAAGGAGATCTAATAAACTTGGGGTCTACGGGATGCCCTCAATCGTTTGGCATCACAAATACTGCCAATAATAATCATTCTAACAGCACTTTGTATTAGTATTTGATTTCATAATAATCTTCTTTTCTTTGATACATTTTCCAATTCAATTTATCTTTGATAAATGTTCCTTTACACAAAAAAAAGATTGGTTGAAACAACTTTTCAACTCGTAAGGCCGGCAGAACAAGAACTCTATTCTTCATTTCTCTATTCTCAGAGAATAGGCAGAAGTCATTCATAACACTGTAATAACCAACTGTAGTGCCGAAATGATAATTTCTCCTTTCAATAAAATATTTAATTATTCGAATAAAAAGAGTTTTGAAATAGGAGAATATCAACATAAATAATATAAATATTGCTTGCGTTCGGAATAAAATGTCTTCATGAAAATGGAATGAGAATTTTTTGTGAATAAATCAATATTCACAACAATGAATATTCTTCCCTATCTGAGAAATTATTTCATAGAATGTACAAAGAGATTTTCTGATCCTTCAGAGAACTTATTGATATAAATCAATCTTTCTTCGAATCAATGAAATTCATTTTGATTGGATGAATGATATTTTACAAAATTTCCAGAATGAAAAGAAATGAGCAGGAGTCAGAACATTCGCGCAAGAGCGGAACCGACCTTCCTAGTTCCTGTGTGATCTGTAATTTAATTGAAACAATCGGATTATTCGATCAGATGTTTGATATGATCAAGAAGTTCGGAGGAACTGTTTTTCTCTGTGATCAAGTCATATCCGTTGATTATGTTCGATGTCGGGACCTGAAAGAAATATTTATTAGGACGGAACATTACTTATTATCGGTTTACGGTGGATTAGTTCTTCATATGCAAACTGTACTGCAGGAAGATAGCTTGTGAGAAAGTATTGCCACCTTCTGGGAAGTGAACGCAATTTGTCGGAGTGAATTCAATACATTTTTATTTTAAAAACATATTTCTTTGTTTCAATGAATTCCTAAACTCGATCGATCTATCCATTTTATGGACTCGATGAAACCTTCATTTGCAAAAAGCACTGGAATTTTGCGGAATGTATAAAATTTTGACCTCATCAAACGTAGTATTGACGAGAATAATCAGGTTGGCAGGTTATTGACTAGAATCATTCTTCAATCATAAATGAAAATTTCTAATCAGGTAATTTTTCAGATGTTGCTGAAGTTTGGATCTTTCTCTGAAACTAATTAACCATCGGATAAGATAACATTCAGCTATTGAAGCCCAAAAATCTTGCAGTGCATCATTCAAACGATGTTTCCAATGGCAAAAAGTTGATTCAAGAAGATATGTAACGATGATTTATCAGATTTCGTGAGTTTTAATTTTCGTTTTGTTTCTATAAACGATTCAAACTTCGAGAACACATTTATCAGCATGAATAAAATAGCTTCATCTGATTTGAATCCCCAAATCATGGGTTTTAATACTTCATTTTATTGATTCCAAAACCATCCAAACTATCATTGTTTATATGAAATCTGTTCTATGAAATAGATTTCATCCAAAGAAATTGCTCTGAAGTTTGAACTGAAAAAGTATCTCATTATGATCATGAATTCAGTTTTCTGTTGAAAAAATAGAACTCTCAGAATTAAAATTCACAACTATTGAGTATATGATTTGATTTTATTATCTGAACAAAACCACTTGTATTGGAATGAATGAGATTATTATACTCTCAACTGTACCGGTTTATGAATAAAAGTATTTTTTCCTCCTATAACTTCATGTTCTCCAATATAATAATTATGTTATTAACCTGATCTCGCGTTGTTTTTCTCATGATGGGAGAAGTTCATCATTTGTAAGCCATGTCTATTCATTTTATGGAATATATTTTCACTTGGAGTCAATAATTATTCTGGTGAAGAAAACAATTATCGTATCAAATACTTGATTGTTGAGAATTTCAAATACTAAGTATAATCAACCTCGATTTCCATACGAAACTTTACGTTATAAAATTGAAGTTGTATTTCATTGATTTTCATTTTTGGAATTCATCGAATGAGTTATAAATCAATTTCATCGATTCAAAGAATTTTTTTTCTCAGTGTGACTCGATTAAATAACTATTTCCATTAATGGAATATTTCATAGCATATTGAATATTTGTTTGATCGAATAAATATTCAATCGAGCCAAGAGAAATTCTTTCTCTCAGTGTACGAAGTTACTGTGAAATTAAAATACTACAAGTGGTTTGAAATAAAAGCTGCAAATTCGCAGTGTGAAAATAAACAACGCACATTCATAACATTTTTGATTCAACGCAACCGGAACGGTCCACGACCATTCTTCCAAATCCGACTATTCCACATTTGAATAAAAACTGATCGCATCTGTTTTTATTCAATGAAGAAAAGTAAGTGAATGAACGGGCAGTCTGCACATTGCACAAGCAAATTTGATTCATATACATAAATATTTAAATAATTATTCGGAAAAGTATCAGGTGGTTGGAAAGTTGGGATGCTTGGTCGGAAACCGGAGCCTTTGCGTTATCCACCTCAGTGAGGGACATGAATAGGATGAATTGAGGGTCCGGATGCAAGAACCGACGATACGCTCGAACTGCGGGATGAGTATTGTGGAAACCGTGACGTCAGGGGTCGAAAAAAAAAATCGGAATTCAAAAAATCTGAAAATACTGGGTGATAGGGCTTGGAAAATCAATACAAGTCTTCGTCCACAATTTTTCCCTATGATCAATAGTTTTTGAGAAAAAAAATGAAAACTATCTATTCTTTGCAACCAAAATCAATGTTTTTCAATATTAAACTCATCATAACTCGGTCATTTTTTTATGTATCTCAGTGAATCTTACAGATTCTGATTCGTAAGACTTCCCTGATGACGAAAATGTTGAACAAATTTGTAAAAATTCATAACAAATTTATAATTTTTTAATCCGAAGTGAAAAGCATGTTTCCTATGCTTTGGAATCAAAAAGTGGTGGGGGAAATGTGAGGTACAAAAAACTTCCAGCGACAAAGTTGTTCGTTAGTATATGGACAAACTTTTTGGGAAGTTTCAGATCGATCGGATTATTAGTTTGCAAAATCCAGCAATTTTTTCATGAGCGCGCAACGGTTATTTTGCATTCCTCTACGATGTGGACCGGTTAAATATCAGAGTCCGCAGGGAAAATTGTATTCGTTCAATTTCTCAATGTGGATTTATGTTTTTTGAGTCATAAGATTCGAATATCGAACTATATTTGCTAGATTCGAAATTCTCTTTTTTTTATCAACAATTCCATTGTTCATAACGTTTTTATGGTCAAATTATTGACTTTGAAGGAAAATTGTCCCACCTAATGAAGTTTCTTATCCTTGTAAAGAAGAAGTTTCAAATCCAGGAATCAAACTATTTTGGCAAGGTTGCTCATTCAATTTTACAATAAACAATCGATTGGTTCAAAACAATGACATCTACAAAATATTGATTTCATGAAAAAAGTATCGGAACAAAAAAGATTTCTTATCCTGTAACTGATCAATTTTGTAGGGGAGACCGGGGCGAGTTTTTGCACGTCTTTTTAATTTCCATCTCCACTTTTCATGAAGTGACTTGAGTCTAAAACAGGCGCACCACATTATTCTTCGAACCTTTCACTACCGTGTAGCACACCTAATTTCAATGACTTGAGCCTTGATTTTGAGGGAAAAATCAAAAAGCGTCGTCATGTCACTTGCGAAAATGTGCCCCGTTGCTGGGGCAAGTTTTCTTATGCTCTCATAAGAGGGTGAGGCAAGTTTTCGCATGTACTAAAAATCAATAATTCCCGGTAATTGAACAAATTTATTGAACAAAAATTTTTAATCCAATATGTATATATCGAATAACAGAAATGTATTTAGAAAAACTCAGAATCATCGTTATTACTGTCACAATGAATACACACGAGAGATAAAATGTTTCCTTTAATGCACGTTTTGTGTGCCCATCTGTTGCAACCAGTGCATTGAATGCAGGTTCCTCGCATTTTGGATTGACGGTATGGCTTCATACAATGGATGCAAACACAGTCATTCTCTGAATCACTTGAATCTGTGCTGGCATTCTCTTTTTTTCTCTGAAAAGACATCGTTCTGCGTGATCTCCGTACTTTTTTTTCGGAAGAACTCTTGTTGATAGATTTTTCGCCTCTCATCTCATTATTTTCTTTCTTTTGCTTCTTCTGCTTTGCAGTTTCTTGTTCTTTTCTGAGTTGGTTCCTGACGGGACTATCTGTCAAGATGCATGACTTCCTCCTCTTCCTCCCCCTGTTACTTTGTTTTCTGGGATCTGCTTTTTGTAATGGTCTCAATTCTTCGGGAAGGGCATGGTTGATGTTTGATGGACCGGGTCGAGCAACATCTGACTGAGTTTTTTCTCTTGAATTTGCAGCATTAGTTTCCATTGAAATATCTTCAGGTTGTATCTGTATAGTGTCATCGAGCTGTGTTTGCACTGGAACGGGCCTGTCAGTGAAGTATGCTGGCATAAAGTCAGCGTCTGTAAAAATGTCGGGGTTCAGCGGAAAAATACCTGACACTCTGAAACCTGACATGATATTATTAGGAATGAGAGCCAGAGGTGCCGCAGTAGCCAGAATTGATGGGATATCATGTATCGTCATTGGCCTTTTATTCGTGGAAATCCAAGCATCACAAGCAGTGTTAATGTATTTCTTTAATGGTCCAAATACACTCCGATCCAAAGGCTGTAGCTTGTGGCTATAGTGAGGGGGAAAAGAGAGCAAAGTAACTCCATGATCTTTGGAATAATCCAACACCTCGACAGATAAATGAGAGCCATGGTTATCCAATAAGAGAAGACACGGGTGTTCTCGTGAGCATCGAACAAATGATACGAAATGTTTAGCGTAACTGACAAATGTTTTCTCCGTCATCCAACCAGATGGATTAGAATCCCCTGCGCTACCTGTAGGACCATCGCGAACGAAATAATCGTGATATCTAACCCTCGGGAACACGAAAAATGGGGGAATACTATATCCCCCTGCGTTTACTGCATACGCTACTGTAACTAAACTCCCTCTCTCCGCTGAAGTCATCTTGCCAATTTGTTTGAAACCACGACGCGCTACCACTCGATCTGGCTTTTGAACCGTAGTGATACCAGTTTCGTCCGTATTCCAGATGCATTCGCTCCAACATTCAACCTTTTAAACACAGTGGTGAGATTTTGAAAAAAAAAATCAACGTTCGTTGGGTTGAAGCTTGTGGCGCGCGACATGCTGGTAGCCTGCGGTGTTCGTATAGAGAGTTGTGGATGTCTAAGTAAGAATGATCTGAACCAATCAGGACCTGCTGTTCCGTTTTCCGCCCAACTGGGAGGAAATTTCCGATTGCATGCGAGGGCATATGTATAAGCGAAACGTCGAACTTCTTTAGGGGTTAATCCGAAGTAGATGTCAGATGCTCTCAACAAATACTCTACCAGCATATTTTCTTGTACAGGATCGAATACCTAAACAAATTAACTTCTATGAAATGACCTAATATAAATACATAATAAAATTTCGTTGAAGTTCGAATCCTTTATTGAAACGAAAGTGAATAGAATCGACATCAATTCTCTAGTATAAACTTTCTGGTTCATGATAAACAAAAGTATTGTTTACAAACAATACTGGAACAGGAGAAGTCAAGCGAAATGTTTCGTTTTCTGTATTCGTTTACGAATTCATTTCGATAAACGATTCAGACGTCAAGAAGATATGATATAATATAATATAAAATCGAATGGAAATCCAATAATATATGATTGTTATTCACTCACATACGATGTCCCAGCGTAACCAATATGTGAAAATGGAGTAGAACTTGACAGACCAGAATTAGAACTTGATGGACCAGGAGTAAAACTTGGCGGACCAGCAGTTGAAGCGTCGAAACGTGTAGGAATGTCGTTTTCAGTATTCCACTTGCGGCAATAATTGGCCAAAGTGCGATCACACAGTTTGAATTCTGCCGCGACACTTCTTATGGATCGTCCCTCTCTCACTTTCCTCACAGCTTGCACCATATCATCCCTGCTGTAGCTACCTCTCTCCGTTTTTCTTTTATAATGTCGTACCATGGCTGTATACCTAACAGTCGATAATATCATTAACATCAACAACCAGATCAGCTTGAAGAGGACGGGGCACATTTTCGAACCGAGAACTTGCCCCACCTAAAAAACGAAAAACTGCCCCATAGCCACATTTTCACTTCAACCACAAATGAAATGATGAAAGAATGACCCTGGGAGAAAAACTACGACATGAATTTGTGCAGGAGAATATCCTCTTCTAACGTCATATCAATGAGAAATTACGAATCGAGGCGTATATGTTTGTTTTGAACTTGAATAAAGTCATCAAAATTCACTTACCAGAGGATAAATCACGTTAACTGTCGTCACGCAGCAATGAAAGCAGCCATCGAACCACGATTATTGTTGTTATTGCCTACGACCGTACTCTTTGAACTACTCTAGGCAATGACGCAATCTATCAGCGCACTCACGAGTTATATTCAAATCGAAAACCTGCCCCACGCGGAAACCTGCCCCGCTCTCCCCTACATATCATTTTTCAGTAGCCGAATTTTTTATTTAAATATAATTATGATATTTGAATAGAGATAAAAATAATTCTCATAATTTTGTTTCTTCACATAGATTGAGATTTTTTAGGTTGACATTTAGGTTTTTTTGAGATTCAAAATTTGAAGTCAGATACTTTCCTCTTTTCATACGATTTTGCGACTCATGTTGATAAACTTCAATTTCATTGTTTCT
Source organism: Gonatopus flavifemur (assembly GCA_018340375.1). Taxonomy (NCBI): domain Eukaryota; kingdom Metazoa; phylum Arthropoda; class Insecta; order Hymenoptera; family Dryinidae; genus Gonatopus; species Gonatopus flavifemur. The sequence goes on from JAFFJZ010000013.1 coordinate 2,083,929, forward strand.
TTCTCCATGTTTCTTTTAGGCGAATTGATAATGATCATGATTTCGCCTAAATGAATCATGAAAAAAGAAAACAATGAGATTGAAGTTTATCAACATGAGTCGCAAAATCGTATGAAAAGAGAAATGTATCAGACTTCAAATTTTGAATCTCAAAAAGACCCTCGATCTTCCTAATTCCACGTAATCAGTATATTTTTCAGTACTTCTCCGTCTCACTTACCAGCAGATACCCATGGTTCTCGTTCACTGAAATAATTTTATTGCTCGCGCTAGACGATCTGACGTCGTTGATAATTATAATTCAGTTTTTGGATCTCATCAGAATTGTTCGATTTTCCAATTTCTCAACCTAAAGAATCTCAATCTATGTGAAGGAACCAAATTATGAGAATTATTCTTATCTCTATTCAAATATCATAATTATATTTAAATAAAAATTCGGATACTGAAAAATGATATGTACAAAATCGATCAGTTACAGGATGAGAAATCTTTTTTGTTCCGATACTTTTTTCATGGAATCAATATTTTGTAGATGTCATTGTTTTGAACCAATCGATTGTTCATTATAAAATTGAATGAGCCACCTTGCCAAAATAGTTTGATTCCCGGAATTGAAACTTCTTCCTTACAAGGATAAGAAACTTGATTAGGTGGGACAATTTTTCTTCAAAGTCAATAGTTTGACCATAAAAACGTTATAAACAATGAAATTGTTGATAAAAAAAAGAGAATTTCGAATCTAGCAAATATAGTTGGATATTCGAATCTTATGACTCTAAAAACATAAATCCACATTGAAAAATCGAACGAATACAATTTTCCCCGCGGACTCTGATATTTAACCGGTACACATCGTAGAGGAATGCAAAATAACCGTTGCGCGCTCATGAAAAAATTGCTGGATTTTGCAAACTAATAATCCGATCGATCTGAAACTTCCCAAAAAGTTTTTCCATATACTAACGAACAACTTTGTCGCTGGAAGTCTTTTGTACCTCACATTTCCCCCACCACTTTTTGATTCCAAAGCATAGAAAACATGATTTTCACTTCGGATTAAAGAATTATAAATTTGTTATGAATTTTTACAAATTTGTTCAACATTTTCGTCATCAGGGAAGTCTTAAGAATCAGAATCTGTAAGATTCACTGGGATACATAAAAAAATGACCGAGTTATGACGAGTTTAATATTGAAAAACATTGATTTTGGTTGCAAAAAATAGATAGTTTTCATTTTTGTTCTCAAAAACTATTGATCATAGGAAAAAATTGTAGACGAAGACTTGTATTGATTTTCCAAGCCCTATCACCCAGTATTTTCAGATTTTTTGAATTCCGATTTTTTTTCCGACCTTTGACGTCACGGCTTGGACAATACTTATCCCGCAGTTCGAGCGTATCGTCGGTTCTTGCATCCGGACCCTCAATTCTCATAATAACAAGAGTTATATGACACACGTCAATAATTTGAATTCAATACATCATATATATATATATATATATATATATATACAGGGTGATGCGAAAGTCTGGATATACCCTAATAATTCCTGAACGGGTGGAGATAATGGGATAATTGTTTCTTGATATTCATCGGGGGAACAGAATCTACCATACTAGGAGGATGAGAATCTTGAAGGGGGCGATGGGGAGGGGAGCGGAAATCTTGAATGAGGTGGGGAGGCTTGCGATAACCCATTTGATGTGGATTTTCTGCTCGAATACAGTCGTTCCTTGTTGTTTGAAATCGGTCAATTCTTCGTCGAATTATGACCACTTGAAGATTGTTCTGGGAGCAGTCAGAGCCGTTGTGAACCTTCCCAACTCCCCATCGGATGGAGATCTTTGGATGTTCTTGTTCAATCAATTGGGGGGGGGGGGGGGTGCATGATGTATCATTCTAAGGCAGTGGATCCCCGAAAACAACCGGAAATAATGAATAACAATGGATCCATCAACAAATCAAGATGAGTAAGAAATGAGTGTAGAAGGATTGTACACATTATATGGCCCCTAGCCAACGTGAATTGTTGATAAACATTAGGTAACATTCGGGATGATTGATCAGATATGTCTTGAATTGTTAGTAGAGTTGGTATTTTCTAAGAAAACGCATTTGGAAAAATTTGTTAATTTCAACAAAAAAAAGATGAATTTTCTTTGTTTTTTTTAATTTCTTTGTTCTTTGTTGATTTGTTGGTAATTCTTGTTAGAATAACTGCTTCATTTTTATAATCATTTACTGAGGAAAACTTGGAATATCGCGCTCCCACGTCAAGCAATTGTTGATAAACATCAGTTAACAGTCGCGAAAATCAATGAATTGTGTCTGGAACCGTGGGTGAGGTTATTATCTTTCAAAACAATGCATTTGCAGAAGTGACAAAAGATTCCTACTCAGTTGTCATGATTGTTTACTGAGAAAAACTTGGACGATCATGATTCCAACTCTAGAAACGGTTAAAAAGCATTGGTTAAGAATCCCGATCATTGATGAGATGTGTCTTGAATTGTTGGTAAGGTTATCACCTTGAATCGGAATGCATTGAGGAAAATAAACAAACATTCCTGATTAGTTTTCATAATCTTTCACTGAGGAACACTCGGTATATCGCAATTCCAACTCAAAGAATCATTAGTAGACATTAGTGACCAATCTTGATAATTGATAAATTGTGTCTGGAATTGTATCCTCCCATGGGAGTGGGAATTCATAACTCTGGATGGGGGCTATGGGATTTGTAGGGAAGACACAAATGTCGAATCAAATTGGGAGCTTGCGACACATCTGTGAATGGCGTTTTTTAACCCCAATCCAACCGTCTTTGATTTCATGAAATCGGTCGATCCTTCGCCGAGATATAGCAATTCCTACATTCCAGATGTGGTTCTCCTCCATTCCCAAATAATATCCATATTTGAGCAAATACGCGCTTTAGTGTGGGACTTGAATGAGGTGTTCAAAATGGTTGCCTAAACATTCGATACAGTGAGCGAGGCGATTATAACGACTTTCACCTACGTTCCGCGAAATTCCAGGAGTTATGAGTGCGACTTCTCCTATTATTTTTCCACGCAACCCTTCAAAAATCTTGTGCTCGATTTTGATAAACCCGATCTCTCAAATGTCCCCAAAGGAACAAGTCTGATGGGGTCAGATCAGGAGATCGGGGGGAGAATTATCAAGAATGTCGAAAACAATCGAATTCGTCCGAGAATATTCAAGAATTATCGGAAATATCAATAATGAGCAAAGTTATCCCGAAAACGTTCGAGAATTATCGAAAATGTCGAAAATAATCAAAATTATCCGAGAATGTTTGAGAATTATCGAAAATAAGCGAATTTATCCGTAAATGTCCGAGAATTATTAGGAATGTCGAGAGTAATCAAATTTGTCCGAGAATATTTAAAAATCATCGAAAATGTTCAGGAATTGTCGAAAGTATCGTAAAATGTTGGGAAATGATCGAAAGTAGCCAGCAATGGTGAAGAACACAAAAAAACATGAAAATTATGATTCGAATGAACAGGTGAGAAAAACTTGTGAAAAATCATGAATCAACAGTTCTAGAGACGTTATAAGGCGAGTGCGATGTGGAACGCTGGTATGAGAAAGTTGGAGGGGGGACTTTGGCTAGGGGGCTACGTAATGTGTGCAATCCTTCTACACTTGTTTCTTATTCATCTTGATTTGTTGATGCATCCATTATTATTCATCATTTCCGATTGTTTCCGGGAATCCACTTCCCTAGCCTGATTCATCATGCTCCCCCGCCCATTTGATTAAAAAATAACATCCAAAGATCTTTATTCGATGGGGAGTTACGAAGGATTACACCGGCTCTGACTGCTCCCAGAACAATCTTCAAGTGGTCATAATTCAATGAAAAATTGACCGATTTCAAATGACAAAACACGGCTGTATTAGAGCTGAGAATGCCCATCAAATGAGCCATCGCAAGCCTCTCCACCTTATTCAAGATTTTCGCCCCCTTCACCCCCCCTCCACCCCCTTCAAGATTGAGGACTTCTCACCCCCCCCCCCCTAGTATGGTAGATTCTATCCCCCCGTTGAATTTGAAAAAAAAATTATCCCATCATCTCCACCCGTCCAGGAGTTATTAGTGTGTATCCAGACTTTTGCACCACCCTGTATATATATCAGACGGCCCTGTGGGTCGTCTCAATTAACTGTCGGAGATGAAAGAAGAAGAAGAAACATACATTGAACAGAAAAAGAAACGCATGATTCTCAGAATCGCGCGACACATTTTTTTCCTCGGAACCGAAATCGAGGAGTTAGGAAAGGGGGGCGTCAGCGTGGGAAAGAAAAATCACACATGTAAATCGCATAATTCTCGGAACAACAATCATGAATAAAAAAGATGTTTCTCCCCTCCTTTCTCTTTTTTTCATTCTCGGAATCGAACAAACAAAACAATCCACCAATGGGGGGAGTGCACAAAAAAAAATCCGCGCGGATTTCCGAGGTTCGTGACTCCGCTAAAATTCGGTCGGGGGAGTTTTGTGACCCCACTAAAAATTTGGTGGTGGGAGGTCGGTAACGCCGGTCAGTAGGAATCTTGGATTAGAACTCTCCTTGCCTACCTACTATTGATCATTTGAAGGGTTATATGCAACAACTGGACAAGCGCCCGCACATGTTCCAGATCTGATCCTGGAGACCAGCAGAACGGGAGAAGAATTTTCCAAAATAAATAATAAGGGAATATAGCCTGTTAGAACCTATCAAAACACACATCTTTGGCATGGGCAATTTTTCCCTACCATCAATAGTTTGTGAGATAAAAACTAAAGGGTGAAAATGTCAATTTCCTCAAAACCAATGCAATTCAAATTATGTTTTGCAATTACTCAGCGAGTTATTGAATTGACTTGGAATTTGGTATACAGCTTCAGTGATGATCTCAGTAGACAACTAGTGAGTTGAAGATATCGGAAGATCTTATCATCCCATGTAAAATAACGAAACACAGCTTGGTCAAAACTGAACCAACATTGCGTATGTAAATGTGCATAGAAAACTATAAACTATACATGTTTGAATTATTCATCCACTGGTCTTCTCTTCGAATAACAATGTTAGTTTTTGCATGCCCATTTCTATACAAAATCCATGTCTAAGTCAGGCATGTTGGTTCGATTTTTTTACATGGGATCCATGAGAAGAAGTATCGAAGGAATTCTCGATTTGGAAGGACACATATAACCGTGGTCGAAATTTCATGACGATCAAATAATAGGAACGGAAAATATGCGCGTTCGTAAAATGTGCGCATCCACACACACACACAGACACTGAACCCAAAATTTTCCCCGAGTTCGGAGGAACATTCTGGCCTAAGAGATTTTGAGTTTGGAGACAAAAAATTTTCGGTCCCCGGAAACGATCACGAACCTCCCTCTAAAGAGGGAACGGAACGATAATTATGGTTCAAAATCACACACATAGACACACAGTCACATGCAAACAATTTCGGAAAACAACTTTCCTCAACTTTGTAAAAAAAATTTGTTATCAAAAGAATTCGAAAGCATTATTATTGTGACTCCGTCATCAAAGTTTGGATATCTGACCTGGTTCAGATGTAACTAGATTAGGGATGCACCGGATCAGGTTTTTGCCGGATACCGGATATGCGGCCTCACGATCGTTGCCGAATACCGGATAATCCGGCCGGATCGCAATTGCCAGATAATCCAGCCAAATATCCGGTGGCCGGATATTGAACATTTTTTCGTATTGATTGAGAAAAATTGAAGAAAATTTGGAATTTATATCAACAATCACGTTTCTCTTAAAATACTAATTTCCTATACTCAGAACAAGTCATAATTCTTATCAATCAGTTCTTATTCGTAATGAAGGATTGGATATAACTCGTATAGTTATGGATCATAACTCGTTTAGTTCTTTCATTCTGTCCAATCATCCCTAACAAATTCATACGTGACAGTTAACTTATAGTCATCCTAACGCTGCTGTCCTAGTTTCTATATTATAGACCCAGACAGCACAAGAATTGTAAAAGAGCTCATAATGGATACAATGTATTATTGAAGAACCTGGTTGGACCTCGTGTTGTATCTAGGGAATACTATGAAAGACCATACCATCTTGAACTCCCGGAATTTTTTATCACGGGTTAGGCATCAAATCCTCGACTGTGCATTAACCCGAACATTCATTTGCTCAAACTCCATTTGCCCAAATTCTATCAAACATCTCTTTCCAATTCTCAAGTTGAACGAAGAGAGGGGGGGGGGGGATAATTGTTGCACTGGAAATGTACATCAAACTTGAAATTTTCCGGTAAATGAATATTCGGACAAATGAGCAGTCGGGCAATTAATGCCCTGCCGGATTGTATTAATCGAAAAAACAGGAGGCCAAATGCTACCTCTGAAGAGCTACCTTCTGCGGTAATATACTTTACGAGTCGCAAGAATTTGGAGCTGATTTCCAAAGAATCGCACGTGTACGTGTACCTTAGGCACTTTTGTGAAAAACCATTTTCATCCCAGATTTATTATATATCAAAGATTTATTTCAGTTGAAGGATTGTTGTTCCCGTTAAACAAAGCATTATTGAAGTGAATTGAAATGTTGATCCTGCTCTATTGAAATAATATATTCATTTGATTCAAAAAATTTTATGGTTCACCACTAGAGAGCACAGAGGTTCAATCATTATAGATACGGTTTTGCGAATATTTACATTCTCTCGGCCGTAACCTAGTGTTCACTAAACATCGATAGCTATGAAATCGATGAACATCGATGTTGTTACATCGTATAACGATATAACATCGACCTGGGTAGGGGCTGAATTTGCCGAATGAACATTTCGCCGAATAGACATGATTTGACAATCGATAGTCACTTTTCAGTAATCACTAGAAATTACTAGCGATTGTCAAATTATGTCTATTCGGCGAAAATTTCGTTCGGCGAATTTACCCTCTACCATCAACCTGATATCGATCGATAAGATTTAACAAGATTCAACAAATTTTCCTCTGAAATAGCCCGTAACATTAGCCATTAATAATTCGACATGAATGACTCAAGTCATGAAAAAAAAGTCCCACACCATCGATTACTGTATTCACATTAATCAAATGTATTGTTTCAGTATAGTATATTCCCAGATAAGAAAAATATGCTCATAATGGTACCATATTGGACCCATGGCAAAGAAAAAAAATGTTGGCATGATGGTACCAAGGTGTTTCTGTATCAAACACCGTTATTGGGGACAATCTATGCGAGCATTATGTTCCTCAAGCATTGATGAAATATCGATGCGCGATGTGGCATTTGAAACAAGAGCCAATGACGGTGTTACATTTATGGTATCATGGATGCATTATGAGAAACCATTTCGCTGAAACATAATGAATATATTATTGACGCATACCGTGGCATCCAAAACAAGAGCGAACTCATAATTTTTTCCAACACGGGCCATTCGTGCCCAATAAGGTAATCGCTATTATATTTTCTCCGTGCACTAAATCTCACTAAATCTCATTGAAACTTTTCAAATCGGCTACAACCAGATCATTGTACAGTGAGTGAAGAAAGTCCGTGTTGGTTCCAACGGTAGATTTTTGGTATTCTGTCATTATTTTCAAAATTTTGAAACATTGCTCTCTTTGATTGAGTGAATAACGAGTTTCGATGTTCTTTTTATCATGCATCAGAGGGGTTACAATACTGCGAACTACAACAAAATTCCAAAAATCTGCCCGTTGGAACGGACACTGACTTTTTTACTCCCTGTACAAGATTCAATCAGATATGGCAAGACTCAACAGATTTCTTTAATTGGGGAAAACTGAAACGTTCCACTGAATATCATTCAAACAATATTTCAATGATATTGAACAAGAGATTCATCCTCTGGGATAATATGAATTTTATAGAAATTTTATTCAGTATCCGGCCGGATATGTGTCCGATCCGAAGATCCGGCCGGATCGGAAAATGAGGCCGGATAGGCGGGATACCGGATCAGGGCCGGATATCCGGTGCATCCCTAAACTGGATCTAATGTTCACTCAACGTATCTTATGGAACATGACTTGATCTGATGTTCGATCTCAGGAGATCTGATTATATGTGAATAGATTCATAACCAGATATGGTCTGATCTAATGAGATCCCGTTTCATCTGCCTAGATGTAACTGTATCTGATGCTAGATCTAATGGGATCTCATTAGATATGAACTGGAATATGATCAAAATTTATCTGTTCTCAGCAGATATAACTGGATCTTCATCATATCTAATCGGATCAACTTTTATCTGAATCTTGTTACATCTTATTTTTTTCCCCGGGCATGTCCATCCGTTGACCAAGGTTCTGTTTGGTCAATGTATGTGGCACCCATCCTCCTACCTTTTGTATTGTCCCCATCGCGTGTAATCGTTTGGAGATGGCTGCTTAAGTAACTCCTAGCTGTGCTGTAAGCCGTTTTTCGGTTTACGTGGAGTCTTTATTTTGGCAATTCCGCATCATCAAATTTTGGAGGCTGTCTAGGACCTTCCCGATCGCCGGGATCGAAATCACTGTTTGCGAATCGTTTATACCAGTATTTACCCGCAACTCAACCTACACAGCACCATGGTCCAAGAAGAATTCTCAAAACATTCATAAAGAATACAATCAGTTTAATAAGGATTCTCAAAGAATTCATAAAGAGTACAACCAGTTCAATGAGAATTCTTTATGAATTCTGCTGAGACTGTGGTGCTGTGTGGGAAGACACAACATTATCACCAAAAGTAGAACAAATCGAATTGCACGCTTCGATGGCTCTCTTTCCTTGTTGGAACCAGTGATGCCAGCATTTGGTCGACCGAGTTGATTTTCCCCCTCCATCACACTGTATACAATCAAATTTCTTTTGTCGGAGGTTTGATTGTGTGTGTGACATTTCTATACAGACAGATGTGATGGAGGGGGGAAATCGACTCGGTCGACCAAATGTTGGCATCACTGGTTGGAACTCGTAGAGAAACCAGTACCGGAAGTGCTGCTTATCAGTCACCGTCGTATATACTGTTAAGGATTCGGGTTGGGTCGAAACGAGAACGATAACTTCGGTAGTTTAGAACGGACTGTCCTTTATTCTGTTATTGTTCTTGATCTAGGTTTCGCCCTTCTCCTCACAATTTCCCTGGAGTAGGGCCGGGGGTGTAGGTGTGTGTGTGTGTGTGTGTATGTGTTGGGTCTTGAAGTTAAGTGCTACTGCGTGTATGATATAAGGGTTACGGATGCAATGCATACGTAACACGCCCCCCCCCCCCCTTGGAGGAAGAAAAATGTTATTGCTGATAACACTTTTCTGTCCCAGTTTGCTTGTTTTGACCATGTTTGTGTGCTGTTGATTGTTTTGAACGAATGTTTTGTGATTCCATTACATGTGTTTCTGTGGATGATTGTTATGTGTTGTATGTGTTTGTGTTGTTAACGTTTTCTACGTTCTGAGTTTCTCTTTGATTTAGAATCATTAAACTATGTATAAGTAATAATTGCCACGAAATAAATTCGCTTGAAGTATTCAAAACATCATTGCTAATCATGACATTATTGTTAATTTCCTTTTCAACAAAACATTTGCATTATAATACTAATTTGGTTATACAAGAACTTGAGAAAAGGAAAAATTTTTTTTTTCGAGTTCCTTTCTTTTTTCTTTGTGTGTATATGTATATACATATATATGTATATATATATATGTATATATTCATATCTAGATTATAGATTATACATAAAGATCATAGATTATTGGAGTATCAGATTTGGAGGTTATAAAATATCCCAATTCGGTTTACAAATGATTTTGTAGTCACAGATACTACCCCCTTTTTTTCCTCTTTCTCAATTGTGGATGTATATGTCTTGAGTGTAAATATCTGCCGCCTGTCCTTCCTTTGCCTTCAGGCCGTCCTGTTTGCGTCGTTATCCATGCAAGGGTGCTCCTTGGAGCAACTTTTGCACATTGTCGCGTGCCTCGCGATTTCCACGAATTCGTTGCATTCGTAGCAACTGGATTTCGGTGATCGGAGGTACATCGTCGTGTGGTTGCTTATTCTGTTCATTTGTGCGGTTGTTTTCTGTGTGCACTACGTACACAGCAGCATGTTTCTTTTTATGTTTCCTTTTGTTCCCTTTTTCGTTCCCTTTTCTTCCTCTGTGGACCCAGGAAGGTTGATAAGGTATCTGCAAGTTAGTCACAAGGATGAGAATATTCTTATTTGCCCGTATCGGATTTGCTTTTCCAGTGCGTTGCGCTGTTTTTCTACAACCAGTATTTCTTATAATCATATTATAGTTGTACGGCTGCGGTCCTGGTTACAGGTAGTGCAGTGCTTCATTTTCGCTGGTTTTTTGTATGTTAGTCTCTTCTTTTATTTCTGTCTCTTTATTTCTTTCTTCCTCCTCGCTGGTCATCGTAATGGCTTCTATCGGTTCTACTCCTGCTTCCTCGATGTAAACTACTTTTGTGTCTGTTTGATGTGTTATGTGTCGTCTGTTACAAACTATATACATGCAACCGCAAATAAAGTAGGGACCGAATTTATATATAAGTGCCGAAATCGCTAATACCGTGAGTAGTGTGCCTAAACTATACATCATATTCTCAATCCAGGACAGTTTTCTTTCTGTTCGTTTTTGCTTTTCTATTTCTTTTGCTTTCCTAACTATTTCTGTCAATTTCATGCTTATTCCTGTTAAGGCTCCCATATCAACTTGCATTTGTTTATCGAGGCTTGATGTGTAAATTTCAGAGATGTTGATGTCTTTTAACGTCGGATGTGAAAGCGTATAGTTGATTTGCAATGGTGGAATGAATATCTTGTTGAGTGTGGATGAATATGTCGTCGATGTGGGAAGTGTTTCAGAAATTGAGTTTCCTGTGCATTTTGGTTTGATTTTTAGGATTCCTGATCCCTCGATTTTAATTGTGACGGTTTCTTCATTCGAGCATTCTATGTGCATCAGCTCCGTTTTCGGAGTTTGATACAACCATGTGTTTGGTTCTTTCAATTGTACTCAATATGGTGAATTCAGTGTTATCACTCTTACGTCACAGTTTCCGATTTGAGTGTTATTCGTATTGATATACAAATGTATTTTGCAAATTTGTTTGTTGTAGATGTGAAACAGGGGTTGTGAACGTTCACAAATGTGTCTGTTTGAAGAAAATTTGCACTTATTGAAATTTGCCTCCGAAAAATATGTGTACGATAGTCTGTCAGATGTCAATGCGATGTATGGTGCTATGGGTGCTATGAATGGGAATTTTTCGTTTTCTATTTTCGTTGGTAATGGTACTAAATGGTAAGTGTACAATGTTTTTGGCGTCAGTAATGGTGTAGTAAGTATGTAAATTAGTCTGTTTTTTGTACATGTCACTTCTAATTCCGATATTCTGACCAGTTCCTCCACGTATTCTACTTTTAACGGAATCGGCATTTTCGCATTGTTTTCAATCCTACCGATTTCTTTTGAACTTCCTATGATTTGTGTTGGTGTGAGTATTTTAGAGTGGATTACTCCTTGCTTTGCAAATAGAATTGCGTTAACTATGTAGTTCAAATCCATTTCATATTCGTTAAGAAATTCTTCTATTTCTGATATGGCTGCAAACATCTGAGTTTCTACTAATTCATGTGCTACTTCCTTCCCCGGTTTTCTAATATAATTATTGACTCTCGCGAAATGTTCTTTATTTTTGTTGACTTCCGTTAAGATTTCCGCTGTTCTGTTTTGCATCGTTGATAATGCCGATTGTACGATATGTGTTTGTTCTGTTAGCAGCCTTGTCGTGACTTGTGAACTGATGTACACTCTATCTATTCGTTCGTTGTAATACATTGCATCTCGCTCGTCCAATGTTCCAAACAATGATCTGGCTGCTTCGCCTATGAACGATAATGGAGCTCCTCGTTTTTCCCTTTTTTCTACTTGTTTTTGAACTTCCTTTTCCCTGTTGCCTATTAAATTTTGTACTTGATCCCTCATTGTCAGGATTTTAGTGGGTCGTGCTCTGAATCTATTCACTTGTATATATGACAAGCATCTTTTACCTTCGCTGTGACATTCCTTATCCAATCCTTCTATCATTTGTGGTATTTCTATACTCATTTTTAGGAATTCGTCGAGGTCCACATAAGTTATTAATTTCCATTGGTTATCGTAAACAAAGGTATTTTCTCATTTTTCATAATATACTCCCGGATTATCGCCGAATCTCATGTCGTTGAACATGCTGCTTGCCACCACTGCGATTACTGCAATTCTGCAACATGCGCATGTTTTAATTCATTACTGTGTACCATCTTCACTTTATTTGGTGTTATGTATATCATTACGTTTGATTCGTTGAATACTGCTTTTATCACATATATGGACCTAAATATTGATCATCTAGTTTCTTTCGCGTTTCGTTGATTACAAATACCAAGTCTCCCGGTTTAAAATTCTGTTTATTAATTTTCCTATCATAATATTTCTTTGATTGTTCTTTCGCTTCATTTAATCTTCGCGCTGCTATTCTTCTTGCTTTTGCTACTTTTGTTGTTAAATCTCTCAAAAATCTCTCGAACGTCATTTCTGGTATTTCCTTGTAATCAAATGAGGATGGCATTCTAGCTATTTTTCCATATATCAGCTCAAATGGTGTGTAACCTGTCGCTTCGTGTACGGATGTATTGTATGAAAACATTGCAAATCTGATCCATTTGTCCCATTCTTTCTCATCATTAACATAATGTTTTAAGTATTCGATTAGCCTTAAATGTGTCCTCTCTGAGGATCCATTCGATTGCGGTCTGTAGGGTGTAGTTTTCATTTGATCTATTTGAAATAAGGTTGCAGAGTGTTTCATTACATTGCTCATGAAGTTTTTCCCTTGATCGGATGAAATTGATTTTGGTGTGCCGTATCTACAAATGAATTCCTCTACCAGAGTTGTCGCTATCGTCTTCGCTGTTGCATCTTTCAATGGAAATGCTTCGCAGAATTTCGTCAAATAACATTGTAAGGTCAATATATATTTGTTTCCTGAATCTGTTTTTGGTAATGGGCCGACTATATCGAGTACTACTTTCTCGAATGAGTCCGTTGGTGTATCTGTATCACCATCGGTTGTTTTGTCTTTACTCTTGTCAATTTGCTCTTCTGACATTCAACGCATGTTTTTATATATTCTCCTATATCTTTCTTCATGTTTTCCCAATGATACCTCTCTCTCATCCTATTGTAGGTTTTTGCTATTCCTTTGTGCCCTCCTAATTCTCCTTCGTGATTCTCTTGTATTATCTGAATTCTATCGTTCTCTGTTGGTTCAATTATCTCGTCCAAGCATATCTGGACTATCATTCCAGTGTTAGAGAATACATACCTCAAGATTTTCTTTACATGATAATATTGTAGTTTTCTGTTTGTTTGGCTGTTTTTGTTTCGTTGTTGCATGTCGGTTTGTCGTCTGTCTTGTTGAAACTGTTCATTATGTGAGGGGTGTCTGTTTTGTTGAAATTGTTGTCTATTTTGTCGGAATTGTTTGTTTGCGCTTTGTGTGTTCGGCATAAAATTTTTGTTTGTTTGGTGTATTGGTTCCATGTCATAGTTTGTTCGTGGGTATTGCGAGTAGTTTGCACACGCATCGTTGTATCGTCTAGGATGTCAAGAATATGAGTTCATATATGTGTATTGTTGGTTTGTGTTTTGTCTAGTTGTGTAATTGAGAAAGGTTGGGCAACTTTTGTGTGTGTGTGTGTGTGTCCTGGTATGTCACAATATTGGCATTCGTCCGAATATTCGTCCGCGGTGTTTCTTGATCCTAATCTTCTCGATCTGCTTTCTGAATATTCCCATGCTGTGCCTGCGTTTTCAATTGCTTCTTTTGAATTTTTTAGTTTTGCGTTTGTTAACTTTGTTTCTGAATCGTTACTTGTTAGTCTTGCGATGTAACTAGTTAGCGCTGTGTGTTCTAGTGTCGTTATCATGCCTGTTGCAATTTCCGTTCTATTAGGCTCTTTGATTATTTCTTTTGCACGATTTTGAATATTTTGTATCCTACGGCTGGAATCTAATGGGGTTTCCCACCTTTCCTGTTTCGCGAATGCTAGTTCTATCTGCCATTTCGGTTGCGATTGTTTCGTTATGTATATGCTTTTCAACTCCGTTATATCTTCTACTTTTGGAAATTCGAAACTTCCTAAGTTCAAATCCGCGTCTCCCCTTATTTCAGTCCTAACTATGTTCGCAAAAATCTCTTCGTTCCCGTTTTGGATTAATTTACCTGCTACTTCGCATGATCTAATGGAAGAATGAATTGGTACATTTTTGCCATCGAAAATTGGGACACATTCTGCCGCGTCTTTGATCGAAAAGTAGTTTCTGCTCGCACCCTGGGTGGTACTTGTGTTTACGGATAGGGATGCGTTCATAGAAGTATTCATATTATTGGGATTCGCCATTTTGTTCGTTTATTATCAGTGACTACTCTTCACTAGTATTGTTATTGTTATCTATTTATTTGCTTATTTATTTATTTATCCTGCGTCTACGGTTTTACTGGTTTTATTGATGTTTTACTGTTGAGTGTTGTTAATATTTCCACTTCAAAGATGTCCCTCGGATTTGAACAAAAGGAAGAAAAAAACTTGTGCACTGATGTTCAAAACATCAAATACACACATACGAGGGTGGATTGATAAGTTTCCGGCCTGACCAAGAGATGGTGCCACTAGGCCTACCTTGAGGTGGCGTTCTATAGTGCCATCCTTAGATAGCTTGTAGCTATAGTTTCAGTTTGATCGCCATGTTAGTTTAGTTTTGAGAGCACGCTGACCAAGACGCCTCTGTGTTTTTCGTAAAAATGGAAAAGCTGGAAAATCGTGCTGTCATCAAATACTTTTATTTGAAGGGGTTAACGCCGAAGGAAATTAAAGAAGAGATGGACTCAACACTGGGGACATCCTCCCCATCATATTCAACCGTTAAGCAGTGGGTTTCCGAGTTTAAAAAGGGTCGTGTGAGCAGCTCTGATGAGCCTCGCTCAGGACGCCCCATTGAGGTCACAACTCCAGATATGATCGAAAAAATCCATCAAATAGTGCTGGAAGATCGCAGATTAAAAGTTCGTGAGATAGCTGAGCCCTGTAAGATGTCATATGAACGTGTACAAAATATTTTGCACCAACATTTGTATATGGAAAAGCTATGTGCAAGATGGGTGCCGCGTTTGCTAACAGTCGACCAAAAATTGATTCGAAAGAACATTTCTACCGCCAATTTGGCGTTGTATAAGCGTAATCCAAGCGAATTTTTGCGTCGATTCGTAACCGTTGACGAAACTTGGGTCCACCACTACACTCCTGAAACCAAAGAACAATCTAAACAGTGGATTGGACCAGGGGAACCAACTCCAAAGAAGGCAAAAACAATTTTTTCGGCGAACAAGGTTATGGCTACTGTTTTTTGGGATGCAAGAGGTATCATATACATTGATTACCTTGAAAAGGGTAAAACTATCACTGGTCAATACTACGCAGACTTATTGCAACGTTTGAGCCACGAAGTGAAAATTAAACGACCTCATCTGGCGGAGAAAAAAATCTTGTTTCATCACGATAACGCACCAGCGCACACGTCAATCGTTGCGATGGCTAAAATCAACGATCTGAAGTTTGAATTAATGCCGCACCCTCCCGACTCTCCAGACCTAGCCCCGAGTGACTATTATCTGTTTCCTAACCTCAAAAAATGGCTTGGCGGTGAGAGATTTGCGGACAATGAAGAAGTAATTGAAGCTGTAAATGGGTATTTTGAGGAGCTTGACGAATCAGTCTATAGAGATGGCATTACTAGACTGGAACACCGCTATGAGAAATGTATCAGCCTTGGAGGAGATTATGTTGAGAAATAAAAAAAAAACATTCTTGAAATCGTTGTGTTTCTTGGTCAGGCCGGAAACTTATCAATCCACCCTCGTATATATTGCACATTAAAGAAAACAATGGAACAGAAAGAATTCGATACCATAAATGATTTATGAAAAATACCTTTGCGTTTGTAGAGGTGGCCACCAGGATGTTGTATGCTTGATATTGCTTATATTTTGTAATTAGTCTTGCCAAAAGAGGAAGAAAAACAAATTTCCATTCGAATGGTTATTATCTTGGGTTTGATTTTACAATTTTTTTTTTTTAACCTGTTGACCGTCTCCAGGAATACATGAATGGAATAAATTTCATGCACTTGTATTTAATTGCATGCACATTTGTGTGACTGTTTGTGTGTGGATATGTTCATTCGTTTGTTTTACTCTCGAAGTGACTGAATTGGGTTTTGCGTAGTCGGCACCTATTCTGATGAAATGCAAATATCTATCGGTAATTGTTTCAATAATGCACTAAAAATTGAAAAAAAACTTCGTCAAAAAGGATGCATGTATAAATGCGAATAATTATGTGTTTATCGAATTTGTTTCATATGTATTGTTCATACTTGTGTTCGTTTGTATGTTATAATGATTATTGTGTGGTATTGTTTGTCTCTCACAGAAGTAGACCGATGACGTTGCTGATCATGTTGTCGCTGCAGTGATGTTGGTAGTGGTAGTAGTAGTTGTAGTTGTAGTTGCGGTATTAATTGTTGTTGTTGTTGCTGTTGGTTGCTCTGTCGTCGCTGCTGTTGTCGACGTTGTGCACTAGGAGAATTACTTGTCTCGCGCTTAACTCGTCACTCAACTCGTTCGTATTTGTTATTGTTTCTATTGATTGTCTCTATCTTTATGTTTTGCAATTATTTGTTATTCATTTGTTCGTTTGCTCAAAAGTTTCTTGCTCATTCGTTTGTCCTTTGATTCATTCGTTGCACCACGTATTTGTGCTTATTTATTCACTGATTCGTTGACAATTTGTTTCAGTTTGTTGTTGGCCGAATTTTTCGGTTGTTCGTTGAAAGTTTTTATTTGTTGGTATTTTTTTTGGTATTCACTTCATTTATTTGTTTGTTTGTTTGTTTGTTTGTGTCACCCGCGTAGCGCGTTGGAGGTGCACCGCTGCCACCAATGTTGAGGATTCGGGTTGGGTCGGAAGGAAAACGATAACTTTGGTAGTTGAGAACGGACTGTCTTTTATTCTGTTTTTGTTCTTGATCTAGGTTTCGCCCTTCTCCTCACAATTTCCCTGGAGTAGGGCCGGGGATGTAGGTGTGTGTGTGGGTGTGTGTATAAGTTGGATCTTAAAGTTAAGTGCTACTGCGTGTATGATATGAAGGTTACGGATGCAATGCATACGTAACAATACCACTGTTCCCTTATGAAAAAAACCCACACTGAGAAAAATGTGTTTCGTAGAACTAGCAATCACAGAATTGTTGGCATTTTATTGTTGGGAATACAATAATTCTTGTTCCTATAGCAATACATGTTGTCTTGTTAACAATAGAATTGTCAATTCAGCAATGTCAACGGTCATATTTTTACGATTTTTATTGTAGGTTGACATATGACAATGCTGAATTGTCACATATCAACCAGCAATAAAATTGCTGAATCGACAATTTTATTGTGAATAAGACAACTATATATTGTTGCAAGAACAAGAATTATTGTATATTCAACAATAAAATGTCAGCAATGCTCTTATTGCTAGTTCTACGAAACACATTCTTCTCAGTGCGATATCGAGATTTCATCGTTAAATCATCAGCTGTATCAATACTATCCAAAATCTATCGTTTGGTTTCATTATCAGACGAATCCGATAAAAATACGAGATCTACGATGATTATCCAACGTAAACCCGATATCGGAAAATCATCGGCTAGCTGATCGGTTGTACATCGGATAATTATCGTAGATTTCGTATTTTTATCGAACTTGTCTGATAATGAAACCAAACGATAGATTTTGGATAGTATTGTTACAGCTGATGATTCAACGATGGAATTCCGATATCTGGTTCTTTCATAAGGGTTCGAAGTCAACTCTTCAAAAGGCAGACTCAAAACGACAAAGTTGTTCGTCAGTGTTCAAAGAAGTTTTTCTGAAATTGTCAGCTCAATTGATTGAAGAATAAGGGACATCTTGAACATTGTGTACAATGGCGTGAGTCGCTTATGAATCGTCGGGCATATACAGTAGGACCTCTCAACAAGAATCAATTTCTGAACAAAGGAATTTTTTGAAAGATGAAATGACAAAAAGAGTGAAGAATGATACGAATGTTTCTATTTGTAAGTAATTTTATTTCTTACTTTTTTAAAAGAGAAGTCAGAGATAATTTCTTCAACATCAATGACATCGAGTACATTATATTCAACACATTTGAATCGTCACAGGTCATTCAATGAAAATCTTGAAGGAGAAAAAGGTCGTTCTCCTTTACAATGAAGGTGCCGGAAAGAATAACTCGCTCAGTGCTCGAAAAGCGATAGAAGCATTGTCCAGGCAGTCACATGGGGAAAGTCAAAGAAAACAGTCGGAATGTTGAAAAACTAAAAGTATTAGGCGATAGGACTCGAAAAATCGATGTCAGCGTCCGTTTACTAGGATCGATAGTTTTCGAAAAAAAAATGAAAACTCCACATTTTCGAATACCAGGAACTAATGTTTTCTAACATTGAGGGGTGATACTACTTTGTGTACTCAAAATCAAGGGTCATTTCCGGAAATTAATTACAACAAAACTGAGACAATATTATCCAATTCTGTTCTTCACTCATGTTAGTACATATTTTGGAGTATGAAAGAGAATTTTTTTGAATCATTTCAATACAAAATGGCGACGTGGTAGCTGATCAAAGATGAATGTTTTTTCAGTAAGCACCCAATCGGGTGACCACCTGGAGGTCACAATTTTGATCATGGAATAAAAAACAAAGAGGATTATGAAAGAATGGTGCAAAATGTAGTGAACTACGTAAGATTGTTGTAGAATATTATTTTCAAGGAAATGGTGTTCATTTGACGGGAAACAAACGACTTTTGCCAAAAAAATCGTCGAAAATCGGTTATGGAATCGTTAGTTTTCGATCAATCAAAAAAATTATACACAGTTCACTAGAAAATCTTATTGTGTAGTTACAGTTCAAATTCCAGGTCAATCGGTTGCAAATTGAAGGCACTAGTTGGTCGCTCGACTCAGAAAACATGTTTTCAAGAAGAACCCGTTGAAAGATTTGAGTTCAAAATTTACGTAGAAATTCACGCATACCTTCAATCTGCGATACCAGGGCTTCCAAATCAATGTTTTTCTGTTGCTCATCTTTCCTCGTTGAAGTAGTAGATTTTCGAGCTTCTTTTGCTGCCTCGGTGGGAGAATGTTACGAATGCTTGATACGCGAGGCGTCGGAATCGCAGCAGAAATTATAACATTGAAATCCAGTTTCAAACATCTAGTTGTTGAAATACTCGCATTATTCCTTGCTATCCATCATTAAAATGAATAACTACACGTCCTGCAGCGATATC
Organism: Gonatopus flavifemur; assembly: GCA_018340375.1. Taxonomy (NCBI): domain Eukaryota; kingdom Metazoa; phylum Arthropoda; class Insecta; order Hymenoptera; family Dryinidae; genus Gonatopus; species Gonatopus flavifemur. The sequence goes on from JAFFJZ010000013.1 coordinate 2,103,459, forward strand.
AAGTACAGGTTCACCACTGGAAGTGAATTTAGGAGCCATTGACCATAACATCGAATTGAAACTTTCGTTTGAATTTTGCGTAAATCCGCCTAAGCAATGCGTTAAAAGCTCATCTCTGCTCAATTCTTCAAAAATTGGTTTGATGGACTTATAAATTTCGCTTGACATTGCCGGTTTATGCACATATTTTTCTTTTGCTCCAGTTGCTTTGTGTTTTTGCCAAGTACACCATGACTGAGGATCTTTCGGACAGGGATGATGTTGAGGTTCGTTATCAGTGGATATTTTATGATATAAAGAAGCCCGTACAGCATTTTTCATATCTTCGAGGGAGTCAGAGTTCCTCCGAATCGCGAGTCCATAGTAAATACCCAGTTCATCAATCAATCGTCCAGTTAGTTTTTCTTTACCTCCCAATTTTTTATTTTTCACAAGATTTGGAATATTGCCCATTCGTTTCTGCACGTGGTCGATGCACTATTTTTTCTTAACCCCTGGATATTTCTGAACAATTGCCTCAAAAGTTTCAGTATCGCCATTTCCTCCGTAATTAGGATGAGTGACATGATTTCTTTCAGTGGCACGTGAAAACATTCCAACCACGCTATCCGCCTCCATTTTTCCGGCGGAACCTTCGTGGTTTACGCCACATTCATTCACGTGCGATTTTTTGCACTCTGGAAATTCCGATGTCTCTCCCACACTACTATGACTCAAACATGCCTTACAAAACTTGCTTTTAACCACAATATCAATTACTTCGCCAGTATACCATCCTATGAGCGACATTATTCCGAAAAGAGATGAGAAGCCCCTCTTGTGCCACGATCCGTCACCTGAGACTGTGATACCCTTAGACCATGTACTACACGGAGAAAAGGAGACACTACTGGTTACTGAGAATGACAGCGATCGGTTGAAAAACAAATGGAAACACGCTTGAGTAATGAGGATTAGCACGATCACAGTGATGGGTATTGTAATGAAATTCGTCAATGCTGACTGGACAGTAATGAGGACTGAGAGCAGTGATTTATTTATTTATTTATTTATTTATTCAACGGGCAATAACGCCCTTTAGTGACCAAATTATTGATACAATACAGTGAAAATTTAACAGATAAAATAAAAATAAAAAAAAAAGAAATCATATAAAGTGAACAGACGGATTACAAAAAGACATAGTACAAAATATAACATCCTGTACAGGATAAATAACGAGTATAAGAATATTACAATCTCACACACCTACTAGAACATGCTCTAGAGACAGAAGTCTTGAATACTGAAACTGATCCAGAAAAGAAATCCAACTCATCTCTATAAGTATTTGCTAAACAACAAATTCGATTTACTGGGTCAGTATAAAAGAATTGCGACTTAAACATAGGAACATTGAAAAGTAATGGGTTCCTAAGAGACCTGAAGGGTACATTGAAATTTAAGAGAGAGAGAAGTTCAGGGCAATTGATTTGACCATTGATTATTTTGAAAATGAATACCAAATCATTGATCATTCTACGAGTTTCGAGAGTGTTCATGTTGAACAACCCCATCAACGGACCATAATCATGGCAGGATATAGCCATGGGGGTATGATTTTTGAAAGCCAAAAATCGTAAAAATCTATGCTGAACTCTCTCGATAAGTTTACAATATTTGTCATGATGAGGAGACCAAATGTGAGTCGCGTATTCTAAGTTAGGTCTCACGAGAGCGTTGTATAACGTTATCAATGTTGAGGGCTCCTTGAAGTCAGCAGACATACGCTTCAAAAAACCGAGCTGCTTCATAGCTGTGTTCACCACATTATGATAGTGAAAAGTAAAATTAAGCTTGGAATCGAACGTAATACCTAAATCGAGCATATTCTGCACAACCTCCAAGCTTGAGCCACTCAACTCATAAGAGAAGGTAATGGGCTGCAATTTGCGCGACAGTCTCATAACTTTACATTTCACTATATTCAGCTTCAATTTATTCAAGGAACACCATGATTCCAATTCATACAAATCCGACTGCAGAGCAATGGCATCAGCGTATGACGAAATTTTCATGAACAATTTCAAATCATCCGCAAAATTAAATGCTTCGCAAATTTGAAGTTGTTGCCAATATCATTAATAAAAAGTGTAAAAAGCAGTGGTCCCAAATGCGACCCTTGCGGAACGCCTGAGCAAACATTGATAGTCCTTGAGGTAAAGTTTTTAATTTTGACAGTTTGGGTTCGATTCATCAAATAGCTCCTTATCCAAATAAGAATATTACCACGGAAACCAAGATGATTTAATTTAGATAAAAGAACGTTATGATCAACAGTGTCGAAGGCTTTGGTGAAATCCGTATAAACAGTATCAACTTGACTGTTATCATCCAGAACCCTCGAAACATAATTACAATAAATAGACAAATTGGTGCCTGTTGAGCGACCGGGCACAAAGCCATGTTGCATGTCAGAGAAGATGCTAGAACATAGAGGAGATAATTTATCAGTTACTAAAGATTCAAATAATTTTGGAATCACGCTTATAATTGATATTGGTCTATAGTTTCTCACATCAGATCTGCTGCCAGCCTTGAAAATCGGTATAATCAGACTATTTTTCCAGCGAGATGGAAAATGACCTGAAGATAAGGAAGCATTGAAGATTAGCCATAAGGGTCGTGATAATATATAGCTGCAAGATTTTAGGAATAAAGGAGGAATACCGTCATCCCCAGGTCCTTTATTGATGCTTAGAGAATTGATCCCAAGAAATATTTCCCCAATGTTAATATGAAGATCGGAAATATCCAATTGAAAATTAGATACGAAATCAGGCAACAGATCGTTGGGATAAACATAAACAGATTCAAAGTGAGTAGCAAACAGATCTGAAATTTCACGCCCAGAACTAACTGAAACGCCATCTAGAAACATGTTGTTAGGAATAGCATTATCGGATCGGTGTGAGTTGACAAAGTTCCAAAAGCCTTTTACATTATCAGCGATCTGCAATTCAGTTGACCTAACGTAGTCATTGTAACATTTATATACTAGATTTTTACATTGAGAACGCAAATCGGAGAAAATAATGTAATCTTGCAACAAATTAGAGATTTTATACGTACGATGCGCCACTTTCTTTGCTCGTATTAGATCAATCAACTGGGGTGAAAACCACCTAGGATAATTAGATCCGCGATAATAACACTTAGGAACATACAAATCAATAGCATGGTACATATGTTCATATAGGCACTCAGTCGCATCATCAACAGACAAACCTTCAAGTAGTGAGTCCCAAGGAATTTGATTAAAATAATTACAAATAGCAGTATAATCACCTAAACGGAAATTATAACGAGAAACACTGTTACTAGGAAGAAACTTAACTACATCCATACTCAGCGTAGAAACAATAGGAGGATGATGAATATCACAAGCTAGAAGAGATTCAGTAGATAACCTCGTAACTAGAGAAATATCATTTGTGAACAGCATGTCAAGCATTACCCATAAACAATTACAAATATCACTTTTTAAGATTAAATTAGAAAAATTAAAATATTCACAAATAAACTGAACTGATTGCACTTCATTACAAGATGCTCCAGGACGTAAGTCACACGATAATTCAGCGCAAGACATACGCCAGGAAGCATGCGGTAAATTATAGTCACCGTAAAGGTAAAAAGAAAGATCCTGATGGGCACTCAGAATAACTTCCACACTCTTACAGTGATCTTCGTAGAGATGCGCAGGTGATGATGGTGGGATATAGACGGCTCCAAATCTCACATCCGAGATTCCCAATCTTGCCTTAATGAACAGATGCTCAACGTTTGTATGTACAGAGAACAGCTCAAAACTAGGAATGACACTCTTCACCGCTATCAAAACTCCACCCCCTCTCTCACAATGACTAGTAAGTGAAGATCTGTCCTTCCTATATATAGTATAACCATCCAAGCCGATTTCAGAGGATGAAATTCCATCAGTCAACCAAGTTTCAGAGAAGATGATAATGTCGTAATGATCGACAGAAGCCGCCGCAGCACAACGAAGTGCATTGAGTTTGGTACGAAGGCCACGTACGTTTTGGTAGTACACTAAAGGGCGAGTCACAGGTTTTTTTGCGATGATGGATTCCAGGTTTTGTGTAGAGGAACAATTTTCGGTACACCATTGAGATATCTGATGGTCTTTGTCGGGTCGTTTAGGTCTTTCAAACGATCACGAAGATTGCTTAAGTGTGCACGTTGCCGAGGAGTCCGATCGAGTGAGATTTTGACAGGCCCCCGTAAGCAGACTTCCCTCTGATGATATCCAAAGGCGTACGACTACACGGGAAAGTCACACATAAGGGGCGAACCTTATTATCATTGGGTTTTCCCAAGCGACGAAAACGTATATCATGACAGCAATCGGGTTTGATTGCTGACAAAACCTTATTGACCTCAGTAAGATCAGAAGAACCTGAAGAAAAATTCTCACGAACATTGAACATCATGATATTGAAAGAACGACTCCGACGATCTTCCAGTTCGCTGAAAAACTCCTCTTCATCACAAGAAATTGTTGAATGATTATTAGCATCGGATCTCCCATTTTCAAGCATACAAACTCTCGCATTAAGATTGGACACTTCGGTTGACAATTCCTTAATTTTATTTTCGAAATGATCCAACTTATCATTCAAAACAGAAAATTTTCTGTCAAAGAGCGAGCTAATGTTCGATAACAACACAGAGTCACGGTCGTCGCTCTGCGAAGATGACAAAGCAGGTGTTCTCAACATTTCGCAATCCAGCAAAATCCCAACATGCCACGGGTGACCACTTCTGGACAGACATGAAGGCCCAGGATGAGAAATAACGCCGCAAGAGTTACAGGATAATGGATCCTTAACGGCTTTGGAGCACCCTTTGCAGATCTTACTGGACATCCTCAGAAATATGAAAGGATAGTGCACGAAGAAGAAGATATTGAGAACACTGGCACAACGACAGTGGTACACACACAGACTGTATATGGGTAAAGACGCACCAATACACTCACGTGGCGGAACGTAAACAAAGTATATCGATATAATATAAAGGCAAGGGATCGTTTGAGAGAATGCAAGAGTTATTAACACTGTTTAAATATAGAATAAAATTCACTGCAGATTCATATATATGAAAAAAAAAGAAGATCAGTATCAGTGGAGAAAGTACATGCACATCGCACTTAGTGAAGATTATTGAAACACACCAAAAAGAATTAAAACACGGAGACTCGCATTAACGACTGTAATACCGACTGTAATAACAAATTATACTTCCAGCATAAGCAGCATCCAGCAGTGATGCCAGCATTTGGTCAACCAAGTCGATTCACCCTCTCCATCGGACCATTCCTCGTCCCCACCACTCCAGCCGGGTGCACGCACACATTGAAACCCGTATTCATGTGATTCGGAAGCGGTCGGGCCACTGCGAGTCAGCTCGGACAATCGAGGGAGAACCAACTATCCGTCAGTCTTTGTCCTTTCAATATGTTTTGCGATCGGCTAACTCCGTGCAAGATCGGAAAAAGTTGAGAGCCCATGCGGTCGACTTACCGGAAAGTTTCACCGCTCTTTCTTTCCCAAGCTACAATTTTATTGTCATCAGTATCGAACTGACTTACCCGGCACCCCGGGTGATCCACGGCCGGGGCCCTTCGATATTTTTTTTGTTTTTTTTTTTTTCAATCAAAGAGCCAGTTCAATACTGATTATTAAATGATCACGATAAAATATAGATTTGATGCATCTCATCATTCAATTGGATGAAATTTAATATAAGTAAATAATTTTTCAATTATCATGTATTTTTCATGAATTTCAGAAGATTATTGGTTCTTCTTATGACCGATTATGAAGCTTTCAAGAACACCTATATGCATCCTCTAAGAATTGCTTCATAGTTACGCATTTTGATTGATTTTTTTAAATCTTGATAATTTTTCAATGAATTTTATTAGAATTGTCAATCAATCGATGGTCGAAGAATTCTCGGATAGTTTGGGGATCTATGATAGATATCCTGCGGTGAATTCCATGATTTTTCCTGATGAAGTAATTATTCAGAAATCACTATGATATTCCGAAGAGGATAATCAAATCGACGTCGATTATCAGATGGAATATCAAGGGAATAAGACTGAATATCCAATTAATTGAGTGCAAATTATTTTCAATGAACTGAATAATTAGATTTGAGCATTCGAATTGATATGTCATCATTTCACACATTTTCAGTCTCTTTTCTTCACTGTATCACTTCATAGAGGTAATATGTGGTCGTCAATACTATAAGAACCCATAGCCTAGCGGCAAAAGACATGGTTCTTGCGAAGGAACGGTCGAGTTCGATTCCGTCTGGAGACATTGCATTTTTTTGTCATTTCTGTGGTGAACAATTCAATTTCACATCCAATTATTATTTTTGATGTCATTACATCGTCATATTATCAATATCCTCAATGTTTCAAAATGCACTCGCGGATTCGACCAAGTACTGGTTCGAGTCGATTGAAAATTTCCCAAATATTCGTGTCCGTGAGATATAGATCGATCGATTCAAAATCTCCTGAGAAGAAGAATCAATATCACTTCGGAGGAACGTTTTTGAAAAAGTGTACCTGCAAATTTCATTAATGTCTTTGGCAATTTGATGACAAAATTCCAAAAATTCGTCCGTATTCAATGAAGACCGATCGATCCGAAATGTTCTGAAATGGAATATGTCCAGCACTTGAGAGGAATGTTCTCAAAAGAGGTTGGTTGCAAATTTCATCGAACCCTTTGACAAATTGATGAAGAATTTCAAAAATTTGTCTCCGTGGAATATAGATCGTTCGATCCGAAACCTTCTGTGAAGAAAAAACAATATCACCGCAGAGGAACGTTTTGAAAGAAGCGTACTCGCGAATTCCATCAAAGTCTTCGGCAATTTGATAACAAAATTTGAAAAATTCGTCTCTATGGAATGAAGACCGATCGATACGAAGTGTTCTGGAATGGAAAATGAACAGCAGTTTAGAAAAATGTTTTTAAGAGAGTTTACTTGCAAATTTCATCAGAGCCTTCGGCAATTTGATGAAAAAATTCGTCTCTGTGGAATAAAGACCGATCGGTCCCAGATGTCCTGAAATGAAGAATGAACAGCAGTTTACAGAAATGTTTTTAGAAGAGTTTACTTGCAAACTTGATCAAACCCTCTGACAAATTGATGAAAAAATTCCGAAAATTTGTCTTCATGGGATATAGACCGATCGATTCGAGATCTTCTGCGAAGAAAGATGAACATCACTTCGGAGGAATGTTTTTAAAAAAGTGTACTTGCAAATTTCATCAAACCCTTCGACAAATCGATGAGAAAATTTCAAAAATTTGTCTCCGTGGCATATAGACCGATCGATTCGAAATCTTCTGAGAAGAAAAATGAATCTCACTCCAGAGGAACATTTTGAAAGAAGGGTACTTGCGGATTCCATCAAAGCCTTCGGCAATTTGATGGAAAAATTCAAAGAAATCGTCTCTAAGGAATAAAGACCGATATATCCGAAATCTTCTGGAATGAAAAATGAACACCACTTCGGAGGGAGGTTTTCAAGAAGCGCGTGAGTGAGATCATGTAATTATAGTATAGAACTGATGTCAAACACACCACGTCTATTGAACTTCATCCGAGTTCCGATACGCTGCACCCAGGGAAGCTTTACATCACACGGAGAAAAAAGTATTGCTGGCATAACAAGCAGGTCTGTGATCATAGCGCCTGCAAAAAAAATTAGCTGAAAGAGCAAGAAGAATGATTGACGCAACTCAATGTTTTTGCTGACATAAACTAATTTGTTAACAGAACTAACGTCTCAGCTGCTGGAGTAAATATGTTTGCAAGGAAGACCAATTTCTTCGTGGGCGCTATAGTAGCAAAACATTGTTTCTCCGTGCAGTTGTGGCATATCTCGCACGCACTGTTATGAAATCGACGCACATTCTGGTAGCTCAAGCTACTTGAGGAATCGTGCACATAGGCACTCCGTAAGATATATAGTTTACAACCTCTTCTTCCTTGCTTGAGTTATCATTTCAATCTGAAATCAAAATCGTTGCATTTTATTTCTGGCTGTAATTGAGCTATTCTTCTTCTCAGGGTTGAAAAAGAACGCATTCGCTTGTACTTCACCTGCTGGGTGATGCGGGAAGGAGTACAAAATTTGCAAACGCACTTCTCGAAAAAGTTCCTCTGAAGTGCTGTTCATTTTTCATTCCAGAACATTTCGGATCGATCAGTCTTTATTCCATACAGACGAATTTTTGGAATTTTGTCATCAAATTGCCAAAGGCTTTGATGAAATTCGCAAGTACGCTTCTTCCAAAACGTTCCTCTGGGGTGATATTCATTTTGTCTTCTCAGAAGATTTCGAATCGATCGGTCTATATGCCACGGAGACAAATTTTTGAAATTTTCTCATCGATTTGTTAAAGGGTTTGATGAAATTTGCAAGTAAACTCTTTCAAGAACATTCCTCTGAACTGTTGTTCATTTTCCATTTCAGAACATTTCGTATCGATCGGTCTCCACTCCGTAGAGACGAATTTTTGGAATTTTGTCTTCAAGTTGCCGGAGACTTTGATGGAATTCGCGAGTACGCTTCTTTCAAAACGTTCCTCTGCGGTGATATTGTTTTTTCTTTACAGAAGGTTTCGAATCGATCGGTCTATATTCCACGCAGACAAATTTTTGAAATTCTCCATCAATTTGTCAAAGGGTTCCATGAAATTTGCAAGTAACCTCTTTTAAGAACATTTTTCTCAAGTGTTGGACATATTTCATTTCAGAACATTTCGGATCGATTGGTCTTTATTCAATACAGACGAATTTTTGGAATTTTGTCATCAAATTGCCGAAGACATTAATGAAATTTGCAAGTACACTTTTTCAAAAACGTTCCTCCGAAGAGATATTGATTCTTCTTCTCAGGAGATTTTGAATCGATCGATCTATATCCCACGGACACGAATATTTGGGAAATTTTCAATCGACTCGAACCAGTACTTGGTCGAATCCGCGAGTGCATTTTGGAACATTGGGGATACTGATAACATGACTAAGTAATGACATCAAAAATGATAATTGGATGTGAAATTGAATTGTTCACCACAGGAATGACAAAAAAATGCAATGTCTCCAGACGGAATCGAACTCGACCGTTCCTTCGCAAGAACCATGTCTTTTGCCGCTAGACTATGGGTTCTCATAGTATTGACAACCACATATTACCTCTATGAAGGCGATACAGCGAAGGAAAGAGACTGAAAATGTGTGAAATGATGAAATATGAATTTGAGAGCTCAAATCTAATTATTCAGTTCATTGAAAATAATTTGCCCTCAATTAATTGAATACCCAGTCTCATTCCAAAGTCAAAAGGAGAGAAATTTTATCATACGAGGGGTGTTGTGCAACATAGAGGCTAGAACAGACAGGACCTTGAAATGACCTTGACCTTCAAGGTCGTTTAGAGGTCACCTTAGGAATTAAACGAGTTCGTTTTTGTCTTTTTACCGTGGGTCGGGGTGCTTGTTTTCGATGAGTTCTCTTGCCTCTCGCAATTTTGAATGCTTGTTTTATTTGAAATCAAGTTATTTCAACAAATGTTCAAATTGGTGACCTTCAACTTGAATGCACTCATTGATCCGTACTTTAAAAGATCGTACATGACTTCGAAGCATATTAGGTGGTATTTTGGCACGAGCATCCTTGATCCGCTGTATCATGTTTCCTCGAGATGTTGGCACTTGTTTGTGAACTTCGCTCTTCAAGTAACCCCATATAAAGAAGTCTGGCGAGGTGAGGTCTGGCGATCTTGCTGGCCAATTTACTGGACCACTCCTACCGATCCAGCGTCCATTGAACTCGCGATCTAAAACTTGAGGAGCCACTTGAGAATAATGCGCTGGACATCCATCATGTTGAAACCACATTCGTTGCCTCACATCTAACGTTACGTCTTCAAGTGGAAGCGGAGGTTGGTTTTCCAAAAAATCACGGTATTTTCCGCCGTTCAAGTGACCCTCAATGAAGTTTGGACCCACAACCTGGTCATCAATCATCCTACACCAAACGTTCACAGACCATTGACGTTGATGTTCCACTTGACGTAACCAATGTGGATTTTCATTACTCCAGTAGTGCATGTTATGCCTGTTAACCGTGCCAACGTTGGTAAAAGACTTAGAGCATATACTACCAAAGCGAACATTGCCTATGATTTCAATAGAAATAAGTGTGATTGAATTGATAGAGAGAGAGATCCGACTTATAGGCAGTTGTCTCTCTTTTTATCCAATGAGATTCAAACAAAGATAGCACTGCCTAAAAGTCGGAACTGTCATTCTCTCTTCAATACAAACTAACCACACTTCTCCGTAGCCTTTGCTCGCTCCAGTAGTATATGCTCTGAGGTGAAAGAGGACTCGTCCGCAAATAGCACTTAAGCGAAGGAATCAGGATCAAATTTGATTTGTTGACGTGCCCTTCGGCAAAGAATGATTCAGTTTCGAAAATCATTACCATGGAGTTCTTGATGCAATGAAATGTGGTAGGGGTGATATTTTTATTTTTTCAATATCCTGCAAACACTACGTTGCGAAATTCAGAATCATGTTCGATTTCTCGAGTACTGACATAAGGATCAGCATTCACTGCAGCTGATACAGCAATTTCATTGTCGAATCCAGTGACTGTGTTGCGACGGACTCTTTTTTCGTTTCCCACACTCCCCTCTTCTATGAATTGTTCAACGACCCGATAAAGAGATGCTCGAGATCGCACGTTGTTCGGAAAACGTTCAGCATAAAGTGTAACAGCGGCATGAACATTCCTGGCACGTTCACTTTCGGCACAGCGGGGTTCCAATGAAATTCAACAAAATTCCGTAAACTTGAACGAACTTACGGATCAATGAATGCATTGGAGTCGAAGGTGACCAATTCCAGCATTTGTTGGAATAAATTTATTCCAAACAAAGAAACAATTCAAAACGGTGACAGGCGAGGGGACTCACCGAAAACAAGCACCCCCATCAACGGTAACGAGACAAAAACAAACTCGTTCAATTTCTGAGGTGAGCTTCGAACGACCTTGAAGGTCAAGGTCATTTCGAGGTCCTGCCTGTTCCAGCCTCCGTGTTGCACAACACCTCTTGTATGATAAAATTTCTTCTCCTTGAACCTTGGAATCACCTTGGTATTGCCCTGACCTTGAGGTCAAGGTCATATTTCGACGTAAAATTTTCCGCTCTCTCCATTCCCGGGGTCAAATACGGGGCGGGGGAGGGTTCCATGTGGAATTTCAGACTTGACCTTCAAATGACCTTGGAGACCGAGATCAAGGACGTTTCCAAGGTCACTGTTGGATAGCCCCTTTGACACCCTACACCTTTTTTTCGGAACATTTCTCAATAAAAGTTGATTCCACCGAGATATTCCGTTGTCTCTAGATTAATGCCGCACCCTGTATATTCCCTCAAATTGAACTGGTTTATGGCACTTTTCACACACCATAATTACAGATAAGTCTGAAGAAACTGTCGCAAACTCTGATAGGCGATATCCAAACGTAGAATCAAAGTTCACATCATAATTATCTTTTGGAAATTTGAATTTTTTCGCTGATGTCTGACCGCTCTCTGCTGTCTGCTCTAGCGTATATCTATTTTCAACTTCACGACCTTCAATACCTGGTTTTGCTCTCTTAGTTTTCCACCACGTGATCCTTTACGTGATTGACATTAAGATTTATCCATTTCTTCACAATAATAAGAGAAAAACATCGATATTATTATTATAAACAAAAATACCACGTGCGATACACGCAAGGAAGGACGCTATATTTTCTAACAGACTGATTAGCATCAGCTGTTATACTGTATGGAAATTTTCATTTACAGATATTTGGTGGCCTAAATGAGAGAATTGAGAAGCATCAACAATTGGTGATATATTTCGTACCGGCAAATGAATTGAAAAATAAATTTACTAGTGCTTCCAAAACACGAGACGATACGATATTTTCTGAAATATTGTCTTGTTCTTGAAAAATATGGAAATAATGATATCGTCTTGTTCTTGAATGATTCTTGTAATGAATCATCTTGATCTTGTCTTGACAATACCTCAAGAATATTGATCTTGTCGATAAATTTTCGGAATTTTATATGTTTGAGGAAATATATAAATATAAATACATGTTTTACAGTGCAACTACTGGTGGAAGTTTATTGCTCCAGGAACGGAACTCACTATCTCCACAGTGTAACAACATTTCTCTGATTGAATTAATTGAGAGAGAAAACGCAACATCACAGAGGATCCCTTCACGGAGAGGAAAAATTTGCTGACACAGCAAATCGAGGGATTATATATAGAATAGCAAAATTTTTTGCTGACCTAGCTGAAAATTTGCCATAACAGCAATCGTGTTAGCTACGACAGCAATTTTTTAGCTGTGGCAGCAGAAAATGTTTGCTCCGCCAGCAAATTTTCAGTATTATATACGGAACAGCAAACAAATTTTTCTGGAATAGCAAACATTTTTCGCTGCCACAGCTAAAAATTCGCTGTCGCAACTAACAAGATTGCTGGAACAGTGAATAGTTTGCTGTCACAGCAAGAAATTTGCTGCTCTGGCAAAAGGAACGCAGCAAAAGTAGATTTCGCTGCCACAGCGAATTCCCTTTTCTCCGTGTTTTGTCCACGTTGCCTCCACGCAGATGCGACGTGAAAGCGGTAGGTGTGCTGGTAGGGTAGTGCACTCTCCTAGATATAGTGTACTTATTATACTACAAGTTCATGAGATTCGAACGAAAAAGACAGCGGATTTCGAATATTGCTCACTGTTCGATCGTAGCACCTGTGGCAGAGCAATTTGTCGCACACCACAATTACACACTGTCATTACACGGCAATTGGAGAGTGGGAATCGAAGATATCGCATACCTTTGGCTGTCAATCCCTTCCAAGTTGAGTGGGTCATGACACTCTTAGAGCAACGAGTGTGTGTTCTCTTCGATTATCTTCCCATGTGTGAAGTATTTGGTGTAATTAGTTTTCATCTCCTCGCGATCCGCTGTGATTACGTTATCTCCGAATTCCTCTGGGAATACGCCGTTATCGTGTATTAATTCTTGACGCGGTTCCTCATCTTGGGCATCTTCTGCTGGACACCTCCAAATTCTATCGTCGATCGTCCCTGGACCAGGAAATCTCCCCCGACTTTCTCACGGTGCACCGCAACGGTTGTATGTATCAGTGAGTGAATGACGCGTGAATCTTGGCCAGATTGATTTCTCCATTCCGGGTCCTTTGAATAGGGTACGTGTGTACCTTCCAACTGATCCATCTCTGTAAATTCCGTTGTAGGGAGTTTATTCCTTGGAGTTTATATAAGATTCTTATTCGTGAATTATAGTGTCGAAACTAAACACTCGTCCTTTTTTTTCCTCTTTTAAACAAACAACGAGACGGAATCTATTTCCTCTTCCTTCAATCCGCAGTTGGCTTCTCATCCGTATTTTATATCTTTCAGTCATTACGTCGAGTCGATTCATTTGTCAGCTCATTGAATTTTCTCAGTATTCTCATCAATTGGGAAGTCCTTCCAATTTGAATTGTTATTTTCTATGTCAACACGGCGAAGGTCGAACACTCGTGTATTATGACGTTTTGCCTTCCATGAATAATTCCCTCATACGCGGTAAATGATCAAATACCTCAACACTTGGGGCAACGGCCCAACATGTCGGACCAACGATATAAGGAACGGCAGTGATGAGCAAAGTTATTTCTCTTCAAATTTATCCAGTGTCTCCGTTCCTATTGCCGTACCAATTAGAATTTCAGCCCATGGTAAGGATGCGATCAATGATGCCTCATTGGCGCTGATCGACAGGAACGAATCTGATTTTAGTAATTTAGGTAAAGTCGTTGATGACCATCCCACAGTCAATCCAAAAGAAAATATGGCCAAGTTGGCTGAAACGTTCAAGAATCGAGCGGAATCAACACTGTACTTTGACACAGTTTTCATGTAAATCCAATTCGGAGACAAACAATACCTATCAGAACACATATTACGTAGGAGTACATAATTAATAAATGAAACGAAGAAGAATTTGGTATACAAAAATTGCCGTGTGGTTGTATCTTCGAAGCAACTACTTGCAAATGGAAATTCACAACTCATGTTTATGATCCTCAATTTGAGGAAATATGACTTTCACTAGTCATAATGATGTCACGTTTGCTGATTATAGCCAACAGATAATCAAGGGTGGAACGATGTTCGTGGTTTGCTCTGATACAGGAGCACATTCACAACGGATGTCAATTTAGAATACAATAGGATACCTGAATAGCGGCTTTCAAATACCCAGATAACCTGATCCCGAGGAAAAAAATAAATCTTCGGCTCATGTTTTCCATGTCAAAAAAATCCAGGTGGTTCCGATAAGAGCCGATGTGTAAATCCCTGGGAAGCCATGGGCACGGAGAAAAATGCAGCTCGGAAGGAAAGTGATCTTGATTAGAAAATTGGAGAATATTTCTTGAAATCTAAGAATTTTTCTCAAGTTCGTAATAAACATAGAACGGTTCAGATTTCTCTTGAATATTGCTCAAAAAACAATGGAAAGTTATCAATACTCAACGAATCATGAGAACAAATATGAAGTTTCCAAAAATCGCGCATGAAATTTTACAAAGTAAGTAACAAAATTTTGAAATCTTATTTTCAAATTACAGAATTTTGTTATTAACTTTGTAAAATTTAATGCGCGACTTTTGGAAACTTCATGTCTGTCTTTATGATTTGTTAAGTATTGATAATTTCTCATTGTTCTTCGAACAATATTCGAGAGAAATCTGAACCGTTTCATGTTTATTACGAACTTGAGAAAAATTCTCAGATTTTAAGAAATATTCTCCAATTTTCTATTAAAGATTACTATCCTTCCGAGGTGCATCTTTCTCCGTGGGTCCCCACTCATTTTCATGCGGGTTCTTAGGCAATCCCATTTGGGACCCAAGGAAATTCTCGGTAGGGGGTCTTTTTGCCGAAAACGTTTTTCGCCGAATACACTGTAATTTCACAATCATCAATCACCTCTAGGAATCACTAGGAGATTCCGTAGTGATCTCTAGAAATGACTCACAATTGTCCAATTAAGTTTATTCGGCAAAAAGACCCCCTACCCAATTTCCCTTGTGTTCGTAACGTTTGCGAGTCCAATCTGAAATCACTCGTGGTCGTACCATATAGTGACGGCTGTCGTGGCAGTAGTGTACCCTTGCAAAACAAACATATTAGCTCTGTTTATTCACTATCGTCTTTCAGTCTGAGAGGGATAGAAATTCTCCCGCCTATTTTAAAATACGGTTGGAAGGGTTTCTGTTTCTGTCTTCCTTAAACTCCCGCCATATACGGGCTCGGTCTATCTATACTACGTCTTTGTTATTGATCATTGTTTGTTCATCTAAATATACTGTATATATGGATATACAAAGTTCATAACCAACACTGCAATAATTTACTGTAAAATTTTTGCTCACTGCGCATTGGTGACTTCGATGATACAAGATCGAGATTTAGTCAAGATCTTGACCAACTGATCTCGACGATACGCTTTCCTCGATTGGTACATATTGTTCTTGTCTTGAATGCTATTTTACGCGTCTCGTTTCGACATTGTCTCGATTTCGAAGACAAGACAAGATAGGATCAATAATTCCTCGAATCTCGCGGAAGCACTACACTGTCAAAAATTCCTTCGTAAATTTACCAGGAAAATTTGGGAGTTTTTTTGTCCATGAGGGAGGACATGATCGATCGCATACGCACTGTTTGTGCTAACATACCAGAATTATGTATCCAGGCAGAGGGGCGTAACTTCGAGCAATTATTGTAACAGCATGAAGCACTCCTCGTGTGAGAGGCAAGGGGACCCACAATAATCAAGTACTCTGGAGGGAACAGAGAACTACCATCCCCACGTCGTTGTTTCTGGGTCGCGCTAAGAGTAGTTCATCAATAACTTCGACGGTCCATACCTTGCACTACAATGGGCGGGAAGGGGTCCATGACCAGTGTTTCGTAAAGAGTTTGAACCCAGCTTCCCCATGCCATGATGAAAAAATGAGAGTCCCATTCAAAAAAACCACCTTGACCCCTGAATGACCTCCAAAATGACCTCTGAGGGATTTTTCAAGGTCAGCATCATACTTTCTCCTTGGAACCCTAAACTTCTTATCTGGGACATCTTTTCCATCTCCACTCGTTCCCGAAATATTCGACTATATCACTTCAAATGCAAATATCTCAAAAACATGCATCTTCAACCAAAATTACTTCATACCAAAGTTGTTGTACGAAGAGAGGGCCACAGAACTACGATATCAGTTTCATCATAGATGGCGTTATGATCGATTAAAATGGGGTCAACATCATTTTTTTAAACAGGAACCCCCACTCCTCATTGCATATCTTGATTCTACGCAAAAAACTGAGTAACCTCCGCTTGTAAGTTTTTTTCTAAATTTTAGAAGATGGCGTCACAATCGATGAAAAATAAAGTCCATGAAACAATATGCGGATATCTTGAGGGATGCATTCAAGAGCTGAAATATCTCATCCGAATGTTGTTGTTAAGAAAGGGGACGACACAATGGCGATATCAGTTCCATAGTAGATGGTGCTGTGGTCGGTGAAAATAAGTTCAACTTCGATTTTTCAAATGTAAACTCCTACTTTTCATCGCATATCATGATTCCACGCGCAAAAATGAGGAATTTTTGTTTGAAACATTTTTTGTGAATTCTTGAAGATGGGAACGGGGGAAAATGAGGTTGATGAGAGAGTTCTACTGCATTATGTGTGAAGCAACGCTCAACAAACAAATCACAACAATAATAATTTCAGAGAAGAAATCGAACACAAACCACAAAGAATGTCATGTCCAAAACATTGTAAATGGCTTGATTCCAATGTTTTGGGAACGACGGTCATTGTGGTTTGTGTTCGATTTCTTCTCTGGAATTATTATTGTTGTGATTCGTTCGTTGAGCGTTGCTTCACACATAATGCAGTAGAACTCATTCATCAACCTCATTTTCCCCCGTTTCCATCTTCAAGAATTTACAAAAAATGTTTCAAACAAAAATTCCCCATTTTTTCGCGTGGAATCATGATATGCGATAAAAAGTAGGAGTTTACATTTGAAAAATTGAAGTTGACCTTATTTTCACCGACCACAGCGCCATCTACTATGGAACTGATATCGCCATTGTGTCGTCCCCTTTCTCAACAACAACATTCGGATAAGATATTTCGGCTGTCGGATGCATTCCTCAAGATATCCGCATATTGTTCCATAGACTTTATCTTTCATCGATTGTGGCGCCATCTCCAAGAATTTAGAAAAAACCTTTCAAGCAAAAGTCACTCAGTGTTTTGCGGAGAATCAAGATATGCAATAAAAAGTGGGGGTTCACGTTTAAAAAAATGATTTTGACCCCATTGTAATGGACCATAACCCCATCTATGATGGAACTGATATCGTAGTTCTGTGGCTCCCTCCTTGTACAACAACTTTGGTATGGAGTACTTTTGGTTTAAGATGCATGTTTTTTAGATATTCGCATTCAAAGATTAAAATGGGACATCCTGTATACAGGGTGGGGCATTTAAAGTGTCGCGGGCGTTTTTTCCAAAAATAAAATGAGATACGAGAAAATTTTTCGGACAAAAATTGTAGGGTATCGAGGGGGACATCCGATGGTGGCCTTGGCTTTGACCTCAAATCGCATCTTGAAGGGCATTCTGGGGTCAACTCTTGTTTTTTGAATAGCATCTTATATTTTTTACTGCAGATTTGGATTCTAGGTCAAACACCAAGAAACTTTTGTCTGAACCATTTTCCTGGAATCCGCAAAGATGGCGCTCTAATCGATATTGTTCCATACTGAATCTGACATTAGAATAACTCGAAAACGAAGGGTCTTGAAGGAGAATGTTTCGGACAGAAGTTTTCTGATTCCAAGGGGGACCCCTTGAACTGAAACGGAGGTGATGGGGTATAACAGACAAAACACAACACATTTCAATCGTCTACATCACTTGGATAATTTCAATGCAGTAGATGCTCAAAATGATGGCCTTCGACTTCAATACACATTTCAAAACGTTTTACAAAAGATTGCTGAACTCGTGGGAAAATATCTTCATTGATGCTCGCACATGCATTGATGATTCGTTGACGCATATTCTCAGGTGTAGTCGGTGCTTGTTGATAAACTGTATCTTTTATGTATCCCCATATAAAAAAAAATCTGGAGAAGTAAGATCCGGAGAACGGGCAGGCCAATGAACTGGTTCACGACGTCCTATCCATCGTCCAGGATAATCTCTGTCCAATATTTCTCGACCTGTGACTGCATAATGGGATGGACAACCATCGTGTTGATACCACATATTCAATCGTTCCTGAATAGGTATGTCTTCAAGTAATGTTGGAAGTACTTGATCTAAGAAATGTCTGTACTTCTCTCCATTCAGCGTATCTGCAATGAAGTACGGTCCAATTACTCGAGATCGAAAAATACCACACCAAACATTCACAGCCCATTGTCTTTGATGCTCTACTTGACGTAACCATCTTGGATTTTCTGTCGCCCAGTAATGCATATTATGTCGATTCACTTGACCATGATTGGTGAACGTCGACTCATCAGAAAATAATATGTTGATGAAGTTGTTATTGTGCATTTGCGCTATACCCCATCGACAAAACTATACACGATTTTCGAAATCATCACCGTGAAGGTCTTGATGCAAACAAATGTGATACGGATGGAATTTGTGACGTTTCAGTATTCGAAGAACACTTCTTCGAGAAATTCCCGAATGGAGTTCAATTTCACGAGAGCTCACGTGTGGATTATTGGCTACTGCAGCTAGTACATTAACTTCCGCATTTTCTCCGCTAACAGTTCTCATTCGATGTCGTCTTTCCCTTGTAACACTTCCCGTTTCTGAGAATAATTTTGTAATGCGTTGAAAATACCTAATGGATGGCGTTGTTCTTTCAGGAAATCGTTCTGCATACAAGTCATATGCTTGTCTGGGGTTCTTATGCACTTCACCGTGAATGTAGATCATATCGATCTTTTCAGGAACCGTGTATCGGATATCCATGATTTTCGATTTGTCATAAACCAAGTAATAATCAAATGTAACTGACAAACTGACTTTCAAAATCGTGAATTTTCACTGAACCCCGTCGTTTGTTTACATCGCGTGAGTTCTGAATGGTGGTAATGTAGACGATTGAAATGTGTTGTGTATTGACAACTTTTGTACGAAACATTCTTTTGCAAGACCCTTCGTTTTCGAGTTATTCGAATGTCAGATTCAAAATGGAACAATATCGATTAGAGCGCCATTTTTGCGGATTTCAGGAAAATGGTTCAGACAAAAGTTTCTTGGTTTTTGACCTAGAATCCAAATCTGCAGTAAAAAATATGAGATGCTATTTAAAAAACAAGAGTTGATCTCAGAATGCCCTTGAAGATGAGATTTGAGGTCAAAGCCAAGGCCACCATCGGATGTCCCCCTCGGTACCCTACAACTTTTGTCCGAAAAATTTTCTCGTATCTCACTTTATTTTTGGAAAAAACGCCCGTGACACTTTAAATGCCCCACCCTGTATATACGCGTGAGTCAACGCTTGCCGCGTAGTCTTATGTACTTGCAGGGTTTCACCCTGAGTCTTTTCTATTACATTGCTGGGTACCTATTTCGTAGTTTGAATAAGGTTATTCACTGTCCTTGGATTTGACGGTGACAAGAATAAGATTCCAGTATATCCAAAATGTGTAGTCCTCTTGAATTATCTAGGTGAATGAATCAAGGTTTCACGGCATTCATGATCGGATTTTCCTTATGGGGTTCTTCCGAATTCTTCTAACTCATTGTCTGAAGTTTTTATAAAGGAATGAGAGGAACAAAAAAAATGCATGCAATATTGGTATGACTAAATATACGAAGTAGATTACACATGTATGATTGTAAAACGTGTGTACAAGATGTCTTATACGACACTTTTGAACAAGTTGTGGATATTACGTTTTTGGGATCTTGATATAACTTTATATCACATTCGACTACCGTAGTGGGAATTTTCTCCAGCAAATGATGAGGCACTGATCAGTTTCCCATTTCATCGATCAGGGACTGATCAGGAAACTCACGAGTTCCCGAAGAGGGGTGTAACGCTCTGACTAATGAGAAACTGGTTGAAGGAACTGAGCAGATATGAGCGAGTAACTGATGAGAGACTGATCAGTAGTTGATGAGTTATTTGTGAGTAACTAACGAAGCATTCACCACCGACAAAAATGCAGGTCATGTCGATGAAGATGTGAAATGATAACAATAAATCGCTGATTCTTCACCCAAATAATAATTCATGTTTTTGTTCAAGATGTTTTCAAGGATCAAAAAGTAAATTTCAAAAAATGCCAAAATAACTTTGAACTCGTTAAATTTGTTGGAAAAAATTTTTTCTCACAAAAACAGATTACTGCATTGTGAAGAACAGAAAAAAGCTACGGAAAACAATATCGAAAATGATTTTTCAAGAAAATGCAATTTAAGAAATTGAGTCTTCAAGAGAGCTGATTGAACGAAATCTGTGAATTTCTGACCCCTGTAGTTTGATAACCAGAGGTACCCAAGCAAAATTAGACGCGAGGGCATGAGAAAAAGAAAAGATTCGAGCGCAAAAGAGAGGATGCCGCAAGGGAGAAAACAATGAACGAGACCAGTTAAACTATGAAATAAACTTTGATGGTTTCGAACTTTAGTCCCGAATTAGACTGTGCGGTAGCCGCCTATCAAAAGAAAACCTCATATCATAGTAGATTATTTACAACAAGAGTTTCGATAATATAGACATGCAGGCACTGACACCCGTGCGAACTGCATGTAGCACAAGTGAAAAACTCATATAATCAGAGTTCACACACACAATGCACCTCAACACATTCGCACACATACGTGAGCCACACGCAATCACTCCCGGAGCACAAATGAGTTTGATTTAATTTATGAATTAGTATAAAAAGTATCCCTGCGGCGAACAAAGAACCTCAAATGATAGTCGCGAGATCTCAGTGGGTTCCTCGCTACGAACAAAGGACGAGTTGATAGCTGAGTTACAGAGTACTCAATACACCTGTGCTCGACGAAGGGGTCACGCGTGAAGTGGTGAAATTTGGAATAGTTCTCGCAATTGCGAAAAGTAACGATGTTACCTGACGATAATCAGGTGATCTGGCGATAGATGAACCCGGATCTAAGCACACTGATATACCAACTTGTACAAAATATGCACACACATTCTTGCGGATCAAACTACATGAAATCCTGAACATTCCGCTCGCCTCGTTCGGTTTAGACGAACGAAATAAAATGGAACTAAAGTTTGAGTGCAAACATCACTGACCTGATGCATATTGACCGGCAGGATACACAACTTTGCGATGGGTCTCTTATAAATCCCAGAGACAGTTTTCACGGTCACAACCCGAACCAAGCCATCGGACCCAGGGTCACACTCCAAGACACGTGCCATCGCCCACTTCGAAGGTGGCAGATTGGGATGGTTCAGGAGAACCAAGTCCCCTTGAGCAAGGTTACGTTGTTTCAACTGCCAGCGTGACCGCTGCTGGAGCGAATGTAAGTAGTCAGTGGACCACAACTTCCAAAACCGTTCTGTGGTTTGCTGGACCGCTTGCCAGGGCGAAAGACGATTATCATTGATGTCAAGGAGAGAAGGTATCGGAACTGAATGTAAACTTGAACCCGTGAGGAAATGACCTGGAGTAAGTGCTTCCAAGGACTCGACTTCGTCATGAAGAGGCGCTATTGGTCGACTATTCAAACAAGCCTCGATCTTGCAAAGGATAGTCGTGAACTCCTCTCTCGCAGGGACCATTGAACCTAAAACGCGCCACAAGTGGTGCTTCACATTTTTTACGCCGGACTCCCATAAACCCCCGAAATGCGGAGCCCCAGGCGGGATGAAATGCCAGTGTATTTGGTTGTTCGCAATGTAATCTCTGGTAGGAGGGTCCTGGATCACAGATTCGAAGGCATGCGTGAGCTCCTTTTCTGCACCAACGAAGTTTGTTCCGTTGTCCGAATAGACATCAGATGGAAGTCCTCTTCGGGACACGAACCGGTCGAACCCGGCAAGAAAACCCAGTAGCAGAATAATCATCCACCAATTCAATGTGCACAGCCCGAGTGACCATGCACACGAACAAGGAGATATAAAATTTGAAGGTATGATGACCTCGCCCCTTCCAAGGACGCACCAGAAAAGGGCCTGTGAAGTCCACCCCTACGTGAGAGAATGTTCGTGAATAATTAATGCGAAATGAAAGCAATTGACCCATAAGTTGAGTTGGTGAAGTAGCTCTTATGCGTGTACAACGAACGCAGTTGAAAATACATTGCTTGATGGAGATTCTGACCTCAACAATCCAGAATTTCAACCGCAACGTCTGCAGCATCAGTTGCACTCCCCCATGCAATGTCCTGGTGTGTACATCGTGAATGATTAGTGCCGTTGTTTTGCATCTAGGCAAGATGACTGGATGTTTTCCTGTATAGGATAGAGCAGGCCGCATCAAACGACCACCCACGTGGAGAATTCCCTGCTCATTCACGGAAGGATCTCATCGCAGGAGACGACTCCTTTTGGGCACTGACTGATCACTGCTCCAGCTGCTCAACTCTTGCGAGGAGGAATGACGCTGGAGATCCTTGGTCCACCAGGTCTCAGCGTATGGAATTTCAGTCGCAGGTAGTGAAATGTCGAAGAACTCGGAGTCCTTCTCTTGTGTATGATCAATAAACCGTTCGACGTAGCAGAAGACACGCAACAACTTTGTCCAGGATGAAACTGGCCGGAAAGGAGACCACAAATCGTTTTGAGCAACGGTAAGAGAAGCTTGTGTGCCTCTCTGGACATTTCAGAAGGCCATAAATCGGGATACTGCCGTAGCCAACTAGGTCCCCGCCACCACAAAGCATCAGGAACTAAGATTCCGGCAGGAACACCGCGGGATGCCATGTCCGCAGGGTTTTCCGTACCGGGCACAAATCTCCAGGCGGGAATATCCACCAAACTTCGAATTTCCGACACCCTGTTGGCCACGAAAACCTCCCATTTTGTTGGAGGCTGCCGGATCCACGCTAGCGCTATGCCGGAATCGAACCAACGCCAGGTGGTTACGTGTTGAAAGCGGAACGAGGATTTTACAAATGAAATCAAATTGGCTAGCAGGTGTACCGCACATAACTCCGATCTCGGTATGCTGACCACCTTAAGCGGTGCAACCTTAGATTTTGAGATGATTAGCGAAACTCGTGTTTCCCTTGAAGCATCCTGAACAACTAAATATACAACTGCAGCATACGCTGCGTTCGACGCGTCGGAAAACCCATGTAGGGTAAGTTGCTGCGGAGCATTCGAAATACCTGTCCACCTAGGGATCGAAACTTATTGCAAAGAAGATAGAGAATCCACATGAGCTGTAAGAGGATCTTAGCAACCACCGTCACAGGTGATACCCAACCCAAAGGGTCAAAATTCTGGAGCATGACAGAGAGAAAAGACCTCTTGGTGAAGGATGTAAATTCCGGAACCCGAGTTTGAACGCGGAAGGCATCAGAAAGCGCACTCCAAGTGACTTCCAAAACCCTCAAGCATTCATCATCGGATAATAGCTGATATCATTCAATAATGCAGGAGAATTCGCGGCCCATTTCTTGAAGTGGAAACCGCCTGACATGAGCAAACTAGTGAGCTGAAGCCACAAGGCTCGGGCAGACTTGACATCGTCGGCCCCAAACATAATGTCGTCTACATAAATATCATCCAGCAGAATGGTGGAAGCATCGGGGTAAAGATTGGCTTCATCTAAAGCGAGCTGGCGTATCACGCGATTCGCAAGGAACGGTGCACAAGCGGTGCCATAAGTTACAGTGAGTAACTGATAAGGTTCGGTTGTGGACGAGCCAGCAGGTCACCAGAAAATCCGCTGCATGTCCGCGTCACGATCATCGATAAGGATCTGACGGAACGTCTCTCCGATGTCCGTGATATAAACGAAACAATGGTTGCGCCACCTGCAAATCAACGACGGCAGATCTGTTTGCGATGAGGGACCAACCATTGAATGATCGTTCAAGGATTTCCCATCACTAGTTCCCATCGAAGCATTAAAAACGACTCGAATCTTGGGTGTAGAATCAAAATTTCTCCACACTGGATGATGTGAAAAATAACTCATACCAGTGGGTTCAGTGAGGTTAGCCGCACGACGCATGTGCCCAAGATCCACATATTCTTGCATGAATGCAGTATAGCAATTGAAACGAGCTGGACTACTTCTTACCCGAGACTCCATTGCAGAGAACAAACGCTTTGCGATGCCTGAAGGATTCGGGAGATCGACCGGTTCGCTTGTTTCGAACAGCAGACGAACTACATATCGGCCTGAAAATAATCGTTTGTGCGTTCGAACGAAGTGTTCTTCGCATTGGATATCTTCTTTGGATAATGAAGCTGAGTTTGGCGAGTCTTCTAGTTCCCAGGAGCGACTGAGAGACTAGTTTAAATCATCACAGATACAGGCCAAATTCACGGAGAGTGAGCATGAAAGATTGCATAGTGAAGCCGGACTGTTTCCAAACACAACCCAGCCGAAAATCGTTTCCTGGGCGACAGGAGCACCCTGCGAGCCTGTCTTTGAATCATTCAGAAGGATCTGGCCTAAGCTATCTGATCCTATGATCAACTCGATCGGAAGATTCTCCTGTGGAACAGGGTCAGCAAGATCTAAACGCTGCAAATGCGCCCAGGAATCATCAAACCCAGTTAAACTAGACACAAACGACGTGAGCCTTGGAAGCACATACGCCTCAAGTCGCACACCGGATCCCAATCCTGATCCAGGCAAGACTACAAAATTTGTCGAAGAATATACTTGATTGATAGGTCCACCACCCATTACGCTCACGCTGGCACAGACTCTCTTTAATCCGAGGCGCAAATTTTCAGCTATTTTCCTTGTGATAAATGACGCCTGGCTACCCTAGTCCAGCAACGCCCTGATTTTACAAAATCGTCCATTGTCCGCTTCAACCATTACAGTAGCGGTTGGCAGCAAAACGCGAGAGCGTATCGGTGATTCATTTATCACCGATGAGGAGCACAGTGCAGATTGTGCATCTGGAGTGATACCCGATGACTTGGCAGGAATAGACCCAGATGGAGTACTCGATGAAAGTTGTGTATGCTGCGACGACGTCAGATTGTTTTCCTAAAAAAGTTTATGCAATAAGTTATGATGCTTACGCTTACATGAAAAGCATACATTCGAACTACGACATTGTGATGCACCATGACCAAGGCTCAAACAATTCAAACAACATCTATTTTGTTTAGCAAAATCAAGTCCAGCTTGAACAGATTTTTCTTTGAACCTTGGGCATTGGTACAATCTATGATTCGCGTGACAGAGAACGCATTTCTCAGTTGAGATATCTGTTTGTAACACCCGAACGGAAGTTGAGTGTGATCGATTTGACCTCGAAGAAGACGAAGAATTTAATGATTTATCAGCACCGGAGGACTCTAAAGCTCTGATTGTGGCGGCTAAAAACTCTTTCAAAGGTTTAGACTCGGTATTCCGGTCGAATTTTTCAACTCAAACTCCCATTCAGTGCGAGTCTGATTATCTAGTTTACCAAGAACGAAGAAATTAATGATAGAATGCCAGCTATCGTTACAAACTTTGAGGTTGGTCAACGCAATCACTGCACTGCTGGTAGAATCGAGAAGGTGACGGAGTTCTGTAGCGCTGCGCGTCCTGAGGGACGGAAGATTTATAGAGATATCCAAATAAGCGTCAACTATAAGGCACTGATTCTCATATCTATCCTTCAGAGCACTCCAAGCTGCATGATAGTTGGCCCTGGTAACCGGGAGGTTCTCAATCAACGCCAGAGCTTCCCCTGGAAGGCAGGATTTCAAAAACTGAAGTTTTTGCACAAGGGCGGTATCTGGAAGTGAGTTGAATATTGAATCGAACTGATCCTTTAAAACGTTCCATTTCAAATATGAGCCTGAAAATTTGGGTAAATCAAGCCGTGGTAACTGAAAGGGTCTTGGTGCGTTCCGATGACCCTGACTTTCAGCCGTAGGATTCAATGATGCCTCTATGGGGCCTTCAGCTTCTGCCAGCATCTCCATAAAGCCATTAACAGCCTCCTTGTACGTATTCTCGATGAGCTGTAAAGTATCATGCTTGAAATACGGCAACTCTTTTTGCTGTTCATCACTTGCAGCCATTGCGAGTTTAACATGCAGCTCACGTATCTCGTCCCAATAACCTCGTACAAGATCTAAACGTTCACGAATGTTTGCAACGGTGAAATTTGCTGCACCGGTTCTTTTGAAATTTGCTACGCAGCGTTCACTCAACCCTGAGGTGATTTTTAATTCGGCGAGAAGCTCGTTGACATCCATCATTATCAACCGTGAATAATTGAAGCAGAAGCAAAAAATAGATGAGGGTAGGATTGCCAATGAATAGAATCAACCACACATTGAAATTTTCGATTCGAATTCGATATATGAGAATTGTATAGAAGAAATATACTTATCTCCTCTCTGATGGAAGGAGGGATGCGATGATTCCTCGTGTACCGTACGCGTCGTCAAGTGAGCGCAGCTCACTGTAATACCACATGGAAGATAGCAGTAGGAGACAGGGGAAGAAAGTAGAAGGCGTACCCCTCCGTCGATGATGATGATGATGATGAAGAATCTCCGCGTAGAGGCAGCGAACGACAGCGGATGACGTCACGCAAATCTGGCGGGAAGAAATCCACCAACACCACTTAAGAGCCCCTTTATGTGTAATGTTTGTTGCGCGTTTGACCCACAAGGTGAAACGAACAACGGAATTGTCGACGGTTTTGGAGCGATAGCTGGATCGCAAAACCGAAGAGAATAAGCAAAAGCAGAAGCACGAAAAAAATGAATGAGATTTTTTTTTTATTTCAGTCTAACCCTGCTTAAAGGACCAAAATAAACGTAAGGGCATAAAAAAAAGGGGAGATTTGAGCGGAAAAGAGAGGATGCTGCAAGGGAGAAAACAATGAACGAGACCAGTTGAACTATAAAATAAACTTTAATGGTTTCGAACTTTAGTCCCGAATTAGACTGTGCGGTAGCCGCCTATCAAAAGAAAACCTCATATCATAGTAGATTATTTACAACAAGAGTTTCGATAATATAGACATGCAGGCACTGACACCCGTGCAAACTGCTTGTAGCACAGGTGAAAAACTTATATGATTAGAGTCTACACACACAACGCACCTCAACACATTTGCACACATACGTGAGCCACACGCAACCACTCCCGGAGCACAGATAAGTTTGGTTTAATTTATAAATTGGTATAAAAAGTATCCCTGCGGGGAACAAAGAACGTTAAATGATAGTCGCGAGATCTCAGTGGACTCTCGCTATGAACAAAGGATGAGTTAATAGCTGAGTTACAGAGCACTCAATACACTTGTGCTCGACGAAGGGGTCACGCGTGAACTGGTGAAATTTGGAATAGTTCCCGCAATTGCGAAAAGTAACGATGTTATCCGACGATAATCAGGTGATCTGGCGATCGATGAACCCGGATCTAAGCACACTGACATACCAACTTGTACAAAATATGTACACCCACATTCTTGGAAATCAAACTACATCAAATCCTGAACAAAAATCCTCTATAGGATTGAAAGTCACCAACCAGTACTACATTTCAGTGAAATTTCAGAAAGATTGGGGAGGTAAAAATTTTTGAGCTGGTACGCTTGAGAAATTTTCCCCCACATACGAATTGAAAAACATAATATCACAACATCACAACACAATTGAGGTAGGAGCCATTAGGATAGCGGAAAAAGGGAGGGCAAGTGGGGGTTTACTCATATCATACAGTAACAGAATCCATGAAAACGTAGAATCATTGCATTCACACAGATGTTATATATTCATAAGAATGGAAATATACCAAACTACATATATTATTGGTGTGGTATATATTAACCAAAAAACAGAAATAAATGACATTTTTTGATAACGTTGATTATCTCATGATGATATACAATATCGAATACCAAGATGACCCTATAATCATTGGAGGCGACTCCAGCGCACGAATAGCGGATGAAGGAGAGCTAGAGCCGTCAAAAGTGTTCAGAACGGCGGACTTAACAACTGAAAGACAAAGCTTGGATGAAACTATAAACAAACAAGGATCAGATTTGATTAGATTTGTGGAGAGAAATGAGTTATTCTCCATAAATGGACGGTTTTCGGAGGATTTCCCAGGCCAATTTGCTTTCATCAGTGCTCAAGGATGTTTGGTCATAGATGTCGTACTATGTAATTACACGGCATTAAACAAAGTAGAGGATTTTAAGGTAATGAATTGTAAAGGGTGCCCCAGTTCAAATAGCCAGGGCTTATATCTCCCAAAGTAATGGGGCTGGAAAAAAATCCTCCGGAAAAAGTTGCAGGGTTCAGAGGGGGACATTTGATGATAACCTCGATTTCGACCTCAGACTCCATCTTCAGGGTCATTCTGAGGTCAACTTGTGTTTCCCAAATGGGACCCCCTATTTTTTACTACATCCTTGGAATGTACGTTGAAAACCAAGAAACTTTCGTCTGTACTAGTTTCCTGAAATTTGCAAAGATGACGCTCTAATCGATGAAGAAAGAAAAGAGATTCAAGAAACACTCTGGTTGCTTCTTGTACGGAACGATACTTACCTCTTCAGTTTTCTCTCTTCAACAGGGCCGTGTATGTATTGCAAATGAAGGTAACGCATTTGAGCATTTAGCCCCTAACTGCACATCCACCGATTCCTACGTCGCATCTCCGTGGACTCCACGTCGATCAATGGTGTACGTTGACAGAACGTAGATGAACGGAGATCCCACGTGAAGGTAACGTGGAGGCAACGTAGAAATTTCCGGTGTTGTACGGGTGAATTCATGATATGATTGGATCAGGGAATTATCACTCAGTTACGGAACCCGACTATTACCAAAACTCACAGACGCATACCTCTCTAGTCTTTCTTTATCGATTAAATCGCCCCCTTCGCGAATTTCAGGAAACTAGTTCAAACAAAAGTTTTTCGGTTTCTAACGTACATTCCAAGGATGTAGACAAAAATAGGAGGTCTCATCTGATGAATACAAGTTGACCTCAAAATGACCTTGAACATGGAGTCTGAGGTCGAAGTCAAGGTCACCATCAAACGTCCCCCTCAGAACTCCGCAACTTTCTGCCGAAGCTCCTCCTTCCAGCCCCATTACTTTGGGGGATATAAGCCCTGGAGATTCGAAATGCGATACCCTGGATAACAAAATCAAACCACTCACCGATAGAAGTGGCTTTGAAAATCAATCCAACAGAAATAGAGATGAATAACGGGAAATCAATTGAATGGGAAGGAACACAAAATAATATTCACACATAGAAGATGAAATATTCTGAAAATGTGGGTAAAGTCAATGTAGATATAGATAGTATGGCAAATAATTTGATTGAAACAATTGTCATCTCAGCAAGAGAATTAAATATGATGAATTCCGAATACAGAATAAGGAAAAATAGAAACGAACCCTGGTTCGTTATAACATGCGGGGAACGTAGGGCACAATTATATCCAGGGAATAGGAGAGTGAGAAAACTGAAGTACCCAAAAGATAGAGTAGTGAAATTACATGAACCAAGGAATAAATATTATAGCCTTATAGGAATTTGAAAAAATCAATACAAAGAAGGCAGAGTGAACTGAGTCGCTCAAACCAGGAATAGCGAAGCTTTTTGGGGAATAATCAACTCGTTCACACCAAGAAACAGTCCTGAAATCAACGCAATAGAATTGAATGAATGATACGATTACTTCAAAGAGATACTTTCAGTCCCAATCAGCACATTCATGTAAATACAATTCAATTGAATAACTCCGAGGTGACTGAGTTAGATTCAGAAATAATGGTAGAGGAAATATACGCCGCTCTGAAGAAAATTGAAGCTCAAAAGGCACCAGCAGCTGACGTTGACACTCATGAATTCCTGAAACACCTACCAGATAACTGGATCCTATATACATGTGTACTATTCAATAAAATCCTCACAGAAGAATTTATACCTGAATCATGGTCACTATCAGTTACCAAGATGATATATAGAGAAGGTGATATGCTCCTACCCGAAAATTATAGACCAACATCCCTGATTGACACCATTACTGAACTCTTCACTTCTATAATGGAGGGTCCGGATGCGAGAACCGACGATACGCTCGAACTGCAGGATAAGTATTGTCCAAGCCGTGACGTCAGGGGTCGAAAAAAAAATCGGAATCCAAAAAATCTGAAAATACTGGGTGATAGAGCTTGGAAAATCAATACGAGTCTTCTTTTACAATTTTTTACTATGATCAATAGTTTTTGAGAAAAAAAATGAAAACTACCCATTTTTTGCAGCCAGAATCAATGTTTTTCAATATGAAACTCGTCATAACTCGGTCATTTTTTTATGCATCTTAGTGAATCTCACAGATTCTGATTCGGAAGACTTCCCCGATGACAAGAATGTTGAACAAATTTGTAAAAACTCATAACCAATTTATAATTTTTCAATCCGAAGTGAAAAGCATGTTTTCTATGCTTTGGAATCAAAAAGTGGTAAGGGAAATGTGAGGTACGAAAACTTCCAGCGACAAAGTTGTTCGTTAGTATATGGACGAACTTTTCAGGAAGCTTCAGATCGATCGGATTATTAGTTTGCAAAATCCAGCGATTTTTTCATGAGCGCGAAAAACGGTTATTTTGCATTCCTCTACGATGCGTACCGGTTAAATATCAGAGTCCGCGGGGAAAATTGTATTCGTTCGATTTTTCAATGTGGATTCATGTTCTTTGAGTCATAAGATTCGAATATCTAACTATATTTGCTAGATTCGAAATTCTCTTTTTTTTATCGACAATTTCATTGTTTATAACGTTTTTATGGTCAAACTATTGACTTTGAAGAAAAATTGTCCCAATCAATGAAGTTTCTTATCCTTGTAAGGAAGAAGTTTTGAATCCGGGAATCAAACTATTTTGGCAAGGTTACTCATTCAATTTGATAATAAACGATCGATTGGTTCAAAACAATGACATCTACAAAATATTGATTTCATGAAAAAAGTATTGGAACAAAAAAGATTTCTTATCCTGTAACTGATCAATTGATATACACGCAACATGGATTTCTCAATTATCAATCCGCCTGAAAGAATCATGGAAGAAGAGAACAATGAAATTGAAGTTTATTAACATGAGTCGCAAAATCGTATGAAAAGAGAAAAGTATCTGACTTCAAATTTTGCATCTCAAGAAAACCTCCGATCTTCCTAATTCCACGTAATCAGTATATTTTCCAGTACTTCTTCGTCTCACTTACAAGAAGATACCCATGGTTTTCCTTCACTGAAATAATTTTATCGCTCGCACTAGACGATCTGACGTCGTTGATAATTCAGTTTTTGGATCTCACTAGAATTGTTCGATTTTCCAATTCTTCAACCTGAAGAATCTCAATCTATGTGAAGAAACCAAATTATGAGATTTATTTTTATCCCCATTTAAATATCATAATTATATTGTAATAAAAAATTCGGATACTGAAAAATGATATGTACAACATTGATCAGTTACAGGATAAGGAATCTTTTTCGTCCCACTACTTTTTTCATGAAATCAATATTTTGTAGATGTCATTGTTTTGAACCAATCGATCGTTTATCATCAAATTGAATGAGTAACCTTGCCAAAATAGTTCGATTCCCGGATTTAAAACTTCTTCCTTACAAGGATGAGAAACTTCATTGATTGGGACAATTTTTCTTCAAAGTCAATAGTTTGACCTCAAAAACGTTATAAACAATGAATTTGTCGATAAAAAAAGGAGAATTTCGAATCTAACAAATATAGTTCGATATTCGAATCTTATGACTCAAAAAACATAAATCCACATTGAAAAATCGAACGAATACAATTTTCCCCGCGGACTCTGATATTTAACCGGTACGCATCGTAGAGGAATGCAAAATAACCGTTTTTCGCGCTCATGAAAAAATCGCTGGATTTTGCAAACAAATAATCCGATCGATGTGAAACTTTCTAAAAAGTTTGTCCATATACTAACGAACAACTTTGTCGCTGGAAGTTTTTTGTACCTCACATTTGCCTCACCACTTTTTGATTCCAAAGCATAGAAAACATGCTTTTCACTTCGTATTAGAAAATTATGAATTGGTTATGAGTTTTTACAAATTTGTTCAACATTTTTGTCATCGGGGAAGTCTTACGAATCAGAATCTGTGAGATTCACTAAGATGCATAAAAAAATGACCGAGTTATGACGAGTTTAATATTGAAAAACATTGATCTTGGTTGCAAAATATAGGTAGTTTTCATTCTCTTTCTCAAAAACTATTGATCATAGTAAAAAATTGTGGAGGAAGACTTGTATTGATTCTCCAAGCTGTATCGCCCAGTATTTTCAGATTTTTGGAATTCCGATTTTTTTTTACCCCTGACGTCACGGCTTGGATAATACTCATTCCGCGATTTGAGCGTATCGTCGGTTATTGCATCCGGACCCTCAATTGTTTCTCGAGTGTTCCTTCCACAGACTTCTATA
Organism: Gonatopus flavifemur; assembly: GCA_018340375.1. Classification (NCBI taxonomy): domain Eukaryota; kingdom Metazoa; phylum Arthropoda; class Insecta; order Hymenoptera; family Dryinidae; genus Gonatopus; species Gonatopus flavifemur. Next base: position 2,136,386 of record JAFFJZ010000013.1, read on the forward strand.
TATTACCTAGACTGCGAATAGAGCATTCTGAAAGTGAGGCCAAAGTGGGTAGGAGTAGGGATGGGCGCCATTAGTTGTTCGGTACAGAAGTTTGTCAACAAACTATAGCAAAATGTGAAAAATATATCGGAGTAGAAATATGAAGAGATAAGGTTAACGGAGGTTCAAGGAACGCACAAAAATTTGCAACGTATTTTTCAAATAACTAAACAATGACCAAACATTTCAATTGTGCAGCAATAAAATACACGGCTAAAGTTACGCTTTCAATACAAATTTGAAGCTGAAAGCGATTCCTAAAAATAAGAGAACAAGTTATAAAAATTATTGACATCTGTAAATTAATGTTTATAATCATTAAATGATTTTCAGAAATCTTTTACAGTTTCAATTTGATATTAAAAGTTCAATATTAGTAACGTACTTCATCACTGCATATAAAAAATTGATATTTACCACTCAGTTATTTGGGAATTATATACTAAAATTTTTCCCACTTCTTTAAGCGTGCAATGGCCTTTCGAATGAACAAAAAGATTAAATTGTATTGATTGTTTATGAAACGAACATGATTGATATAAATGCATGCGAAATCTATATCTTTTATATCATTCATTTTCTCAGAACTTTTCCATGGACGACAATAAATTATAATTTAAATAGAAAATTACCAGCATGGAATTTTTGTAATTCCAACTATCTGATGTCATATGAAAATAAAACACAGTTTTGTAGATTTTAGTGTGGATGCACATCCGAAATTTATTTCAAAATTCATAGGAATAAAATAAAATTTACAGTAGCAAAGTAGACGCTGTTATGGTCAACCCTGCTGCAAGAGACTACATAAGATTCTTGACTAGAAATTCCATTTGGGCGTAGGAAATGTACTTCAAACGTTTAACCTCTATTGAGGTTGCAACAATATTCGAAGAAAAATTTTCCGATTAATAAAAACATTGATCTTTCATCATAACTTTTTACTCAATTTGTCCAAGCGCTTGTGGGAATTCAATATGGAAATGATAGATTGAAAATAAGTGTGAAGCATAGAATATTCTTCAGTTTATTCATTCGTATGAATTATATCCTCAATTTCAAGCATTCAATAGTATCTTTCAGTCATGGATACATTTTGTTAAAGAAAATCTATACTAAAAATTGATTCAATCATCACCATATACATTTTACAGATAATTTCATGCTTTCTACTCGTTATTGAATAAAGTCAGTTTGTTGAATGCTTGTCTTTTTCGTAAGGGAATCAATATTTCTTTGGTATAAAATTGTGCATATGAATGAAATCTGACATTTAAAAATGTACGCGCAATAAATACAATTAATTTTAATTTATGCGATTCTTGAACATGAGAAACTGGGCAATCAAGAGTTGGAAATATACGTGTGTCCAAACCAAACTGATTCATCACTGCACCTAAAATGACTTTATCAATATTGATGGAACGCAATTGTTGAAAATTTGTTGTTCTTGATTGTATTTCTTTCTCTGTAAACGATACTATATAAGATACACTTTGAGAAGGCCTAATTAAACCACCACGATTAACAGAATCGGTAAAGCGGGAAAACACAGATGAATGGCAGTAAGAATGTTCTGAATTTTGTACAAGAGCATCCACACATGAAGCGCATTTGATTTTCTTCGAAACAGAACGAATCACGTAGCCACATATGTAGTGTAATATGTATTCTTTCAATTCAATCTTCAAGTTCGGAATTGGTTGTAATTGTTCTGAAATTGATGCTGGAAACGTTAGTGATTCATCAAATTGATCATGCGCTTTTTCAGGCCACTGAATAGAGAACACCGATCCAATGTTACCGGTACTTAAAGCTATACAGTTAGCACAAGATGAACTTGATAAAGAATTCTTCATGAGAATTTGTTTCATGGCAGCTTTGAATTGTATTACATGGGGATTATTATTGAAACCATGTCTGGATCGAATTTTTGAAAAGAAGATTTCTAAATAATCTTGGGAAAAATTGTAAGTCAGTAAGTACTGATAATTTTGAGATTGTAATAAATTGTTTGCAATATTTATAATCGATTTAACGGCTGAAGCAAACCCTATAATAAATGTTCTTCTCCTCGATTTACAAATCAATTCATCATCTTTGGTTTTTAAAGAGAACAAATAATTGATTTTGCTGGTCATAATTTCATTCATGCGTTGAACATCTTCATATCTTATTGGCTTTTTATAACCTCGGCCGATCGGACTACTGACATTCATGAAATCAAAGAGCATATCTATGTTCCTAATAAATTGGATTGTTGCTTCACACCCTTGGAATTGCTCAATATTTTCATTCTTCAGAAACTCTAAGGCATCAGCAACAGAAGCACTAAAAGTGTGTGCTGCATATTTCACCTTCATTTTATTTTGCTGCCAATTCACACAAGAAGAGTTCAATTAGTTCTTGAATTTGAGAGTCAAATTTGTTTGTAATTCATGCAGGTTTGTTATATACTCCCATTTAATGATACCTTCGTCAGATCTGAATTCTCCATAATCAGCTAGAGCATTGCGTGCCAGTTTTAGCATATGGGCTGGATCCAGCATAACATGTATTGTATCATTGCTCTTCGAATGGTGAAAACCAGTTCGCATTTTATCAAATTTATCCACTCTCAAATTGCATCCTAATGCATCCAATGTTGTAATATTTGTAATGGTGCCGTCACACGTGATATTTCGAATCTTAATTCCCACATCAGCTAATAAATTCAACGCATGGTGGAGTAATTGCGTTTGAATAGCGGAATCAATTTTATCGATTAGGAAATATCCGATTGGCCATTTCCATTTTCCTTTCAAATTGACGACCATAAAAACAAGAGCTTCTGTTGCTACAACTTCTTTTCCTTCAATAGATAAATTGTTTCCATAATCGCAATATCCTTCAAATTTATGTACATGTTGATTCCATATCAATTGCTTTCTAATAGACATACTGTCGAAAACCAGGTTACAATCTTTGTCTTCTATTGGTAAATCAGAAAGCAGTTTCAACACGTCCATCTGAAATCCTGGGTCCGCGTTGATACTCTGTGTCCATTTTCTCAAAGACGATGGATGAGGTAGTTTGAGGATAGGCCTAAAATAGTACATATACTGAATGAGAATTAACCAATTCAAATTGAAATGTTGTATAAACAGTAAATGTAGTATATACAGTCGGTATACTATGTAATATATTATGCTTTCCTTACTTCTCTTGAAGTGAGAACAGAAACACAAAATAAATACATCTAGGTTAGGAATGCGGACATTCGAACGTTTGATAAACATTCACTGAACGTATATGACTTGGAATAAATTTAAAATTCACCTGTGATGCTTACGTTCTTTTAGGGTATGCGCCTAAAACACAGGAGAAAACAAATGTATATGCAAGCAAAGATAAGTTTTGCTTGTATATAAGAGTTGCTAGTTGGAAGGAACATTCTAATGGCATCAACAAACGTGATAATTGTGTTGAATAGAATGACCAATGAGAAGGATGTAGTTCGCTCTAACTCGGCAACGATGCAATATATCCTCAACTCATATGCGTAATTTATGGAGTTCATCTGTATTTAATGTAAACTTTTCAATAATTAAATCCAGTCAACGTAACCACTGGAACATTCATGGAATGTTTATCAAACGGGAGGATTTCTAAACGTTCTGGAAACGTTTCAGGTATATATTTTGGCGTTGAGGAGGTGGTTTGTTATATTAGGATATGAAAAAGGGAATAATTTTCAATACGGGTGACGATGAACTTGTTATAAGCATAGTTTTATAAATTATCCAATTTGTAAATGGAAAATCAAACAGGTAAGTATCATGCTCACAAGTCTCCAAGATAACATAATCGTCTGAAGATCGTTTAATTAACGTAAATAGCAGGTGTTAACATTCCAACGGCCAAAAAGCGGTTATCGGACGTATCATTGATCCTCAATCAATTTAAGACTAACTTAAGCACCATGCATTCTGTGGAGGAAGTTCAATCATGAGTACCCAAACAGTACGACACTTCAGAGTGGGTTCATGAAGAATACATTGAGAACCATAAAAATTCATGAAGAATTATTCATGACTACATCAGGGACTGTGGTGCTGTGTGGGTAATGATGACTGAAATGTATCATAGCAGTGTTGTTTGAACGTACACATTCGAATATCTAAATTTTTTGTGAATAGTTAGCATAACTCAAAACTTTCAACAAGTAAAATCAAACGCACATGCATGGTGAAGGATTTCTATTGAATTTTAAATGGGAAAATATGGAAGTCTGAATAAATACATATATATGAGAAATGTCCATGCATTCAAAACTTTTCTTACGTGGTTGATGAAAAGTTTTCCTTTTATTCCTCCTGAATAATGTCAATTACTATGGAACATTTTATAAACACAACCTCGTATGCCAAATTGTTTCTAGAATTCATAATTATTATTGTGTGTTCTGAAAAAAAAAATAAAAAGAAGTATGACGTGAATAAAATTTCAGATGGAAACATATGAACCATATCTATATTTTATACATTGAACACTCAATTCAGTATTCTTCGTACATTCATGTATCCCTACATGATAATTAAAATGCAGTAGACATGTTCATGGTTTCGAGAAAATAATAATTTTTGAAGTAATTTTTGACAGTATAATTTCCAAGACATATTCGAATTGTTATTACACAATTAAATATCGCAAAACAAAATTCTTCAAAAATTTTTATATTCATAGTAAATTATAAAATCTTTGTATATAAATTTGCATACTAACAATATGTTTGCATCTGAAATTGTTATTAGAGAAAAAATTCAAACATGCACACCTGCAATAGTCATAAGCCTTAGGCGAGTAATAATGCAAAGTCAAAGCAAATTCTTTTATCTGCATTCCATAAGGTTGTCCTTGAGAACCCTTATCTTTATTTATTACCATATTTTTGAATAATTCCAGAGGCAGATGTTGGAATTGTTCCTGCAGTAACACCATAGGATTTTTTTCAAGTAATCCCTGCTGTTTTAAATGCTTTAGAAGATTGTTCATGGTTGTAATTTTCGTTTTTTGACGCCTGATTTTTTGCTGAAGACTTTTTATTTTCCTTCTCATTTTCTTTTCGCTTGGAATGTTGAAAGCTTTTTTGTGCAGGGGTTCATTATTGTTGTCAGTTTCGTGCTTTCTTTTATTCTGTGGCGGGGTATCAAATGACAACACCATGAAACAACTTGACTTTGGAGGTGTATTCGGCGATGAAATCAAGTCACTCGTGTCTGAAAACGAAAATTCATACTGGTGAGATCATTATCCGATGTATTCAATGAAGTTAAATATATCAATGAATCTTCGAAGATTGCGTATCAATAATTTTATACACGTATTCAAAATTGCATGTATGATTATGGGGAACTTCGAAATTAGCATACTTGGAAGATTGAATGTTTACAAATCCCTATATCCGAATATAAATATATCACACATACAAGCACATGAAGACATAAACAGTATATGAGTTTGTTACGGTTCTTATATGAACATGAAGGAAATAAAAATAAATATGTATACCTGTCTGCGTAAATACATCTTTGTATCGACTATTCCTTGATATCTCAGATTTTCCTGAGGTACGAATTGAATCAGTATTGTTCGTCGTAATTCCCAAATATTCACTGGATTCATCATACTTTAGATTTGCTACATGGTTAGAAGAACCTGTAAATATTTCAAAATGTTGTTTGCAAATATAGGCCATACATATAATAGATATCAAATGAAGATGCTTCTCTGTTAATGGCAATATTTGAATTTTCCACATTTGAATATTTTCCACTCATTTGGAGTCATAAACAGTGATGCGTCCATCTGTATAGAAATCTCACATACAATGAAACCGCCGACAAACGAAATTTGATTGTTCAGAGCGTCATGCAGGGGCGAGTAATGTCAATCACTTAGATGCTGGCATCACTGATCATGAACTATCCTTTGAAACATCGAACACTTGTGATGAACCTTGAATTACTTACCTATGGATTGTAATATGCCATCTTCAAATTTTTCCTCATGCGTTAGCTCAATCTCAATCGTTTCCCAAGATTGAGAATCATCATTTCCATCTGATGAATATGTGAATAAAAATTAGATATAACAATTCTAAATGGGATGTAAATATGGTATTCGATGTGCGGTACTTTATGTTTTATCATTATAGTCACTTTCTGACTAACTCATACTTTTTCAAATAATTATTTGTGAACTTCTAAACACGAATCGAATTCGGTCAGAATATCCGGGATATATATCAATCTGCTCAACTTTCTTCGTCAAGTATAAACACATATAATTATTGTTAGATATGCTGTAATCAGATTCAAGAGAACGGTTGAAAGTAATCAAATACACGATAAAAGTACTCACGTATTGACATTGATGTGTCTATGTTAAGGTTATCCAATGTGCTGGAGAATTCATTATGTGAAGAATGATCTCCTTTGCGCCAAGGGGTTGTACGAGCACACAAACAGTTCGGTAATATTGAAGGAATCGCATCTGGTTTCAATCGGGTTACATACATTTCAAGATGATCACGATAATCATCAGCTTTGAAATGTTGACTGCAGATCGAACTGTATTTAGAAGGGTACCAGTTCTCTTTACCCACGAATTTGATCCATTGTGCACAAATTTCTTCATTTTGCACTGGAAATCTGTAATAGATTAGTTGTTTGATTAGGGTTTACTAGACGTGTCTTGAATATTGTATAAATCTTGGGAATTGCAAGAAAATTATTACACAATGTTATATTTTACTTTTCAATTTTGATTATAATTATAAGTAGTACAGGGTATCATGAATATATATAGAAGAAATAAATAAGTCTTACCTGAAAAAGTGTAGATTACTCCCACTTTGATAATAATTTACGCAATCAGGAACTGCACATTTCAGCCTCATATTTATGATTCTAATAAAGGTTCACAAAAATCATCGTACAAAAACACACTGGATGCACATATCATTAATAAAATCCCTGAGAAAGAATTAATCAAACCTTCGATGTGAATCTGATACCAACACAATAACAAAACCTTTGTTGGTGAGTACCGAACGACAAATGGCGGCCACTAACACATGTTAAGTCTTAATATCCGTGTGTGGCCTCACTTTTGGGTAGACCAAACTATAGCATGTTCGCAGTCTAGTGTATTATATAGAAGTCTGTGGGATTGCCTTAGTTGCGTGCACAGGATTACGAACCGTTCGTGATTCGACGCACATTCGGGCAAAATCTCATTCGATCACTGAGAGTCAGTGTTGCGATATTCACCAAAGTGGGAAACCTCAGCTTGGTCACGTGACTACAACTACGTCACAAACTACGACGTCACTCACCATTACATATGAGTGCCCTTGTCGGTGAGTTATCCCCACCGCTGTATAGTATCCGAGATATATATGCGTTGTTCGGTTCCACTCGGTAAACATCGATCGCGGTCGACGATTCGAGAGAGAAGAATTATGAATGTTTCCTTGTCTCTTCTCGTTCTAGCTATTTCCTACAAAATGTGATTTTTCGCTGCTGAACTGCTGAAGACATATATGTGCGTCGTCATAGCAACGAGCTCATGCTTCTCTTTCTAACGTTAAAGACCCACGAACATTCAAAATTCAATTGAATGATAGCTTATCAATTGACAAAATTTCTTGCTGAGAATTTTTGTTTGTACAATTTATAAATACCTTTTTTATTTTTATTCTACATTCTCTATTTTCTTACCAAAAATCTACATCTTCTACGCAAAACTTTTTTCATCATGGAATTCTCGAACGCAACATATCCTTCCTATTCCTGCAAGCCCTGGTTGAAGTCCGATCGCGATCTATAAAAAGATTGGTCGATCATGAGAGAGTAGAAAAGTCATGTAGAAGCAAAAGGACTTGAGGAATGCGAACAATCTTCCGCGCATGTTGAAAGTTGTTTTCCTTGTTGATGAAAGTTATTCTGGAATTTTTCATTTTCAGAATAACTTTAATTTCAAGTTTGAAGATGTGAGGCAAGTTGTTTGCAACTCCCAAATGTTTGTAGATGATTTTTCATTTTTCTCACAATCTTATATTTTCCTACATAACTCACGATGGCAATGTTATAAGGATGATACGCACAATCCTTATAAACATTTTTTTCCCATCCCCAGACACGAAATCGGTCCATGGCTCAGTGACAAGTCGTTGGATCGGTAATCGGAAGAACTCGCGTTCAATTCCAGCTGCGGTCACAATTTCTTTTCAACCATAAAAATGCATTATCATTATTGATTTTTTTTTTCATTTCAAAGTATACATCGAATCATCACTTATTTCTCATGATTATTCATTTGTATGTTTGACTATGAACATTCTTGACACATTCACAGCACTTATGAATATCCTTTTGCAAAATTCTTTCAATTGGATTATCCTCCTACGTATCACCATGACACTCCATGCAAACAGGGAGTATTATAGGGAAAAAATATCCACACATGTGAGGAAGAGGAATGTACAGCGACTGGGAAATTATCGAAATTGAATACCTAAAAATCTCAATTTAAAATTTTATAATTTTCAATCAAAAGTTTTTTTTATCATCATCAGGGTACTATACTTACCAATTTTCATTTATCTCGTTTTCAACATAGTGAACACATTTCACCATTCGTAATGGGATTGAATAGAATATTTCTCTCTGGAATATATTATGCAACTAAGAAAACACTTTTCAGGGATGTTGTGAGAATATTCGGCAACATATTCCTCATGTGACATGAAAATGTGTCTCGGGTGATTTCCTTTTCTTCCTTTTCTGATCCCTTAGAAAGTTCATCTCGTCTATGTAAAATCTCCTCATGCTCTATCCCAATTTATCCTCAAAACATGTGGAAGAATATGGAAATGAAGAGGAGAACAATTTCCTACTGGAGATTATTTGGAAACTCCGAACGCATTTTTCAGTATTGTTCAAAATACCTCTGATGAAGGTTCCCTGGCTGGGGCCAAAGGGAGGAGTTGAGAAGAATGGGATTTCAATCAAACCATCACTGATAGTGAGAATCAACACTGAGAAAAATTTTCGGTTGTCACAACCAAAAATCCACCATATTTTTCAGTGAAATACGACATCAACTATATTTTTTTTCAGTTGTAGTGACCAAAAAAAATATTTTCAGACACTCTAAAGAATGATGGAGCTAACTATATCTTTAATTAAATCCATGGAGTTGCCACAACTATATGAATTTCATCAACATGTTCAGTTGTAGCGACTTTATTGATAGTGTCTCTAACGAAAAAAAAAATGGTTACAACAAATACAGTAGAACAACTAAAAATTGTTCAGTTTTACCAACCAATCAGTTTTCTCAGTGAACTCTCTCTGGAGAGACCCCTTATGGAAATATTTCGTTGAGAAATGTCTGCAAAAACTATGAAAAATCTCTGAAAACCGTTGAATTCTCTCTCAGAAACTGTGACAAACTCTGAGATTCTCTTGAATTTTGATGAAAAATCAGATATTTTTGGATCTCTGCGTTTATAGAATTTGAGGAATCTTCAATGATCAGAAAAATGTCAACAATTTCTTGGAGGTTTTTCAGAGTGCAATTCCGTTACTATTTCTCTGAAAAAGAATGAAAAAACTCTGAGAAACTCCTGAGAAGTCCTTTTACTTCCACATGACTTTTCTACTTTTTCATGATCGACCAATCCTTTTATATATAGATCGCGATCGAACTTCAACCAGGGCTTGCAAGAATAGGAAGGATATGTTGCGTTTGAGAATTCCATGATGAAAAAAGTTTTGCGTAGAAGATGTAGATTTTTGGTAAGAAAATAGAGAATGTAGAATAAAAATAAAAAAGGTATTAATAAATTGTACAAACAAAAATTCTCAGCAAGAAATTTTGCCAATTAATAAGCTATCATTCAATTGAATTTTGAATGTTCGCGGGTCTTTAACGTTAGAAAGAGAAGCATACGCTCGTTGCTATGACGACGCATATATATGTCTTCAGCAGTTTAGCAGCGAAAAATCATATTTTGTAGGAAATAGCTAGAACGAGAAGAGACAAGGAAACATTCATAATTCTTCTCTCTCGAATCGTCGACCGCGATCGATGTTTACCGAGTGGAACCGAACAACGCATATATATATCTCGGATACTATACGGCGGTGGGGATAACTCACCGACAAGCACACTCATATGTATTGGTGAGTGACGTCGTAGTTTGTGACGTAGTTGTAGTCACGTGACCAAGCTGCGATTTGCCACTTTGGTGAATATCGCAACACTGCTGAGAGTTTCCTAAGTTAGACGTGCCACTTGGTGCACGACGTGAAAACGTGTCTGGTACTTATATTACAATATATAATCACTTTTAATATATGTAAAAGTAGTGTATCATGTTTGCAGTCTCTTCCGTTGAATATTGAAACACGTGTTGTTAAAATATATAATTGATCGTTTGCACTCAGCAACAAATCTCGTGATTATTGGTTCGTAAGATACCTGTAATCCACAATCCTATTTCCTGGATACCATATTTTATCTAATGGTTATCCGTAATTACTAAAAGTGACTCACTCAGCCGAGTATCAACGAACTTGGTATATATCCAACATATACCAGCAGTAAAATCTCTACAGTTTCATGCTATGTGTTGGACCTTGGGTACCCTGGTTCTATCCACTGATCTCGTTCATCCATGTCAAATTCACATAGTATGACGTGGGAACGATGTATATCATCGGTGGTAATGCTGTTAGGGAATAACACTATGTGTTTTTGAGAAATTTCCAGAATGTTCAGAAAAACCGTTATATGTTTTTCAACCTTCAGACTGCAGATTCAGAATTGACCCATATTTTCACACACAAAATTTAACATGAACTTGCATTTCTTTCACTCTTTAATGATTTTTTATTGATCCAACAATTCACGCTCAAGTTCCCCCTTTCAAAGTTGACGACGTTGAGAATCTCACTATTTTCAAAATTCCGCATGTTTCAAATACGTACCGGGTTACGCTAACCCAGTGCGCAGTTTGAGGATTAGGCATTGTATGATCGTCCCAGTGACACATTGTACTATCTGCGAATCCTTATCATGAAACGTTATTCAAATTGATTGATTAATTATTCCTGAAGAATTATTGAGACTTTTCATCAAGATCAAGAGACGCGGTAGCGTCTCGACGCCAAGTACATGAAAACCCTGAAGGGAAAAAAAAATGAAAAAGCATCAGTCGTGCGCTACCGTGTATCTTTACACGAAAACCGAGATTTTCTATAGTCAAAAAATCTTCAACCCACAATAACTCGTCACGCATTGAATTTCACGGAAAAATGATTACACTTCTACTATATAATTCGAATACACACTTCCGATTAAGCACACTACGAAGTTGATCCGTTCACGCGATCCCGAGATACAAACGTTTCAAATTTTCATGCGATCAAAATATTACGATTCTGATCTATCATCGTCATCTTTCTTCTAAACACCTCAGATCTTCGCTATAACCAATTGCGGCCGGTTTTCAATTCTCGCGACCTTTTAGATGGGTTTCCAATGACACCCATGTCACTCTCTCTCTTTCTTTTTCCTAACAGCCGATAGCGTTCATTGTTCATTTCAGTATATATTATAATCCAAACATCCAATAGCGTTGATTTCAGTGTAGTGTGGTCTATAAATTGTCAAAACATGAACAAATAACCTGTCAATGAAGCGATGTGTTGATAGGTTATTATAATATTAAAAGGATAATTGAGAAATGGATGAATTGGAGGTGACAGGTTACTACATTACAGGTATCACAGGTCATTATAACAACAATCAAACGCACACAAATAACCTGAAATTATATATACTTTTATATATGACTTGAAAAAATTCATGAATGAATTAATGAATAAGTGATGAGGTTATTTGTAAAAAAAAAAACAGAAAAAGTTTGAGGAAGGTATAAATAAATGTATTTGCTACATTCAGAAAATTGGTATATACACAGGTAAGATCTGTATGATGTATTATTCATAAAATACAATATTCCTTTACAGACAACAGCTCAGCAGATATACCGTAATCCCTTATGAACAGTCTGCTACTGTTGGTTCTTACTACCAGAACCACAGGCTGATGATCAAATGAATCATACAAGGTCTAGTCGAAAATAGTGATTCAAATTTATGCATTACTTTTCAGGTGAAATCTTATCGGATATACCATAATCCCCTTACAAACAATCTACTACCAGGTTCGCCTGCTAGAGTCGTTGGAAAATGATCAAATGGATCATATCGAGCATGCTCGAAGGCAAGGATTCAAGTAAATCTTTCCCTAGATTCTTTGAGTAAAATTACAGGTGGATCAAGCAAAAGTAGAAAGGATGCAGGTATACTTACCACCACGATCAATATCATCAGGTAGCGTAGAAGAAAAATGAAGAAAAGGCAGGAGTGCAGTGAATATACCACAGGTCCTTGCGTCAGGTACACTATTATCAGATTCTTCCAATAGAATCACAGGTAGATTGAGAAAAAGCGAGGAGGATGCATATCACCATACATATTTATGTTACTTACCACAATGATCAATGTCATTAGGCAGCGTCATAGGAGAATGAAGAAAAGGCAGAAGTGCAATGGATATACAAGTCCTTGCATTGAATAATACCACTATCAGATTCTTCCAACAGAATCATAGGTGGATGAAGAAAGAGTAAAAAGGATGTAGATGTACCATACATCTGTAAGTTAAATCCTACCATGATCATTAGGTAGCGTGGAAGGGAAATGCAGAAAAGATAGGAGCGCAGTGGATATACCGCAAATCTTTGCATCGGGTGCATTCCACTGACCAATTGACGAATGATTAGAGAGACTGTTTAGGATCCGCTCAACGAAAATTGAGCAGATACAATATTCTGATTATAGAAATTGTTGCAGAACAACTACAGGTCAACTTGACTGATGTGACTGGATGTGACAATTCATTCTGAATGTTTTTTCCCAAAGTTCCATCTTTTCAGCTGTTCCATTCAAGCTGGATTATATTTGTGTTGTTACAAACGTTTATTTTCATTTTCACTTATCTTGGTTTTGAAATGATTCAATTCTCAAATATCATGAATATTAAATGGTTTGGATATTTTATACAATATTGCTTTTTGATGATCATGAATCACTTTGAATACATTCTGAACATTTCATAGATCCTAGAGTTACTAAATCTCTCGACCCAAAATATTCTATGACAATTTATTAAAATTCATGATATTTGAGAATTGAATCATTCCAAAACCAAGATAAGTAAAGATAAAAATGAAGGTTTGTAACAACACAAATATAATCCAGCTAGAATGGAACAACTGAAAAGATGAAACTTTGGAAGAAAACATTCAGAATAAATTGTCACATCCAGTCACATCAGTCAAGTTGACCTGTAGTTGTTCTGCAACAATTTCTATAATCAGAATATTGTATCTGCTCAATTTCCGTTCAGTTGATCCTAAACAGTTTCTCTAATAATTCGTCGATTGGTCAGTGGAATGCACCTAATGCGAAGATTTGTGATATATCCACTGTGCTCCTATCTTTTCTGCATTTTCCTTCAACGTTACCCAATGATCATGGTAGGATTCAACGTACAGATGTATGGTACATCTACATCCTTTTTGCTTTTTCTTCATCCACCTATGATTCTGTTGGAAGAATCTGATAATAGTGTACCCAGCGCAAGGACCTGTGGTATATCCACTGCACTCCTGCCTTTTCTTCATTTTCCTTCCACGCTACCTGATGATGTTGATCGTGATGGTAAGTAACATACAGATGTATAGTATACCTGCATCCTTTCCACTTTTTCTTGATCCACCTGTAATTCACCTGGGTACTCAGGAATAAGGATATTGGATAATATATAATCCAGGGGCCAAAATATTGATGAAAAATCAACAGGAACTCACGCGTTGAACGTAATGGGTCTTCCTAATGTTGACGGTGTTTCTTCTTATTTGAATGCAGTAATGCAGTGTATATTGTACTGTGCTTCTAAGACAAGACAATTACTTTCATCTGACCCCAATGACATCATAAATATTTCAATTCAGAACTACAATTCGCAAAAAACCCTTGATATCATAGCTTGGAAACAGCTTGCGGGTCCACAATACTTGCATAATCACTCACAAGATGCAGGAGAATTCATCACTTCTATTTGCGAAAATTCAATGGCTAATAAAAATTTAGTGAAGCACCAAATAACTACCGTAACGAAATGTACGAAATGAGAATATACCGAAAATATTGTTGATACAAATTGTGTCACACGTCTTGGGCTACCTCCAATTTCACAAAAATCATTTGAGTTTCAAGAAATATTCAAGTTCAATTTTTCAACATAGAAAATTTTCGAAGATTCTTGTGACAATTGTAATAACTTGCATGAAACTAAAAAATCATTTATAACAGCGTCGAACAATATGTGATTGTACAATTGATGATATTTAATCACAATAATGTTGAAGCAACAAAGGTAGAAAATATAAACATTAAAGCAGTACCAACTTCAAAAATTATAATTGCACAAAACTTTTATAAAGTTATAGCTGCTGTTTTTCATCAGGGTAACAATATTTCTGAAGATAATTTCACATGCATGTTACGAAGTAAAGGTACAAAGTGGATATTTATTCATGATCTGCAAGTTGAAGAGCGACATTGGCCACGCAATGCTAAAGACTCGTATATATATTTCTTTGAAAAGCAATAATTTCGCTTCATCATAAAATTAGGATTCAATTACTGTGATATTGTACAGTTTTGAAAAATATAGAATACGTCCATAATACCATAACGAACCAAATATTCTTGAAGCATTTTTTCGAATGATTTCGATGGATATTCCACAGAATTCTGAAAAATGTCTGGTACAGTACTAGAAAATGTCTTCAATCTGATATCTTGAAGATATATCTTTTTGTTGCATGATGAATATTCCACATCTCTTTACCCAGATAGCAAAAGTCCCAAAAACTAGATCCCATTGAATCCTTCTGGAACCACAAAATGAATCACTGAAATGTCAGTAGGATGGAGTTCTTGGAAAATTCAAATCGCCTTTTGTCATACTATATACAGTACAATATACAGTATGACAAAAGGCGATTTGAATTCTCCAAGGACTCTATTCTGCTGACATTTCAGTAGTTCGTTTTGTGGTCACGAGAGAATTCAATGGAGTCTAATTTTTTGAACTTTTGCTATCTGCTACTTTTCACAATGATTCAAAAGAGTGACCGAAAAATTTTCGCTGGAAAGCTATTTTCAGCTCCACGCTGAACAGTACAAATTCTATCTTGCAAAAAAAATTTCTGTTGGATACCTTGAATATATTGTACGCAAGTTTCCTCTGTCTGTAAGATCTAGATTGTTTCGATTTTCTCACAATGATTTCTTGAAAGAACTGGAAATTTCCGCACAAGACATGTTCAGCACAATATCGTGGGCCGTTTTGAGCGGCGTGCACTTGAAAAATTTATGTGACCTCAACGAGTTGCAACAACGATATCAGAGGACACTGACTGATGAAAAATTTCTAATGTACGACTCGCGAGATAAGGATGAGGAACTTGGGAGAGTGTTAGTTTTCGCAACTAGAAAAAATTTGGAATTACTGAGTAACAGTGACGTATGGTTTTTGGATGGAACATTCAAGGTATTTTGAGATGAGGTTGATTCTGTTACATATTTCACTCATTGACAGAATGAATTTGTTCCATAATAATATAAATTTTTTTCTCAGGTGTGCCCTACAATATCCACTCAAGTATTCACAATTTTGGGTACTTTCACGAGAAATCAGAGTACCGTAGCTTTCCCGTTTGTTTATGCCTTGCTCTCATCCAAAGAAACAGAGCAGTATGCTGCTGTGCTCCATGCAGTACCATCTACAGCTGAAGAATACGGCATAGAAAATTGTGAACCTCACAGAATTATGCTTGATTTTGAAAAATCCATAATAAATGCTTGTGCTCAAGTTCTTCCTGACATCCCTAATCTCGTGCTGTTTTTTCCACTTGGGACAATCGGTTTATCGGAAGATCCAGTTGGAGGGACTACAAGAAAAATATAATGATGTGGTTGATCGATCATTGAAGAATTTCGTGCATATGATGCTAGCTTCAGCATTCGTTCCAGTTGATGAGGTGCATGGAAAAAAATGACTCCACTGTAATAGAAAGAAATATATGGCTGATGGAATATAGCCAGACTGGCAATAAATTCATTTATAACTGCAAGAAGGAATAATTATAATGCATTGACTGTTTAGCTGTCATTCACGACAAATTTAAAAAACGTATTTATCACTGTTTGTAATGCAGTTCATTAATCACGAACATACATCATAGTTCTAAGTGGCTCCTATTATTATATGACTCGCACAGCTTCCTTGTTTGGGAACTACACCTAAACGAGGATAGATAATGTTTGAATGTTTCTTTGGTTTCTACCACTTTACGCCAGTAATACACGAAGATTGTATCGCGAAATGTTCAGTTCTCGTATGTCGATATTTCAGCTCTACATGGATGGAATTCATTCGTCTTCAAAGACATTACAATTGAAAGTTTATTCTCATGTCACTTGATCGAATTCATTATTGAATATATTCAATACATTTCGAAATATTCGTGAATTGAAGTTCCTTCGAGGTTAAGTATTTCGTTGGTCGTTATGTGAAAACTGAGACATCACGAATCATGGAAAAATATGTTGTAGAAGTTTGAATCGTTCATAGAAACGAAACGGAAATTCAAATTCGCAAAATTTGATAAATCACCGTCGTTTATCTTCTCGATTTGACTCCCTGGAACTGGAAATATCGTTCAAAGATTCACTGCAAGATTTTGTGATCCCTAACAGCTGAATATTGTGTTATTCGATTATCAATTCGTTCCAGTACACGATCCCAACTTCAGCAAAATGGAAAAATATAATCTAGGAATAAACCTCATTCACCAATATTTCGGAATTCATTGAATCCATTCGAAATATGTGGAATCCTGCGAGCAGTATAGAAATAAGCTTCCGATTAGGAGTACAGAAGCTTTTTGCTTGAATTATGACATTCCAAATCGAGGTTATCCTAAGCATCTAACAATTGGAGTTTATTTTTGAATTCAGTTCATGATTATGTTGACTCTTCAATTATGGTATGATATTAACGTTTTGATATTGGGAAATATCTTTAGAAAGAATCTTTCTCAAATTGTTCTTTCCATATTGCATGGAATATCTTCAACGTCTCTTCCAGAATACTTTTGAAAATGCATAACCCCTACTGCCATGTGAGCTCACTTGGAAACACCAGTGGAAAATTCTATCTGTTACAGCTGAAGTAGTTAGCTAGACTGTGCAGCTAATTGTGTTTAGCTGTCGCACCCATACAATCCAGTCGCTCTTTTTGGGTGAAAATATAGACGTCATCACTGAATATTCCAGTGGTTAAAACTATATTACATCAGCAATAAAGTTTATTTTCTACAGCTAAACTTCTATCTCAACGAAATCCAGTGATATCATTCAGCTGAGATACCAAGAAATCTTCGTGATGAACCTAAACATTTTTTTCCGTGTGCGTCGGGTCTTCAATCTTCTAAAAGTTGCTTCTTCCGATGATCTTCAGCCAGTGATAGAATACTTTGAAGAATATTATGTGATAGGTAAACGCGGAAGGGGACGAAGAGTTGCGCTACTGCCAAAACCCACCGGAAGTTTGGAATCAGCGTGAAGCTGCTTTGAACCTAACTCATACAACTAACAATGTCAGTGAGGGTTGGCACAATCGCTTCCAAATAGTGGTCGGGAAACATCATCCAGATTTGTATCCGTGCATTCATGAGTTTCAAAAAGAACAAGGCGACACGGAAATACTCATCACAGAGATGTGTTTGGGGCGAAAAGTCAAAGCTGAACCGAAAAAGAAGTGGCTACAATTCAAAACCAGGATTCAAAATATAACAGCGGAATTCGATACCTATAGAACTGAACATCGAGAATTAGACTTTCTGCGTACAATTGGTCATAATGTTAATTTGTAAATCCCTGTTACATTTTTGAAAGAATTCAACTCATTCGGGGATAATGTTGTTCGTGAAAATTTTATTCGGGATTTTGAGTTCCGTGAAATTGGTTGTTCGTGATAATTGGTATTCGTGAAACTTGATTCGTGAAATTGACCGGGAATCAGTGAAAAGTACTCATGAGTAAAAATGTATTCAGACCCATCCCTGATGCTGATTAGGGTGGGGAAAAAAACAACTATTTCCTTTTTGTGTCTCGTATGAAAATTTGTCAGTTTTTCATGTTCTGAACAACTTTTCCAAAGATCAGCACGAACAAAAAATTTTTAGGGGTCGCTCAAAATTTATAAACATTTAAAAAATATTCAAAATTCATTTTTTTAATTGTTCAACTCATTTTTCTCGTTGCGGTGAAATTGAGGACCCCAAAAAATAGTGACTCGCTAAAAGTTACAGCTCAAAATATTCATACTTAAGGGTCGCTCAGAATTTATGAACATTTTGAAATTCATTGCTTTTGATGTTCTCGAGTGACCTTGAAAAATTCATATTAACATTCAGTATGTACTATGACTTCTAATTAGAACCTGAATGTTATCCACACAACACTTGATGTTATTTTTTACATCACAGGAATTGCACATTGAATATTGATATGAATTTTCAAAGGCCGTTCGAAAACATCAAAAGCAATCAATTTAATAATGTTCCAGGATGTCCACATTTCGGAAATTCAATGGAATTGATCAATCATCAATTCGTGTTGAATAGAAGGACCAATGAGACGCATAGAATTTCCAGGCTGTTAACATCCCGCGTTCATAAATTTTGAGCAACCTTTCATAATGAATAGTTTGAGCTGTAACTTTTAGGAAGTTACTATTTTTTTAGGTACTCAACTTTATCCCAACAAGAAAACAGAATTGAAGAATTGAAAAACATCAATCTTGACTATTTTTAGAATTTAAAAAAATTCTGAGCGATCTTTGGAGAGGATTCTTGAAACATGAAAAACTAACATACCCTTGTGGAAATAATTCTCTGGAAAACTCTTCAAAAGTCTTCAGAACTCAGAATAAATAAGGCTTCCTGAAAGTCTTAATATCCCTATGTCAAGAAAAGCGTTAATAAGTCTTGGTATCTCTGTAAAACTCTTGAAAAGTCTTATTTTGCCTGAAATTTCGGACTTTCCGCGAGAGTTATTAGGAGTTGATAAGACTTATTCAGAGTTTTACAGAAAAAAAATATAAGCAAGAGAGATGACTTTATGAGAGTTTTGAAGGTTCAAAAAGAGTCATAAAGTAATAATAGTTTGATTTGTGAGGAATGCTTAAATAACAAATCCGATTATTATTACACTGAAAACACAGTTTGTTCCAGCCAAACAAAATTTTGGTTGGAATGAACGCGAAGAAACTTTTTGGTTGGCTGAAATAAAATTTATTTGGGGTGAACAAAATTTGGTTCATAATGATTAGGGCTTTCATGCAGACAAATAAATTTTGTTCATCCTGAATAAATTTTATTTCAGCCAACCAAAGAGTTTCTTTGCGTTCATTTCAACCAAAATTTTGTTTCGCCGGAACAAACGTTTTCTCAGTGTATAAAGCGGAATATTTTATTCAGAATATTTTTCTGAATGGAACAGAGTATGACTGAGAAATAAATTGAAGTTTAAACAAAACATCAAAATTATTTGTACAGATCATCAATTTAAATTGATAATAATCTTTATAATAATAATCGAATTTGTTATTTCAGCATTCCTGACAAATTTAATTATTATTACTTTATGTGTCTTTTCAAACCTTCAAAACTCTTATAAAGTCATCTTTCTTGCTCATATTTTTTTTTTCTGTAAAACTCTGAATGAGTCTTATTAACTGGTCATAACTCCTGCGGAAAGTCCGAAATCTCAGGGAAAATAAGACTTTTCAAGAGTTTTACACAGTTACCAAGACTTATTAACGCTTTTCTTGACATAGTTAGGGATATTAAGACTTTCAGAAAGTCTTATTCTGAGTTCTGAAAACTTTTAAAGAGTTTTTCAGAGAATTATTTCCAGAAGGGTATTTTCATACGAGACACGAGAGAACAAAATAGTCGTTATTAAATTAAAAAGTTTAAAATTAGTCGATAGAAAAATTTTTATTGTTTTCTATGGGAAATTTTGAGCGTGACTGAAATATCAAATGTTGTTGTTGAGAGAGATAAACTTTCAATTAGGGTGGAAAATTTTTTGATTCAACACGAAATAACTAATCAACTCGGTTCTGATACACAAGAATTATTCAATCTTAGGAAATTATATTTCAGTGTGCATCAAGGGAACTCAAGCACGGAGAAGCGGAGGAGGGGAACAGTCAAATTTTACGCGAATTGTTTTCAGAAGGTACATGATTAATACGAATTTGAAGTGAATAATAATGAATCACATACTTGGGATTTCACACTTCCGCGCACTTTGGATTTCCCAATGATTTCTGAAGGATGAAAAGGGAAATTGTGAAATTTAACCTCCAAACGTCAACAAATTTTACAATTTCATTTTTCAGCCTTCAGAAATCATTGGGAAATCCGGAGTGCGCGGAAGTGTGCAATCCCAAGTATGTGATTCATTATTATTCACTTCAAATTTGTATTAACCACGTCCCTTCTGAAGAAGGTTCGCGCAACATATGACTTTCCTCCTCCCCCACGCTTGAGTCCCCTTAAAGAGATACCAGCTTACCGACTGAGTGAAAATGTTCTCAGTAAGAATTTCCTGAACCGAATCCATGAAAAGATTTGAAATTTCCAGGGAATGATCTTTAGTACTCCATCTATTACGGTACTGAGTCCTCATTCCAAATTTCAGCAAATAACCCCGCATCAATTATATGGGAACATGAATCCCGGTTAAAATGGCTGAACTTTTACTATGGTATAGTTCACGATGGCCTGAAAAAAAGTGTCCATAGGCATCGGGTCCAAAAATGAATACTTTCTCACCCAATAACTCGAAAAGTATTCATTTTTGGACCCTGTGCCTATGGACACTTTTTTTCAAGCCATCATGCACTATACTTATAGCAAAAGTTCAGTCGATTCAATCGGGAACCATTTCCCCATGTAATTAAGTGCGGGGTTCTTTTTTTTGAAACTTTTGAAAATGATTTGTACCGCAATAGAGGAAGTACTAAAGATTGATCCCTGAAAATTTCAGTTGTTTTTTCTTTATAAATCCTGTTTGGAGGATTCTTCCCGAGAAAACGTTGCCTCAGAGGATACTCAGAGGTATTTTTCGAAGGGGATACTAACATACACTTCCCATCCCTTCAATGGAACATATGAAAATATATTCGAACATTTTTGATAAGAAATCGCCACGTTTCTCAATCATCTCTTATACTGGAGCCTTCCGAAGTGGCTGGCATTTAACTCAATATCATACTGGAATGAGCAACCTTCGCTTTTTCTATAATATCGGCCGGTTAGAGGGAGAGATCAGTATGTTGGGCAATGGTATCTACTTCTCATATATGTATTTTGAAGAGAGAAAGAAAATATGTTGGGAGCGTCTTATTCTTTCTTGCTCATGCAACAAACTATATTAGTCTGACCGCTTAAATTTAGGGACTGCACATTCCAGTATGTATACAGTTCACTAGTGGCTGGTCTCGACCATCTGGTCTGGTCGGCTGCTTCCGGAGGCTCCACTGTTGTTTAAAAAGCACTTGTTTTTATTTTTAAGGTTAATCCAAAATGTGACCTCTGAATAATGTACCAATTTTATATTTCTGAAAATGCAGGTTACTGATGATTCACGTGGCAAGTATCCGCACCTACACGAACGGTTGTGTCCATGTTCACAAACTACGCGTGGAGAGGCTTTACTAATGATAATGACATTACCATATGTATGGAACATAATTGTACATGGAATTGCGTACAAGACATCATGAGAATGATCAACACATTTTACGATAGAGAAGTTCTTCCACATACGAAGTACTGCTTGTTTAAAAACTTTCCTAATCGACAAGAAGCCGTACAGTATTATACGTTTTGCGAAAGTTGTGGAAAATTAATGAATGAAAACATTTCTGTGGATCAAGAATCCACGTATGAATGTGAACAACTTGTAAAGCTATCGAACATTCAATTCTTCTTCATGACAATCGATTTGGAACAACAATTGCGAGATCTTTTTCAGAACTCGGAGATTGTGAATGCTCTCTCATACGGATTTAATAGGCAGAGAGACAAACTTTGTACCTTGAAAAATATACATGACGGTGCTATGTATAAAAAATTATCAAAGAAAGGAGGGGAACTGAGTCATCAGTGGAATTTTCCTCACATGTTCAACACAGATGGTTGTCAGATAGCAAATGCCAGTAAAACTGCAATTTGGCCAATATATATAATGCTGTTAGAATTACCACCAAATCTCCGAATTAAACATATGCTCCTCGCTGGAATTTGGGTACACGAACATAGGCCCATCATGAATCAGTTTTTAAGTCCTTTCGTCAACCAGATAAACAATTCATCAAATAATGGTGTCGCATGGAATATAAATAGATCCGAAACGATTAATAGTGAACTGTTTCCAATATGTTGCTGCGTGGACTCAGTTGCAAGACCTGCTTTGCTGAATATTAAGCAATATAATGGACATTTTGGATGTACGTTTTGCAAACATCCAACTGGGAACATTGATGGTTGTCGTAAATATACCATAGCTGAAGATGTACCAGAATTAGGAACAGATGCCTCGATAAAAAATAATATGCTACTGGCGTACGAAAAAAATTTTGATGCAGACGCTCAACCAGTGGATGTTGATGGCGTGTATGGACCATCTATTTTAATGAACTCAGAGTATTTCAATCTTGCTGACGGAATGATACCTGATAGCATGCATTGCATACTGTTGAGTGTTATCAAGCAGCACACGGAACATTTACTATCGTCGGTTAAAGAATGTCGGTATCGTCGGTATGTTGAGACTCCGTCATCGTTGAAATGTATTGATGCTTGTTTGTTGGAAATCAAACCTCCGAATTGCATGACAAGAACACCGAGAAGCATTAAAAACAGGAATATGTGGGAAGCATCTGAATATCGATCATGGCTCATATTTTACTGTTGAATATGTCTTCAAGATGCATTACAAAAGGAATATTGATACATCTGGCAATGCTGGTGACATCATCATCATCATGAAGTAATCAGTCTTACGACTGGTTTGATGAAACCCTCCACCCCTGTCTATTATCCGCCAAACGTTTAATTTCTACATATCTACTACATCCCTTGTCTTGTACGAGTTGCTTCATATAACTTGCTCTAGGTCTACCTTTACCAGTTTTACCATTCATTTTCCCTTCCAATATTGTTTTCAATAAACTCTCATGCCGTAATGTGTGTCCCATAAGATTGCTTCTCCTTTTCACGATGTGTTTCAAAAGATTTCTTTCTTCATTTATCTGCTCGAGTACTTCTTCATTTTTGACTTTGTCTATCCATTTTATTCTGAGCATCCTCCTATAACACCACATTTCAAAAGCTCCAAGTCTTCGTTGATCAGTTTTCCCCATTGTCCAAGTTTCGCAACCATATAATGCTGTGCTCCAAACGTAACTTTTCAAGAATTTCTTCCTTACTTCCAAGCTTATATTTTTTGAGCATAATGACTGTCTCTTTTGATAGAAAGCCTGTTTCCCTTGTGCTATTCTTGCTCTTATATCTCTTTCGCTTTTGCCGTTCTCTGTAATTATGCTTCCTAGATATTTGAATTCTTTCACCTGTTCAATTGTCTCGGTATCTATTTTGATTCTCGTTCTTCTAGCTGTTTTCGCTGCTGTACACATCATGAATTTTGTTTTGTCTTTATTTATATTCATACAATAGTTTTCCAATAATATTGTTCTCATGGTGTTGAGAATATTCTCTAACTCAGTACTACTCGTGGCCAATATAGCTATGTCATCCGCGAATCTCAACATACTTATATTTTCTCCCTGAATCTGTAATTTCGATTGAATTTCCTCCTTCACTTCGTTCATTGCTTCTTCTATATATAAATTGAACATCAGTGGCGATAATGAGCATCCTTGTCTCACCCCTCTTCTTATTTGTGCTTCCCCTTCCTGACCCTCTATGTCTATTATTGCACTTTGATTCTTATATAATTCGTATATTATTCTTCTATCTTTATAATTTGTTCCCACCTTCTTCAGGATCGCAAACATCTTCTCCCAGTCCACATTATCGAAAGCCTTTTGTATATCTACAAAACCTATGTACACAGATTTCTTCAGCGCTATCCTTTTCTCTATTACTGCCCTGAGTGCTAAGATTGCTTCTCGCGTTCCCCTATTTTTCTAAAACCAAACTGATCCTCTGCCAATCTACTCTCTATTTTATTTTCCATCCTCCTGTATATAATTTTGGTCAGTATTTTCGAAGCATGTGAAGTTAAACTGATCGTTCTGTAGTTCTCGCATTTGTCTGCCCCTTGTTTTTTCGGGATAGCGACAATTTTATTCTTTTGGAAATCTTCCGGTACTTCTCCTTTTTCGTACATATCTCTAATCAATTCAAACAGTGCGTCGCGAGTTCCTTCACTGGAGGCTTTTATAAGGTCCGCACTTATGCCATCTATGCCTGGCGCTTTATTATTTTTCAATTCTTTCAAAGCCTTGTCGAATTCTGATCTCAATATCGAATCTCCCAATTCTTCCTCATCTACATCCTCCTCCTTCTCTAATAGTGCTATATCATCGTTTCCTCTATACAAGTCTTCCAAATGATTGATCCACTGTTCTATTTTCTCTTCCGTTTTCTTCAATTGTCGTCCTAGAGAGTTTCTAATCTTATTGCTTCTAGATTTCATTTGTCCGAAAAATCTTTTAATAATCCTATATGCTTCATCTATTTTTCCTAAATGCAATCTTATTTCTATTTCCTGACATTTCTCTTCTAACCACTGTTCTTTTGCTTTCCTTGATTCTCTTATTATTTCATTTCTCAATGATTTGTATCGTTGCTGGCCTTCTTGGCTATCATTATTCTTGTATGTTCTTCTTTCATTTATCAATTCTAAAATTTCTCCCGTTATCCATGGGTTTTTAGCTTCTACTCCATCATTCTTCAAAATCTTATCCGCACGCTGGTGACAGCTGTTGATATTTTATTCCAGAAGGTAATTACACCTGATGCATTTGATACAGCTCTCTGATATAAATATACACTGGATAGCTGATGGCGCTGTAAGCAGTGGTCTAATTGAACAGTGGCCATTTTGTTATACAGTTTGTCCGACATGCACAGTAATTTCATTTTTGTGTTTGTCAACACAGAACAGATTTTCCAGAGCGACAGCTTAATTGCATCACGTTCAATTTTAAATTGGATAACAATTCGGAACATAATAATCTTAATTCTACTAATAATTTACATCTACAAGAGATGAGATGCTGTGATTGTGGTGTGGTAAATGTTAAAGGTTGTGGACGTACTTTTCACAGGTAAGTATGACATGTGTATTCACGATTTTATAACCTCCCTTTCACAAGTAAGAAATGAAATCGATTCAATGATCTTCAATTCAATATACTTTCAGTGAAGAATTATACATTGAATAAGATTTGATTGCAATTTTGATACTTCTCTCTTTTTCTTAGGGGTATAAGAGCAGTGTGACATTAGTCGAATCGTTCTATAAGATTTCTAAAAAAATCTTTCAATATTTTCAAAATCCAATTTCTACATCAATGAATTGATTAATTTTGACATATTTCTGTATCTACTTGAAAATTGCTGGTTGGAGTGATATCTTGAGAATATTTCAGCAGTTTCGGAAAATCTTACAGAAACACTTCACGTAGTATCATAACACCCTTATTCCCCTGACGAGCAGTAACCCTATCTTGTAAAGTATCATTGGTATGACCCATTCTTGTGAAACAGGGAGACTTTAAGCCCTTTCATGATGATGAAGTGGGAAACTCTGTGACGGGATTGATATCCCGTATAAATAAATCTGCACACGAAATATTGGCTATTCATACTGAAGGTTTCCTTTGAATGACCAGTTGCTGCTGGAACAGTGGATGCAACATATTGATCTCAATAATTGGCAACCAAATAAATTGACAGTCTTGTATTCGGATCGTTTCGAGCATGTGTGTTTCGAGCGAAATGAATTTTCAGTGCCGTTGACGAAAGGCAGCATCCCAAATATATTCACTGATTGTTCTTCTTCCTGTGTTTCATGTAAAAGGAAACGCACACTAAGTTCTCAACAGTCTTTTTTTAAGTTTGTTCGATGTTATTATCTTTACCTCTGTAATATACCCTGTATATCTTATAAGAATCGCCTAAAATTTTTCCTTTTCATCTCTTTTTTTTTTAATAAGACCATTGATCAATAAGATTTTAGAATAAAAATAAGTATTTCAAACCTAGAATTACCCACCCTGATATATTCCAAATAAACTCGAGAAGAACTCGAAACAATATCAAACCTTCAAAATTTTCCAGAATATCAAACAAGTTTGCAACTATCCAAATAAACCTATTCTCTCTCTTCAAAGAACCCAAACAGTACCTCGATGACCGAGTCCCGTTTTTTTTTTAATGATGAACAATGGGCCTCGCATCAACCGGTACCCCAACGGCCGACACAGTGTCGCGCCGTGCAATAAATGCCCCAAGCGAAACCCTTGCAGGACCGATGAATCATGCAACAAATGTAAATACGCATCAATACCATATATATATATATATATATATATATATATAAATATATATATATATACTCTTCTATGTTTTCTTCCTTTTCTTCTCTTTCCTATTTAGGATAAATTAATATAGGTTGGTAAAGTTTAAGAATTATTAATAAATAAACAATGACCACTAATCATACATGAATTTTAGTAATTGCACCGCAGAAGTGAACGAATAAATAATAGAATCATGCAATTAAAAGAAATTATAACCAGGCAAACAAAATTATGACAAATAATCACATGCAGATATTAAACGAGTAACCAAATAAATTTCATGAACAAAAGCACTGAATAAGAAACATGCATTCTCAAACAATAAACAATGGAAGCTATAAACGAACAAATATCAAATAATACAAATAAAAACAAACAAATCAGCAACAAACATGCAACTATCAAAATAATTAGTTGATTAAAGTGCAATTTAGTTTAAGTAATAAAGATAATGAAACTCAATATAGAAATAATATGTTGAATGTTAGAAACATGCAAGAAATAATAATCTATAGTGAGTTATGCAAATAAATCAAAGTAAGGGCATGCACGACTCCCTCAGCCAACGAGAATAGATGTGTGAAGAAGACACAAGAAGAAATTACAGAGAGAGAGAGAAAACTACAAAACGAGTGTGGAAGACAACAACCCTTCCACCACCAGGCATCTATCTGCGAGACTACCCCCACGGAGAAAAATGGAAAAGCGTGGAAACAACAAGCATTCCACCACCATGTATCGATCCAGGATCAATGCAACGGGACTCTCGCCCCCCTGCGAAGGAAACCCAGAGTGTGCAAGGGTAACAATCCCTTCCATCACAAGCACATACCAATAAGACAAACGATCGATTCATGGATCACCTCCGACCATAGATCCATGACCAATCAAAGGTCACAGAAAAGGGAGAATCAAGTGATCGCCAATAAGAAAAATTCTCGATCAACAAATTCACCCTCACCTAGATCGAAATTCGGTCTCCAAAAAAATGCTTAATCTTGATTGGCCGAGCAAGCCTTTAAAAGTGGCTGCACGACCAGAATACAACACAATTCTCGGCTCAATAGCCACCAGCTCTAATAGCTGCTCTCAACAAGCTCCAATAGCTTACTTCCAAACAAAGCTCAATAGCTGAAGAAACATTTTCTAGACTGCCGACGCTGAGCCAACCTCCGGCCAACCGTCACGATTTTTGACATTGGAGTCAAAATCGAACAACATCAATACGCTCAGAAGCGTAAACAGCAAAGAACTATTCTCTGGACTGCCGACGCTGAGCCAACCCCCGGCCAACCATCACGATTTTTGACATTGGAGTTAAAATCGAACAACATCAATACACTCATCAGCGTAAACAGCAAACAACCATTCTTTGGACTGCCGACGCTGAGCCAACCTCCGGCCAACCGTCACGATTTTTGACATTGGAGTCAAAATCGAACAACATCAATACGCTCAGAAGCGTAAACAGCAAAGAACTATTCTCTGGACTGCCGACGCTGAGCCAACCCCCGGCCAACCATCACGATTTTTGACATTGGAGTTAAAATCGAACAACATCAATACACTCATCAGCGTAAACAGCAAAAAACCATTCTTTGGACTGCCGACGCTGAGCCAACCTCCGGCCAACCGTCACGATTTTTGACATTGGAGTTGAAATCGAACAACATCAATACACTCATCAGCGTAAACAGCAAACAACCATTCTTTGGACTGCCGACGCTGAGCCAACCTCCGGCCAACCTTCACGATTTTTGACATTGGAGTCAAAATCGACCAACCTCCATACGCTCAGGAGCGTGAGCAACGTCAGAACGTCATCCGAGCCCGCCAACGTTCAGCCAACCCTTGGCCGATACTGAAAATTGACTTGGTAGTCATTTTCATATAATTCCAACACGCTAGGAAGCGTCATCACTATACCAGGACCATACTAGGCCGCCAACGTTCAGCCAACCCTTGGCCGATACTGAAAATTGACTTGGTAGTCATTTTCATATAATTCCAACACGCTAAGAAGCGTGAGCAACACCACACATCGATTGGAAGTCACAGACGCTCAGCAGACCCTCAACCAACTCTCAAATTTTCTTAATTCAACAAATTCGACGAAAGGAGCCACGCCAAGACGCACAATCAGCGCTAGATTCCAACGGGATCAACACCACAGGATTGCAGCTGAAACGTGAGTATAACCCTACTTTCCGTATTAAGATACGGTCCCATTACAAACAAATTGGCTTTCCTTAATAGGGAACAACTGTTTGTCCCTCTGGAATTACTTAATAGTGATTTCCAGGGGCTAGGTCACCCATTCCCAATTTAATTGAATTCTTTTAAACGTTTATTTCCAACCTTTTACTCTAAAATTCGACACCACTTCTCGCACTACCTTTTTTCCGTAGACTCAGGATAACTTTTTTTCAAGAAAAACCCCTTTCTCAGAATCAAATCCAGTTTTTCTTACAGAATAATGGAAGTTTCTTTTTTTGTATTACGAATAGATGGAACAAATAGCTCGGTTAAAGGAGCTGATAGAAAAGGCAGAGGGCAGAATCGCCGGTAGGCGAGAGAAAAAGAAGCAGGGAGAGGTGACGAAACCTAAATTCCATCGTAATCATCACCAAGACAAGAAAAACGTGTATAATTGGCTTAAGGGGATACTAGCGTCGGTAATTTTGGGAAGTTTGGTGATTCGATATTTGATTTCTCCGAATAAACATAAAATTCCGGTTATAATGAAGAAACTAAGATTTCTAACCATACTTGCTGCACTAAAGAACATTTTGATTATAATTGTTTTCATTTTTCGAGCCTAAATAAAAAAAAAACCGGCCAATACGAATTGAAGTGACAGGTATGAATATATTTCAATATTATACCAGATCGCACGATCACTGTCGGTATCGCAGGTCACGCAGATGTTTTTCTTGTAATATAAATGTTTTTACTTGATATTCACAAAATCACTCAGTTTCCCGCCATTCCTGCTGATCCAAAGAATACGCAGAAACCAAACTTTGTTCACTTTCATGCTGAAATGAAAAAAAAACCGGCCAATACGAATTGAAGTGACAGGTATGAATATATTTCAATATTATACCAGATCGCACGATCACTGTCGGTATCGCAGGTCACGCAGATGTTTTTCTTGTAATATAAATGTTTTTACTTGATATTCACAAAATCACTCAGTTTCCCGCCATTCCTGCTGATCCAAAGAATACGCAGAAACCAAACTTTGTTCACTTTCATGCTGAAATAAAAAAAAAACCGGCCAATACGAATTGAAGTGACAGGTATGAATATATTTCGATATTATACCAGATCGCACGATCACTGTCGGTATCGCAGGTCACGCAGATGTTTTTCTTGTAATATAAACGTTTCCTTTTGATATCCGTACAATTATGCAGTTTCCAGACCTTCCTGCTGACCTAAGGAATACTCAAACACCAAACTTTCTCCAATTTCATGTTGCAATAAAAAACAAACCGGCCAATACGAATGGAAATTACAATAGTAAACATAAATCAATTTAGTTACGTTCGTAACCTACAGATGGCGTGGATGTCTCAATAATCATATACATGCCGAGAGCCGAGAGATCGCGTGGAAAGTATCGGTCAGGGTACCCAAGGTATAATGGTGAAGAAAAAACACGAGTTTCAGCGCCGTCAGGGAGTTCTCTCGGAACTATAAGTAATATATATATGTATATTTATACATATATACATAAAGTATATCACGTGACCATTGAAAAATCCACGAAAACTCATTGCAAGTGTACAAAAGTTATGATGATAGTACATTCTTTCATAAAATGCAACTTTGTATCTTCGTCACTCTATGAAAGAAGAATAAAGTTGTGGAACATTGTTTTCTTGAGATACTAATATTCTCAAATACTTTCCCAGAATGATTTTTCTGGTAATCAGCAAGTGAAATAAAGAGATGTTGTTTTTTCAAAGACAAATCTGTATAAAGTGAAATAACCAGGCATATTGTTGGGATAAATTTCCTGCAAATCAGTAGTAGGTATCCACAACACTTTATTCGATGAAGAAATTGACTGATATATTGGGAGCGCAATGAGTTTTCTCTAATAATAATTCGTTCAAGTCTAATTATTTATCATTACATGTGTAGTTCAATGCAGTTCCTTTGGAGTAATTTTTGACAGTAAATGTCTGGTAAGTATCTATTGTGCCAATAGTTTATGATAATCAGAGTAGAGAAAAGTCATTGCGGTTCCAATATATCAGTCAATTTCTTCATCGACTACAGTTTTGTGGATACCTACTATTTATCCGCAGGAAATTTATTCCAACGAAAGCCCTGGTTATTTCAGTTCATACAAACTTTTTATTGTGCAAAAAACATATCTTTGTTACTCTATGAAAGAAGAATAAAGTTGTGGAACATTGTTTTCTTGAGATACTAATATTCTCAAATACTTTCCCAGAATGATTTTTCTGGTAATCAGGTTGTCAAATAAAGAGATGTTGTGTTTTCAAAGACAAATCTGTATAAACTAAAATAACCAGGCATATTGTTGGAATAAATTCCCTGCAAATCAGTAGTAGGTATCCACAACACTTTATTCGATGAAGAAATTGACTGATATATTGGGAGCGCAATGAGTTTTCTCTAATAATAATTCGTTCAAGTCTAATTATTTATCATTACATGTGTAGTTCAATGCAGTTCCTTTGGAGTAATTTTTGACAGTAAATGTCTGGTAAGTATCTATTGTGCCAATAGTTTATGATAATCAGAGTAGAGAAAAGTCATTGCGGTTCCAATATATCAGTCAATTTCTTCATCGACTACAGTTTTGTGGATACCTACTATTTATCCGCAGGAAATTTATTCCAACGAAAGCCCTGGTTATTTCAGTTCATACAAACTTTTTATTGTGCAAAAAACATATCTTTGTTACTCTATGAAAGGAGAATAAAGTTGTGGAACATTGTTTTCTTGAGATACTAATATTCTCAAATACTTTCCCAGAATGATTTTTCTGGTAATCAGGTTGTCAAATAAAGAGATGTTGTGTTTTCAAAGACAAATCTGTATAAACTAAAATAACCAGGCATATTGTTGGAATAAATTCCCTGCAAATCAGTAGTAGGTATCCACAACACTTTATTCGATGAAGAAATTGACTGATATATTGGGAGCGCAATGAGTTTTCTCTAATAATAATTCGTTCAAGTCTAATTATTTATCATTACATGTGTAGTTCAATGCAGTTCCTTTGGAGTAATTTTTGACAGTAAATGTCTGGTAAGTATCTATTGTGCCAATAGTTTATGATAATCAGAGTAGAGAAAAGTTATTGCGGTCCCAATATATCAGTCAATTTCTTCATCGACTACAGTTTTGTGGATACCTACTATTTATCCGCAGGAAATTTATTCCAACGAAAGCCCTGGTTATTTCAGTTCATACAAACTTTTTATTGTAGAAAAAACATATCTTTGTTACTCTACGAAAGAAGAATAAAGTTGTGGAACATTGGTTTCTCAATATACTAATATTCTCTAATACTTTTCCAGACAAAATTCAATTACTGTCTCTGCTGAGTAATTACCTTCCCTGGTTGAAGTCGCATAGCAAGTCATAAAAAAATGTTCTCACTATGAGGCGTTATGGATTTTGCAACAGGACATTCATAAGTAAACTTTGAAGTCCTATGAATCTGTACTGATGATACATCATGAATACCTATGAATATACATTCATAAGCTTATCGAGAACATTTTCTCATGAATTGCTAAGAGACTTTAACTAGGGTAATCTGTTACATTCATCGAGTGTTGTATTTTCAAATACTTTGCCAACGAATACTTAATCAGTGTCCATAGATTAGGTAATCACTCAGCAGAGACAGTAATTGAATTTTTTCTGGAAAAGTATTTCAGAATATTAATATATCAAGAAAACACTGTTCCACAACTTTATTCTTCTTTCATAGAGTGACGGAGATACAAAGTTGCATTTTATGAAAGAATGTACTATCATCATAACTTTTGTACACTTGCAACCCTGTGCGAAAAAACCAATTGAAACCGATAGGCGAAATCCTAATGGAATCAATGATATCCTATCGGTTTCTATGCGGTTATTGTCACAGGACCCAAGGGTTTCTATGAGATTCTAAGTGGAATCTGATGTTCCATGGGTTTCTATCAGCATGATCGGCAAAACCTGATTAATTCTGATAGGAATAAAATAGCCTATCGGTTTCTATGCGGTTGTTGACTATGTGTACAACATTTTTGTTTCCACGGAAAACATGTCGGTGTAGGTTAGGTCGTTAGGTGATTAGGTTGTGATGATAGGTGATAGGTAGGATCCATGTTCAAATCTCTTCTGTACTTCAAAAAGTTTATCTTCGAAAGTTCATCAGAGATTTGATGCGCGTCCCCGATGATGGCTGTCCCCTAAGCGGCAATCAAGATCCCGCATAACCTGGGAGACGAAAATAATTTTTTTGAATGAAAATATCTTTGTCGATTTCATGTGTTATTGATGTGTTTCAACTTAATTTTCTTACAGGTAATTTTTAATTACTTGCATATTGGAAAAAAAACGTTTGTATGTGAATGTATATACATATTTCATTCATGTGTTTTCAAATCCTCATCCCTATCAGATTCATAATTTGAAGTCCATGATTTTTTCAATATGAATGAAAGTTATATTTTTCATTCATATTTATCCCCATGGTACGAATACATATCGGAATGTGTCAAATCATTTTTGCTAATTGAGCACACCCATGCAAGAATCGGTTAGACGCTCGAAACTTGTCAGCCGCTTGACTCGAGAGCTCTCATAGAAGGTAAAAAAAAATTCGGAATTTCGGAAATCTAAAAATACTACGTGATAGGGCTTGGAAAATCAATAAGAACCTCTGTTTACGATTGTTTTTTATGATCGATATTTTTCGAGAAAAAAATAAAAACTACTTTTTCTTCGCACCGAAAATCAATATTTTTCAACATTCAACTCGCTGTAACTCGCTCATTTTTTGACGGATCAGAATAAATCTTACGGATTCTGATTCGTAAGACTTTTCCGAAGACGATATCGTTTGACAAAATTGTAAGAGTTAATAACAAATGATTGATTTTTTAATCCAAAGTGAAACTCATGTTTCCCACGCTTTCATACTTCCGTAAGATTTATTCTGATCCGTCAAAAAATGAGCGAGTTACAGCGAGTTGAATGTTGCAAAATATTGATTTTCGGTGCGAAAAAAAAGTAGTTTTTATTTTTTTCTCGAAAAATATCGATCATAAAAAACAATCGTAAACAGAGGTTCTTATTGATTTTCCAAGCCCTATCACGTAGTATTTTTAGATTTCCGAAATTCCGAATTTTTTGTTTACCTTCTATGAGAGCTCTCGAGTCAAGCGGCTGACAAATTTCGAGCGTCTAACCGATTCTTGCATGGGTGTACTCAAAATATAGAAACATCAATAACTACTATGTATTTGAAAATTTGTTTACGTTCCTCATCTAACGGCCCAGTCCCTACAAAAACATATTGCTCGTTTGTTTTGATTCTACGCTTTCCGCGTGTTCACCTCCCCCCAGATCGGCCACCACTCAACAAACGTTGAAATGCCAAATTTCATTCGATGATAGTTTATTATACGAGCAACATATCTTTGCTCGTCGATCATCGAGGTTTTACAACATACTCGATTATCAATCAATCGAAGTGTGTCTTTTCAATTAGGACATATTTATTAATTTATTAATTTATTATTCCAAGTTTTTATTATCAATACAAGTATATTGAAATTAATATCAATAAGTGGAAATGAGTGAAATCAATAGTGACAATCAGTGGAAGTGAAAGTGATTGTAATTTGTGAAAATTATATCTTGCAGTGACTACTGCAATGATGCATAATATACGACCATTTTACGAGAAAACCCCTAGGAAATATTTTCCTTCGAAAAAGCGGTTATCCCGAAAAAAATCGTATCAAAAGAGGTGAGTTTTTTTATTTCAAAATTGTTTGATTTCAACAAGTTTTTTCTTAATTTCAATCTTAAGAAGTATGGAAATGCTCTTGCACATTCTCAATAAGAGTCACGATCAAGACGGACAAGTCGATATTGGATGTTTTAAAGATCGTGATAGGGAACATTTGTTGTCTCACATAAAGAGAAGGAAGCGTGAAAAGTAAGCTCTTTATCAACACATTGGAGACATCGCGTATGATAGAAGATAATCGCTCAACATCAATTCAATGAATTAATATTCGGCTTTTTAATTTGTCTCTTCGAATAGTAATTCATTGAAGTATTGTTGAACGAACACCTACTATCTCCCGCGATCTCTTCACTCTGTTGATAAAGATTGTATCCCGAGTCGAAAAAGGTGAACGGTTTTTGGCCTCTTCGTTTTTACACTGATTTTGTCCTGATTGTTGAATAATGCGGACAAGCACAGTACTTTTTTCATGATTTTAGTCTGAATTTTTCTTGATAACTTTTATTAGTTGGAGGAGAAATTCAGACTAAAATCATGAAGAAGTACTGTTTTTCTTCGCATTATTCAACAATCAGGAAAAAATCAGTCTAAAAACGAAATATTATGCCAAAAACCGTGCAAACTTTTCGACTCGGGTAATTCTTGCGCTTTCGTCTCTCTCAGTGCAAAGCAACACTCTTAAACACCTCAAATGTCGTACTACCCATCCCGTACAAGACACTAAAGGAAAACTCAGGTTTTTTCGAGCTATATTCAAATATTGCGCACAGCGTTTAGCACTTTTAAAACGCACAGTATTGATAAAAACAAATATGAGCCAAATTGATTTTTTTTTCAACTTTCGGGTAATTCCATGTCAACTCGACCAACGATCTACATTCGACATCTCAGAAATTCATGATATTTATTCCACCAATAGTACTAGTCATGTGCATGAAAAATGTTGAGTTTGAGAATTTTTTGATTTTTTGTTTTGGAGTTATTATAATCCAAAATTTCCTTGAAATGGAGGGTATGGCAATTTTCAAAATGCTGTATCTCCAAAACTATTCGACCTACGGGGTTGAACTTGGAGTCATTATTTTCATTTTTCTACAATCTTTACACTGATGCATCATTCAAACGTGTGATCGGAATTCCGAAATTTTCACGTGAGAAAAAAAAGTTTTTTTTTCAATATTTCGAAAACGGAATTTTTTTTTTCTGAAAAAAATATATGTTGTCCATGGACTAATTTTGAATGTTCATACCAAATTACAAAATGGTATTCCAATGGTATCTAGGAAAAATAAATTTTTCTTCATCCTGGGGCACGATAAATTGCACACACAGCCCTGGTAGAAACTTGTCTAGTAATTCACGAGTTGTAACACTTCCCCTCGTGAAAAACTAGAGACCTCATATGTATATTTATTATATATTTTATGTTATTAGATATACATAATATGGATATATATAATGTATAATGTAATATTTATATACATTATATATATAAGAACAGTTATAAGTTGGTGATTGAACTGAAAAGTTACTGAATTTGAACTCTAGTTTTTCATGAGGGCAAGTGTTACAACTCGCGAATTACTAGAGGAATTTCTACCAGGGAGCTGTAACGTACGGGGTGTCCAAAAATTTGACCGTTGAAAAAACATACCGATGATCTCGACCAAGGGCTGATATGATTTTTCCGTTGGAAAATGTGGATCGGGATCTTCGTGGCTGAGTTTCGGAATTTTTAACATGCACGGACAAAAAATATCACGCATGCAACAATATCGCATAGTTGCGAGAACGATACCGTGAAGGTAGTCTACTTGGAAAGTTATGGGAGGAATACCCAGTAAATCAACACAAGATCAACAAATGACGGCAACGATATAGTATATTTATAGTAATAATCTGTTGAGTTCCACTAACGTTCAGATCTCTGTCATAGATATATTAAAGATAACCTACGGAACAATACTTCAGATCGTTGCAGGATTGATTTTTTTCCGGGTGTTTCTGAAAACGCGAATATCTAAATCGCAGACGGAATTGCAGAGTTTAAAACTGCATTCAATGCAGATTTTAATTCACAATGTGTTCACAATATGATAAACAGATTCACATTCATTTAAAACAAGTGTTTCCTTTTCGAAATAAAAATGTTGAATCATGACTAAAGCTAGGAACATTTTGATTTCGAAAAGGAAACACTTGTTTTAAATGAATGTAAATCTGCACTGTAAAAAATTTTTCATGGGAAATTTCACATACATGTATGTGAAGTAGTTAACACATACATAGATAGGAAATTTCCCGTAAACTTTAGGGAGAATCCTATAAATTTACAGTAAAAATCCTATAAAAACAGCAATTTGAATATATTTTTATGTGAAAATTCCTGTACGTGTACGGGAATTCGCTTTTCTCGTACGAGTATAGGAAATTTCCTTCAAATGGGTATGGGAAAATCCCGAATATTTTTCACAGTGTGCTTATGATATTGTGAACACATTGTGAATTAAAATCTACATTGAATACAGTTTTAAACTCTGCAACTCCGTCTGCTATTTAGATATTCCCGTTTTCAGAAACACCCGGAAAAAAATCAATCCTGCAACGATCTGAAGTATTGTCCCGTAGGTTATCTTTAATATATCTATGACAGAGAACTGAACGTTAGTAGAACTCAACAGATTATTACTATAAATATACTATATCGGTGCCGTCATTTGTTAATCTTGTGTTGATTTACTGGTATTCCTTCCATAACTTTCCAAGTAGACTACCTTCACGGTATCGTTCTCGCAACTATGCGATATTCTTCCATGCGTGATATTTTTTTTCCGTGCATGTTAAAAATTCCGAAACTCAGTCACGAAGATCCCGATCCCCATTTTCCAATGGAAAAATCAAACCAGCCCTTGGTCGAGACCATCGGTATGTTTTTTCAACGGTCAAATTTTTGGACACCCCGTACGTTACAGCTGTGTGTGCAATTTATCGTGCCTCGGGATAAAGAAAAATTTATTTTTTCTAGATACCATTGGAATACCATCTTGTAATTTGGTATGAACATTCAAAGTTAGTCCATAAACAACATATATTTAAAAAAAAAAAAAAATACCGTTTCCGAAATATTGAAAGAAACTTTTTTTTTCTCACGTGAAAATTTTGGAATTCCGATCACATGTTTGAATGATACATCAGTGTAAAGATTGTAGAAAAATGAAAATAATGATTCCAAGTTCAACCCCGTAGGTCGAGTAGTTTTGGAGATACAGCATTTTGAAAATTCCCTCCATTTCAAGGGAATTTTGGATTATAATAACTTCAAAACGAAAAATCAAAAAATTCTCAAACTCAACATTTTTCATGCACATGACTAGTACTATTGGTGGAATAAATATCATGAATTTCTGAGATGTCGAATTTAGATCGTTGGTCGAGTTGACATGGAATTACCCATCAGTGATGCCAGTATTCCCTAGAAAAAACTTCAGATTTTTTGTCATTGGTCATTTCTCTCCAAATTGAAAATATGATTGGCCGGTTGTAGAAAAATGAGCAATCATCAGATGCTGAAGATTTTTCTAGGGAATACTGGCAATGCTGATTGGCATTGGTTGTCTCTGATGATTCTTAGT
Organism: Gonatopus flavifemur; assembly: GCA_018340375.1. Classification (NCBI taxonomy): domain Eukaryota; kingdom Metazoa; phylum Arthropoda; class Insecta; order Hymenoptera; family Dryinidae; genus Gonatopus; species Gonatopus flavifemur. The sequence continues at coordinate 2,174,960 of JAFFJZ010000013.1, forward strand.
ATGACCTACTAATCTTTACTTTCATCGTACTATGTTATCATTTTTTGTATATGATGATATAAAATAATATATTTATATATGTATATTTCATGGTAAGGGGTCTTTTGGCCGAATGAACATGATTTGACAATCGCTAGTCATTCCCTAGTGTTCTCTGGAAGCGACTAGTGATTGTCAAATCATGTCGATTCAGCCAAAAGACCCCCAATGATGTGTTCAAGTCGATGGTTTGAAATATTACGGTTTTATTCAATCCATTTAAGAACCTTCTCGTTTACTGAGGTTCCATACCTAGGGTATTATTATTCTCATTGTAGCAAAAATCAGTGTTCGATATTTCCATTCGAGAGTGTCTCCAGGGGAGGGATCCAAGAGGTCCAGACCCCCCTTCCCGCCCAATTGATAATTTTTTCCTTCTTATGTATGTATATATTTCATATATAGAGATATACATTCATATCAGTATGAAGAATAGAGTACTTGGACGTTGTGAATGACATAAATAAATGTTTGATATGCCCATTTATATCCTAATGGAGAATCGAATACATGGTCATTACAATGAATCAGTGTTTGATATTCCCATTCGTATCCTAATAGAGACTCGGGCACTTGAGCACTGTTGTTAAAATAAACCAATATCCGATATTCCCATTCATGTTGTAATAGACAATCGAATGCATCAATATAGTTGATGAGATGGACAAGTAATCGATGGATTTTTTCAACCAAGGTATACCATTGAATTTTGGAAAGTTTATCGAAACGGAATGTGCGCAAAGGATAGGAAAAACCGTTATGTTCCCACACAACACAGGAAAGTAAGAAATTTCTTAAACAGGGTATTGCACAGTGAGCCAGATCACACTAAAAACTGGCCAAAATCCAAATTTTCGGCAGAATCGTTTGAAACTCAGTGTACAGAGGTTTTTGGGGTCGCTGATTGCGAATGTCAGGAAATAGAAATAAGATTGCATTTAGGAAAAATAGATGAAGCATATAGGATTATTAAAAGATTTTTCGGACAAATGAAATCTAGAAGCAATAAGATTAGAAACTCTCTAGGACGACAATTGATAAAAACGGAAGAGAAAATAGAACAGTGGATCAATCATTTGGAAGACTTGTATAGAGGAAACGATGATATAGCACTATTAGAGAAGGAGGAGGATGTAGATGAGGAAGAATTGGGAGATTCGATATTGAGATCAGAATTCGACAAGGCTTTGAAAGAATTGAAAAATAATAAAGCGCCAGGCATAGATGGCATAAGTGCGGACCTTATAAAAGCCTCCAGTGAAGGAACTCGCGACGCACTGTTTGAATTGATTAGAGATATGTACGAAAAAGGAGAAGTACCGGAAGATTTCCAAAAGAATAAAATTGTCGCTATCCCGAAAAATCAAGGGGCTGACAAATGCGAGAACTACAGAACGATCAGTTCAACTTCACATGCTTCGAACATACTGACCAAAATTATATACAGGAGGATGGAAAATAAAATAGCGAGTAGATTGGCAGAGGATCAGTTTGGTTTTAGAAAACATAGGGGAACGCGAGAAGCAATCTTAGCACTCAGGGCAGTAATAGAGAAAAGGATAGCGCTGAAGAAATCTGTGTACATAGGTTTTGTAGATATACAAAAGGCTTTCGATAATGTGGACTGGGAGAAGATGTTTGCGATCCTGAAGAAGGTGGGAATAAATTATAAAGATAGAAGAATAATATACGAATTATATAAGAATCAAAGTGCAATAATAGACATAGAGGGTCAGGATGGGAAGCACAAATAAGAAGAGGGGTGAGACAAGGATGCTCATTATCGCCACTGATGTTCAATTTATATATAGAAGAAGCAATGAACGAAGTGAAGGAGGAAATTCAATCGAAATTACAGATTCAGGAGAAAATATAAGTATGTTGAGATTCGCGGATGACATAGCTATATTGGCCACGAGTAGTACTGAGTTAGAAAATATTCTCAACACCATGAGAACAATATTATTGGAAAACTATTGTATGAATATAAATAAAGACAAAACAAAATTCATGATGTGTACAGCAGCGAAAACAGCTAGAAGAACGAGAATCAAAATAGATACCGAGACAATTGAACAGGTGAAAGAATTCAAATATCTAGGAAGCATAATTACAGAGAACGGCAAAAGCGAAAGAGATATAAGAGCAAGAATAGCACAAGGGAAACAGGCTTTTTATCAAAAGAGACAGTTATTATGCTCAAAAAATATAAGCTTGGAAGTAAGGAAGAAATTCTTGAAAAGTTACGTCTGGAGCACAGCATCATATGGTTGCGAAACTTGGACAATGGGGAAAACTGATCAACGAAGACTTGAAGCTTTTGAAATGTGGTGTTATAGGAGGATGCTCAGAATAAAATGGATAGACAAAGTCAAAAATGAAGAAGTACTCGAGCAGATAAATGAAGAAAGAAATCTTTTGAAACACATCGTGAAAAGGAGAAGCAATCTTATAGGACACACATTACGGCATGAGAGTTTATTGAAAACAATATTGGAAGGGAAAATGAATGGTAAAACTGGTAAAGGTAGACCTAGAGCAAGTTATATGAAACAAATCGTACAAGACAAGGGATGTAGTAGATATGTAGAAATTAAACGTTTGGCGGATAATAGACAGGGGTGGAGGGTTTCATCAAACCAGTCGTAAGACTGATTACTTCATGATGATGATGATGATTGCGAATCTGGAATAAAATTTTGGAAATTCAAGATGGCGGATCCAATATGGTGGATGAAAATTTCAAAATACCCCGAATTTCCTTGAAACTCTTCACTCGGGGGTTTTTGGGGTCGCTGATCACGAATCTGGAATCAAATTGTGGAAATTCAAGATGTCGTATGCGATATGGCGGATAGAAAATTCAAAATTGATCGAATTCCCTTGAAACTCTCCAATCAGGGATTTTCAGGACGGCTGATTGCTAATTGGGAGTAGACAAATTTTGAATCAAGGATGGTGGTCGAAAATTTACACACATAATTATAAGTTAACAAACATCTGTCAGAATCCCCTGAAATTCACCACTTGAAGGTTCTTAGAGTGATTGATTTTCGGATTTGAAAATTCAGATGCATATCCTCTATTTTTAGGGGTACCGGTGCCCCTAAAGCGGTACCGGTTTAGGGCACACCGGTGCCCCAAAGCGGTTAAAAGTACTTTTAGCGGTGCTTTTAGGTGCCGGATTAATGTATAGGCCTAGATCGGCCTGGGCCAGGGGCCTCGAGCTCCTCGGGGGGCCTCAAATTTTTCAAAGTTACAAAGAAAGAGAATACCCTACAAAAATTTCCTTCCAAGGGGCCTCATATGCTCAAGCGCCCAGGGGCCTCGATAACCATTAATCCGGCACTGATCACTACCAATGGAATAATAACTATTGAATTAACTCAATATATCTATTGAACGTAATCGGACTCCTATACCTTATCCCTATACTTATTTTCACGAAATTCCGAAATCGACTTTTGGCCAGCTTCGAAAGTGATATGACTCACTGTGCGCCATATTGAATCTACAAATCCGAATTTGGTTTTCTTAATCCCAAGTGTGCAATCAGCACCCTCCAAAATCTCCGAGTGACGAAAATGTTGAGCGAATCCTGTGGATTTAAAAACGTCCGTCCAGCATATCAGACCCGCCATTTTGAATTTTATATTTCAATTACCAAATCCGTAATGAGTCACTTCGGAAAGCCCCTGAGTAACAAGTTGCAAAATGTTCTGATGCAATTTTTAATTTTTGTGATTTTTTCTTCTCATCTACTTCACGGTGAATGGGGCTTACACAACATATTCATACTTTATCGGACGTTTCCTGCGAGAAGCGCAAAAAAAGCGCCGATTGAACTTGTAGTACACAACAATAGTAACACATTAATCCTAGTCTGGGGTGAATTGAACGCGGAACGTCGCGGAACGACCTCTTGATAGCGTAGACAAAATGAAAATTACATAGAAAATATTCATAAAATCATGCACCCATGCCTTGTAACACATCGTTCTCCTTGTTCTGTTCCTTTTCTGATTGTAGTGAAGTTATGAGATGAAGAAACCATGCATATTGTGATGAATTTTCTCAGCTGGATTAGAATACTTGGAAATTTTCAACATAGCTTCATCCACTTTCGATATGCAATTGTTCATTTTCAAATTACCACCAATTGGACACTAATGTTTGGATCCCCTTAATATGTTCACCAAGTGCACTTGAACTTATATACTTCATCTCCATAAACTTGTTTTTAAAAAATCTGGACTCGACTTTTGGCCAGTTTTTCCAGTCATCTGGCCCACTGTGCAGTGTTACGATACAAATCATACGGAACGATAGGAACAGTAAAATACTGCTGAAGTAGATCGTTCGCTGTGAAAAATTTTAAGCAGGGAGCATGATGATGTGTGATAGTTATCCATATGTGGAACTAAGTACACTCAGAGAAAAAAATAGTCGGAATTATCATTGGAATAGCTGGGAAAGGACTCAACTATGACTGATGATAAGTCCCACTACTTCATAGGCTGAATAACAATATTAATTGTACAAATTACTGTTTTGATTAGTTAAAATGACAATAAAATAGTAAGTGAAACTATTAATCAGCTAACTATTTGTAGTTGAGTCTTTTCCCAACTATCACTATTAATTTACTATTTTTTTTCTCTCAGTGTACGTAACTGTAAGCTCTTTTTTATACCGGTACTCAGTATACCCGTTTAAATAATGAGACGTTCTACAGTTGATGCTATGCCCAAGTAGAATGAGAATTGGAAGTTTTGGCTCCGTGCAGATCTTCTGCGTCGTGTGCGTTTCGACGGAGAATGGCATATGTGGAATTGGGTACTGAAATTGAATCGTACTTGATATTCCCATCTTGAAAATGAACATCCAAAACATCAAACAACATTGAACATTCACTCAACTGTGAGCTATTAGCCGGATAATAATGCAGAGGATGATTCGACTCTAATCAATTTAATTGGAGAACTAAGTGATGGGTGAAATGAAATCATTGCTTGGTATGCCCATGTGTATTTATGTGGAGAATCGAGTACATTAAAGTTTGTATTATAACGAACTGATACTCTTGATTCCCACTCTAAAGTATTCTCACATTCAAAAATGTAAGGGAATTAAAAGAATGCGTGATACATTTTCATGGAGAACTAAGTACGCAACTGTGGATCCTTTGTCACATGTGTACTTAGAATACCCATCTGTTGTTGGATGAAAAATAAAACGTCCTACAGTTTGCCCAGCAAAGTGGTGCTGTGCCCAGATAGAATAAGCATTCGAAGTTCTCGCTGTGTACAGACGTCTTGCGCCATACGCGTGCACGTCCAGCATGTTGGATGAAGAATAGGAGATGTGGAGTTGGATACTGAAAGTGAATGGTACTTGATATCCCCATCCTGAAAATTATCATCCAGAATTCCAAAGTACATTGGATATTCACCAACATCCCAACTGTCAGTCGAATAATAATGCAAAGAATGATTCAACCCTGATCAACTTCAGTGGAAAAGTAAGTGAAATCGAATCATTGCTTGATATGCCCATGTGTATTTTTGTGAAGGATTAAGTAGGGGAGAATCGGCAGCCTTGAGCTGTTTTCAATTTTCTACTTCTTTTTGGCTGATAAACGATGGAGAATGGAAAAGTACCTAAAGGGGTATCAAATTTTTTTCGTTTGGTTTTTGAAAAAATTAATGTGTACAAGGTGGACTTGAAAATTAGTTGTTATTTCGTTGAAGGCACCCTTTTTGACGGATGCTTTGGGTCAGCATTTTCTGTACATGTTAGCATCTTTAGAAAAATAAAAAATGAACCATTATCCAACACAATTCTGTTTAGACTGGCGCGAGGATTATGAGAGTTGTTATTCATAAGCTTCAAACCAGTTCAGCGTTAATTTTTCATCAGTGAAGAATTTAATAAGCAAGAAACTTAAGCTTTGGAGTTGTAGGAACGTGGTTTGTTGGTAAAATTCATATTTTCCGTGACTGTGGTTGCTTTTTTCGATTGGTCCTCATGCAAATATGTATTTCAGAAAAAACTTTATATAAAAGAGAAAACATCAAGCCGGAACACAGCCGACGACAACTTGAATGTATTGAAATATATTCTCAAATGCTTTCTTTCATTGCATAATCAAGTTTGTAGAAATAAAAATTGAATTTTACTACTTTCAATCGAATAGTAGAAAAGCTAGAAACAAAAAATTTATTCTAGTTTTCCGGATATCAAATATATTTTGTTGAAAGAAAGAAAATCTGATTTTTGCATTCAAATTTGGATATATATTAGTAATATCAGTTTTTTAACTTCCTGTAAAAAATTTACGATTTTTTCATGAATATTGTATGAAACAATACAAGTGGATCAGGGCATACACCAGCCCAGGGCTGCCAACTCTCTCCTACATAAAAGTATGTGCTCTAACGAATTGATACTCTTTATTCCCACGCTGAATTATTTTTACATCCAAAAATTGAAGGGGAGTATTGGAATGCGTGATAGATTTCGATGGAGAACTAAGTACGCCTCCGTAGATCCTTCGTCATATCCGTACTTAGTATACCCATATGTGTTTTGATGAAAAGTGAAACGTTGTGATGCTGTGCCCAAATAAACGAACATTCAAAATTTCTACTGTGCACTGACCTTTACACATTTGTAGAGAAGTGTTTGTGAAAGATCCAACGCGGTAAAAAGAAAGTTTTGAATTCGAATTTTCTCATGACTGAATTCAAGACGCAGCCAAAAGTAGCCTATTTTTAGTGTGAAGTAAGCACAAAAAACAATGGCCGACACAATGGAAAAAGCTGAATTTCAGTGACTTTTCAAATTAAGACGCAGCCATTTTAAGCCACACTTTTCACAGTGGAGGGTGTCAGTGTGATTTTGCATAATTATCACAGAATTGCACTGGATAAAACTACTTATCCCAATTCAGAAGGTTGAGAAGATTCTGCACTGTTTCTGATTTCAGGTTGATTTTACGTCAATCAAGCTCATGGAAAATTCAGTGAACCTTCAAATCCTAGGCGTTCAATGTTCCTGTACCAAACATTCCTTCCTTCCTTCCTGTTCTGTTTGGGGTAGTATGACTATCAGAAATATCCTGCTAACTTGATTGCCAAATGAAATGTTAATGGTATTTCAAACAATTCTCCAACAGTTTGGGATACGATTCAATTCAGCAAAGTAAGTAAGCATCCCACACAGTATAGGCGTATCCCAAATGAACTTCCGTTATGTCAGTTCCGAAAGAATTCTTGAGAATTGTTTGAGAATTCTTTTTGAATACTGGAAATTCATGAACAGCTCATTCTGAACTGTCATGATGGGAACGCGTAAAAAATCCCACAATGAATTCATGAGGAATTCTTGATGTGTACATCGGGACCAGCGGACGGTGCGAGATATTATCATTCGATTCATGAAGCAGGTTGATACGAGAGAAACGCAGGGTGGATAGCGAATCCTTTTTCCTGAATCCCAGGACAATTCCAGGATTTCTAGGATAAGAATGTGAATTTTCCATGACATTTACGATAAAAAAATTTCATGGAGATTATTCAATAAATAATGGAATTATGTATGTCCCGATGTTTCGACATTTGCTCCAACTCATTCAGCACATATTCATTGGGCTTTTCAGAGAAAATAAACATATCTAAAAATAGACGGGTACACTTCAATAAATGTTCACAATTCCATCACATTCATTGGAATTTCACTCCAAAAATCGCACCGTTAGCTACTGGAAAATGTCAAGGAATTGTTCATTATTGAATTTTCATTGGATAATAAAATATTTTAATTAATTTAACTCAATAGTAGTCGTCGGAGATCAATGATGAAGCTGCGTCCCAAATTTCAAATCTTTACGATGAGCTCTCGCTGAGTAATCGTGAAACATACCCAGATAGCACAAGAATTCTTAGAGAATTCCATAAGAATGCTTTGTATTCTTTATGAACTCTTTTGAAACTCTTGTCCTATCTGGGTATTTGAAATTGGATTGATTTCGAGGAAATGAAGATTTTTACGTTTCGATTTTTATGTTCCAAACTATTGACGATAGGAAAAAAATTTTCATATGAAAAATGTGTGTTTTGATGAGTTCTAACAGACTGTATTTTATATTTTCCACTTTAACGACTTTTTCTTTCTTCGTTCTACTGGGCTTCTGAATCAAATTCCAAGATGTGTTCGAGCGCACAGCGGGTTTTACGATTCGGCCGCTCAATTTGGGTGTCGCTTTTGCCCTCAGCGTACCAAATACAGAGTGTCTGTACTCCTTGAAATTTCCATTTCTTTCATTGGTTGGTCTTTTAATAGAGTACGCATGATTGGTGGATTCTGTTGGATCTCAAGGACTGGTAAACACCTTGCAAATATGGTTGACAAAAAAATCGTTCTTGAAGTCGGAACCGAACTTCAATTCTCTTGAATACTGATCCACTGACTCACCACGGAGCCATAAACCGATTCCTAATATCAAGTGAAAAAGAAGTCTTCATAGCCCACACAGCACAGGCATGTTCCAAATGAGCTCCCGTTATGTCAGTTCCAAAAGAATTCATAAAGAACTCTTGAGAGTTCTGTAGAAATGCTTTTTGAATTCCAGGAATTGAAAAAGAACTCTTTTTGAACTGTCATTACGGGACCCTTACAGAATCCCAGGATGAATTCATAAAGAATCCTTTATGAATACATTGGGACAGATGTCACTACGGGGTCTCCGTTGTGGTGTTGTACGCATCTTCTCGTCAAGTATGATGATTATTATTCGATCGATAAAATAGGTCGATACAATTAGCAAACGGATAACAGATGTCGCTACTTACACCCTGTTGCGATATGAAGCTGAATATAAGTTGATACGAAAGCAGGGTACCCAAGGTATAATGGTGAAGAAAAAACACGAGTTTCAGCGTCGTCAGGGAGTTGTCTCGGAACTATAAGTAATATATATATATATGTATATTTATACATATATACATAAAGTATATCACGTGACCATTGAAAAATCCACGAAAAATCATTGCAAGTGTACAAAAGTTGTGATGATAGTACATTCTTTCATAAAATGCAACTTTGTATCTCCGTCACTCTATGAAAGAAGAATAAAGTTGTGGAACAGTGTTTTCTTGATATACTAATATTCTGAAATACTTTTCCAGAAAAAATTCAATTACTGTCTCTGCTGAGTGATTACCTAATCTATGGACACTGATCAAGTATTCGTTGGCAAAGTATTTGAAAATACAACACTCGATGAATGAAACAGATTACCCTAGTTAAAGTCTCTTAGCAATTCATGAGAAAATGTTCTCGATAAGCTTATGAATGTATATTCATAGGTGTTCATGATGTATCATCAGTACAGATTCATAGGACTTCAAAGTTTACTTATGAATGTCCTGTTGCAAAATCCATAACGCCTCATAGTGAGAACATTTTTTTTTGACTTGCTATGCGACTTCAACCAGGGAAGGTAATTACTCAGCAGAGACAGTAATTGAATTTTGTCTGGAAAAGTATTAGAGAATATTAGTATATTGAGAAAACAATGTTCCACAACTTTATTCTTCTTTCATAGAGTAACAAAGATATGTTTTTTCTACAATAAAAAGTTTGTATGAACTGAAATAACCAGGGCTTTCGTTGGAATAAATTTCCTGCGGATAAATAGTAGGTATCCACAAAACTGTAGTCGATGAAGAAATTGACTGATATATTGGGACTGCAATGAGTTTTCTCTACTCTGATTATCATGAACCATTGGCACAATAGATACTTACCAGACATTTACTGTCAAAAATTACTCCAAAGGAACTGCATTGAACTACCCATGTAATGATAAATAATTAGACTTGAACGAATTATTATTAGAGAAAACTCATTGCGCTCCCAATATATCAGTCAATTTCTTCATCGACTAAAGTGTTGTGAATACCTACTACTGATTTGCAGGAAATTTATTCCAACAATATGCCTGGTTATTTCACTTTATACAGATTTGTCTTTGAAAAAACAACATCTCTTTATTTCACTTGCTGATTACCAGAAAAATCATTCTGGGAAAGTATTTGAGAATATTAGTATCTCAAGAAAACAATGTTCCACAACTTTATTCTTCTTTCATAGAGTGATGAAGATACAAAGTTGCATTTTATGAAAGAATGTACTATCATCATAACTTTTGTACACTTGCAATGATTTTTCGTGGATTTTTCAATGGTCACGTGATATACTTTATGTATATATGTATATATGTATAAATATACATATATATATTACTTATAGTTCCGAGACAACTCCCTGACGGCGCTGAAACTCGTTTTCAGCTTCATATCGCAACAGGGTCTAAGTAGCGACATCTGTTCTCCGTTTGCTAATTGTATCGACCTATTTTATCGATCGAACAATAATCATCATACTTGACGAGAAGATGCGTACAACACCACAACGGAGACCCCGTAGTGACATCTGTCGCCGATTTGATAATTGTGACTATTTCTGATAAGTGCACTGTTTTATCGGCATGAATAAAATGAAATACCATATATAAAATCTTTATCATAGGAACCAACCAAGGAGTTACAGGAATTTTATCGACGCTAGTATCCCCTTAACGAAATTAAAATCATCGAGTGGAAACTCAAGAATTTAAATCAGTTAAGTAGGTGTAAAAATTGTAGGGACTTTAACATAAAATATTATCATTGCGACAATTGTAGACAATACGAGAAGGACTACCTAATATTCAATGACAAACAATTGTTAGAAAAGGGATTTACTCCCGAAGAAATTGTAGAACTACAAATCAATAATCACCAACTTGTCACTATTAATAACGAAATAAATCATGATTTTACCTAATTTCACGTATATTCACTGACTTAACCCCAAAACTCACTCTCAGAAATCTCAGTCCTACCCCTTCCTTTCTTTACAGATAAATAGGGGAATCAATATCTATTGCCGCCCTGAATGGCAACACTCAGGACGTGACACCTCACTTTCTCTTCTTCATTTCGAATATCAACATATGTCTTCTGCCATCTATATAATAGTTTCCCATTGGACAAACCAGACATTCTTTGTTTATGGTTGGAAAAATTGGGGAAAAAAAGATTGGCAGTCAAATATTACCAGTGTTTTGTGCTTAGAACATTTTGAAGTATCCCGCTTCCGAGAACGCAAAAATAAATGTCTACTATTGGGGGATAATAGTATACCAACGATATTCGACACCGATAACAATGAAGTTCCAATGCGAGGTAAGATTTGTTGAATTTCAAAAGCAAATTCCTATATTCCAACGCAGCGGTTCCTGTCCTATGTTGGAATTCCCAGATGAAAACGTATTGAGATCGGATCTGTTCTCATCTATTCTCATGCGTGTTCTTCCTGCGTTCCAGCAGGGTGACCACTGATTCCCAACAACACAAGCCATTTCACATTTATCCGTGAATGAATTGAAAAAACGAATCCGCTGAAAATAGAGCTAAAAAGTCTGATAAGGAAACACAAAGTTTCAGTTTATTCTTTCGTGTTATCTTTGTTGGAACATAGTTTTTTCACTTATATCTCTGTCTAAAACTCATGTCATGATAGAAAACATAAGGAATTTGGTATTATTTGGTATGGGAATAATTTTCCGCCTTCTTTGAAAAAGTGTTGCTGCTGATACTATTTTCGAGTTCACTCCAAGTGCTATACTTGTGATTTGGAAGTGTATATGTAAGGTGTCGATTGCGGTAGTTGACATTTGTTACAAGCGTGAACATTATTTCTTATCTGGTGTCAAAAATGACAACGTTTGTCCCGACAAAACATCATTTGCGGGAAGTTATGCTCCATTATTTTATTCCGAAGAAAAATGCCGCTGAAACGTATCGTGTACTGAGCAATATTTACGGTGATCACGCTCCGTCTAATATAACATGTAAAGAGTAGTTTCGACGATTCCCAAGTGGTGATTTTGACGTGGGTGATGGAGAACGCGAAGGGGCACCGAAAAAATTCGAAGATGTAGAACTGTAACAATTATTGAATGAAGATGCATGTCGAACTCTAGATGAGTTGTCTGAAGAGTTGGGTGTTGACAGGTCGACCGTCGGTCAACGCTTGCACAAGATGGGAATGGTCCAAAAAGCAGGTAATTGAGTGCCGCATCAACTAAAGGAGAGAGATATCGAGAGACGTTTGGTAACGTGCGAGATGCTTCTTGAACGGCAGAAAAGGAAGAGTGTGCCGTATCGTATTGTCACTGGCGATGAAGAATGGATCTATTACGATAATCCTAAGCGTCGAAAAACTCAGGGGCTGCCAGGTGTACCAGGTCCATCGACACCGAAAACAAGTATCCACGCTTCAAAGATTTCGTTTTGCATCTGGTGGGATCAGAAAGATGTCATTTATTATGAACTTCTTAAGCCGTCAGAAACAATCACTAGCGATCGTTACAGACTACAGCTAATACGTTTGAATTAAGCTCTAAAATAAAAACGACCGGAATGGGAGGGTAGACATGATAAACTTATCTCGCTGCATGATAATGCTAGGCCACATGTTGTTCAACCTGTGGAAAAATATTTGGAAGGAGTGAATTGGGAAATCTTGCCTCACCCGTCGTATTCCCAGACATCGCGCCTTCGGATTATCATCTATTCCGATCTATGCAAACTGCCCTTACTGAAGAGCGGTTTACTTCTTACGAAAGTGTCAAAAATGGCTCAATGAATGGATCGAGTCAAAAGAACCTGCTTTTCTTCTCCGAGCAATCCGTATGCTGCCTGAAAGATGGGCAAAAGTAGTCGCTTCCAATGGTACTGTTACGTCAAAATCTTCAAGATTTATCTAAAACGAGCGGATATTTTAAGGAATTGTCAAATCAGAGTCTGACAACCCCTCTGATTACCCTGCTTTAGGTAGGGATGTGCCTACACGAGGACCAGGGCTAGGATGCTGAAATGAATTGTCTCATATATATATTTCTTTAATGATTTATTGAATAATATTCCGTTACTATAGTTACAGTATTTTAAATTGAAAGGATTACGAAAAAATTTGGTTATTTCAATTATAAATTTGATATTAATTATTGAAATATTCCTGAGGGTTACTCAGTGAATATTCTTATTTGATACAGGTTAAAAAGAAAAGAGAAAACGTAAATTGAACAACATCCTCAAATTCCGAGGGTTGCTCGGTAATAAGAGGTAATTTGTTAATTTTGGTTTTTAAAACATAAGAAATGAAAAATCCTTCTAATTCTGAGGGTTACTCAGTAATTAAAAGTGACTTATTCATTTGGTGTATTTTTCCTCTTAATAAAATCCCGACCTTTAAATTGTTTTATTGAAGGAAATCGAGCCCTTCAATAATGGCATAATTATATGAAAAGAGCGAAAGATTCATAGAGGGAGATGTATATGTGTTTCCTATTAGAGAGAGAGAGAGAGAGAGAAACATGAGTACTAGAAAGAGAGGTATACCCACGTATACTGTATAGTGAAGAGAAAGAGAGAGAGAGAGAGGAAGGTATATTAGAAAGAGAAGTCCGTTTATCTGTAAAGCATGAATACATTGACCGCGTTTGCTGTCCAGGTAAGTTTTAAACATATAGTATGGAATTGCAATGTGGTTGAAAAGAGGGGATTAGGAAGGGAAAAGATGACGTCTCAGTTAACTTCATTGCCGTCGAAAGGAATATAGGAAATGGAAAAGGAAGGAACAATTTCTTCCATGGACTTCGTACAATGAGCACGAATGCTTCGAATTGCACGTAGGTAGGAGAAAGAAATTGTTGGAAATTTAATTTCTATTATTCACATGAAGGGCAGGAGTGTTGATTTCCATACAAGGTTTTACAAGGAGAGTCTTCTGTGGGATCCCAATCCTCCTGGTAAACAAGTTCTTGTCTAACTTCCAAAGATTTTTTGAAAATACATAGATTATCTAACTCTTTGGAGAGTTGGGCAAGATTTCTATCGTCGCGGGCTGCATTTCGTTTGAAATTCCTCCAGGCTACACTAGAGGTTGGAGCGAGATTGTTTTTAATATCGAGGTCCCGTTCCTCGATCCTTTGTTTCATATAATGGATTCTTCTTTTAAGATCGGTGATTTTACTCTCAACCTTGACCTCCACCAAACAAAAAAAGAAAAACGATTAGAGGAAAATGATTGAATTTAATTCCCACGCGGTTGAATCTATTATTGAACACATGAATGAATTTAATAAAAAAAAAATAAAATTTAAATTTAACACGGAACAAAGAATATTTTTCCCTTTTAAACAAACACGATAAGCACTGATCTTGAATTTCGAAAAAAGGAAGGAAACTCAGTTCCTTTTCCCACCCGAATTGTGGAAAACTCCACTCACTTTTGTTGTTTCTGATGGGGAAGGATTTGTTATAGATTCAATCAATACACGGTTTAGTTCAATACGTGCGTTTAATATATCAACCGAGTGGTAAACGTACAGAAGTGTCGATTGGATATAAAGAGACACGAGAGACAATTATACGCGTGCGCGCACATGCGCCTGATAAGAGTAGAAACGATAGTAGAAGATATAAGAGCGCGTAGTTTAAACTCAAGAATAAAAATTATAATTATTATATTCCAACACGCCCCTTGATAAAATAATTTTTGCAAGCCTAAACCTTGTAAGCAAATATTGAATTTAACAATACTGAGAGGCTTCGTTAAACTATCGGCCACCATTTCATTTGAACTAATATGTTTTACTATAATTTCTTTGTTCTGTATATGTTGACGTATGAAATGGTGTCTGATGTCTATATGCCTTGTTCTGGCTCGATATGCAGCATTTTCTGCCAGATCTATTGCTGCTTTATTGTCGATATGGATGGTTATCGGCTCGTTGTTTCGTTGAGGTATTTCCAACCCCAGCATTAAGGATCTCAACCATAAAGCTTCCTGGCAACTAGCTGATAACGCCATATATTCGGCTTCCGCGCTGAATAGAGCCACTGTCGCTTGCCGTTTTGAACACCATGATATCGGCGTGCCATTTACTGAAAAAACATACCCTGAAACAGAACGTCTAGCATTAATTTCATTCCCCCAATCTGCATCACAAAACCCTTCTGTTGAGAAATTTTCCTTTCTTTTGAATTCTAACCCCATATCAGAAGTTCCTTTTAAGTATCTCAAAACCCTTTTAACTGCTGACCAATGGGCTCGGCCAGGGTTTGCGCTGAATTGGCTTGAACAACATGCTGCAAAGCATATGTCTGGTCGAGTCATCTGACTCAAATACAAAATGCAACCAATTGCTTCACGGTAAGGAACTTTCTTCATTTCTTCTTTGGTCGGGTCATCACTTGGTTCAAACTCCTTGGTTATCTTCTGATTTGGGTCCATCGGCGTTTCTGATGGATTTGCATTTTTCATATTAAATTTCTTCAATACTTCATTTATGTACATATGCTGGTTAATCCATATTTTGCCTTCTTTTTTGTTTCTTTTGATGCTTATGCCCAGATAATGTTTCGCTTCTCCCATGTCTTTGGTTTTGAATTTCCGATTTAATCCTTGGATGATCATATTTTTCTTCTTCTCTTGATTTGTAAATAATAATATGTCGTCTACATAAACTGCTAAAATCGATATTTCATTTCCATTCATTTTTTGATATATACATTGATGAGTTTTCATCTGTTTAAAACCCATTTACTCCAATGTATTCGATAGGATTTGATTCCAAGAACGGCTTCCTTGTTTAAGCCCATATATCGCCTTTTGAAGTTTGTAGACTTCATCTTCATGTCCTTCAATCAGGTATCCTTCAGGCTGTTTTACATAAACTTCTTCTTTTAGCCTACCATGTAGAAACCCAGTTTCTACGTCTAGATGTGTTATATCTAAGTTATATTGTGCTGCCAAAGCTAGTAAGTATCTAATCGACGCCATTCTTGCTACCGGGGCATAAGTTTCTGTGTAGTCTTCACCATATTTCTGCGAAAAACCTTTTACTACTAATCGAGCTTTGAATTTTTTTATTTCATTTTCTGGATCCCTTTTTGTTTTAAATACCCATTTAGTTTGAATAGCCTTTTTATTTTCCGGCAATTCTGTTAATATCCACGTTTTGTTCTTCTCGATGGATTCTATTCCATCCTTCATGGCATCTTCCCAATGTTGTTTTTCAGGACTTTGTCTGGCTTCCTCAACGGTAAGCGGGTCTATGGAATCTGAATTAAAAGTAAGGTAAGTTACGTAATCATTAGAATTTGTTGGTTTTCTCGTCCTTGTAGATCTTCTCAGTGGAGTACTTGTTTGATTTTCTTGGTTACGTACATTTTCATTTCCACTTTCTATTGATTCCGATTCCGTTTCGTACACACTTGAGTTTTCCTCTAGGACAGTGTCGTATGAACTGGAGGTGTTTTCAGATTCTTCTCGATTCGTTTCATTATTTATCGTTGGCTCTTCTTCCTCTTCTTCAATCAAATCTTCTTCTAAATTACGCGGATTTTCTAAATTATCTTCGCTCGATGAAGAAAATATGGGTAAATTATTATTATTTGTTTTTTGATTCTGCTGTACATAACCTTTTTGATTCTCAATGAATATAACATCCTTACCTTTCACTATCTTGCGTGTTTTATTTTCGTATAATCTATACGCTTTGGAATCTTCAGGATATCCTTAGAACACACAATCTGTAGATTTTACATCCCATTTTTTTCTCTTTTCTGTTGGGATATGCAACATCGCTTTACATCCAAAGACTTTGAGATTTGATAGGTCTGGTTTTCTACCGGTCCATACTCCTTCTGGCGTTTCATTACCTAGGGATTTTGTTGGTGATCTGTTTATTAGATATACCGCAGTTGATACTGCTTCAGCCCAGAACATCGTGGGTAGTCCAGCTTGCGTTAACATGCATCTGGCTTTTTCTACGATGGTGCGGTTCATTCTCTCTGCGAGTCCATTCTGTTGTGGCGTATATTGCACCGTAGTTTGATGCCTGATTCCTTGAGCTTTAAAAAAATTCAGAAGATCATTATTTATATACTCCTTTCCATTATCCGATCTGATCATCTTTATTTTCCTATCTGTTTGATTTTCTATTAGAGCTTTAAACATCTCAATTATTTCGGGAACTTCGCTTCCGTACTTTAGAAAATATACGAATACTTTACGTGTATGATCATCTATGATGGTGAGAAAATATTTAGATCCGCCTATTGAATCCTTTTCCATCGGACCGCATAAGTCTGTATGTAGCAAATCTAATTTATTGTTTGCTCTTTTCAAGGATGTTTGGAAGGGTAGTCGCTGCTGCTTTCCTTCGATGCAGGTTGGACAGGTGCTGTCACTGCAGTTGAGTAAATCGTATCCCTCGACGCTAGTTTTTAACTGTAGCATCTGTTTTCGGTTCAAGTGTCCTAATCTGTGATGCCAAAGTATACCTTTATCGCTTGCTTTCGCTGACAATGCTGATGCCTGTAGACAATCTAATTTGTAAACATTCCCTGTATCCGTTGCTGTTGCTATGACAAACCCTTTTTCGTCTTGTATTTGACATCCCTGTGCATTAAAATTGACATATAAGCCTCGTTTGGTTAATTGTTTCACCGAAATTAAATTCGTTGATAAATCGGGTACATACAGAACATTTTTTTATGTCTATAATTTCATTTTCACCGTTTACTGAAACTGAGACTTTGATATTGCCCTTCGCAACTGCTATCACTTTCTGTGAATTCGCAATGTTTATTTTGATATGTGGAATGTCTCCTAACTTTTCAAACCAATGTTTATTTTTCGACATATGATTCGACGCGCCCGAATCTATATACCAGGTGACGTCATCAATTGAATTATCGACACTTTTACTTTGAAATGCTCTATATTCGTAATTCTTATTGCTATGTTGATTCATATTTTTCTGTTTGATAGGATTGCGGCAATGTTTTGATATATGACCAAATTTATTGCAGTTGAAACAGCGAATATTCTTTAATTTATTAAAATTATGCTTGTTACCTGGTTTATCCGGAGCTCTTCTTGTTTGAAGTGCTATATCTGATTCGGTACCTTCAACATGCGCGCTTTGTTTGATTTCTTGCAGAAGTTTTGTTTTTATAGAGTCTGCGGTAATCGACGTTCCTGAATTTTCGAGTCCCATTATCATCGGCTTATATTCCTCCGGCAATCCTGCGAGTAAGATGGTCCCTATCCATTCATCCTTCACCTCGAATCCAAGATTATTCAATCTATGTGCCGTTGAAATAATAGTATTAACGTATTCTTCGACATTTGCACTTGTCTCCAACTGTGTCGTAGTTAAAGTTTTTAACAATCCTACTCTTCTTGTTAGTCCCGAGTCTTCGAAGGCTTTCTGCAGATTATCCCAAGCTTCTTTGGGAGTATTTGCGGATTGTACATGGATATAATTGATCGGGTCGATTGATAACGTAATTTTTGCCTTTGCCCGAGTCATTTTTCGGACATTTCCAACATCGGCTGCTACTTCCTCTGTTACACAACCCCATAAATCTTCGTGTTCCAAATATGCTTGCATAGCAAATTTCCATGTTGTGTAATTTTCTCGGCCAAGTAATTTTTCTATTACTGTGGAATTATTTGACGAGGACATTTTAACACCACACTCGCGCACGTGTTCGTCGATTATTGTGTTTGTACCGGTATTCGAGAATTATTCGAATAAATTCGACGGAACTAAAAAAAAATATCGATCCTTCCGTATTCGCGATTATCTAGCACCTTTTGCTCATTAGAAATCGCAATATATTTCTGGGTCCATAACCTGATGGGGAAGGATTTGTTATAGATTCAATCAATACACGGTTTAGTTCAATACGTGCGTTTAATATATCAACCGAGTGGTAAACGTACAGAAGTGTCGATTGGATATAAAGAGACACGAGAGACAATTATACGCGTGCGCGCACATGCGCCTGATAAGAGTAGAAACGATAGTAGAAGATATAAGAGCGCGTAGTTTGAACTCAAGAATAAAAATTATAATTATTATATTCCAACAGTTTTCCCCTTCTCGAAGGTACTATCTCGTTCGTGCGAATGCGTATACTGCTTAAATGGTCTGGTTGAGTAACACAGGACCGCAGTTTGAAGAAAGAATTAGTATTTCTTAAGGAAATACTAACCGATGGAGCGAACACAACCGTGTGTCGGTGAGGATGACCGCGTAGCGTGCCGTAACGGTAGTTGTAGTAGAAGTAGTAGTGGTTGTAGAAGTGGTTGTAGAAGTGGTTGTAGAAGTGGTTGTAGAAGTGGTTGTAGAAGTGGTTGTAGAAGTGGTTGTAGAAGTCCTAAGAAGGACTGATGTTATGTGAATATATTGTTGCTTCAAAGAAGTCGAGAAAAGAGTGGTTGAAAATGAAGAAATCATGCGATATTTAAAGGGCTCGATTTTCCTTCAAGGGCAACGATTGGTCAAAGGTCGCGCGGGGAATAGTTCTTAGTTTGTACCAATGAGAGTTCAAGAAGCTCGCTCTCAGTGGTACTCAAAATCAAAAATTGTCCGTCTCATAATATTTCGGGTATCTGGAAAATTATCTACTATTTTATCTGATGTTCAAATCCTCGACGCGCTACGTTCCTCCCACGCTTTACGTTAAGCGTTCGAAGAGTTGGACTCAGATGAATTTCCTTATTTTCATGTATTTCAGGATTATATATATATATATATGTAACTTTGATTTTTATAGAATAATTGATTTGATTCGGAATTTACGATGAGAATCTGGTTTTATGTTGTGGTGAATGTAATTAATACGATTATTTGGAATATTGAAATATTTTTCGAATCGTTACTTTGAACTGAATTTTTTTTACATGAGAATTTGCATTTGCATATATATATATATATATATTCACTAGGGTGATTTCATAGATGTTAATTCTTATGATTACGAGTATTTATCATATATTTAATCATCTTTTATCAAGGCTTCTCTAGGTTTTTATTCTGTTAAATCGTGTTACTTTATAGGGTGAGGGAGAGAGAAACACACATATATATACGTATACACATGTATCAACATGACGTTGAATTCTTCGATTATATGGTTCAGGGTATTTTGTTTAATCTTCATTTAGATTATTTAATCATGATTCATCCAATGAATTAAGAGAAATCAGCGTAGCAGAATTTTATCGGTTTCTGTGAGTGAAATGAGGAAAGAGTGAGAGAGACAGTGACATTCGAAGTTACTAAATTTATCGAACTCTTATTCGTTGATAGTTATATAGGATTATCTGTTTGTAGATCTACAAGGGCAGGATTATTTGATTGAATTTATTCGTTCATTTATCAATAAACCCATTCAAGGTTGTTGGTGAAAAAGAGCTCAAAAAGAGTTCTTCGGTAATATTTGTGTAAGATAATGATTTACTATCATGAAATATGTGTTGATTTATACAAATTCGATAATATTCGAAGGGATGGAAGAAGAATTCACATAGTTTCAAAAGATTATGAAGAGTTCCAAAAGTTTGATGAAATTTATTGGAAGTTTGAAAATACTGAGAAAATTTACTGGAAATCAGAAAAAGACGAGAGAAGAAGGATTCCTCTATTATTTAGAAAGAGTTCATAAAGAGTTCATATGAACAGTTGATTTGAGATTATCAAAAGAAATTATACTCAATTATACGTATCGAATGGCAAGAGAGAGAGAAAAGGACAAAGATAGAGAGAGAGACATAGTGTTCTAAAAGATAAATTCATCTATATATATAATTTGAAATTTGATCAAAGTTGTTGATTAATATTGAAATATTCTATAAGAATGTTCACCAAGCTGAATATCTGTGATGAAAATTTTACAGAAGTTTTTATGCATAGTTTTGGGATTGAGACATATTTCTTCGGTTGTAAGGAGACATGAGTTTCAGAATCTATCAAATTTTTGTTCCACTCCACTTTATTTTTTTGAAATAAATTCTTTTCAACTTTTCTTTTTCAACTTCCCGCTGTTGCAGGATAAATCTCATTGTTATATCTATATACGGGCAGAACGATACGCTTGTTTCATTTATTTTTTCAATACAATAATGTTTTCTTGGAAATGATAAATTACCTTGGATACAGTTTAAATAAACTGAAGTTACAATATACCAAAAATCTTTCACATATCCTTTGGATAACCAATGTACTCAGTCGCTTATATTGATTTCATATCTTTCTTTTTCAAACAGAGCTTGTCTTTCTATATCCCCTCGAAATTCCGAATGGAGTGGAATTTTCCTTTGGAACGTGTTTTAAAATTTTGTTTTGAAATTGAAACGATAATACAATGGGTGGAACTGAATTTCAAATATGAAAAATAATATTCACCTCTTTATTTTTACCGTGTGCGGAATTTTTAATGAATTCAAGAAGAAAAGACCCCGCTCTCGGAAAATCTCCGAGCATATTTAATTCAAAGTTATTTCTGAAGGTTTAGAGAGTCATGAAAACTGTTCAGGAACTTTGTGCGAATCCACACAGTAGTTTTCCAATCAACTGACCAGTATGAATGCAGTAAATCATGGAATATTTTCATTCAGAAACTTTGTACGAATCCATACAGTAGTTTTCAAATCAACTGACCAGTATGAAATGGCTAGCGTTCAGGTGCTACACTGTAAAAAATCTTCCTTGTCAACTACTCATATCTCAATTGGAAGATCACAGTTTTTTTGTTGAAGTACTACGTTCAGCATAGAGGAAATAAATTTTTATCGTGAAAGGCTTACGCTCAACGTAAAAGAAATAAATTTTTTTTGAAAAGTCCTACACTCAGCGTAATAATATGACACAAGTTTGGAAATTGTTCACGCTCTGTGTAAGTTATAAAGTTTTCTACACTGAGCATGGGTAATTTACAAACTTTTGTGATATGACTTTCCAAAAAGTCTGAGTGCAGGACTCTTCCGAGAAAAAATTTATTTCTCCTATGTTGAGCATAAGACTTCTGCAATAAAAATTTATCTTTCCTATGCTGAAACATTTATCTTCCCTATGCCGAAACAACAAAAAAACTGTGATTTTCCAATTCAAATATGAGTGATTCCCAACAAAGATTTTTTACAGTGTAGCGCCTGGATGCTAGCCATTTCATACTGGTCAGTTGATTTAAAACCTACTGTATGAATTCGTTTAAAGTTTCTGAATGAAAATTTTTCATGACTCACTGAATCATAATGGTCCGTTGATTTGAAAACTACTGTATGGATTTGTACAAAGTTTCTAAAAATTTTTCATGACTTACTGAACCTTTGGAAATTACTTTGAACGAATTTGATCCATAATTACGCGATCCTCAAATCCCTATGGAACGGAATATGTTCGTTTTATTTGCGACACATATTGAGAATAGGAATTTGCGAGAATACAGATATTCAGGATTAATCATATTCATAAATAGACTCATTTGAGAACAGAAATAATTAGGAATAGGAATATTTGAGAGGAGAGATATTTACGAATAGAGATATTCGAACACAGACTGAAGGGAGAATAGAGGAATATCTCTTTTTTCAAATATTCCTATTCCTATGACTGAATAACTATATTTCTGAATATTCTTACACTCCATAAGTCTTTTCCTGAGGGTATCCCATTGACCCCACAGTTACTAAATCTCTCTAAAAAAACAACCAACCAGACCCTTTATTGGTACGTAACAAGGTCTGGCTGGTTGATTTGTTCCATTTAATTCAATTGTCATAGAGTATTTTGGGTTGAGAGATTTAGTAACTCTAGGGTCTATGAAATGTTCAAAATGTATTCAAAGTGATCCATGATCATTGAAAAGCAATATTGTATCGAATATCCAAACCATTTATTATTCATGATATTTGAGAATTGAATCATTCCAAAACCAAGATGAGTGAAAATAAAAATAAACGTTTGTAACAACACAAATATAATCCAACTTGAATGGAACAGCTGAAAAGATGGAACTTTGGAAGAAAACATTCAGAATGAATTGTCACATCCAGTCACATCAGTCAAGTTCACTTGCAGTTGTTCTGCAGCAATTTCTATGATCAGAATGTTGTATCTGCTCAATTTTCGTCGAGTTGATCCTGAACAGTCTCTCTAATCATCCGTCAATTGGTCAGTGGAATGCACCCGATGCAAAGATTTGTGGTATATCCACTGCACTCCTATCTTTTCTGCATTTCCCTTCAACGCTACCTAATGATCATGGTAGGATTCAACGTACAGATGTGTGGTACATCCACATCATTTTTCTTCATCCACCTATGATTCTGTTGGAAGAATCTGATAGTGGTATTATTCAACTCAAGGACTTGTATATCCATTGTTTTGCCTTCTTTTTATTTTCTTATGACGCTACCTAATGACATTGATCATTGTGGTACATAACATAAAGATGTATGGTACACATGCATCCTTCCTGCTTTTTCTTCATCTATCTGTGATCCTATTGGAAGAACCTCAATACCTAACGCAAGGACCTGTGGTATATCCACTGCACTCCTGCCTTTTCTTCATTTTCCTTCTACGCTCCCTGATGATATTGATCGTGGTGGTAAGTAACATACAGATGTATAGTGAACCTGCATCCTTTCTAGTTCTTCTTGATTCACCTGTAATTTTACTCAAAGAATCTACGGAAACCATTTTGTATATAGTTCATAATTTTGATTCGAATGTCATATTTTCTGTTTCATTATTTGTCCACGATTCTGATTGCAGGATAGTGGATACTAGCAGACTGTCCATTAGAGATGATGTTATATCCATTATACTTTTGCCTGTAAAAAAAATAGCGAATGAACTTCAATAATCACCCTTGAGCAGGCTCGGTATGATCTTTTTCATCGACTGCCTACGATCCCAATTTGAGAAATCGACAGTGGAGCCTTCCGAAGTAGCTGGTCATCTGGTTTTGACCAGCCACTTCGGAAGGCTCCAGTAGTTGACTGTCCGTCAAAACTTATGATATATCCCTGCCTTTCTGGTATGTGAAGGAATTGCAAATGAACTTCAACCTTTTACCTTGAGCATGCTCGATATGATCCATTTGATCATTTTCCAACGACTCTAACAGGAGAATCTGATATTAGATTGTTTGCAAGGGGGTTATGGTATATCCGATAAGATTTCACATAAAAAGTAATGTATCAATTTGGATCATTCTTTTCGACTAGACCTTGTATGATTCATTTGATCATTAGCCTGTGGGTCTGGTGGGAAGAACCAATAGTAGCAGACTGTTCATCAGGGATTACAGTATATCTGTTGAACTTGTGTCTGTAAAGGAATATTGTATTTCATGGATAATACACATCATACAGAGCTCACCTTTTTATATTTTTCAATTTTTCAAATGTAACAAACGGATCTATACCCAAGCAGCAACGGAATTTCAAAGTATATACGAAGTAGAAACGTTCGTAGAATGTACGGATGAGATACGAAGAACACATAATGAATGTTCATAGAATGTTCGAATGAGACTATTTCAAATATACTTAGAACGTACGCAGTACATTCGAAACCTACGATATACATTCAATCGACGTTCAATCAACGTGCCGTCGTATATCCGGTTACATACGTTCGATAAATATGCATAGCACCTATAGAACGGTCTCATTCGAATGTGCATAGAACATATCCCGAATATTCGAAGAACGTTTATAATATATTCTGGTGCTGTTCGGGTAGCTTCCTCACACTTCTCCAATGTTTTTTTCTATAGATAAGCTCATCATTCATTCATTTTTCATCAATTTTTTTTTGTGATACAAACGTCAAATTATTTGTATTTCATTGTTTATTGTTGTCCTAATTACATAAACTGTAACCACCTGCAATCCATCCATTTATTCAATTATCCTCTCAATATGATAATAACTTGTCAATAATAACCTCGTCACATCGCTTCATTGACAGATTATTTATGTTTCTAATGAATCGATTATCGATACAATGTATCGCAATGTATACCAGATTATACATACAGATATGAAATCAACGTTATTGGATGTTTGGATTATAATATACATCAACTGAAGTGAATGCTATTGGATATTGGAAGAAAGAAAGAAGGACAGAATATTGGAGAGACATTTGGATGAAGATGAAGCAGAAATGAAGCATACGTATCACAGATTTGTATACTAGTTATCGCTGTTTCATCGGATGACCTCATAGGCAAATATAGAAAAAACAGGAGCGCAGTGTAATATATAACATAGATCTTTGCGTTAGCCACACATCATGATCAACAAAATTCATAAGATCTATTCAAATAGAATCGCATAGGATTTTGAATAGCTCAATGAATCTAACCAGATCTCATTGAAAATTTCCGGACTGACTTCAGCCGAACGTTGTACAAGATTCCATAAGATTTGACAAGGTTCAGTAAGCCTCTTCAATACAGTTGTTCAATTCAAATTATGATGAATGAATTGGTGAATTAGGTATACTTTCCTTGGTAGAACAGCTGGACTTCTGTCAGTTCCTTGATGAAGCAGACCAACATTTGGATGAAGATAAAGCAGAAATGGAGCATACGAATCACAGATTTGTATACTAGCTATTGCTGTTTCATCGGATGACCTCATTGGCGAATATAGAAAAAGCAGGAGCGCAGTGTGATGTATAACATAGATCTTTGCGTTAGCTATACATCATGATCAACCAAATTCATAAAATCCATTCAAATAAAATCGCATAGGATTTCAAATCACTCCAGCAAGATTCCATAAGATTTGACAAGGTTCAGTGAGCCTCTCTAATACAGTTATTCAATTGGAGGTCTGGATTTAATAACTCGTTGAGCGCTCGAAAACGTGAAAAAGTATTGTCCAAGTTATAATCTTTGGCGTGAGAAAAAAGTTGGAATTTTGAAAAACAAAAAATACTGGGTGATAGTTCTTGGAAAATCAACCCGAGTCTCTATTTGTCATTTTTTTCTAGGATCGATAGTTTTGATGAAAAAAAATAAAACTGCACATTTTTTTCTACCTTAAATCATCATTTTCTAACATTAAATTCGTTCGATCTCATTCATTTTTTGAAGGATCAGAATAAAACTTACAGATTCTGATCCCTGAAATTCCAAAGAAGACGACAGTGTTTGAAAAAATTGTGAAAGTTGATAACAAACGATTGATTTTTTGATCCGAAGTGAAAATCATGTTTTCCACGCTTTGCATTGAAAAAGTGGTGGGGGAAGTATGAGCTACAAAAAACTTCCAGCGACGAAGTTGTTCGCTAGTGTATAGACCAACTTTGTGGAGAATTTCAACTCGATTGGATTATTACTCTGGAGAATACAGCGATTCATTTACAAGCGCGTGACCCATATTCGTGATGATTCTCACATAGTTGCAGGTTGAATATGAGAGGCTACACGAAACATTATGTCCACTCGACTTCTCACCGCAAGTTTATATTCCTTGAGTTGGAGAATCCAAATATCGAACTATTTTTGCAAAATTCATGTCCGATCCTCAGTTATAAACAGTTTGATTGTTTGAAACGTGTTCATAGCCAAAAGTTCGGTATTCCAGGAGGATAATCGTTCGGGTGAGAAGATTTCTGCATTTCTCGGGGAGAGATTATCTATTGAACTCATTTCTCAATATTTATTTGGATCTTTCATTTGGATAATTCATCAAGAATTGAGTGAGTAATTTTTCAATTTTTATTACAAAAAGTTTTCCAAAGTTTGGAACTTTAATTATCTCACATAATTACATAAATTGAAGTATAACACAGATTTCCTTTGCATGCAATTTCTTATCCTTTTTCGAAAAAATTTTTTTGTATTTTGTTTTTCCTGGAATTCCTTTCTCGCAGTTTCCTCTTTTATAGAGTTCTTTTAGATGATGTTTTGCCCATCGGTTCCACCATCATCTTATCAAAGCTTTATCGAAAACATTATTGAAAAAATTTTCTCTTTCCGACCTCAAATAAGGCATCAATGCTTCAACGTCGTTGATTTTCCCTTCCGTTAATCCAATCCTATCGGCTGATTCAGTAGTGAGTGATTCATCGAATTCAATGTGCGATACCAACTCATGTTCCGTCGGTGCTCCATTGAAAGTATTGAAAATTTGTACGTGATTATTTTGATATTAAATGATTTTCACAGGTTTACTTATTTGTAATTTTTTCGGTATATCCACTTTCTTTGGAAGGAGACTTCCAAAATTTTTCACAATGCAGTCGGTTTCTCTAATCACTGTGAATGGCGAGTTCCTCGCACTCTCTATTAACCGAATGTAGTCATCTTGCGTTTCCAGTGTTTCAATTTTTTTCTCCTTCTGACCATATGGACCAAAGTTGCGATCACAAGAGCAATAAGAATGACCACGAACCGGATATACATGATGGATTTCAATTTGTGATTTTTTCGATAACATCGACAAAAGAGTTAATAATCAATAATTTTCATTTTGCCCCCCGCATCCATCCAAAAACAAGTACATTTTGTCATAATAATCAATCTTCAATTCTCTTTGTATGGTATCCCAAAGAAAATTACACACAGTGTTTGCTCCTTTTTTTAAGTTTCCTTCCATATAAAAATACATACAGCTTCTCCCATGATTACTAAAAACATGTACATTGAAAATATTCAGCCAAATAAGTCGACGGTAAAATTGTTCAGAGACAGGAATTTTTGGCAAAGGCAAGTTTTGGCCGAAATCAAATTCTAGACACAGAACATTTAGTTCAGCTAACATAGCTCTCTTCAGAATTTTATCTTCCTCTACACTCTTCTTATGGTTTTCTGAATCAATATCAACTTTATCGCTATTTCTGTGCTCGGAACAAAAATTACAGACGTCAGTGCGAGGTTTGGAGAAAGTAAAATTAACTTGATGATTGAAATATTTATAATCAGTTGATTTTTCAATTGGAGGACTTGGATCACCTGTTTTGTTCTTATAATATTCAATGAATAATTGGTATAAGGTAGATATATCCAAGTCCGAATGATCAAAATACTTCAAAGAAGAACTTTCACGACCATGGTGTGAATCAGAATGTGGAATACATACACAATGTTCATACATCATGTTTTTCAAATCATTGGATAAAAGAATACAGTGATCAATTTTGTTGCGATTATCTTGCAAAGCCTTACCCTCAAGAATTGTTTTTTGCACACTTGAAAATCTACCTCTCTGAATATTCAATAAAAGACATAAAAAATGTTGACAAACGGGTACGTTTCCGTACATAGAAACGAAATAATAAGACCACAAATCAACTGTTTTTTCAGCGTTTTCATTCGGACTTGGAGATTCCTTCTTCATTGTTTGTTGCAGTCAAATATTTTGTGAATTGTAATCTCCAGGAAACCAAAACGAGGTGTAGAATTCGTGTTGATGTAATCCGTTGGTGTTGCGAAAACATTCTTTCTTACAGCAGAACATTACGGGCTGAGGTACCTTCGCTGGGACCATGTTTTTTGAGCTTGATATATATTCTTTTCCGTGTTGAATAATTGATACATATACTTAATAAAAATGAAATTCATGATACGATCGATTACTCTATTTGAAAAGTCCAATATGTTCCAATAGAAACTCATAGACTCTGTGACAACACGACACGGTTTTCTAAAATAAATTTTGTTTTTCACCGGTACTTATCCCATTTCTCTGATTGTACAAATAAATATCAATAGAATGTTGCCTCTCACACAGAACCTAATGAAAATCCTATAGTGGTTGTAACAAAACCATACGACAAATCCGCAGTCAACTATTGAAATCCATAAAATGACACCTATTAGTTCCTATTAGAGCTCATGCATACAGCTTTATACCATAAATCAATATTCAGATATTATATCAATATCAATATATTCAATATATTCATATATTCAATATTCAATATCAATGTTCAGAAATAGCATACTTCGTTCCTTAAAACTTTTCTTTTATTATTCTTCCAACTACTTTCATCTCTCGTCCTTTTCCTGACAGTTCGCGCATGATTTTCTCCTGACATTTTTCATCAACGATAATATAATGGATAACAATAAAGTATTACGACAGATTCGAATATTGTATCGAGAACGGATTATATTTCTTCAATCATGCACCTTGTACATAACAAACTGCACAATGAAACACATCTATAACGTCACTAAGCAGTTGAATCTTGAGAATCATAAACATAGCACCGAAACATTGAACACGTGTGTTTTGAAACAAATGAATCCGATCAGCCTTCTCCTCATCCCTCGCCACATTGAAGTCTTCAGCGTTATCGGTGAACCTGAGCCACTTGGGAACCCGGGTCGAAAAATTGAAACGATTTTCATCCTCGTCATTTTTTAATGTTTTTTTAGCACAGAAATAGTGACAAAGTGAACATTGCATTATAAAACCATCAAAAAAGTGTAGAAGAACAAGAAAATTTGAAGGAAGCTATGTATGCAGAAGAACATGTATTTATGGTCTGGATTTGATTCCAGCCAAAAACCTCATTCCGCTCAAAATGATAAGAAGAAATGAACACAAAGAAGCCTGTAGAAAAAATTTGATAAAAGAGGAGACTGCGAAGAAAGAATTAAAGGGGAACAAAATACAACAAATGAATCGGTGAAAGCACTTGACAAGAGGAAACTTTTTTGAACAGGAATAAGGAATTGCATGTAAAGGAAATCTGTGCTATACTTCAATTTATGTAATTATGTGAGATAATGAAAATTCCAAACTTTGGAAAACGTTTTGTAATTAAAATTGAAAAATTACTCACTCAATTCTCGATGAATTATTCAAATAAAAGATCCAAATAAATATTGAGAAAAGAGTTCAATAGATAATCTCTCCCCGAGAAATGCAGAAATCTTTTCACCCGAACGATTATCCTTCTGAAATACCGAACTTTTGGCTATAAACACGTTTCAAACAATCAAATTGTTTATAACTGAGAATCGGACATGAATTTTGCAAAAGTAGTTCGATATTTGGATTCTCCAACTCAAGGAATATAAACTTACGGTGAGAAGTCGAGTGGACATAATGTTTCATGTAGCCTCTCATATTCAACCTGCAACTATGTGAGAATCATCACGAATATGGGTCACGTGCTTGTAAATGAATCGCTGTATTCTCCAAAGTAATAACCCAATCGAGTTGAAATACTCCACAAAGTTGGTCTATGCACTAGCGAACAACTTTGTCGCTGGAAGTTCTTTGTAGCTCATACTTCCCCCACCACTTTTTCAATGCAAAGCGTGGAAAACATGATTTTCACTTCGGATCAAAAAATCAATCATTTGTTATCAACTTTCACAATTTTTTCAAACACTGTCGTCTTCTTTGGAATTCCAGGGATCAGAATCTGTTAGTTTTATTCTGATTCTCCGAAAAATGGATGAGATCGAACGAATTTAATGTTAGAAAATAATGATTTAAGGTAGAAAAAAATGCGCAGTTTTATTTTTTTTCATCAAAACTATCGATCCTAGAAAAAAATGACAAATAGAGACTTGAGTTGATTTTTCAATTATTCAGAGGTATCGACTCAGCAAATTCTTTGTGCTCACAATGAGAGTGCTATCTTTTCCCTTCAAAATGCCACCTCAAGCGGGAGATATCTTGGGAAGAAAAAATTTTAGAGCCAATTTAGATAAAGCATAAAAATAGCGATTTTCAAAAGTTCTGATTCAAATATGCGGAAACGAGCGTCCATGAAAATCAAAGGTGCGTGAATTTCGTTCTTTGGAACCCTAAAGAAGATTCCCTCGAAGTTACAGCAAAATCTGAAATGGGTCAACAACGATTTTTTTCATTTTCAGACGATTTTATATGGAATGACTCATCAATCAATTCCTTTTATCACAGATGTTGATGGAAAAAGTAATTGATCCGTATTTTAGTTTGATTTCCTCTGTCAGAATACCGTACATGGATCATGTTGAAACGATGGAAGGAAATGTGCTAAGACTGAGACAAGCTTGGGGTTTCCAGTTTTGTCAATGACCGCATATAAGTGCGGTGTAGGAATTAGTGAACAATGCTGTACAGAATAGGAATGAAAGTTCGAACAAATTGACCGAAAAAAGTTCGAATTATGGACAAATAAAGTTTCGATAGCGGTCTGTGAGACCGGGATTACGGTTAAACGGTTATCTCTCCAACCACATGCTCCCGCCCAGACAGTACAACATGCCACTGGAGCGTTCGTGGAAGGTTTATAGAAAGTAGGGGAGGTTCTGAACGTTCAGAAAACGTCCCGGAGGCACGTGGTGCTGTTAGAGCATAACCCCGGTCTTACAGACCGGTGCACTGAGAAAAAAAGCAATATGGTCACATAGACAATGCTCGCTTGATGAAGGATTTATGGTTATAGTGAGTTGGAATTTGATTATGATAACCAGGAAAACAAAACGAAATCACATAAGTCTGGTTGTGACGAGTACATGACATGGTCAAAGTTAAAAATATGGTTGTGGGAACCAAATCATTTTCTCAGTGTATCAAAACTCCATTTGCCCGTGATGTGAACTTTTTTGGTCGATTTGTTTGGAATTTATTCCTATTCTGCACATAATTTTCCACTAATTCCAATACATAAACCCACTATCCCACCCCTCAGACATTCCTAATAATATGCAAAATGTTTTCTCCAATTCTAACAACTTTGAACATCTACACTGTAAAAAAAGTGCTTTCTCAATTTCACATAAATTGATGTGGAGCAATTAAGATAAATTTTGTATCAATTTTCGAAACTGTTTTGACTTTTCATATGAAATTGTATGAGATCTCATTTTTATATGAATTTCGATACATTTTGCAGTGAATTTCATGAACTCATGATTGAACTTGATTTCAATTACAAGTTTCAGAATTTTCATATTCACCTGATATTGGAAATTTTAGACTATTTTTCAGAGTGCACTGTAAAAAATATTTGTATTAATTTTGAGACAAAAGTTTGGGAGCAATTGACACACATATTTTGATATTGAATCTCCCACACTTGTATTGAAATTCCAAGACAATATCATCTTGAAACGGTTTCTATACAAAAATTGGTTCGAATTTTATAAAATCTGTGGTGAATTTAACCCATTAATGCGCAAAACGACGATTTTGTGCATGCATTTTCAAGGAAACCATAGCCATACAAAAAAACGTTTGATTCATTCCAAAATCCTACATCGGGGGTTTTCGAGTATGCTCTTTTAGGATTTCATGATAGTCCTAAAAAAAAAAATTCAATAACAAAGTGAATTTTTCAATTGAAACAAAGAACTCTGATTTTTTGACGCAATTTTTTTTTCAAGATCAATTCTCAATGCTTTCCCGTATTTATTTCATCAGAATACCATCATGAATCGTGGTCCGGATGTTTAAACCTTCAGAAACGACGGATAGCAGATTTTTTTTTTGCTCTGATTTTCCCAAAATGGCGGTTTTGTGCTATGATACTTGCACCACTTTTCGCTATGGTACTTGCATCATCAGAAATAGTGGCTTTGGAGGTTTTTGGGGTTGTTCAAACCGAATCTTAGGTCGGATTGTCAACATTCAAGATGGCGGACTCAATATAGCGGACACAATTTTCGAAAAGTCATAGATTCCGACCGGATTCTTGTTTCATGTGTTTTTGGGGCCGCTGATCACGGAATTGAGGTCAGATTATCGGAATTCAAAATGGCGGACACAATTTTCCAAAAGTCATGGATTTCGACCGAATTCTTGTTTTATGGGTTTTTGGGATCGCTGATTACGAATTTGAGGTCAGCTTATCGGAATTCGGAATGGCAGACTATTGGCGGATGATGTTTCTCCTAGTCGTCAGTTTCCGATGCATGTTACAATTTACTGTTTTTTTTTTCATGTATATACAGAACAGAAGCTTCAAGATCAGAATGGAATCGTCACTTTGCCACTGTAGAATTTATAAATTCTACAGCGTTGCCCTGTCCTCACCACGGGGGGGTGGACGATGAAAGAGAACCTTTTTTTTCAATGGTTTTTTACATTTTTATGTTCTTCTCTCTCATTTTTCATAGTTTTTTAGTATTTTCTTTTAATTTTTCATAGTTTTTTAGTATTTTCTTTTAATTTTTCATAGCTTCCACACTTTTTTAAAATTTTCTGTAGTTTTTCTGAAGTTTTTTTTTGTTGTTTTTCCATTTTTTCATAGCTTTTCCGATTCTATATCTTTTGTGGATGCGCTAATTCAAAACAAGTCTTGCAAAAATATAAATTACACGTTTTGCACATTTTTCTTGTTCTTATGGAACAGTCTTGGTGAGAACAATATTTTTGACAGGTGGTTTGTTCCACTTCATGAAGTTTTACATTCGATGTTCCATTCAAATAAGTTTGAGCAATAGCCGTAACAACATCTTCAGTTCCAATCTTCTTATTCTTATCTTCTGTAGCAGTATTGAATAATACGGTTGCATTTGTAATGGACATTTGGATACACCTTATAAAAATCACCCAAGTCCACTTTTTGGATCGAAATGTGGGCAAAACTTTGTTGCAGTGTCGATCATGAATATCAACACCACCCATATGTTTGTTATAGGCACAAAAAGCTCTAGGAAAACATAATTTTCTTCTCATTTTGTCACTCTTGTCATATCGTTCGACAGGAGCAGTAGGATTCACACCAGCAGCCGTGGACAATATCAAGACAGGTTTAGAATCCATTACAGTGATGAAATTAATCCCACTGTTTCTGTCGTACATTGCATGATACTGTCCACGTTCATCATTTTTGCTATCAATTTTATGTTTCATCGGTACTCTATCCTGTCTCATCGTTCCAGTGCATCGTAAGCCAAGTTTTTCCAAATGAATCAGAAGGTCAGCAGAACAAAATGAATTATTAAAATAAACATGGTAATTTTCTACATTACGTGGAGTCGTTACCAGAAGAAATTGTTTCATTGTTTGAATAACAACGCTCTACCAAGAGAACTTTCAGGTAAGATATCGCAGTTCGCATTCTCATCACAGTAAATATCGAAATCGAATAAATATCCATTAGCACCAGCAAGACCCCACATTTTGATATCAAATCTAATTGGTTTAGCTTCGATGAACTGTTCCAAAGAGCACCGTCCGTAATACTTCATCATCATTCCATCCACGGATGAAGCTGATGAAGAAAAGCCGAATTGCAAAATATTTTTTCTCAAAATATTTGTCAAAACTCTTACTCGCCAAACTTTATCTTCCTTATCCTCATCGCCCGGTTCATAAAGTTTCATATTGGACTTGATTTTTTCGAACTCTTTCACACCCATACATGAAGCTACTGGTTCGGCTAGCAAAAATTCATCTCTAGACCAATAGTCTCGTTGCGCCAATCTCTTGTTGGAAGAACTGAGAACTATGATTCCAATGAACTTGTACAAGTCGTCGTAGGGAAGATCATACCCATTGGATCATGTACAGACGATAATAAATTGTTCCACTCCATGTTGAAAGAAAAATTCAAAAATTTCAGTCAAAGAGCTGTTTGAAATTTTTTTGCGGTCGTCATTCCTGAGGAATATTCCATTTTCTAAACTTTCCATATATTTCTTTCCACCATCAATCCAATCATATACGTGATTTGCTCCTAATTTTTTTTTAGAATCGGTGTAGGAATCAAAGACTGTTCTGAAACATTTCAATGGACCAAGATCCATAACAGGATCATCTTCACCTAAAGCGTCATGATCTGAATCGGAGAAACAATCAGATTCCCCAGAATTTTCATTATCTGGTATTACAGAAACATCGTAATGATTGTCATTTTCCCAAATTTCAACTTCAGGTTGTCGAGTTTTTTTCTTGCCAATACCACTTTTCCTTCTAGACATTGCAATCACTTGGTACCAACGTTTCGTGACTATATCTGTGTCACTGATGAAGCATGGAGATTTGAGGGGCTGACAAGATTGTTGTGTACTGTTTGATTGTTGTTTGATAAATTTCAAGTACTCGGCTCGACTCGAAAAAATCATTACTCGCACACCCCTAGAAATCAGTAATTTGTAAGGTGAACAACAATTTTGTCAGCCTCTCAAATCTCCATGATTCATCAGTTACACAGATATAGTCACGAAACGTTGGTAAAAAGTGATTGCAATGTCTAGAAGGGAAAGTGGTATTGGCAAGAAAAAAACTCGACAACCTGAAGTTGAAATTTGGGAAAATGACAATCATTACGATGTTTCTGTCATACCAGATAATGGAAATTCTGGGGAATCTGATTGTTTTTCCGATTCAGATCATGACGTTTTAGGTGAAGATGATCCTGTTATGGATCTTGGTCCATTGAAATGTTTCAGAACAGTCTTTGATTCCTACACCGATTCTAAAAAAGAATAAGGAGCAAATCACGTATATGATTGGATTGATGGTGGAAAGAAATATATGGAAAGTTTAGGAAATGAAATATTCCTCAGGAATGACGACCGCAAAAAAATTTCAAACAGCTCTCTGACTGAAATTTTTGAATTGTTCTTTCAACATGGAGTGAAACAATTTATTATCGTCTGTACAAGATCCAATGGGTATGATCTTCCCTTGGACGACTTGTACAAGTTCATTGGAATCATAGTTCTCAGTTCTTCCAACAAGAGATTGGCTCAACGAGATTATTGGTCTAGAGATGAATTTTTGCTAGCCGAACCAGTAGCTTCATGTATGGGTGTGAAAGAGTTCGAAAAAATCAAGTCCAATATAAAAAACTTTATGAACCGGGCGATGAGGATAAGGAAGATAAAGTTTGGCGAGTAAGAGTTTTTACAAATATTTTGAGGAAAAATATTTTGCAATTCGGCTTTTTTCATCAGCTTTATCCATGGATGAAATGATGATCAAGTATTACGGACGGTGCTCTTTGAAACAGTTCATCAAAGGTGAACCAATTAGATTTGGTATCAAAATGTGGGGTCTTGCTGGTGCTGCTGGATATTCATTCGATTTCGATATTTACTGTGGTCAGAATGGAAACTGCAATATCTCACCTAAAAGTTCTCTTGGTAGCCGCGTTGTTATTCAAACAATGGAACAATCTCTTCTGGTAACGACTCCACGTGATGTAGAAAATTACCATGTCTATTTTGATCATTTATTTTGTTCTGCTGACCTTCTGATTCATTTGAAGAAACTTGGCTTACGATGCACTGGAACGATAAGACAGGATGTAGTACCGATGAAACATAAAATTGATAGAAAGAATGATGAACGTGGAAAGTATCATGCAATGTACGACAGGAAAAGTCGGATGAATTTCATCACTGTAATGGATTCTAAACCTGTCTCGATATTGTCCACGGCTGCTGGTGTGAATCCTACTGCTCCTGTTGAACGATATGACAAGAGTGACAAAATGGGAAAAAAATTATGTTTTCCTAGAGCTTTTTGTGCCTATAACAAACATACGGGTGGTGTTGATATTCATGATCAACACTGCAACAAAGTTTTGCCCACATTTTGTTCCAAAAAGTGGACTTGGGTGATTTTTATAAGGTGTATCCAAATGTCCATTACAAATGCAACCGTATTATTCAATACTGCTACAGAAGATAAAAATATAAAGATTGGAACTGAAGATGTTGTGACGGCTATTGCTCGAAGTTATTTGAATGGAACATCGAATGTGAAACTTCATAAAGTGGAACAAACCACCTGTCAAAAATATTGTTCTCGCCAAGACTGTTCCATAAGAACAAGAAAAATGTGCAAAACGTGTAATGTTTATTTTTGCAAGACTTGTTTTGAATTAGCGCATCCACAAAAAATATAAAATCGGAAAAGCTATGGAAAAATGAAAAAATAACAAAAAAAAACTTTAAAAAAACTACAAAAAATTTCAAAAAAGTGAAAAAGCTATGAAAAATAGAAAGAAAATACTGAAAAACTATGAAAAATGAGGAGGAAAAACATAAAAATATAAAAAACCATTGAAAAAAAAGGTTCTCTTTCATCGTTCACCTCCCCGTGGTGAGGACCGGGCAACGCTGTAGAATTTATAAATTCTACAGTGGCAAAGTAACGATTCCATTCTAATCTCGGAGCTTCTGTTCTGTATATACATAAAAAAAACAGTAAGTTGTAACATGTTATCGGAAACTGACGACTAGGAGAAACATCATCCGTCAATAGTCTGTCATTCCGAATTCCGATAAGCTGACCTCAAATTCGTAATCAGCGATCCCAAAAACCAATGAAACGAGAATTTGGTCGAAATCCATGACTTTTTGAAAATTGTGTCCGCCATTTTGAATTCCGATAATCTGACCTCAAATTCGTAATCAGCGACCCCAAAAACCCATAAAACAAGAATTTGGTCGGAATTTTTGACTTTTTGAAAATTGTGTCCGCCATATTGAGTCCGCCATCTTGAATGTTGACACTACTCCTGATGATGCAAGTACTATAGCAAAAAGTACCATAGGAAAATCCCTGAAAGGGAAGACATTTTCGGATTTTTCAAAATATGGTCCGATTCCGGGTTCCTAAAGTGATCAAAAATTTCTGAAAAAATTCACATGTGTCTCCTCATTATTTCTAAGCATTTTCAATCGTATACAATTCTTTTCGTACAGTCAATAGTTATCTAGAAAAAAATCATGGATATTTCAATATCCCTATGGCACAAAACCGCCATTTTGGAAAAATCAGAGCGAAAAAAAAAATCTGCTATCCGTCGTTTCTGAAGGTTCAAACATCCGGACCACGATTCATGATGGTATTCTGATGAAATAAATACGGAAAAGCATTGAAAATTGATCTTGAAAAAAAAAATTACGTAAAAAAATCAGAGTTTTTTGTTTTAATTGAAAAATTCACTCTGTTATTGAATTTTTTCTTAAAAACTATCATGCAATTCTGAAAGAGCACACTTGAAAACCCCCGGTGTAGGATTTCGGAATAAATCAAACGTTTTTTTGTATGGCTATGGTTTCCTTGAAGATGCATGCACGAAATCGTCGTTTTGCGCATTAATGGGTTAATACACAAAGGTATCCATTGATTGCCTCCAAATTTCGTTTATGAAGTTCACAAATTTTCCCCAACAGTTTAAGACTCAACAAAGGATTGTTCCTGACACATGTGCCAATCCTGGGACAAGCTTGCGTTTTCCTCAGTCTTGTTCTTGCATGGGAAGGTGTGATACGAAATCCCTGTGGAACAGGATTACAAACTTTATAACAATGATATCAATGGATAGGCTACATGTATTGATGTGATACGAAATTTTGTAACACCGAGACGTAAAAAACTTCATATCCGTGTTATGAAGTTTTTTACTGGTTTCTCTAGCGGTGTAGGTGAATTTTCACATGGTTTGCTAATTGGGGAATTTTTATCATGAACTCCCAAGAGTTCTCACTGGATTCCCAGGCTCTCCTCAGGAATTCCTTCCCTAGAGAAAATTTTTCATGGAAAACTGTTGAGAAAAGCAATGGTTTTGGATGGGCGTTTTGAATCGGTAATTCACTATGATGTTATATTTTCCAATCGGTGATTCAGTACGGATCTATAGTTTTCAATGATGTATATAATTTGGAATGGGGGATAAACTATGCTATAAAAATAGTATGTAACGGTGTAAAAATTCACTATAGAAAACTATGGAGAGGAATCATACTATTGAAAACTATTGAAAGCCGTTTGTAACAAGGACGTGGCAACGGCGCGTCAACGAGACGCGACGCACGCCGTTCGTCACAGTCAGTCTCTCGTTAAGCACACCAGACGGGAGAAATCGCCCGTCTACGGCACTCATAACCACGAGACCACGCGTTCATTGGTAAAGGAAGACCCCGGGAAATTACCTGTGCACAGTGCACATAACGAGTGTGACATATTTCTTTCCACACGGAGCACCGTGGGCCCTTCCAGTGGCCACCCCAGCCCAGTGCTGCCAGAAATGAAGGAGCTCCAGCGTTTTACCCCTTCCATGTACCATCGTAGAGCACGCACGCTATAAC
Organism: Gonatopus flavifemur; assembly: GCA_018340375.1. NCBI lineage: Eukaryota > Metazoa > Arthropoda > Insecta > Hymenoptera > Dryinidae > Gonatopus > Gonatopus flavifemur. The sequence goes on from JAFFJZ010000013.1 coordinate 2,213,995, forward strand.
TATATATATGGCATCTATAGTTATAGCGTGTGTGCTTTGCAATGGTATATGGAGAGGGTAAAACGCTGGAGCTCCTTCATTTCTGGCAGCACTGCCCCAGCCTCCTTCTTCTTCTTCTCCATCTTCATTTTCTCCCGACGAGAGTCGCCGCTCCAACCAGGAGGAAGGAAGACGATGGTCATCCATACATTCGACGCGACAGACTCCCACACATATTCACACATACACGGACACGGGTAGGATAAGTAAGTAGGTAAGAGCGATCACCTTTTGTTGAGTATAGGCAAAAATCTCGATCATCCTTTTCTAACAAACACGTAGTATCGATTTCCCTTTTTCCCCTCCTCAACGACCCGCTCCTTCACCCCACGATGAGCGGACCTCGTTGAGTCCGTTATAGTGGCGCCCAACGTCAAAACACACATACATATATTTATACATGATACAAGAACACATACACCTACATAAAAACACATATACACATGGAAATACACACAATTGAACAAAATTCGAAAACGACAGAAGGAAAGCAAACACACGCACAACTACACATACACAAACGAAAGGAAAAAAAACCAGTAAAAAAATCCACCATCCCTGCGGATTCTTACATCCATACGAAACAGAGAAAACAAACATGGACCTCAGAATATCTGAATTTGATTTACAACAAGAATTTCAAGTGAAAATCTGAAGAAAAATCGAACACAAAATACGAACGTACAAACTCAGAAAACACCAATACAAGAATCTAGGGGTGTGCGGGTACCCGAGTCATCGGGTTTTTATCGGGTCGGGTCGGGTCGAGTACCCGTCGGGTCGGGTTTTTCAATTACCCGAGTTTTTCGGGTACCCGATTACATTCGGGTAATTCAAATATAGCAAACGTTTTCCTCAGCAGGGAATATTGTGACAGCAACTCGATCAAGATTGCTGACAAAACATGTGGAAGAGTTGTGCTCCCTCCATTCAAATTGAAAAATATGAAAAAAGAATGATATTTATAAGAAGAATATTTATTTTCATTGATATTCAAGATTCTATATTGTGGTTACTAAATAAAAAATTGGATAATATATTATTTATGAGATATAAATGTGATTATATTTTTCAATTGAATTAAAAAATAAATATAAACATTCCATGAAGCAATTTGGAGATTTCTTAATGCGCTGCATAATCAATTACATGGAGTAACAACCCTAATAGACTTGTAGTGAATATGGCATTCTTCATATTAGAATTGAATTCATATGAAATCCCCTTATTCCTACAATCGCTCAAGACAATTTGTCCTTAAAATATCAACGGCAATGGCAACTTCGAATAGAAGTTGAAAATATCAAATTCAAGCGATTTTATTATATTCGGGTACCCGACTTGGAAAACCCGATTTAATCGGGTACCCGACCCGACCCGACCCGAAAAGAAATACAAATACCCGAACCCGACCCGACCCGATAAAAAGTGCTACCCGCACACCCCTAGAATGCATAACATAATCAAATTCAGAAGGATATGGAATTCAAAATTTAGGATTAGAATTATATGTTATGAAATTTGAAACGTGTGTATGTGTGTATTGAATTTGGAATGAAGTCAATTCCACAGAAACACACGAACATACACACAGGCAAGCTTAGTACGCGACGAAACGCATACAAAGCAGAGCGATAGAAGGACTCGAGGAAGAACAAAGAGTGGCCTTGAGCGAAAGACAGAATACCGTTACCGTGAGGAGAAAGTATACACACGATACATGTACACAGGAACTTATCGAACATAACAGAACGTAACATAGTCACATAGCGAACCAAATTAATGATACAGCAAGATGAAACGGAACATTTGAACTCAAATAAAATTATCAAAATCGAGAACAAAATGACACTGAAAAGACATCAATCGAAACTTTATCCTCTCATCACACGTAAAATAAACCATGAGTAATTGCACAAAATTTTGATTGAACAAAAAATAATTGTGTACGGCAAACACCATAACAACCACACATTCACAACAACACACCACACATACGAACAAACCAATACACATGAACAAATAAGCAGAAGGGCAAGTGATACAGACTCAATACAGAAAACAAATAGATACTTTGCGGAACACCAGCACAATATGACACACATGCAGAATCGGAATGCAAATCTGATAAATTTCCATGAACAAACATTCAACGCATACGACCCCATAACAGAAAATACATTTGAAAACTCACCACAAGGACGAAAATATTACACAACCAACACACTCATGAACAACAGCCTATTAGATAACGACTACACAAAACTAAACAGAACATACACACACTCAGAACCAGAAAGCAGTAGATACACCCAAGCAGCAGACAACATGAATACAAATTATTCTCACAGACATAGTACAATCAGAGGAGCAAACCACCCCAACGAACAACCTACACATTTCAGCTAAACTACACACTCACACGAATACAGACCAATAAAAGTAGTACAAAAAGCCATACGAACACCAAAAGACATCACATTCGCGGTTAGAGAAGACGCAGATGCAGAAGAATATTCAATGAAATCAGCACAACATAAGACGCTATACTCATCGACAGATAAAGGAATGCTCCCTACACTCCCACTAACACTGACAGCTCATCAAGCAGAACAAATGGGAACGGGGAAAACATATGCAAGAATCGCAAAGAACTACTTCTGGCCAGGAATATATAGAGACAGAATTAATTACGTGAGGAAATGCGAAGAATGTCAAGAATGAGGAATTGAACAGGAAAAACCAACAGGATACATGGTTGAAAGAACAATCGCAGAACCCTGGACAGTAGTAGCAATGGACATAATGGGACCAAAACCAATGACAAAAAATAAACACCAATGAATACTAGTTATAACCGACCTCTACACGAAATGGACAGAAATATCCCCAATGAAGAAAGCGAACGCAGGAACAGTACAAAGAACAGTGGAATCATGATTAATATCAAGATGGGGCACACCAAAAGTGATAGTCGCAGACAACAGGCAACCATTTGTAAACAAACCAATGAATAAACTCACAGTAACATTAGGTATCAGGCACACAACAAGACCACCATATCACCCCCAAGCGAGCCCCGTAGAACGAACTAATAAAACGATGAACGCAATGGTTAGAACTTTCCTAGACAAAAACCACAGGGATTGGAATGAATATATGGGAGACCTACAATCCGCAATCAACACAAGCGAACACAGCTCGACAAAATACACACCAGCATTCCTCAACTGTGAGAGAGAGCTTCAACCACTACAATCAACAAAACAAGACACAGAAAACACGGGAGGAATAGAAAACGCAGATATAAAACACTGCACAGATAGGCTGAAAAAACTACAGATAATTAAAGAAGAAGTACAAAAACACTTACTGGGAGCAAGTGGAAAAGAAACACACCATTACATTTCAAGGAGAAGAAACAATGAATTTCGAGTAGGGGACCAAGTCCTAAAAATTAACCACAGATCATCGTCGAAACAGGGAGGTATAACCAGTGAATGGAACAAGGAATACACAGGACCATACACAATCATACCAAAATACTCACTCATAATATATGACTCAATGAACACACAAAGGAACACAATAGGCAGAATACACATACAAGACTTGAAAAGATATAACGAGTGAAAACAATGAAAGACAAAAACAAACAAACGACACAACAAGACACAAACACAACTAACACAACGTATGTTACAGGAGAACATGGACCACGGACAACAACAATGCAACTACTGCAAATATTGGGTAACCACAGTACATATGCCCAAACCCCTGGAGGGTTGTCCCAAGAGGGAAGAAATAGAAAAGAATCAGAACAAAAGGACACTATTATCCAACCCAACACCCGGAGACCCCATGAGAAAATGGATAACAGGCACGCAAAAAACAGGAACGATGGGAGAACAAACACACAAAGTAGCAGCAATCACAGAAAAAATAGACACGCACAAAAATACAACAACACAAACAGAGTGGGAAAACCAAAAAGGACACTCCAAAACAGCACAAACAGAATACGCAACAATGGGATCACAGTCGGAAGAAACACAGACCGGAAAATAACAGACAATAACCAAGAACAGAAGAATACAAACAACAAAAAACAAAGAAACACGAACAAGCAAAACCACAAGTAACACACAAGAACGAATACACCAGACAGACGCACAGATACAAACAAAAATCAACAAAACAGACGCACAAACTCAAATGGACAAACGACAAGAACAGGAAATCAAGGTGAAAATAAACAATATCTCAATTTCCAAACAAGGAGAAGCAACAGAGGAAAAAGTTTTGATGATGTTGGAAATTTTTCAAATATACACAAACAAATTCCGACAGAACGAAACAAGGCAAACTAGAATAATAGGAGAAACAGACAGGAAATAAACGGGAAGAACAAAAGCAAATACAGGCACACACACGTTCGAAAAACAAAAACTACCTCAAGAACACCATAGAATACAAAAAGAAATCGAACATGAGGAAATTAGGAATAAGTGGAAATAAGGGAATCAAACCGAAAAAAAACAAACACACCACTACACAAAATGTAAACACGTAGGAAAGACAAACAAAACGATTGGGAAAAGAAGGGAGAAGGCACACACACACAAAATTGTAAAGTAAAAACACACATAAAAAAACAAATGTGGAAATACTAACGAACGCACACATACATTACGCAAATGCAAAGCACAAGACAGAAACTTACACAAACGAACAAGAGAAAGGAAGAATGTGAAATTGATGGTTTTTTTCCCCTCTTTTCTGTACGTTACGGAACAAATCACTCGCATGTACGAAGTTAATACGAGGTGTATTCAAAAAGTGAGGTGACTTTTCAAATTTCGCGGGCAACGTACTTTCGATTATCGATTTTTTTGTTTTGTTATGTTGGCATACTCTTCCCGAACATCTGTACCAAGTTTCAAGTGCATAGCATTTTTTGTTTGGTTGTGAGAGGCGTAAAGGTTATAAGTGTTTTGCGTGCTCGGCGATTTTTTGCTATCGGAAAATATGGATCAAAGGATTTGCATCAAATTTTGTGTGAAAAATAAAATAAAGTGCTCCGAAACACTCAAAATGTTGACAGTAGCATACGGTGAAACTGTTCTGAGTGAAAAAATGTTTACGAGTGGTGCAAACTCTTCCAAGATGGCCGGGAAGATGCCAATGACGAGCCTCGCTCTGGACGCCCAAGCACGTCAACAACTGATGAAAACGTTCAAGCAGTGAAGAAAATTGTTTTGGAAAATCGTCGAATCACTATCAGAGAAGTTGCTGAGGATGTTGGTTTATCGCTTGGCTCGTGCCATGAAATTTTTTCCAAGGTTTTGAGCATGGGACGTGTCTCAGCGAAGTTTGTTCCGAAATTGCTAAATTTTGACCAAAAAAACCGTCGCATGACCATCGCTCAAGAACTGTTGAATGACGTCAACGACGACCCAGATTTACTCAAAAGGGTCATAACTGGTGACGAATCATGGGTATATGGTTATGATGTCGAAACCAAAGTCCAATCGTCCCAATGGGAGACCCTAGATGAGCCAAGACCGAAAAAAGCACGCCAAGTTCGATCAAATGTCAAAGTTTTGCTCACTGTTTCCTTCGATTACCATGGCGTGGTGCATCAGGAGTTTTAACCATATGGTCGTACGGTCAATAAACAGTATTATCTTGAAGTTATGCGCCGTTTGCGAGAAGCGATACGAAGAAAACGTCCAAAATTGTGGAAAAATAATTCATGGCTTTTGCATCACGATAATGCCCCTGCTCACTCATCTTTGCTTGTGAGAGATTTTTTGGCCAAAAACAACACCACAATCATGCCTCAGCCACCATATTCACCGGATTTGGCCCCATGTGACTTTTTCTTGTTCCCAAAACTAAAGAGACCTATGAAAGGACGGAGATTTGCAACGATTGAAGAGATGAAGACTGCATCGCTGGAAGAGCTCAAGGCTATACCGAGAAGTGCTTATGAGAAGTGCTTTGAGGATTGGAGAAACCGTTGGCATAAGTGTATTGTATCTGAGGGGGATTACTTTGAAGGGGACAACGTAAATATTGATAAATGAATAAATATTTTTTCTTAAAAATACAAAGTCACCTCACTTTTTGAACACACCTCGTTATTTCAAGATTTATAAATTTAAACGGGGGATACCATGTGGGCTACGGAGTGGACCGCACGCGTTCGCGATCTGTTCGTGTAATTATATCGATTGTCGTGTTGGAAACAGTGATTTGAGATCTTCTTGCTGATCGAAGTGATGGATATATCCTTGTCTCTTCAGTGCGGTGATGTAATTTTAGAAGAAGTTCTGAAGTTCCCGGTTCATCCGCATTTTGTGCTGTTACTTTTGAGTAAAATAATTTCTGTGATATATGAGACCCAAACAGTGATCGTCTGTTTTTGAGAATTTCAATTTTCGCGGACAATGAGTTCATTCGAATCATCAAGAACTCACAGTTTCTGCCTTTCTTCCACATATTTACAGCTTGGCCTGTTGAATTCAATTTTTCTTTCAAAAATGCATTCAGTTCCTCGAGCGATTCAATATTCAATCCATTATCAACAAGATTATCCGCTCTATCCGCTCGTTCTTTTCAATCCAGGAAGTTATCGTTCCATGTTTCCATTATCAGCTTGTGGGAATTCTCCCTGAGGACCCGTATTCAATTTGTTATCCGGTTTGTAAAGGTTTCGCTCCATCTGTTCGATCTTGTTTGTATAGTTGAGTTCTGCAATTTTTTGGTCCATCGCATTCAGTCTCTTGTCAAAAGTATTGATCGACTTTTCCCACTTACTGTTATTCACAGCTAGTTCTGCTCTCAACTTAGAAATCGCTTCGTGGTTTGGGTTTTTCATTTCAGTCAATTCGGACTTGAGTGACTGCCATTGCTGGCGATTTTCTTTGCGCATCTCTTGTAATTCATGCAGTAGTAAGTTTATCGAATTGTTCTCTGGATTAGAAGAACTGGCTTTTACAACATTATCGATTGTTATTTTTTCGATTTGTTTGTTTGGTGTCTGCCCGGTCATTTCTGTATTGATTGAGGAAACAAGTAAACTATCACGAGAATTACCTCTTTCAACGAGGTTTTCATTTACTTCGGTGAATGAATTATTTAGACAGTCTCTTTTTCTTTTCTTTAAGTATTCCTCTATTGATCCAAATGAGTTAAATCTAGATATGCAGTTTTTCTCATCCAAGTTTATATTTGATTTCAGAATTTCCTTCTGTTTGTTTTTACCTTTCTTGGCAGATTCACCGTATGTGTTAGTCAACTCATCTGCCGTAACAGGGTTAGACCGGTGATTATCTATCGCAGGTATTGGTGTGTTTTTCGAATTGATAATCTCCGAGTTATCGATTGATGACTCTTTTGACACTTGTGTGTCGGTGTCACCTCCCTTGTGTGAGTCTGTCCTATCTTTCGATGAAAGTACATGTGGTGGATCATCTTCTGAAGACAACTCTCCTTCACAGATGTCACACTTATCTTCGAACATGTGTAAGCATATACATACGTGCAGATTTAACCTTCGAACAGAGACAGACGGAGAGAAGAATTGATGGTTATATCAAACAAGGAGAAAGCAAAGGTGCCACAGTTCCACTTAGAAATTAAAAAATTCAAGTGAACGACATATGGATGATCTCGAACAAAGTAAGTAACACTTTTGTACCAATAGTCGACAATTTGAATCCAACAGTTACCAAACAATCTACAGAGCCAAGAAAGTCCCAAAAAAACTAGAGCCTGAAGGAGAACGAGCCGATAACATTATCAAGTTGATATATTGGAACTGTCAGGGTATTCAAAATTTCAACAAAAGTATATTCAACGAAAACTTCGACACGATCTGCCTATCGGAGACATGGTGCACTGGAGAAATGAGTTGCGGATGACTTTGCTCAAAAGTACAGTACAGTATTTGCACCAGCTGTAAGAGAGAAAAGCAGAGGACCCGAAGTGGGGGCTTAGTGGTTTCATCTCATAACTTGTTGAACGCTGTAGAAGAATTGGATGAATCTGATTTCTGGATTTTCACCCGTTACGTTTTGGATGATATGGCAGTGATTATAGGTTCAGTGTATTTGAATTCATCGTTGGGTGCGCAAGCAGTAATAGAACTACTACAACTGGTCATCTTTGAGCTGCAAAAAAAATATGCGTATGAAGTGTTCATTCTAGGGGGTGATTTCAATGCACGAATTGGAGACAAAAACAGCTTGTCTGGAGATATCATGGAATCCTTAGTATTGAGATCGGACAGAAAATCCTTAAATAAAGTGATCAATCCCAGAGGTGAACTTTTAGCAGATTTCATGAAATCCAATGGTTTTGTTTTGCTCAATGGCCGTACACCAGGAAATCACCCAGCGCAATTTACATTTTGCAACACACTTGGACATAGCGTGATCGATCTTATTTGGATTAATGCTCTAGCACTGCCTTTCGTGTGGGATTTACAAGTGAAGAATACAGTGTCGTTATCCGAACATTTCCCCGTTGAGCTGACTTTATCCGCGGCAAAGAAGAGACAGGTCTCAATGTTCCAAGTTGTAGAGAGGGCTTCAACGACAATAATGAAGCTCGAATGGGATAACGAGAAGGCAGCTATGTTCACATCGAATATGGAGCTATCTACCCGTATAGTAACTGACTCTGATAGTCACGACGTTGACGACATCTATGGAAACTTCTGTGCTGCTGTCACGGAGACAGCAAAATTCTGTAATCTGATAAAATCGACTAATATCAAACCGTCTTCAATCAGGGTTAGGAAAGAATGGTTTGACAGCGAATGTTGACTGTTAGTAGTATTCCACCACTATGGCGACCTCCCACGCCATCCCCACTCCTCCCCCTACAATGCTACCTTCTTTATCAATCAGCTTTGGGGAAGGAGTGGGGATGGCGTGGTGGGTCGCCATAGTGGTGGAATTGTTTATTATTATTATTTATTCAAATTGATTACAAGTTAATACATCACATTACATCACATTATATCATACGATTTAGGAATAAACATGAGAATACAAATCCACCTCAATAATAATTATATACCCATATATATATGTGTGTGTGTGTGTGTGTGTATACGTAGTAACGGAGTCAGTACAGTTTTGTACAACAATTTTGCACACAACGAAAACGTTTTGTCTGTTGTTTTATTTCAATCAATTGGGAGGTGATACATTACATGATTCAGGAATTTCGATAATAATAACAATAGTAATGAGAATAAAAATGATACAGATAATGTTCAATGATGCATATATACACGAGCGGTAGTGAAGTTCATCGAATCGTATATTGACACGAATTTGTAATCGAATAACGAAATAGTTAGATGTTGAAGACCCAAAATGTTTGTCATGCATACTTCAAACGATATTTACAGTTACGATCAGTTCATCCGAGAGGATGCGCACTTTCAATTCAACTCATGACTTTGAGTTTTCGTTTCGTTTCGTTCCATTCCTCTACACGATTTAAACTTCGAGACCATAGAAAATTATAATACATTCTTCATTGATGACGACGACGACGACGACGACGACGACGACGACGACGACGACGACGACGACGACGACGAGTCTTCGATGAGTTGTAACGACTTCTGTCTTTGGTAAATTCTCTCTTCGACCAAATTTCCCCCAAAAAGAATTGAGACAAAGCTTAGCCAGTGATCTGAGACCAGGGTTGGAACGGATATTATTCGGATCCAAACGGATACCCTCACAACGTTCATACTCACGAATATAATATTCTTTTGCTGTGTCGTCATCCTCACATACGATAGGCCAACCGGAAGATTCCTTATATATTTTACAAAAAGACCACCCTGTAGAGTCATAGGATTATATTGTGTAATTTCGTATCGCCAGATTTCATGAATTTTTGTCACATTGTAACCAGAATTCACAGCTTTTCGTACTTCGTCTATTACTTATGTACCTAAGAATCCGCGTTCTGACGAAGTATGTGTAAAGTCATGAGAATTTGATGTTTCACAACAACTGCGACATAAAGCGAATAACAGACGTCCTCTTAAATGAATGGGTAATATAGGATGATACAGATTCGTTGGTCGTAATATCGAACACATGACGAGTCCTTCAATTTTGTCCAAATCGTAATCAGGGCCTGTTAGATCACGACATTCTTCTTCACCTACATGAACTTGGGGATGACCAACAGGGAATTTGCCAGTTTTACAGATATAAGGATACAGAGAACATACATCAACATATCGTATTTTTTCTCCCTCCTGTACATCATATAAAGTGATATAACTCTCTGTTTGACGCCCAAAAAAAGCGTTCCGAGGATCTAAAGGTGCACGTGTTATCATCTCGTCACGGTGTATGAATTTTCGCATATCTTCATCAGTATTAAGACACCGAGCAAAATCACATTCCCATATGGTTGTCAGGATGTAACCAGCAGATGTAATTTTTTCATTCGTGGCAAGCGTTCTTTCATAACGTTCATCCATCGATTCGCCTTTACCTGATTCTTTATCACGATTAACAGTGGAACAAGGAGGACAACCATGCCAGTAGCATCCGTGGGACTGAAAGACACATTTTGATGCTGTGTCTTTGTCTTCATAACACCCATCTACTTGTATCCCTTGAGGAAGACGAAATTCTTGACCTCTTAATGCATATTGGATTCTATGTCCCGACGTATGTTCCATCCATGACAACCATCGATTAGCTTCATGGAAATAATTCTGAGAACATCGATACCCTCTTTGAAGAATAATTCCGATGGTGTTTTCCATTAGAAAATTTTTCCTAAAAACTTTCGAACATGCTGATGCAATAGTTATACTTTCTCCAAAAGGACACACGTTTTCACACTCCATGAACATTCCACGGAAAAGGATACACGCTTTACGTAGAATTGTGACATCTTGTTTGCAATACGTTATAATTTTTTTTTGAAAATCAAAAATGAAATTTGAATCATTGCACTTTTCGTTATACCACGACAAAAATTTTTCCCTTTCATGATTTTTCACACTGTCCGGTATATAAGAAGAGAATGGAGGTATAGGCCCTACATGATTTCAATTCCGAGGTGTATTAAATAAATGTAGAGATACCCCTTTCACCATATCCCCATCAAGACCGGAAGCTTTCGGTAGTTCACTTGAGGCCAAAGGAAGAAAATTGAAACTGTCAATAAAAATAGTGTTTCCTATTCTCATTTCCAATTCTTTTTGTTCCATTCATGATCAATTTCGGCAATGTTGAATTGGAATTCGTTTCTTCTACAATATACTTGAGAATGAATTGAGCATCATAACTTTTTGCATTATGAGCAATACAAATAGTTCGTTGGAACTTTGGTGGATTTGCAAGAGCCAATTCAACCAATTGTGTTATAGGATCTATACGATAGATGTATTCACGTACACCACAATGGATGCAATGTTGCGATAAGTCATCATCGTTCAAACAATGCGTACATACCTTCTGAACCACACAATGACTTGGCACATGAATATGGGTTTTACGATCACCTTTAACACGTAGATTTCGTTGTGTTTCAATATCGCAAAATGAGAAGATCAGTGGAGGTCGAGACGAAGGAGGTTTCAAAGGTTTGATGAAACAATTGTGATTGAATGGGTCTTGACAACGACAAACCCTACAGAATCCTACACCACACACATGTTGATTCGTTTTACGTCCTGAAATTCTCTGACTTTTCACAATAGCTGGACGAGTTTTACATTATCTGAAATCGGTACATGTACTATGAAATTCTTTACCATTTGATTTCACTTGTGTATGAAAATTGAAACAAAATTCACCAAAAAACCAACAATGTCTCAAATTCATGAATAATTATAGCAATACCGCTTTTACTATAAAAGTTCTGAAACAATTCAATTTCTTTGAGCCCACAACCCTCAAGAGGAATTGAAACACCTGCTTTTCGTACAAGCTCTTCCGCTCTCAATTTTTGCAGAGCCCCCCTGTATTGTCTAATCGCGTTACATTCTTTTTGAAATGACCCAGATCGAACTTCACCTCTCCGAGCAAACACGTCAGCAGCTACAAGAGAACGAGGTAAACAAAGATTATCTTTATCGTTACGAATCGTTGAAATCGAACGTCTTGAAACTTTCCTCGAAAATCAAGCTCTTCCTCCCACAATCTGTCATAATACCGCTGACAATACAAGCATTAACCACACATGAGTCGTCAATTTGGAAATTCCGAGAACTTTGTGCGGCACTAGACAATAAATCCCACAAATCTTCAAAATGAAATTCACGTACGGGACGAAAAGATCTCCGTACACGACTCTGAACCGAGGTGTCTGCTGAAAAAGTCAAACCAATATAATCCTGAGCTCGGCAAGAGCTTGTGAGATAGGTGTGAATTTCTCGGAATGCGCCTTCAAACCATATCAATGAATTTGCACCACAGTTGGTTGAGATTCGGAATTTTAAAATCACTTCGCGCCCTCGGGTTTTGAATTTTTCAAAATACCGGTTATGTTTATTGGATATGACAAACCTTTGCCCTGGTGGTAGCACTTCACGACATTCATCATCTTCATCGTTTACTCTTCCAGAATCATGTTGATTTTTATCATTATCCATAGCGTTATCAACAGCAACGTTGTTGATGAACTCTGTATCACCATCATCATCGTTGGTATCGTTATCATCGCTGGTATCGTTATCATCGGTGGTACAATTCTTCCTGTTATCTTCCTCATGTTCTGTCACTCGTTCATACTCCTCGCCGTACCGACAATTATGTGTGTTCGATGTTGAGGCTCTCAGAGAGGTGAATTTTTGATGATTCGAGAAAATATGATAGGAAGAGACAGATGATTACCCTCAAATAAATGAGATGTTGATCTACTTTACCTTCAGTACAGGAATCAGCACAGACCCCATTAGCAACAGCAATATCGTTGATAACAGTAATATGATCATCATCATCATCATCGGTATCATGGGTCTCGTCTTCATCTTTTATATGCTGAGGAGGTCGTTCATGTTGCCATCCATACTGCCTATGATGAGTATTTAAGGTTGAAGCTAGTGGAAAAAGTGAATTCCCGAACATCATTAAACAAAAGATAATAGAGAGAAACAGATCATCTACTGACCTTGTATATGCTCATTATATTTTACCTTCAAGATTCGAATTAATTCTCTGAACTTGAACGATAGAATTCATTTCTGATGTGTCTTGGCGTAGCATTTCAACAGCATCGATTCTTTTTTCTTGCATGTCGTTATCAGCATCTTCATCATCATCAGCGATAGTAATTTCCTCAATCTCTTGTGAGTCTGAAATTACGTTACACGTTAACGACATATGGTTGAATTTGATATTGTCAATTTGTTCTCACAAACTCACGAACCGTTTCGCGACTCATCTCCTGATTCTGATTCCAAATTCAATTCCACGAATAGTTTATCAGAATCATCAATTCTCCCATCATTGTTCCTGAAACCAGTGAAACTCTATGTGAGCATAGGAGTTCTCTAATTTTGCACAAAGATGAATTGGAATCACTCACCGATTGAAGTATTATAGTCATACATTAACTGTTTCATACTAGGGTCCCACAAAATGTGCATTCTCAAGTATATCATTCTTTCGGCGATCATGTCACGTAAAACATCGGAACCGGTGAAAACACCTCTCATGTATAATTTCGTCAAAATGAAAATTTCACACTGTCGTATGATTCCACCAAATATGAGTAAAACTTCCCGATCCGATATATTTTCGTTGGATAAACGACGTCCGAAAGGAGAAAATTGAAACATTCTCTTTGCGGAATATACAGTGGGTTGCCAAATTATTAGCCCAAAGTTGAGATTGTTGGGATTACTCCAAAGTTGAATATCTCAGTGGAAAATTATCGTGAGGAAACAAATGAATACGCAATTCCGAGGGCAAAGTCTACTCTTTAAGCATCATTTGCCCTCTTTGGTTCATCATGTTTGTCCGACAACCTACATCGCATTGAGTATGAGCATTTTGTTCGATATTTCCTCAGTTTTTCAAACAGAAGGAGCTCGCAGGGAGATCAAAACATAGAAACACGAAAATAAACATTTTGTAGAGAATTTCCTGAGCTCCAAAACGCTCTTTTTATTTTCCTGGTAGAGTCATTTTCAGCGGAGTTATGTCAGGTTTTATGACTTGTAATTTTGAGACGGTTGAGGGGACAAAAATTTCCTTGGAGGAAAAAGTTTAGTTTTGCTATGTATTATACGAAAAAAAATACTTCGAGAGGTTTTTGATTGCTTTCAAAAGTATTTTCTGCGTATAATACATCTCAAAACAAATCTTTTTCTTTCATGGAGATTTTTTCCCTCCTCTACCGTCTCCAAATTACAAGTCATAAAACATGACATAAGTCCGCTGAAAATGACTCTTCCAAGAAGATGAAAAAAGCGTTTTGAAGCTGAGGAAATTCTCTACAAAATGCTTATTTCCGTGTTTCCATCTTTCAATCTTCCTGCGAGTTCCTCCTGTTTGAAAAACTGAGGGAAAATCGGCAAAAATGCTCATACTCAATGCGATGTAGGTTGTTGGACAAACATGATAGACCAAAGGGGTCAAATGATGCTCAAAGAGTAGATTCTGCCCTTGAAATTGCGTATTCATTTGTTCCCTTACGATAATTTTTCACTGAGATATACAACTCCGGAGTAATCTCAAAAATCTCAACTGTGGCCTAATGATTTGGCAACCCACTGTACATGTTCTGCACATTTCAACACAGTAAGACGGAGAGACATTTTGGCTGATTAGAATACGGATTTTCAAAGCAGAAGAATACACCATTAAATTCGTACTGATGATGACAGAGTTTCACGATGTTAATTGCATATGAAAAACTGAGTTGCATTCCCCTCTTCCCTATTATTCATTAATGTGTTATGAAAATGATTCTGCTAATTTTGTACCGATGTTACGATGACATATGTATATGTATTCGTAGACAGATGTGAAAAATGCAACGAAGAGATATCTAAAATGTTCGTAAATACTGTATCACATTTCGCGACGTTGAATTAACTGAATCGTACAAGATGATTCAATCTTCTCTATGAATCCCGTATTCCCTATACAACTATTTGATCCCATTTTGTTCTCAGTTTGATGAAGAATGAGAATCAATGACAGTGATGAATGGATAAATGAATTGAAAATGTTTGTTAAAACAATGCATTTTCGAGATCCTGAGAATGGAGGAAAAATTAGGGGGAATTCATCCGAAAATACACTGGTTTTACAAAACAACCATCGTGATACAATTAATATTTCATTTTACTCATGAAATCATGGTTATAACTACATACAATACGATTTTACAAAACAACCATTGTGATACATCTAATATCTTATTTCACTCATGAAATCATGGTTATAAATACATACAATGCAATACAGCCTTGCGTATAGCACACAATCTTGTTCCATTACAAAATTTTTGCAAAATCACCACTGTTATAACAAGACAGACACGGTAATAGAAAAGGTATCCACAGACTAATTGGATAATTGAATTCCTCTTCCCATCTACAAATAATAGTTCCAACCAGATAAGGCAAACATATAGCTTTCATTTCTTCATACAGAGAATCGAAGTGTTCATTTTGAAATTCTGATGACAATTCCTCTTCCACGTTGTGCCGAATATATTCATTCTTCTCGTTAACTATCTGATACATTCCTTCAACTTCAATGGAATCATTAGGAAGACACAATTCTATTCCTTTTTTATACAAGTCATGACACTTTTGCACTTCTCCGAGGATATGTTTTAAATTATTGTATTTCAAAGTGACACACTTGTATATACTACAAAATCAACAACAACGGAATCGAACAAACGCATTTGTCGACCCTATTAGAACCATTCAAACTCCTGGGAATCCGATCAGTCGTTTCGATGCTGAAATGAATGAAATTCTCAGTTCACAGGATTTCCCTGATGAGGAGAGAAATGTGAGGCGTATTTGCAGCTTTTACAACGATATTTACGATACATGAGTAATGAACGATATCCCAACGGTTTTGAACAACGAGAAGATAGAAGTAATCGTAGGTAATGCTCAATTATGGGTGGAAGGTAATTTTGGAACATGTCTATCCCCCACACAACCTTCTCCTACATCTCCAAGAACATCATCGAGAAATCAAGGAGGAGAGGAAGAAGAAGGAGAAGACGGTGACGAAGAAAACGACAGCGGAGATTACGACGATGCGACAGATAGTGTTTTTGTTCTAAGTGAAGACGATCTTACACATTCAAGGAATACACCAGAAACAACGTGGCGACAATTATGAATAAAATGAGAACATTTGAGAAATTATACTATGATCCTAAGAGCGAAACATCGTTTTCGAGTGCCCGGAAGTTATTACATGCTACTAGAGGTAAAATAGAACCAAAAAAAGTTTTGACATGGCTTGAAAAACAGGATGCATACTCTCTCCATAAACCTGTGCAGAAACAAATTGTACGACAGAACTATAGAGTCTATAATATTGACAACCTCCGGGAAGCTGATCTCATCGATATGCAGGCCATAAAAACATATAATGATGGTTTCACATATATCTTGGTCGTTATAGATGTGCTCAGTAAACATGCATGGACCAGATTACTGACAGATAAGACCAGCGAATCGGTTACAAGAGCTTTCAAACACATACTTGAAAATAACAATAATAGATCACCACTTTATCTTCAAACTGATAGAGGAAGAAAATTTCTCGGCTCAAAGTTCAAGGAGTTCTTAGAACGTAAGGATATTCGGTTCAGAACAGTACGTGATCCTGATGTTAAGGCAGCGGTCGTGGGAAGATTCAATCGTACTCTGAAAGAACGTTTGTGGCGTTTCTTTACATACACGAAGACTAAACGTTACGTTGATGTCCTACAGCATATTGTGAATTCATACAATCATACAATACATACGGTCATAAAAATGCGACCTGACGAGGTGACACTCAAAAATGCGTTCTTAGCTCGTCAAAATTTATTGCATCGTTATACACGTGTGAAAAAATTACACAAATACATGGTGGGTGATCATGTGCGGATCAGTAAGCACAAAGCAGCGTTCGATAAAGGTTATGAAGGGGGGTGAAGCGAGCCCAGGTGGGTGGTGGAGTGCCGAATGTTTACGTTGGGACACCTCATCAACAAGGGCATGATATAGGCAGTTTTCTTGGTGGTCTTTTCCGTAGAGTCTTCCCTTTGATTCGTAAAGGTGCACGTGCTATTGGGAAAGAAGCTTTGCGCACAGGATTAAATGTTGCAGATGATATATTGGAAAAAGATATACCGTTGGATGAAGCAATACGAGGGAATTTGAAGAACGCTGGTAGAAATTTGAAGAGAAAAGCAGAAGAACGCATCGATCGTTTGATGAGCGGTTCAGGATATAAAGTGGTTATTAAGATAGCGAAAAGGGCTCATTCAAAGTCAACTCGTCGTCGTACAAAGACACGATCTCGCACTCAAACGAGGAAACCTGCGAAACGTCGAACGACACGAAAGAAAAAGGATATCAAGAAGAGAAAGAAACAGAAGAAAATTGTGAGAATCCGTAACACGAAAACAATAGCAGAGAAATCAAAACGCAGAATCCAACCTCGTAGAGTAGTTGATATATTTTCATAAAACATAAACGTTGTATAAGGAAAAGATTAGAATGGCGTTTCTCCACACACACTCGTGCGAATGTGTCAAATCAGAATTGGAGCTTTTCACTCTCCCACCGACACAAACAACAATCGAGGGGTCTCAATGGGTTCATCACGAACCTATATCGTCTTTAAGTGATGATTCACCGATAGAATTCGTTGTTCCTGGGCAAGGTGAGGAGTATATGGATTTAGCCCATACAATGCTTAGTCTAAGAGTAGAAATCAAACGTGATGCTCAAACAACAGATGTTAAGACACCAGATACTATCGAATGCGGTCCAGTCAATAATTTTATGCATTCAATGTTTAATCAAGTTGACGTCTACTTCAATCAAAAATTGGTATCACCACTCAATAATGCTTACGCATACAGAGCCTATATTGAAACATTGTTGAATTACGGTCCTGCTGCTGAAGAATCACATCTCACTAGTGTACTCTGGTGTGATGATACACCTGGACGAATGGATTCCATATATGCCAACAATACAGGTTACAGCTGGAGAAAATCATTGATCAACGAAGGAAAAACAGTGGACTTGATTGGTCATTTGCATTGTGATGTATTCAATCCAGAAAAGTTTCTCATTAATGGTGTGGAGGTTCGTTTACGCCTCGTTCGTACAAAAGATGCCTTTTGTCTTATGGACACCGGGGGCAATTACAAGGTGCATATTGTTGAAGCAACCCTTATTATGCGTCGAGCGAAGATATCACCATCAGTTTCACTAGCACATGCCCGAGCTTTAGCCAAATCCACAGCGAAATATCCTCTCACACGTGTAGAAGTGAAAACTCTCAGGATTCATTCGGGTGTACATAGTGAAGCATTGGATGATGTGATTCTTGGTCAATCACCAAAAAGAATTATAGTTGGATTTGTTGATGATGAAGCATTCAATGGTGATAGAACACGTAACTCTTACAATTTTCAAAATTATAAAATGAATTCATTTGCGTTATACGTAGATGGTACACCTATTTTGGCGAAACCGTTACAAACAGATTTCACAACTAATAATTTATATGTGGATGTGTATCACACTCTGTTTTCGGGAACAGGAATCCATTTTCTCAATGAGGGAAATTCTATATCTCGAAAACACTATGCTAATGGATATTGTTTATTCGTATTTGATTTGACCCCTGATTTATCGGCGAATAGCAATACACATTGGAATCTTGTAAAACATGGTAGTGTGAGAATAGAAGTTCGTTTTGAAGAAGCACTTACATCAACGATAAATTGTATACTTTATGCTGAGTATGACAATATACTGGAAATTGATTCCTCAAGACAAATTATTGCTGATCTTGCGAGTTGATTGAAATTGTAAACGGTTGATTGAAACGGTTCATCCTACACGTACTCTTTAGGAAAAATGCTGAATCAACAAAAACGTAACTTTCAGAAGATACGAACACATCTGTGATCTCGAAGTGATTCAGTTTGTATCGAGTATTGGATGGGAAAAACTCGTCTTCAATCACCACAAACATCGAGTTGATTGAAACAATATTCATTTCATATCTATTATTTGGGAAAACGTGCTAAATCAGCACAAATAACTCCCAGAAGATACAATCACGTCCGACTTCTTGGGGAGGTTCAGGTCGTATTCAATATTGAGCTAAGGAAACAACGTCTCAAACTACCACGAATATCAGGGATGGATATAGTTGTAGATATTCAAGGTTGTAGGGATAACGGAGGAAAAATCTTCCCTAAAGAAATCGCTATATTATCACTGGATGGTACGTATATCGGACATTGGATATTATCATCGCCTTGTTCTTTCGGAAAATGACCTAGTAAATATAGGATACAAAATAATTGGTTGTCCCGAAAATTCCATGATTTAGAATGGTTTGAAGGCGATGTTGAATATAAACAATTCCTCCATACTTTCAAAAATTTGGTAACAATTTCCAATTAAATTTCCACACGTGGAGTGGGGAAATCTGCTTTCTTACAATCAATAGCATGTCGAGACATTATTGATTTAGAGGATGAAGTGAACTGTCCCCCATTTTGCAAGTTACCATCGTCAGATGAGCTCTGCATACTCCATGCTACAAAACAAAATTCAAGACATCAGGTGTCTGCTTGTGTTTTGAGACACGTTTTTCAACTAAAGGAGTGGTTAGTGGATGTGCCCGATTATTTCGCTCCTTTATGGAAAATTGGTTTACAAGCTGAAAATGACGCAGAGAATGCGGTAGATATTCTGTCTGTGGATACTAACCTTTGTGTTGAAGAAACCTCAGAATATGAACACCATTCAGCTGCAACAAGCTCTACAACATTCACCGTACCATACAGTAGGAGTGTATCCAGCAGACAAGATTCGAAAGGTATGGACGAAACCTGTAGCGATCATTGTTAATACAGACATTCATACGAAGCCTGGGACCCATTGGATCGCTATGTATGTGGATAAGATTGGTCGTGGAACATATTTCGATAGTTATAGGCTACCTTCCATCATCCCACAACATCTTATAAGATTGAGGAAGAATTGTTCTCATTTCAAATTCAACACACAACAGCTTCAAAGCAAAAATTCAGATGTATGCGGTCAATTTGGTGTGATGTTTTTACATCATTTTTCTTCCGGTTTCGATATGCATGACTTCTGTAATATATTTTCTCATAATTTGAATAAGAATGATGCAATTGTACGTGAATACTATGCTTCATTTATGGAAAAAGAATCCGAATGTGTGAGTCGAAATAAATGTGGAATTAATTCTTTCCATGGAGGTAGTTTTATGACGAAACGTTTTTGTTGTGTGCAAAATTGTTGTGCAAAACTGTACTGACTTCGTCACTACGTGTATATACATACAGGGTGATTCAAAATTCCCGCACTCTTTTTTGGGAGTAGATTCCCGATGAAATCCTAAAACGATTTGTCCTTTTGCACAATGCTCTCCGACGCATAATTTCCGAGATATGATTGATTAAAGTTGACTGATTATGAGGTGGATCCATCGGTCATTCAGGAGCGTCATAACAGAACAAGAGAGGAAGGTGCTTGCAGAAGGCGCTCATACGATCAGCCGATCGGTATAATCGATACGATTTACCAACATACAAATTGGTAAATTTTCTATGTTGAACGATTGAATTCGTCGACACAGTTATTAACGTTCGTTAAACCCTTTATAATCATCGAATGATGTAAAAAGGGTGAATTCGAATAAATTCATCATTGTTCAATGTTGTGGTTGGGATAAGTCGAAAACACATTCTTCAGAAGAATCATTTGAAACGGCCGAGGATTGATGTGACATACATTGATTCTCGACCAATCAGAATACAGGATTCGGAATCCAATCTCTTGTGTTAAACTTACTAATCAAACCGTTCAAATTGGGTATCGGATGAATGAAAATTCTCATGTTTTCTTCTTTACATGAAAATTCTGATTGAAAACGAGTAGTTATACTTTTTTCTCCCACTTGAATCCCTATCCCTACGAAATAAAACTATTTTACATTTGTCTGCGTAATAAAAATCATTACTGAAATTACAACTTTCACCTACAGCATACCGTGATAAGAATTCATGACAATAATCAATTTTTCCACAGTGTCGACGAATTCAATCGTTCTACATAGAAAATTTACCAATTTGTATGCTGGTGAATCGTATCGATTATACCGATCAGCTGATCGTATGAGCGCCCTCTGCAAGCACTTTCCTCTCTTGTTCTGTTATGCCGCTCCTGAATGACCGATGGATCCACCTCATAATTAGTCAACTTCAATTAATTATATCTCGCAAATTATGCGTCGGAGAGCATTGTGCAAAAGGACAAATCGTTTTAGAATTTCATCGGGAATCTACTCCCAAAAAAGAGTGCGGGAATTTTGAATCACCCTGTATATATATATATATATATGGATCTGGGGTAAAATTCGCCAAGTGTTCCCACCTGAAAATTTCAATCTCATCAATGTTGATGAAATTCCATGAATTTGTTGTACTAGTGACCCTCTTCAAATTGTGCTCACACCAGGTTTCTGGGAAGTCAGGTTTTCGTGGTACAGGGGTTTAAATTTCCAAGATTTTTTTGATCTGCGTCTTTTCGGAAAATCATCATCCTCAATAATTCCATTTAATAGAGATATGTTATGATTGATATTGTCAGGATTTTTTCTAAATTTTACGATAAAAATACTTTCATTCATGCCAAAGGAATATTTCACATAGAAATTCGATTTTTAACAGTATTTTTGCATTTTTCCGCCACTGCGCCTCTTTTGATATTGATGGAACCTTGATAAATCGAAAGCTTGATTCCTTAGCTTCAAAATCATATAGGTTTAGAAATGGGCCGGAGAAATTTCCCCCAGGTACAGAGTTCCAAGTGTATACGTATCGTACCTTGAATACGTGACGATCACACCATCGATTTTCAGTGTATTGTTTTATGAAAAAAGTAATTATCAAATTTATTCCCTCAATTTTGCCTACCACATTGCTCAATACAACCTTCTAGATTACCCCTTTCAAATGAATAATTGATTCACGACACACGGTCGAAGAAAACACGTCATACTTTATGAGAACATTATTGTAATAATTAGTCATACCAATTTGTCATCTTGGACCCATTAAATTCCTTTTTATTGATAATCAATTTTTATGGGAACGCGGCTACTGTAACTGGTCAAAGTAACTGTAAGTAGTGACTCCCTTTGTACAAGTTATAGTACTCTGATCATTCACAAAATTGAATCATCGCTACATAAATATACAGAATGGTATCAAACAATTCGCAGTATTTATAATCATCAATCTTCTGATCCTTCTGAAAGGTTGTTCCTATACTCTAATTTTTATGCCTTCTCCGGGTTTTTGGGAATATATCATATTGCACTGCCGAAGAGTGAGTTTTCAGAATAAACAATGAATGTTCCATAGGTATTACACAATGGTATTTGAGAGTTCCTGCTATCGTTTTTGCAGATGCAAATCGTTCTTCAAGTGCTTTCGTAGCCTCTATATGAGTACTCTTTGGACTGAGAAAACTTACAGTTCCTTCGAAATGTTCTTTCGCCCACTGCTAAAGAGCGTCCGCAGTCAAAATTTGATTTTCATTTGAGGGTGGCTGCAGACTTGCACGTGCTGCAAGTCTCTTCAAATTTCCACCAACACCGTCGCAAGGTCCTTTGCCATGTGCACTTGCATGAAAATGCCACTCAGCCGCAATTCCACTCTCTAAATCTGAATCAGTGGAATTTCACTGGATTGCAGTGATAAGTATATCACTGCGAACCAATGCATACACACTGCGAATCAGTGAGTATTCACTGATTTTCACAGTGGAATACGACTAATTGTAATCAGTGAAAAGAACATCCAACTGCAGAATCAGCAACTATTTACTGATTATGCAGTGGAATTCAACTGATTGAAATTAGTGGTATACTTATATCTGCGGCATCAGTCGAATTCCACTGATTCAGATTTAGAGAGCAAAATCATGTTCATGATGTAGAAGATTTGCAGAATTATATTTATTTTTGAAATGTTGCGATGTTCCATCAGTGGAGTAGAAGATTTTTTCACATTCAAAATTATCTTGCAAATACTTTGTAATAATTTTTTGGAATTCATAAACAGCTACCGTATCATGAGTCAGATTATCAGACGAAATTGCTATACTGTGATGGCTTAACTCATCTGTTCTGTAATAAATGACTGTTGTGAAAATGGTAACTTGTTTGTTATTCCAATGAAACGATTGAATAGCATTCTGAGCAATAAATGCATAGTTTTCAGCAAAATCACATGTAACTATGAATTCTCCAGCCTTCAAATTATCCTTGAGATTCTCAAGAAAGGACGATCGTGTGAAAACTGCTGGAATCTCATAAAATACTTCCAAAGAACATGAAACCCACACCTCATTCATGCACATAAACAATTCCATACCCATGCTGCAATATGTGTGCATACATATTCGTAAGAACACGAAGACTTTTGCAACAGCTTGAGACCTCATACATGAAACTTCGCACTTGCAAAACCTCGTAAAAAGTCATAGAACTTCCAAATGTCGCATAAAAAACATACGTGAATTCGAATTGCTCATTCATTATAGAATGGTTGACTCATGAAACTGGATAAGGAAAAGCATGTCCAAATATACATACTAATCCTTATAAAACAACACACCTCACTGGGTTTTTTATGGTTTTTCATGAGTTTTTTTCAGGTGGGTTACTATTTCAAATGCTTCTGAAGTACGAATGCGAGAAGTGAGAAATGTGTCGAGATCTTTGGATGTAGGCATATGTTTTGAATTGTTCATTTTGAGCTCCCATTCTTCAATCGTGACCTCATCTAACTCCGAAATTACTATGAAGACATACAAGTCTTCCCATTCTTCAATCGGTCTTTCCAAGTGTTTGATAGCTATATGAATGTCACTTGCTGTATCACGGCGAGCTTCCAATTGTTTAACAGAATTGAAGCTTACATTTGGAATATCTAAGATTGTTGGTAAATGCGCGTCAACTATAGAACGAGTATTATCATAACGATCCAATGACAAGTTCCGAGTATTTCCGTGATTTGCATCTGATACATGGGTACCTTGAAATATTGGAGCTGCTTCCCCCGTTAAACTTGTTCCAAGATAATTTAGCTTTTGTATATTTGATGATTTTGTATGTGAATCAACAAGCAAAGAAAAGGAATATCTAAAATTTAATCATTCTCTAAAATCTTCGGAGAAATTCGGAATAGTTATTTGAGGCAGTTTAACTGCATAATCCTGATTTTCATTTGACATACTGGATAACGTATTCAAAATTGGATCAGCCGTTGAAGTCGTCTTGGTATGCGCATCGATGAAAGTATTTAAATAATCTGAAGCTGAATCATACGCTTCTGCGGTTTGGTAGAATTGGTTTCCTACAAAATAGGCTCCAGATTTTTCATATAAATCATCCGTCTGAGGAACGAATTCCGCATGCTGCTGCTGTGTAGTATGCCAATACCCTTGAAGCGTTTTGAGTCGCCTCCGTGCAATCGAAACGATGCGTTGAGACTTTCCGATTTCTCGGGAATAATCGATCATCCTTCTAATTGAGCCAATTGTAAAAGTTTGGTGTGCCAATGAAATCTGAATCTCCTCCATTATGGATATTGTATGAGAAAGTAGATTTTAATGGGAAAATAAATCACATACAAATGGGAGCCTCCTTCGTCGTGTTTATGTATGTGAATTCACACACAACAATTTCCACAACGAGTATCACTTTTGTTTTTTCCATACGTTTGACTGCGATTGAACTCTCAATTTCCGAAACACAAAAGTCATGTATCTATGATGTATAGGTTACATGAGTGTCCTTTTGGATGACACTATTCCACATCGAATATACAGTGTAACCTTCAACTTTCCCCCAAGGAATGAGGAATTCTGAATTAAATACTTGTTTTGTCCCTTTTTCAAAGTGGATAGTTCACGTCCACAATCCACTAGTACACGATTGAAACAAAATTTCAAAATTGATTGAAGAATAGATTTCCTTGAATGTTCACTTTGAACACAAATTTTCACGAGGAATTCGAAGGCTTGATGATCGATGAATACGATCAAACGGTATTTAAGTGCGAATGTGAAGAAGAGTTTGTTTTGTTTTGAAGCGAAAATTCACAGTACTTCTCTTCTGCTTTCTTCAATGTTACTCTTCGTCGTCTTATCAGTGTTGCCAAGTGGAACTGAGTATACTAATTTTACAATTTCATCATAAATTTGCCATTCTTCATTCAGCGATTTCGTAATCTTTCTCAAAATTCTTCATCAGTTTGTAATATTGACATTTTCAGATGCGATAATAATCGAACCCATCCTGAGAACAAATTTACCAGCATTGTTGAAATTAATGATACCCGTCAAGTTGGGTTTCTGACAACGGATTTTTGATTTGACACGTGAAAATTGCGGTGCTCCAAATGAAAAGAGGGATGTAAACGATGACAATTTTCATATGATGATCACCATTCCAAATACCATTTTTGAAGTGTCTTCGTGATGAATTCATATAGCCTCTAGCATTTGTACGTTCCAAAACTGGGTCGTTTATGGTTCCTGGAACTAACAATTCTACGCAGGATTTTTCATAAATGGGTAATGATTTTCAACCCGCTTATTGTTATTCATATCACGTGAGAATTTTCCGAGTGGTCGCGGTACTGGCGAGATTTCAGAAAAGTGAAGGTTTATAAACTTCCCATGTTATTTTTTTTTGTATTTGGGCATTGATTGCGCATATGAAGGGTTATGAATGAATGAATAACTTGCAATCGTGACGACCCAGACAGCACACAAGAATCTCAAATGAATCCTGAAAAAAGAACTCTTGAAGAACTCTTTTAGAATGCGAAGTGTTCCAGAAGAGTTTCAGAAGAATTTGATTCGTCAGCCAATTGCGAGTTTCGTTGGAATTCTATGGGGCTCCTTCGAGAATTTCAACGGGACCTGCAAATGTGTGAGGAATTGAATTCTCTTGAAACTCTTTTGGAACATTTTGTATTTTGAAAGAGTTCTTCAAGAGTTCTTTTTTCAGAATTGATTTGGGATTCTTGTGTGCTGTCTGGGTCTCCAGGTTGGATGTTGGATGAGCATTTTGTTTTCCCAGTGTGGACTCAAAACTTTGTCAGGAGTATGCATCAGAGGACTGTTACCAGTGAACCTCTACATCTAACAGAATTTATCAATAACGTTTTTGAATTGATTAATATGTCCCATCAGAAACGAATAAAAACCTCTAGTTGGCAACAGAGCATTAGCGTGAAGTTTCTGTGAAAAACGTAAGATGGATGAATAATCCAACCAGAGCGCTCCGTCCCCTGACTGCTTCGCTTCGCTCAGCAGTCCAACCCCCTTCAAAATTCGCTCCGCTCATTTTGACTAGATCGTAGCCCACATATGCTCGCTTCGCTCAGATTTTCAACAATTCAGATATCCGGGAGTATATAGAAAGGCACTCATCGGTTCTTCCCTCTATTGAGAAACTTTGTAAATGTGATGTTCAGGAAGCCTGGAACTTATTGCCTACCACCCATATAACATGTAGCCTTGTCATAACCCTGTCACACTTGTCATTCGATTGTTTCTGGCTTGTTATTGACAACCTTGTCAATGTAAGGTTGCTACAGCCCTGCTGCGAGGGTATTTTAAGCTTCTACCCTTGTCATGTGTCAACTAGGAGGTTCATATCAACCTTGTGACAAGCTTGCCTGACAACATTGCAGCAAGGTTGAATTGTTATTCCGGCATCCTTTATACCATCACCAAATGATTCAGAAACATGTACCTGGAGATCTTCAGAATTCCAATTGTCCCAGTGAAAATGAAGCCTGGGGGCGCGAAGAAAGCGTGAGGTGAGAGTAATTTGAGCGTAATGAGCGTAGTGGAGGGTTATTTCCGCGTAATTCAGAAATGGATCCGAATATTTCCAGGCGTCATTCGTTTCAATAGCTACTCCCTCCACTTTTGGATCCTCACTAGTACGCAGTTGTCATAACGTCAACCAGCTCTTGAAGAGTCTTCGGATGCAGCGAAGCTTACACGGGAAAATCGAACTTATTATTTTCTTCCAATATTGGAGCCCAGAATTTGATTCAGCACCCTTGAAAATCCCTGAAACCCTTGGTACATAACACAATATAATTTTGTTCATTGGAGCCGGAATGACTATATTCACGTGTGCCATATTGAATTCGCCATCTTGAATTCGTTTCAGACGTCAGATTTGGATTCAGCACCCTCGGAAACCCCAGGAACCCATGTTCCATATGGAGCTGTCCACAAATGCAAAGTTGACTGGATTCACGTCCGCTTCCATGTTTCTGCTATCATTAATTCGGGATTTGACCCCAGATTCGAATCCAGCACCCTTGAAACCCTCTAGAACCCAGGTTTCATATGAATCTGCCCACCAATGCGGGACTGACTGGATCCACGTCCGCCATCTTCGATCCGCTATCATATTCTCGGGATTTGACCACAGATACGGATTCGGCACCCTCAAAAACCCCTAGAACCCATGTTTCATATAAATCTGTCTACAGGTGCGAAATTGACTAGATTCACGTCCGCCATGGTGTAATCGCCATCTGAGATTCGTTCTTCGACGTCAGATTCGAATTCCTCAACCTTCAGAACTCCTTGGACCCGTGTTTCATATAAATCCGTTCGCAAATGCAAAGTTGACTGAATTCACGTCCGCCATCTTGGATCCGCTATCTTGAATCCGTTTTCCGAAGTCAGATTTGGAGTCAGCACCTTCCGAAACCCATGGAACTCATGTTTCATATAAATCTGTCCACAAATGCGGAACTGACTCAATTCACGTCTGCCATCTTGGATCCGCTACTTCGAATTCGGGATTTGACTCCAGATTCGAATTCGGCACCCTCGAAAACCTCCAAAGCCCATGTTTCATGAAAATTCATCGATCCGAGGCAAGATAGCGAATTTTCGGAAACTGCGGAGGAAATGAGGTATATATACATATGTATACAGCGGAGAAAATTTTCTCCGAGATCACCTTTTTTTTCGGAAAAAAAATAGAAGGACTTGTCCGATTGCGATAGGAAACAAAATGCCAAAGCGGCCGAATTCACTTCCAGTTCCCTGACTCCGCCTCCTTGGATTTCAATTCTGACCTCTGATCTGGATTCCGCGGCTTCGGGAACCCCTAGGGCCCATAATCCATCCGAATTCGTCCATAAATACCAGAGTGGCCGAAGCCACTTCCGGTTCCCTGACTCCGGCATCTTGAATTTCAATTTTGACCTCAGATTCAGTTTCAGCGGCCCCGAAAACCGCTAGGACGCATGTCCCATTGCAATCTGTCCATAAATACCGGAGTGGCGAAATTCACGTCCGGTTCGCTGACTCCACCATCTTGCATTTAAATTTTGATTCAGCGGCTTCAAAAACCCCTAGGACCCATGTTTCATTAGATTCTGTCCATGAACACAAAAGTGGCGAAATTCACTTCTGCTTCCCTAACTCCGCGATCTTGGATTCTCAGATTCAGTGTGAGCGGCCTCTGAAACCCCTAGGACTCATGTTTCATTGTAATCTGTTCATAAATACAAAATTGGCCGAATTTACTTCCGGTTCCCTGACTACGCCATCCTGGATTCCAATTTTGACCCCAGATTTTGATTCAACGGCCTCGAAAACTCCTGGGACCCATGTTCCATTGGAATCTGTCCATCAACACCAAAGCGGCCAAATTCACTTCTGCTTCCCTGACTACGCCATCCTGGATTCCAGTTTTGTCCTCAGATTTGGTTTCAACGGCCTCGAAAACCTCCAAGACTCATGTCTCATTGCAATCTGTTCATGAATACCAGAGTGGCCAAATTCACTCCCGGTTCCCTGACTCCGCCATCTTGGATTCCAATTTTCACCACAGATTCGCACTCAGCGGCTTCGAAAACCCCCAAGACACATGTTTCATTGGAATCTGTTCATAAATACCAAAGTGGCCGGATTCACTTCCGTTTCCTTGCTTCCGTCATCTTGGATTCACATTTTGACCCCAAATTCGGGTTCAGCGCTCCTGAGAACCCCAGGACTCATGTTTCATCGAAATCCGTTCTTGGACTGACAAATATTGGAAGACTGCGGAGAGAATGAGTAATATACAGGGTGATCCATCTGGAGTGATATAGTCAAATATCTCGGAAACAAGTGGAGATGGAAAAGAATGTTCCAGTTGAAAAGATTAGGGTTGCAAGGGGGAAGTATGATGCTGACCTTGAAAAATCCCTCAGAGGTCATTTTGGAGGTCATTTGGGGGTCGAGATGGGTCTTTTGAACGGGACCCCCATTTTTTCATCATGGCATGGGAAAGCTGGTTTCAAACCCTTAACGAAACACTGGTCATGGACCCCTTTCCACCTATTGGAGTGCAAGATATGGACCGTCGGAGTCATTGATGAACTACTCTCAGCGCTACCCAGGAACGATGACGTGGACGTGGTGGTTCTCTGTTCGCTCCGGAGTGCTTGATTATGGTGAGTCCCCTTGCCTCTCACATGTGGAGTGCTTGATTATTGTGAGTCCCCTTGCCTCTCACATGAGGGATGCTTGATGCTGTTACAATAATTGCTCGAAGTGACCCCCCTCTGCTTTTACACATAATCCCAGTCTCCGCCGAAAATTTGTAACCGTTTTCAGAAACACTGATCGCGGTATGTGGCACAAACAGTGCGGATGCGATCGATCAGGTTCTCCCTCGTTGTTGGTTGGGCCTTGAATACTTCGTCTTTCAGGAATCCCCACAAAAAAACGTTGGGAGATGGCGAGTCGGGTGAGTGTGGAGGCCACGCAACTGGCCCACCTCGTTCCATCCACCTCTTCTCACGATCAATGCGTAATGGGGTAGCGCTCCATCTAGTCAGACCTACATCCTCTGCCTTCTTTGTGAAGCCTGGTGAATTCTCCGCCAGGAATTCCACAAACATGGGGCCGTTCAAAGTGCCGTTGAGGAAATGTGGACCAACTGAATATCCATTGACGATCCCGCACCACACATTCACCCTCCAACGATGTTGGTTGTCGATTGCTCAATACCAATGCGGATCAACATCCGACCAGTAATGAGAGTTGTGTCTATTCAAATGCCCAGTGCTCTGGAAAGATGCTCCGTCGGAGAACATTACATAGTCGAAGAATTGAGGATCGTCAACCAGCCTTGCTCGTGCCCAGTTGCAGAATCTGATTCGAAGTCTCATGTCGTTTGGAGTGAGAGCTTGAGTTGACGTGATGTGGTATGGTCGATATTTGACATGCTTCGAGATTCTCAAAACAGTAGTCCGGGGTATACCAGTTATTCGTGCCAACGATCTGCTACTAACATGAGGGTCCAAGTGGATAAGTCCCAATATGGTGAGTGCACGGATATCATCCTCATCGTACCGGTGATGTCTCAGACCTCGCTGCAATACTCCTCGTCGAGCCCTCAATTCAAGTCGACGGATGGTCGTGGGGGTGTGCGATGCGGCGATCGGGATACCGCTCCCGGTAAACTCTTGCAGCTTCGTTGTAATTATTGTGACATGAACCAAGCACAAGCATCATATCAATAATTTCAGAGGTTGGATAGTGATTTATTTCTTCGATTGCATCGAATGGGATAAATTCATGAATGGAGATGATTGTATATGCGAAGGAGAAGAACGATTGTGATGGTCTCAGTTCAGAACCAGTGTTTAAATGATCACGCATTTCCGTAATTATCCACATAACCGACCATAATGAACAGAAATTCGATGTTTCTGTTTGTTTATGTATTCTCGTCATCGCTTTTCTCCGAAGATCGGGACTAATTTCGATGCAGATGAGAGTTCATTTCATCGGAAAAAAAACGTGAACATAAACAAACGGGGACACTGAGTCTCTGCTTATTATGGTTGGCAGTAATGCGTACGATTGATCACGATTATCGCGTTCCAAATGGAATAAATAATCCCATCTGGTTCAATGAGAGTTATCAATGAGTATCCGATCTCGGAAATTGTTGAAAGGTCGCTGGAAACATTGGAAGTATTGACCATACCACATCACGTCGGTAAGGATGCACATTCGAACGGATACAAATATCCTTCGAGCTCCCAGCGAATTCACCAAAGAGAGTTACACTGTAAGGAATTTCTTTGTAGATGTACCAAAAAAATTTGAAATTCATTTCGTAAATGAGGGAGGACATGATCGATCGCATCCGCACTGTTTGTGTCAACATACCAGGATTATGTATCCAGGCACAGGGGCGTAACTTCGAACAATTATTGTAACAGCATGAAGCACTCCTCGTGTGAGAGGCGAGGGGACTCACAATAATCAAGCACTCTGGAGGGAACAGAGAACTACCATTTCCACGTCGTTGTTTCTGGGTCGCGCTGAGAGTAGTCCATCAATAACTTCGACGGTCCATACCTTGCACCTCAATGGGCGGGAAAGAGTCCATGACCAGTGTTCCGTCAAGGGTTTGAAACCAGCTTCCTTACGTCATGATGAAGGAGTGGGGGTTCCATTTCAAAAAACCATCCCGACCCCTAAATGACCTCTGAGGGATTTTTCAAGGTCAGCATCATACTTTCCCCTTGGAACCCTCAACTTTCGATCCGGAACATTCGTCCCATCTCCACTAGTTTCCGAAATATTTGACTATATCACTCCAAATGGACCACCCTGTATATGTATACAGCGGAGAACATTTCCTCCGCGATCCCCTATTTTTGACAAGAAAAATCGAGGAAAAATAGAAGGACTCGTCCGCTTTACATGAAAAAATGCGCTCTGGGGAAGGGTTCCAGGAAGGTCCCCTATCAATTCCAATCGATTCGGTCCACCCCGTCCTGAGTTATCCCTGGTACAGAGAGACAGCCCACCGACCAGACAGACAGACAGACACACAGACAACCCAATTGAATAATTATCAGTATCGCATGAAATTAAAAACTGTGCAACACCCAATTGGATTTCCGAAATCTTTCAAATGATATGATCAAAGGGTGTGAGAGTGGGTTCAATAGGCACTCTGTGCTGAGTATATAACTTATACTCATGAGTGCCTCAAGACCCGAAACCCTCCAGAAACCTCCAGAATTCCCTGTCCAGTATGAGAGCCTCAAAAAATCTCCACGGATTTGAGAAAACTTTCAGTTCTGCAGGGGAACCTCTAAAATTGGCGAAACTGCGTCTCATGTACAATCAATTGTACAATTCCGCTATCACGTATGTTCGTACGCTCCGATACATGGGAAGTTCAAATTCCCACGGAAGTTCGTCTCTTCCAACTGAATTAATCTCCCCTTCTTGTAATTTTCACTCCTCAAATCCGGCTCGAAGGACCAATTTATGTATTGATCCATAATCATTTCGAACAACTTCCATAATTGATAGTTCAGATTCTGAGAGGTGAGTTATATTCTGTGAGATTCTCAGATCTCCACTTAGGAAGAGATATATCTCGGGATTTTGCGATGTGTGTATATATATATATATACAGGGCGTCCCATTCGAAACCGGACAGCTGAATAACTCTTCAGGGAATGGAGGGGGAGAAAAATTGTCCACATAAAAGTTGTAGGGTTCAAAGGAGGTCATAAGATGGTGACCTTGAATTTGACCTTGAGGTCAATTTTGAGCATAATTGATGGTCAAAGTATGCTTTTTCGAATGAAAAACCTCACGTTTGACCTCAGAAATGGAAAGAGCGGAAAATTTTACGTCCGAATATGTTAACATATCAGGTCATTCAGAGGTCATTTGGAGGTCAAAGCACCATTTTCTATGGATTTCCACGGAAAAGCCTCAAACGAGTTGTTTCTCTGACCAAAGTTATTGAAGTTAAAGTGAAACCCCACGCTTTGACCTTGAATTGGAAGTGAACAGAACCTTCAGAGTTTATTCTTCATATCAGTACGAAAATGATCATTAGGAAGTTTTCATCGTTTACGGTGTAAGTGCGGGTTCAAAATGGTGTATTCACCTAACGAATGTGTTGATATTTCAATGATCTTGGGTGAGTGTCGCGAAGTGTATCAAAGAGCGTCACGATTGTACAGACAGCGGTTCGGAGATCGGCGGCATCATCCTCCTCCAGAAGTCATTCGCCAAGTTGAAAGGAATTGTCGACAAGGAAGGATTGGTCAACGCCGAAACAATCAAGG
The DNA here is from genome assembly GCA_018340375.1 of Gonatopus flavifemur. NCBI lineage: Eukaryota > Metazoa > Arthropoda > Insecta > Hymenoptera > Dryinidae > Gonatopus > Gonatopus flavifemur. The sequence goes on from JAFFJZ010000013.1 coordinate 2,247,502, forward strand.
TTTCAACTTTAACGACCCTCGATGCGTTGCTGTTTTAGCAATAATACACATGAATCCTCATGTTAGTTTACGTGATATTGAACGCGATTTGGGTATTCCACGCAGTACGGCACACAGAATTCTACAAGCTGCTCAATATCATCCGTACCACATCACACTGACCCAAGAATTATCTCAACAAGATATGCAGAATCGGGTCAACTTTTGCCATTGGGCTTTACAGAGGTTGAACGAAGCGCCCGATTTCTTCCGATATGTTCTTTTCAGTGATGAATCAACGTTTCAAAATATTGGCTTGTTAAATCGTCACAATAGCCACTATTGGTCAGCGCAAAACCCGCGCTGGACTCAACAAGTTGATCATCGGCATCGGTGGAGTATAGATGTTTGGTGTGGAATTCTAGACAATCAAGTTATTGGGCCGTATTTTTTTGATGGAACTGTTAACGGTCCTAATTATCTACAGTTTTTACAGGATGAATTACCAGTTCTCATGGAAGATGTGACATTAGCAACTAGGCAGAGGATGTGGTATCAGCAAGACGGTGCACCACCACACTTTGTTCGATGTGTGAGGGATTATCTAAATATCCTTTTCCCCAATCGTTGGATTGGTCGAGGTGGATTTGTACTGTGGTCGGCAAGATCTCCTGATCTCACCCCTCTGGATTTTTATTTGTGGGATTACGTAAAGAATGTCGTTCATACCAACCGACCAACAACACCTGTGGATCTACAACAACGCATCAGATACGCAATTGCGAATATTCGTGCAGAAGTTTTTCAGTCTGTTCTTGGAAACTTTCGACGCCGGCTGGAGTCATGTATTGGAGTAAATGGCGGTCAATTCAAACATCTCCTGCAATAAGTGTGTCTTACCCGTCAACGGATTTGTGCCATCTGTAATTGTAAAACGACGAACTGGAAAAATAAATAATTTTTCAATTATTGTTTCAAATTTGGCATTCATTATCGTTCTCAAGGTCGAATTCAAGGTCGAAACGTGGGGTTTCACTTTAACTTTGATAACTTTGGTCAGAGAAACAACTCGTTTGAGGCTTTTCCGTGAAAATCCATAGGAAATGGTTTTTTGACCTTCAAATGACCTCTAAATGACCTGATATGTCAACATATTCGGACGTAAAATTTTCCGCTCTTTCCATTTCTGAGGTCGAACGTAGGGTTTTCTATTTGGAAAAGCATACTTTGACCATCAATTATGCTGAAAATTGACCTCAAGGTCAAATTCAAGGTCACCATCTTATGGCCCCTTTCGAACCCTTCAACTTTTATTGGAACAATTTTTTCCCCCCTTCATTCCCTGAAGAGTTATTCAGCTGTCCTGTTTCAAATGGGACGCCCTGTATATGGGGCATTCTTTGTGAAATCGGCCACCCCCCCTGCACATCCCAATTTCGAAGATAGAGATCTCGGAGATCAATCAAAATTTTCGTTGGAGTGTCTACTTTTCATTGCCGTATGGTGTCTTTTGAACATGGCGGCCATTTCGCCAATATGGCGGCTGAAACGGAGGGGAAACGTGTTGAGAATAATCAAAACCAGTCCTAGAAATATGATACGTGGGTGTTGGATAGTTGTGTGGACTGGGGCATTTAATTCGAGCCTTCCGGATTGATTGCATGCGATTGGAATACTGAAATTGCAAATGGCAGATCCAATATGGCGGCCGGAAATTCAAAATTGCTTTGAATTCTTCGAAACATAAGGAGAGGGGTTTCTTCAGGTCGCTCATGACGAATCCGGACTCAGATTTCCTGAATTACAAATGGCAGATTCAATATAGCGGTCGGGAAGATTATAAATCTCTTGGATTTATGCGAACATTGTCATACTGAGGTGTTTGGGGTCGCGGAACAAGGATCCAAACCCAGATTTCGGGAGTTGCAAATGACGAATCCAATATGTCGGCCGGAAATTGAAATATTGATTCGAATTTCCTGAAACATTGGGGGAGGTGGTTTTTTGGGTCGCTGATGACGAATTCAAACTCAGATTTCCGGAATTACGGATAGCGGATCCAATATGGCGTTCGGAAGAATTATAAATCGCTCAAATTCGCGGAAACATTGGCATACTGAAGTTTTTGGGGCCGCTGATCAAGAATCCGGACTTGGAATTCCGAAATAGCGAATGGGGAATCCAATATGGCGGTCGGAAGAATTATCAATCTCTCAAATTTGTGGAAACATTGTCATACTGAGATTTTTGGGGTCGCTGATAGACATTCGAATCCGGATTCTCGGAATTATGAATGGAAAATCCGATATGACGGTCTGGATATGAGGAATCATCCGTCCTCTGACGTAAATCTTCGTTCCGAGAAAGTTCTGGTCGTTCATCATGAAATTGAGGTCAGATTCCGGAAACCAGAACGAACGCACCGCGTTCAATGATCCGCAAGCACATTTGATATGATGGGAACGAATATTATATCAATTCCAGGAATTATTTGGGGTCTGGTCACACAAATTCACAAACTTTAAATAGACTCCCTCCCAATGAAAGTCCTTGCAAATCTCCCTCGAACCAAACCATGAATACTGCTGGTTTCTGACTTGTGAATATGTGTATTCAGGCTCCAAGCTGTCGGCATTAGCATAATCCAGTGTGCACCACGAGGAGGTTGCGCGATCAGACTTTGCACATCGATTGGCCCTAAAGGGGGCCGTTGATTGTCACATGTCTCTCAATCAATACCTCATGGTTGTCCATTTGGCCACCATGCTCTGTTCTGTTCATCGCTAGAGTACCTTTCGATGAGCACTTCATTATCGGATCCTATCAAGGACCCATGGTTTTTCAGAATCTCAGATACAGGTTGAGCATTCTCGAATCGTTTGTTGAGTTTCCGTCTCATCTTTTCGTGGAATACTCCATCATAGGAAATGATGCTTATGGTTTCAAAATGACTCTCTGCCCAGCTGTAGAGTTTTTTGGGCGTCAAGACAGCAGTTTGAGGTTTGACAGTCAGACTCGCTCTGTGTGCTTCTCTTTCGGAAGTAGCACCGATCCCGTCACAAGCACCTTCACCATGAGCAGTTGCACTGTAATGCCATTCAGCGTCAATATTGAAATCTTCTTTGTGATGAACTGAATTCGCGATTTGGAATTTATTTTTGAGGTGCTGCTTTGCTCCGTCACTGGTATGAATAATCTTATTCACTTATTTTACATTGCGTTGAATTTCAGGAATTAACAAGGTCTGGATAGCATAAGCAGCGGAAGTGTCGTGTTTCAAACTTTCAGATGGGAATACATAACTCTTGTGCTCCATATCGCGCCCTTCCTTATAATAATAAATGGCAGGGAACACAGTGCAATGGTGGTCATTGAAATGGGATGCTCGTGAGGCATCCTGGCGAACATATGCGTAGTTCTCAGAAAAATCAAACGTAACCAGGACTTCCCCGTCGCGGAAATTGTGTTTTCGTTCTTGGATAAAAAGACTCTGTTGCTCAGAGATGAATGAATGAGGTCTGAGGATTGTCAGTTTTTCGCACAATTCGAGTATAAAATCATCAATTTTCATCACTTCTGTTTGTAGAGTTGAACGATCCGTTGCTGTCCAAACTGAAGATTGAATATCTGTGATGAATGAATCCTCCAGTAGATTATGTAATTGATCCGAGAACTGCGAAACTCCTGGACAGTCATCACATGCGTCTAGATGACAATCAGCACGGGCTCTCTGACAAACAATTTCATTGAGGCAGTCTTTGTGATCAGTTAGTGGCTTTTGTGTATTCAACGTCAGCTTTTGGATATCAATTGCATTCAACACCAATTTCGGATTCCAATGTATTGTGCAAACACAAACTGAATGTTTTCCACAAGCCCCAGGGAGTATGCAATTTCTTGGTATCAGTTTAGCGAACGCGCTGAAGCAGGTAATATGTTCTGGGTGAGACTGTTCGAATACGGTATAAAGTTCTCTCAAACCCATCAACAAGAGACGTTTCTGTTTCAGCGTTCGCTCTCCATCAATTTTCACAGAAACGACATCTTTCGATGCAGGCATTATCCTGCTATTGATGTCACTCGTATAAAATCCATATACTTCTTCTAAAGTTGTTTGAGAGAGTTTTCTCCCCTCCCTTGCAATACCATCGGGTAAAATGCCAGCTTCCATCTTCAATTCCTCCGATTTCTTGGCCAAATATCGCGTTGTAACATATTCTTGGGCGATTTTCCTCGCACACCGAGATGATGGGGCGATAGTTGAAATTTGTAATTTCAATGGATTGTTAGGTTCCGAGGTTGAAAATTCCTCCTTGAGGTCATCCGGCATTCCTTCCAGTTCACTTCTCTGTTCGGGCGTGTATCATTGAGACCTTCGTGTCTCATTCTCCAATTGAACATCCATTCTCATAGGACTCTCAATACTACAAATATTTTCACCGCTATCATTTGATTCATGAACCACATCGTCATTTTGTAATTTGTCCGATAACATAATATTTGCTGTAACATAACCTCCGATATCTTTCGTAAATTTCTACCAACGTGCCCGGCAGTTTTGAACGGATTTGCACATCGGTCCGTTCGAAGAATTCGCGGCATCGTGGATTACATGATCAGATAAATCAGATGAAAATATGCGAACTCCTAGTATGATTTTATAAGTTAAGACACGAAAACTTCGAGGTTCAAACGTCGCGAACATTCATGAAGTAACAATCTAAAACGATAAATAACAGGAGACGAGAAAAACAATTGACGTTACAATGAAACCACATGAAATTAGGTGCAGACATTACTGAACAATACACTGTCAGTTGATAAGAATCGATTTCACGCATTCATTCGTTTATTTTCAGCTGATTTATTCGACATTCTAATATATGAAGCCGCGAATTCTTCAAAAAAGCCAATGATTTATTCACTCAAAACAGCCGCACACAATGGTAGGAATTCGCGAAAGATATCGGAGGTTAGGTTACAGGAATTTCCTGACTTATACGCGAATTCCAGAATTTGAGCTGCATGTATGGAAGAAGGTTCATCGTACAAATTATAAGATGACAAGGTGGTTGATGAATTGAATGATAGAGGTGGAGATATTGAAAGTATCGAGAGTTCGATTGTCCAGGAGTGTCGCAGTTCTCGGAGAAATTACATGATCTACTGGAGAATTAATTGATCACAGGTATTCAATATTCAGTTCGGACGGCAACGGATCGTTCAACTCTACAAACAGTAGTGATGAAAATTGATAATTTTATACAACACTTGTGCAATAGACTGACAATACTCAAACCTCATTCATTCATCTCTAAGCAACAGAATCTTCCCATCCAGGAACGGAAACATAATCTTCGCGATGGCGAAGCACCGATTACGTTTGATTTTTTGAGAACTAAGTATATGTTAGCCAGGATGCCTCAAAAGCATTTGAATTTCGATAACGAACAATCCACCGTGTTTCCTGCCATTTATTATCACAAGGACGCGATGTTGAGCACAACAGTTACGTATTCTGATCAGAAAGTCTAAAACACAACACCTTTGCTGTTCATGCTATTCAGTTTTTGTTAATTCCTCAAATTCAACGGAATGCGGGAAGAATGAATGGGATTATCCGTACCGGAGACGGAGCGAAGCAGCACTTCGAAAATCAATTCCAGGATGAGTATGATCAGGCCCCAGATAATTCTTGAAATCGATATAATATTTGATCCCATCATAATAAATGTGCTTGCGGATCATTGAACGTGGTGCGTCCGTTCTGGTTTCCGGAATCTGACCTCAGGTTCATAATGAACGACCAGAACTTCCTGGGAACAAAGATTTACGTCAGAGGACGGATGATTCCGCATATCCTGACCGTCATATCGAATCTTCCATTCATAATTCCCAGAATCCGGATTCGAATGTCTATCAGCGACCCCAAAGATTTGGATTTACAATTATTCAACAATAAAGAATGGATACCATCGTCCCCAGGACCTTTGTGAGCATCTAAAACGCTCAGGTTGTTGTATATATCACCAATATCAATAGTGAATCCAGACAGGTTGATATGAGAATCAACTTCATGCGTATGAACAGGCGGAGGAACCGAGCCGTTAGGTACGTCAACTGATGAAAAATAATCAGCAAAAAGGTTCGCAATACGTAGACCCGTATTGCCTATTCTGTGATCCCTGGTCATGCAGCTAGGTATACTAGAAGAGTTCCGATGAGAATTTGTGAAGTTGAAAAAGGATTCGGGATTACTTTGAATACCAGTTCCGATGAACTCAACGTCATTCGAACGGCGAATTTCGGTCAAAGATTTACACTGAGCACGGATAAAAGAAAGAGCTTGATGATCCTCAAATCTATAAGAGTCCTCAAATTTGAAGTGAGCTCCTTTTTTTCGGTGGATTAGTTTTCTGAACTCGCTAGGAAACCCTGCGGGATGACCAGTAGGTTTTATCGATATTTTTGGAATCAATAACTCCATAGCAGCGTGATGAAAATGCTCATACAAAAAATCAACCGAGTCATTCAAACTCATACACTCCAGCGCACCGTCCCAATTGATAGAATCGAAATACTCACGGATAGCGGAGAAATTTGCTAGTTTGGAATTGTATCTAATGATATTGGGCACCACTAAATAATCTGTACATAGAGATAATAAGTCGACCTGCAACGGAGGATGATGTTCGTGAATAATTGAAAGAGGTTCCGAGCGAACAACTGAGCTAATATCTGTATCATTTGTAGAAATCAGATCAAGCATATTATTGTTTTGATTGAAAATAGAATTTTTCTGAAATGAATTAAAATAGTTGTAGTATTCGGAGAGTCTTTCAATCGAAGACTGTTCATTCAAAGATGAGCCTGGACGTGTGATCAGAAGGAGATTACAGGCATCGTTGATTCAGACTCCGTGCGGCAAATTATAGTCACCAAAAACGTAGATCATGGAGTCACGGAACTCACCAAGTGCATCAGACAATGAAACACAATGGTTCAAGTGATGAGCCGGCGCAGATGAAGGTGGAAAGTAAGATGCACCAATGAGCACAGTTTTTGAACTCAGCACCAACTTGATTAGTATATGCTCAGCACTCAAACAAGATGAATTCACCCGAGCACTGGAAAGGGGATTCTTGACTGCCATGAACACACCACCCCCTCGCGATAGCGCACTTGTGAGCTCGTTTCTATCCGCACGATACACAGTGTCATTCTTCGAAGATAATTCTGCATCCGTTATGTCACTAGTTAACCAAGTTTCAGGGAAAATTGGAATTCCATATGAAATCGAGGAGGTGGACACAGATCTTTGCAGATCCAAGAGCTCCGTACGTAAACCTCTGACGTTCTGATACTATGACAAAGGGTACTGACTCAGTTTCCTTCAGTAGAGGCATGCATCGACGATGGTTGGCACACCGTTTACATACTTGATAGTTTTATCACATACTGACACCACTGTCTTTTGGACGATTGAGTTCGTCGCGCGAAACTGACAAATAGTTTCTTTCTTGCACTGTGCGATCCTGGAATAATTCCAGAGTTCCAGAATAGGTCGATTTGAGTTCGAGTATATTCAAAGCTTCACGAGAAGAAGGAAGTACAACACAAATTAGTCTACATCTGTCACTATGTCGCTTTCCGATCCTGTAAGGAAGAATATGAGTATAGTCAGCTGGGAATATACTCTGCAACAAGGGTGGGGGGCGAATCAACGAAAAGTGTAATCCCTAGAAGTGTGAAGTTGTCTATTCCTATGGCATAAAATGGAATCAGTCACAAGATAAAGATTAAATTAAACAAAGGATGAAAAAAATATATTACTTAAAACAATGAATATAACCTTTTTTGAAATTGTAATTTATATTTATTTCTCGGTCCGGTATAATTTTCTGTGGAAAGGAAAAGGTGTATGTGTGGTAGCCCTGAGGATGCGTCGCGTGGGCACGCGCACGGTGTTGACGTGCGATATATATACATACGTGTGTATATATTCACATATGCATATACGGAAGATTCAAATTCAAATTCTTAGGTGAGTATAAAACGTGAGTATATTTGAAAGAATATCCCTTTCAAAGTATTCATTCATATATGAATGTCGATTTTGATTTTCTTCCAAATAACAGGGAAAAACCCAGGAGCGAAGAGACGTCATCAAGGATTTCCAAAGATGAATGGGAGGACGTGCCGGGATGGGATTGAAACAAGAAGATAAGGAGAGGAAACAACAACAAAATACAGGGTGGGGCATTTAAAGTGTCGCGGGCGTTTTTTCCAAAAATAAAATGAGATACGAGAAAATTTTTTGGACAAAAATTGTAGGGTATCGAGGGGGACATCCGATGGTGGCCTTGGCTTTGACCTCAAATCTCATCTTCAAGGGCATTCTGAGGTCAATTCTTGTTTTTTAAATAGCATCCCATATTTTTTCCTGCAGATTTGGATTCTAGGTCAAAAACCAAGAAACTTTTGTCTGAACCATTTTCCTGAAATCCGCAAAAATGGCGCTCTAATCGATATTGTTCCATTTTGAATCTGACATTCGAATAACTCGAAAACGAAGGGTCTTGCAAACGAATGTTTCGTACAAAAGTTGTCAATACACAACACATTTCAATCGTCTACATTACCACCATTCAGAGCTCACGCGATGTGAACAAACGACGGGGTTCAGTGAAAATTCACGATTTTGAAAGTCAGTTTGTCAGTTACATTTGATTATTACTTGGTTTATGACAAATTGAGAATCATGGATATCCAATACACGGTTTCTGAAAAGATCGATATGATCTACATTCACGGTGAAGTGCATAAGAACCCCAGACAAGCATATGACTTGTATGCAGAACGATTTCCTGAAAGAACAACGCCATCCATGAGGTATTTTCAACGCATTACAAAATTATTCTCAGAAACGGGAAGTGTTACAAGGGGAAAACGACATCGAATGAGAACTGTGAGCGGAGAAAATGCGGAAGTTAATGTACTAGCTGCAGTAGCCAATAATCCACACGTGAGCCCTCGTGAAATTGAACTCCATTCGGGAATTCCTCGAAGAAGTGTTCTTCGAATACTGAAACGTCACAAATTCCGTCCGTATCACATTTGTTTGCATCAAGACCTTCACGGTGATGATTTCGAAAATCGTGTACAGTTTTGTCGATGGGGTCTAGCGCAGATGCACAATAACAACTTCATCAACATATTATTTTCTGATGAGTCGACGTTCACCAATCATGGTCAAGTAAATCGACATAATATGCATTACTGGGCGACAGAAAATCCAAGATGGTTACGTCAAGTAGAGCATCAAAGACAATGGGCTGTGAATGTTTGGTGTGGTATTCTTCGATCTCGAGTAATTGGACCGTACTTCATTGCAGATACGCTAAATGGAGAGAAGTACAGACATTTCTTAGATCAAGTACTTCCAACATTACTTGAAGACATACCTATTCAGGAACGATTGAATATGTGGTATCAACACGATGGTTGTCCATCCCATTATGCAGTCACAGCTCGAGAAATATTGGACAGAGATTATCCTGGACGATGGATAGGACGTCGTGGACCAGTTCATTGGCCTGCCCGTTCTCCGGATCTTACTTCTCCAGATTTTTTTTTATGGGGATACATAAAACATACAGTTCATCAACAAGCACCGACTACACCTGAGAATATGCGTCAACGAATCATCAATGCATGCGCGAGCATCAATGAAGATATTTTAGCACGAGTTCAGCAATCTTTTGTAAAACGTTTTGAAATGTGTATTGAAGTCGAAGGCCATCATTTTGAGCATCTACTGCATTGAAATTATCCAAGTGATGTAGACGATTGAAATGTGTTGTGTTTTGTCTGTTATACCCCATCACCTCCGTTTCAGTTCAAGGGGTCCCCCTTGGAATCAGACAACTTTTGTCCGAAACATTCTCCTCCAAGACCCTTCGTTTTCGAGTTATTCTAATGTCAAATTCAGTATGGAACAATATCGATTAGAGCGCTATCTTTGCGGATTTCAGGAAAATGGTTCAGACAAAAGTTTCTTGGTTTTTGACCTAGAATCCAAATCTGCAGGAAAAAATATGAGATGCTATTTAAAAAACAAGAGTTGACCTCAGAATGCCCTTGAAGATGAGATTTGAGGTCAAAGCCAAGGCCACCATCGGATGTCCCCCTCGATACCCTACAATTTTTGTCCGAAAAATTTTCTCGTATCTCATTTTATTTTTGGAAAAAACGCCCGCGACACTTCAAATGCCCCACCCTGTATATATACATATATAAATATTCTTCAGTTACCGGTACTTGTATTTTCCAAACAATAATCGTGTTCCTTTTTCAGATGGTAGTTTGGTAATCACCTGGAATGGTCGTCAGCCGAAGACCACTATCACAATGACGGATGCTCCACGACTCCATTCCGACGTGGGATTCTCATCTTCAATTCGTCGTGGTATGGATTCGAAAATTTTTCAATTCGTCGAGGGATTTCCACGATTACCCATCGTGGTGTACTCTATGGTTCCATCATGGATCAAGAATTCCTTTTTCCTTGTTCTGATCAGTATTATCACAGGGTTCAGGTGATTGCGGCAAGTGATCCTCCAAAGAACATCAACGAGGGATACATATGGAAAGGAACGCTCTATTATGCAAGGACTATAACTCGATCATTGTAAGCAATCACTGAATTTATGGAACGATTCTTCTGGAAGTTTCGAATGAAAAAGGTAATGTCCAATCCATCGATTACGAAAAACACTCTGATTGAAGATTTTTTGCACAACTACATCATAAAAACCAACAATATGAAGACCGATCGGGTTTATTCCCACTGATTGGGTACCAGGTCTCTCACCTTATTAGAAATATGGATATCCAATTCTGTAATTCCCAGGTATTCAATCAATCAGAAGAATTACTCTCGGGCATGAAATCTGACTTCAGGGGTCTCACCAGCGAGGTTGGCTTGTATCCCTCCGGTTACTCAGAGACTTTAGGTGTCGGAACGATCGATATCGAGTCGATTCGCGGATATCTGGACGAAATATTAGTCAATGATTCAGCTCAAGTACCGTGAACAATATGTACTAAGGAGGACCCTGCGGAGCATGAAAAACCCGGAGCAGATCTATACGCTTCAATGATACCGCACTATGAATCCTCAGACAGCCAGGTTCTCCTGAAGTTACTGCCAATTCAGCTATCCATTATTTGTTATAATGATATCTTGTTTATGCATCCATACCCCAATTTTCAATTCATTTCGAACATTTATTTTTCCTTCAATTATCACTTTTCATTTTCAACAATCAATATATCAATATATTCAATATTGTAATATATTGTTTAGCATGTTATGTTTTCTCGCACTCAATAAAATATACATATTCATTTTGGACAACAAAATAACGTGTAATGAATTCGACTTTTAACATTCGGGAGTCATTGAGTTTATGAAAATACCTCTGACATTCATATTTACGGTGATAATTTGAAATTTAATTCGCGAAATATAAAAATATGTCTCCGCATAACATGAAATGGGGCAAACGCTCGTACGAGGGCTTCGTCTCCGCTGAGAGATCCTTGGAAATTGTCAAACGTACTTTGATCGCTATTAAGATTATCTCGAGATGTTTCCACTTGAGTCTGCTGATTCAAGGCATCCAGTCTCTTCAATCCAGTAGCTTCCTCTGCACTGACGAATAACTGGAGTACATTCCTTCAGAGGTCGCAAAAGTGCCCGAGCAACGCCTCATATCTCTTTGGCATGGAAATTAGAAGAAGAAAAAAAAATTCCCGACTTCATACTTCATGAATAAGGGAACGCAGCTCTGTTGTTACTAAAGAAGAAGGAGAAGCAGAATGATTTTATTCACATTTCATAATCGTTTTATATGTTTCATGCGCATGAAATAAAATAGGAAATCGTTCAGTTCCGTCTCAGGGATATTCCTTTGAGAGTTTCGGAGTGTTTTCGGGGACACTCTGTATATCAAAGCTTATTGAAGACCAGTTTCCTTGGGAATTCTACATTTCAAGTTAACAAAAACACAAACTTCAAGGTCTCATACACCTTCTATATATTTTCCAACCCACAGAAAATTATGAATTGATTTTTCATAATGGAATGAATGTGTAATGAATCAATAACGATATCATAATCGCATTCTCCTTATTTAAATTAATATATGCTCCTTATTGACGGAACTTCTTATCTTGGAGGTAAACCTAATCGGACCATTCTTATGCCAATTGCATGCTCCAGAAAAGTGAGCAACACTCCCTTTTTGGCCGGTGATGCCAACTACACAGTAGTTTCCAGTTGGAAGTTATCGTTTTCCGTTGAGGTTCTTTCTGTATCTTGAGACGTTAAAAATTCCAATTGAATTACAGAATTATGTTGATACGACCTATGAAACGTTTATAACATATCTCTTCAGACACAAAATTTTCACCAGGATTGAACTTTGATGAAAAATTATGGTTTTTTATTCCATTTCATTATTATTTATTCATTATTATTTTGATTATCACACTTTCATTATCATTATTATCATTATTATTCTTATTATCATTATTATTATTATTATTATTATTATTATTATTATTATTATTATCATCATTATTATTGTGACTACTACTATTATCATTATTATTATCATTATTATTATTATTACTATCATTACTATTATTATTATTATTATTATCATCGATTAACTCCGCTTCGAACCGGTCTCAAGCCCGGGACCCCATCTTGCAAGTGATGGGGGAGGAGGAGGGATTCAGGAGTGACACCTCTCTGGAAAACCGCGGTCCATCTGGCCCCGGATGGGAGCACCGCGTAAGGACCCCTGCCTAGGGTTACAGGTGACACCTGGCCAACGGTCTCGGCGGCGAATGAGGGAAGGAACTTCCCAACAGCGCCGGGGGCGGGAGAGCCACTTCCACGAAATTCCAGGCGCGTCTGTTCCCGTATCGGGCAGCGTCCTGGTCGGCGTCTGTTTCCCCATGTAAGGGGCGGCCGGTCAACCATATCTTCCAAAACCGATTCAAATATGGCCAGTACGAAGATGCAAGAAACCATTACCGTCCAGGAGGGATCGGACCTCCCAGGGCCGGCGCTAGACAGGGGTGTGCGAACGGGCTCCGCAGCGTCGTTATCATGCAACCGTTGTACAATGGGGATGGCTCACTTGGCGTCCATTGTGAACATTGCGCCAAGTGATGGAGAACGAATAGAGGAGGGGGGTGACGGTGGAGATGATTTGGCTTCCCTTAGGACGCTCATCATTGAATCGGGAAGGGAGGCGGAAGAGAGGCTCGCAGGAATGCGTTGCCTCATCCAAGGGATGGTAGATGCCATCCAGGAACAGCACAACGTCAATCGAACCGTGGAGGATGGCATCCCAAGACTGTTGGAGAAGCTGGATGGGCTGCAGGAGGACACGTGGACGTACGCTCATGTCCGACAGGTCATAGACCGTGGAGCGTTCGATGGGCGGACAGGGAGACCGATACGCGCCCCACGGAATTTCCGTGGGAGCTCGCCTCCAACAAGTGGTCAGAAGCGCCCCGCTGTGAGCGCACCGGAGGCTCCAAGAGCTCCAGTCCGAATGCCCAAGAGGAGAAAATCCACTGTGGCTCCCCCACAAGAGGAGTGGACAGTGGTTGAGTTGGAGGAGGGAGAGAAGAGGAAGGAGGAGCGGAAGAAGGAACGAAAGGAGAAGGACAGGGCAATAACGGCCAACCCTCCCGCGCAGCCTCCGGTAGAGCAGGCTCCGACAACGAGACCCCAGCAGAAACGACGGCGGCGGACCGTGAAGCCGGACGCAATCGCCGTGGAACCTGCAGGAGGGAAAACCTACGCGGATGTCATGTCCATCGTACACCACGCTGTGAGACCGCAGGAGCTTGGGGTCGAGGTGAGCGCGGTCCGTCGCACAAGGAACGGTGAGGTCCTCATTGAAATAAAAAAAGCGACGGACCAGGCCAGGGCGTCTTTCTCGGAGGCGCTCAAGCAGGCTGCACAGGAGGTGGGCAGCGTCCAGGAGCTGAGGCCAACAGCCAGCCTCTAGATTCGAGACTTGGACGTTTGCTCCACTAGGGTGGAAGTGGAGGCTGCACTGCGGAACGAAGTACAAGAGTACGGCGGGATCCTGCAGGTTACGCCAACGAAGCCCACCGTTCGTGGTCGTGTTTCGGCCCTTGTTACGGTTTAACAAGCGGCCGCGAAGAGACTGATGGCCACTGGCAAGATCAGGGTGGGCTGGATTAACAAATGCAGGATCCGGGAAAGAGAGGTCGTACCGAGATGCTACAAGTGTCTCGGTTACGGTCATTGAAGCCGCGGCTACCAAGGGCCTGACCGGAGCAAGATCTACTTCCGGTGAGGTGCAGAGGACAACAAGGCAGCGGAATGTACCGGGGATCCCGCCTGTTACCTCTGCACCGCGGCGGGGAAGCCCGGAACTCACCAAGCGGGTTCCGGGGAGTGTGACGTTTTCCGCAGGGTCCTCGCCCAGGCGGAAGGCAGCAACGTCCGGAATGGCGGTCGTTTCGCAGTGTAACCTCAATGGGAGTCGGGTGGCTCATGACCTCCTGGCCCAGATCTGTCTCGAGAAAAAAACCGACATAGTTCTCATGAACGAACAGTATCGAGACAGAGTAGGGTCAGGATGGTTCTCCGATGCCCTCGGCACGGCGGCAATTCGGATGCCTGACGCGCGACACTGCCATGTCGCTTCCCATGATTCCGGCAGTGGCTTTGTGTGGGTGAGGTGCAGGAACGTAACATACGTGAGCTGCTACTTCACTCCCAACGGGTCAATACAAAACTTCCAGGCAAAACTTCATAGCCTGGAAGATGCTGTACGGAACATGGAGGGCCATAAAATAGTAGCCGAAGACTTCAACGTCAAGTCTTTCGAATGGGGTGAAGCCAGGCCAGATTCCCGTGGTGGACGAGTTATGGTCATGGCATCCAGAACTGGTCTGTTGGTGCTTAACACCGATACAACGTCTACCTTCCGGGGGCCTGGCTATCGACAGACAATCTTGGACATCTCTCTCGCGACGGAAGATCTGGTGCGCCGTGTCGAGGGCTGGAGGGTGATCGAGGACTACACAGCCAGCGATCACCAATACATCACATTCAACATCCGAGATGTAGCTCCAGCCCGTGGCGCGCGTAATCACCTGACGCCCAGATGGAACGTTGCGAAGATGTGCCCTGAGGGACTGTCTTCGGCGTTGGAACGTAGACAGCTGGCTTTGGACGGGATCCAACAAGAGCTGCCCTCCCGTGGACGAGCAGAAGCAGGGGTGGATATTGCAATGCGTCACATCCACCGCGCTTGTCGGGAGGCAGTGCCGATGAGTCGGAGAAGAAATGGAAGGAGACCGCTATATTGGCGAACGGACGAGATCGCCGCGCTGGAGAGCGAGAATCTCAGACTCAGACGCATCGCTCAGCGCTCGAGGCCCCGCGATCGTGGCGACGCAGCCCCCGAAATCGCCGCTCACCAAGCAACGAGGAGGAGGTTACGCCGGGCCATGAAGGAGAGCCGATGCTGGAAGGCGCTTGAACAGGATCTTGACGATGATCCTTGGGGGTCGGGGTATAGGATAGTGCTCCGCAAATTGGGGTCATACTAAAACGGTGCTTCCAGAAACGCAGAGACCCTCAAGAGGATTGTTGACGGCCTATTCTCCCAACACCCTGAGCGCCCGAGCCGTCCTTCAACACCTGCAGACCCGGAGACTCCTCCCTTCACGGGGGGGAGCTAGCGATTGCCGCGCGCTCGCTCAAGAACAGGAAATCCCCGGGTCCAGACGGCTTACCAGCAGGGGTGCTGAAGGCAGTTGCGCAGAGCCATCCCAAGCTTTCGCGCGACATGTATAACGCCTGCCTGCGAGCGGGGATTTTCCCTGCCCGCTAGAAACTGGCTAGGTGGGCGTTGGTGAGCAAGGGCAAGGGTCCAGCAGACGACCCGTCATCTCACAGGCCCCTGTGCATGCTGGGTACAGCCGGCAAGCTCCTGGAGGAGCTCCTCAAGCCTCGCCTCCACGTGGCCATCAAAGCCGCTGGAGACCTCTCCGGACGTCAATATGGCTTCAGGAGAGGGAAGTCGTCGGTTCGCGCTATCCAGGAGGTGATCGGAGCAGTCAGGGGCACGGAGCGCGGAAATCACTATTCCCGCCCCGTTTGTCTGCTGGTCACGTTGGATGTGCGCAACGACCCTCACTCGGTTAGATGGAGCGACGCTATAAGCGCGCTGGAGCGGGACTTTCGAGTGTCCGAATATCTCATGAGGGTACTGGACGACCACCTGAGATCCCGCTCCCCGATGTATGAGACCGAGGTTGGCCCGGTGGAGAGAGAGTTGACCTCTGGAGCCGCTCAAGGCTCCATACTGGGACCCGATATATGGAACGCTACCTATGACGGGATTCTCCGTATGGAGCTGCCGGGGGAGGGGGTGTTCCTGGTTGGGTATGTGGATGACGTCGGTGCGGTCATCATCGCACGCACCGTCGAACAGGCGCGAATGCTGCTCAACCAGACCATGCGTCGCGTCCGTTCCTGGATGGACGGCCACGGGTTGCAGCTGGTATTGGCGAAGACCAAGATCGTGCTGCTCACCAAGAAGCATATCCCCCTAATCAGGGATATGGAGGTAGGTCAGATGACGGTCGAGACGAAGGCATCGGTGAAATACCTGGGGGTGTGCCTAGATTCACGGCTTACCTTCTGGGAAGAAATAAGGAGCAGAACGGACGAGGCGGCGGAAATAGTCACATCGTTGAGCAGGGTCATGGCCAATATCGGTGGCCTCCGACCCTGCAGGAGGAAACTACTCCTACGAACCGCCGAGTCCATCATGCTCTACGGTGCCGAAGTCTGGGCCGATGCGCTGCGGTACGAAAAATACCGGAAGCGCATGACCGCAGTTCAGCGGAGAGGGGCCCTCTGTATCGCCTGCTCCTATCGCACGGTCTCGGAGCCTGCAGCGTTGCCCGTTGCAGGGGTCACACCAATTGACCTCCTCGTCCAGGAACGGAGGTCCGTCGACCATGAAGCTTCCGTCGCAGGGGGGGATTGAAGCGAGGCGTCAAGCTAAAGACGTGTCTTCGCGTACCCGGCAAGAACGGTGGGAAGGGGAGTCGCGAGCCAGATGAACAGCAAGGATAATACCTCGTCTGGATTCCTGGCTCAACCGTCAGCATGGGGAAGTCAATTACTCCCTCACTCAGCTACTGACGGGGCACGGTCTGTTCCAAGCCTACCTCTGCAAAATGGGCAAGGTACAGGAACCAGACTGTGTCTTCTGCGACTCCAAACGAGACAATGCCCTCCACACGTTCTCTGAGTGTAAGGAGTGGCGGGCGGAGAGGAGTCGTCTCGAAGAGATCCACAGCAGCGTGACTCCAGAGAACATCGTTGGAACCATGCTGCTAAGCCAGGACGCATGGACTGATGTCGCCAGCTTTGCGGAGTCAGTTCTGCGACGGGAGGAGAGGGTGCTCGATGCGAGAGTCAGCTGGGGAGGCGGAGGGGTCACGTGAAACGTGGCCCGGAATCCAGGGCATCCCCCCCGAAGTATTGTGTTGGACAGTTCCGGGGAGGCGTTAAATGCCTGCCAAAAGGAGATTTCAGTGGGTATACTGCGATAAGCAACTGTCATCTCCAGCCACAGTAGGAGTCCCACACACCTGGGAGCGATGAAATCAGCCCCCTGACGGTGCATAAAGCATTTCCCCCTCTGTAAAAAAAAAAATTAATATCATTGATTATTTCAAATCATTTCTATTTTTTTCATCTTATGTATTCATTTATCATTATTATTATCATCATTATCATTATTATCATTATTATCATAATTAAAAAACGAGACCAGAGTTCAATCCTGTATGTGCAGTCCTCTGACAGCACAGCGTGCTACTGGAACGTTCATTCAAGCTTCGTGGAACGTAGGGAAGATTCTCTGAACGTCAAGAAAATGTTCCAGGAACACTTTTTGCTGTCAGGTTCAATTGTTATATGTATAGGGATGTAGCAAATGCTACTATACCACTTTCTTCTTGTATATCCCCCTCGTTGTCTTCTCCCATTTGGGATTTCACTTGCGCATTGTGGCGTTCCAATTCGTCCACGAATTTATCCAATAATTCTCTAATTGTTAGGATGTTCAATTCCAGTTGCGTTTGTACGTCTTTAATATTTCGTACACTTGCTAATTCTCTCGGATTCCTCGTGATCAAGGTGTTCTGATGTGTGAGGAACGCTTGTTCGGCTCTCTGTTGGATTTCCATCAATTTGCCTAAATACAATTGAAAAAATGTCTCGATTATTCATCAAAGCGTTAGACACCACATTTTATTCATGTAAAATCCTACAGCGATACGGAAACTGGATAGGAATCCATTGATTCATGCATTTTATACATATGAAGTTATTCTAAATACTCATTAGCGTATGCTTCATATTTGGAACCGTGCATGAATAATTTAGGGGTCATACCCACACAGATATCTTTGCAAATGAACATTCTGGAAGATGTCTCATGCAACACAATGACAACGATTTGAAAACACTGTTCCCCTTAGAGGATAACAGAGTTCTTAGATTGTTGTGATTGTGATTTTGTTCAGGATCTTTCTTCTAGAATTTAAACTAGACAATAGAATTTTGAAAGAAGTACTCTTGAGGATATAATTTTTTCGACATATTTGTTTTTATTTAGAATTCGAAGTAGGAATCAGAATTTAGAATTAGAGAATCATAAATCATAAAATGAGAATAGGAATTAGGGTTTATAAAATAGAATTTATTGGATTATCATTATTATCATTATCTTTAGAATTTATGTATTCATCTTATCTCTCATTTATTTATTTATTTCATCCATTCATTCATGCATTTTTTCCTTAGAATTTATTCATCCAGTCATATATTTATCGAATACGATTCATTAAAATAGTCTTCATTGGAATAGTATAAGATTTCTTCCAGATTGCTTCCAACATTTGTGCAAATTTTGCAAATCGACTACTTCGGGAGGCTCCATAGTTTCATGTAACACTCGGTGTCGAACTCACCGACCCATCGCCACGCACTTCCTTTCTTCAGAAATAGAGAATTGTAAAATCTGTGGTTTGTTCTCGCCCAATCATTAGTAAAATTGAAGGCCTCATGCAAACTGAAACCTTCTGGTTTGATCTGCGTCATCCAAAACCTGTCAAAATATCTGAAAGATTTCACAAAATACGGCTGCACCTGAGTGGGGAACTCTTCATAGTCTCTTCTTATTAATTCCAGCCCACTTTTGATCTTGGCGACCGGGAGATACGCTAGCGTTACGATATTCGTCATTCTTTCATCAATCATGTTGACTTCATCAGCCGGCAAATCATTCATTTTCCCTCTCAATCCAATTTTTTTGAATCTCCTATGAATTGCCTATTCAACAGAATTGCAGGAAGTTTAAATATTTTATACTCATGATTCCGATGCAAAAACAGGTGAATTTGATTCCATCTTCGTTTCGGAATATGCTCCTGCATAAATCATTCGAGATTCAATTACATTTTTAAACCAAGGGTTGCTATCGTTTAGAATTGTGAATTTTGTCCATGGGCGTATTCAGCAAGGGAAAGCAAGAGGGAGCAGCTGCTCCCCCTTGCAGAACGGGAAAAAACTGTCCTTCAATTGAATATAAGAATATATGAATAAAAGAGTTGTGGAAAATTTGAAATTGAACATTTTGCCCTTCCCTCTTAAGCGTTGAGCTGGATACGCCCATGATCTGTGCTACTTGGAACGTATGAGGAAATATTGTCTGATGGACTGAATCCGTCATTTTCCATTAGAATCAATTAAACATGTGGGCAGAGATGTTTTTTTCGATTGAAATAATGAATAAGTTGATACAAAGCATGGGATTTTACTTGCGAATAGTGGAACGAGCATCCGTTGATCCGAACTGTTGGAAAAACTGATCTCAATGCATTTCTTGATCCCATTTAGAAGTCAGTCATTATTGTAAGGGGAGAGCTCACCCTCTGATGAATTTCTTCGAGCAAAACTTCCAATACTTCTGTATATAAAACTTCTGTTTTGGGACTCATCAAGGAGAATATGATGGGAATCACCTATGGAAAATAAAAATAATAAGTTTCATGAGGTGGAATGAATTATGATCAAATCAAATTCTTCAGAGACAGCCACAAATCACTTGGAAGTTTTCAGGACATTCTCAAAACGCAATGAAAATATCCGCTAGTCGTTGGAACGTACTGGGGATTTCCAAGTGCTGTCTGGAAGAGAATGACATAATTCATGAGATAATCATTTGAGAGCTCTCTAAAAAGTATAAAATTGAAGATGAGTTCTAGAAGAATTCTTTCATTTATGTCACATTTTTTCAATTCAAAAAAGTACGGTAAAAACTCATGAACGTGAGCGAAAACCGTCAGGAATCGATAACATCCCTTCATAATTGGCGTGGATCGGTAAGTTGCGTCGCAGTTGATACCTTTGATTTGCTTTAATTTATTGATAAAATTTTGATCGAACAAAATTACGGAATCATTTCCATCCTTGGCCTTAGTATATTTCACAGTGAAATTCACATCCGCACTTATTTCCAAATGATTCCACCTCACATCATTCAACTTCACGGAAAAATCTTCTCAATTCATCGGTATAACCGGACATGCAGATCTGCTCCATTTACGCATTTGGTTTTTTATTCGAGCGTACGGAAAATATTCCGGAATAGTATGACTGGGAGTAAGATTGGAGCAATTTGTTGATATTATGATCTTAATCATAAAAATCTAGACAGTTCGAAGTTTTCAAACTATATGAAAGGTGTGATGATATTAGAATATGTTGTTCAAGTACAAACGAAACGAAAATCCAAATTTACAAAATCTGATAAATTATCTTTATTTTCCTCCTCGAATTAAATCCTTAGAACTGAAAATATTGTTTGGAGAATAGACTGAAAGATTTTCACTCTTCAACAGCTGAACATTGTGTTATTCGATCACTGATTCGTGTTTGTAAACGATTGAAACTTCAACAACATATCGAAGTTGATTATAATTTATTATATATATAATATTTAGTTTCATCATTTTTCATATATAACTTACTTATTATTGCTTTATATGAAAAATAATACTCATTTTTTTACTTTTTATATATGAGTCATTATTATCAACTCAAATAGTATTGAGTTAGTATTGAGTTTCATATTTATTGGATAGTAATTATAATAGAAAAAACTATAAATATTTATTGGATAGTAAAAATAGAAAAAACTAATTAACTGTACTTGATGGATGTTCCCATGTAGATATCGTGTAATGGTTCGATTAAAATGTGTTCTCTTATATTGGTTTTCAAATCTTGGAAAAAACGCTCGTTTTTCATAAGCTTGAGCTTCACGGACATGATTATGGGCCTTTGTCGGATTAAGAGGGCCGTCTCCAATGCGCTTCGCCCTCCCTCTGCATAATGGATGGGTATAATATCCCGCACATCTCCAATATCTGGATTTTGGATGTTAAACCTAATCTTATCATTCGCCAATGAGATAAATCAATTTTCAGGAATTTATTCGACGACAATCAATGGATTGAATGGTCAGTAAATGTTCATATGAATTTTGGACAACCCCGTTAGCAAAACATGCACTTAGGATGCTTTTAAAACGTTCAAAAAACCTTCGCGACGTTTTCAAACCGTTTTAGAAACATTCTAGGTGCATGTTTCGCTAACGGGAAACGTGCTGACGAATTCTCATGATAAACTTTCACCGTGGATGGGATATTCAATGGAAAAATGATGTTTCACTTACGTTACAAGCTGACCAGAACCGTTAATCTTGGTCTGATTACACTGATACTCGTAACCATGTTCATCCACAGCTTCTAAATTGTTCTCGTTGTACTTCCTACGTTTAGGAGATTTCATGTCATCCAACGACATATTTTCATATTTCGGAAATTAAATTTCAAATTATCACTGTAAATATCAATGTCAGAGGTATTTTTTATGAACTCAATGACTCCTAAATGTCAAAAGTCGATTTCATTACATGTTCTTTTGTTATTCAACATCAATATGTAGGGGAGAGTGGGGCAAGTTTTCTATAGGGGCATGTTTTCCAATGCGTTATAATTTCTTAGTATGCTGGAAGAGCGCGCTGCTGGATGAATGGTCGTGAGTAGTATCATCTAAGGTACCATTCACGGCAATATCAGGTTAATAGCTGCTTTCATCATAATAAGAGAACTGTTTTTACGATTTTGTCGTTGGTGAGTGAACGTTACATGTGTTCGTTCGAATTGAAAAAAAACATACTTATGTTATTCTGATTGTTTTGGTTGAATATGTGTTTATAAACGAAAGTCCCCTCAATCGAATGATGTGATAATTTTTGTAAATTACTTGCGTCTTTACAATTTTAACCTAGTTCCAAGTTGGAAAACGAAGATGGGGCAAATTTTCCAACGTGACACGGGGCAAATTTTCTCACAAAGAGAGTTTGTCCCGGTCTCAACCAAGTGATTTTAGAGTGTTGCAAATGCATTTCTTATATTATATGATTAGTCTTCGCGATTTTAGGTTAGTTTAGAGTTCGAAAACAATGATAAAGCAATGTTTTTCACTGCGGAAAATTATCTCGGTCTCAATCAAATTGGTGTAATGTATTACAAGCGAATTTATCGACAACATAAGCAAATATTATCTGATATGAAAACAATCAGAATAACGTAAGTATGTTTTTTTTTCAATTTGAATGAACACATGTAAAGTTTACTCACCAACGACAAAAACGTAAAAACAGTTCTTTTATTATGATGAAAGCAGCTATTAACCTGATATTGCCGTGAATGGTACCTTAGATGATACTACTCACGACCATTCATCCAGCAGCGCGCTCTTCCAACATACTAAGAAATTATAACGCATTGGAAAACATGCCCCTATAGAAAACTTGCTCCACTCTCCCCTATGTAATTCAATTGAGTCATTGCTTTTTGTTCTTCATACTTTTGCTTACTTTTTATGTACTACATTTGTTATTTCGTTTTCCTACATCGCATGTACCCCCTATTGTAATTGATTTCCAAATAAAAAGTCGAATAAAATACTCAATTTGGATTCGAACTTCAATTTCTTATCTATTTTTGGCGATTTTGAATGAGTGAGAAAATTTGCCCCCATATGGTTCGAAGGTGTTGGAAAACTTGCCCCGTATGTGGGGCAAGTTTTCGCAAGTGACATGACTGCAAATAACACTATTTCGCAACAACATGCTTATGCAATCATTACATTTATTTATACTAGGTTGTAGTGGAAGCTTTGACGAGTAAAATGGTATCCCAAACGCCTTGAAATATGCAACGGGGAAAAATACAAAAATCGACGGAGAAAAAGTGGGAAAACATGCCCCACTCTCCCCTATATTTTATTGAGTGCAAAGGAACTTCACATACTATACAATATATTACAATATTGAATATATTGATATATTGATAAATTGATTATTGAAAATGAAAAGTGATAATTGAAGAAAAAATGAATGTTAGGAATGAATTGGAGATTAAGGTATGAACGCTCAAACAAAATACTATTATAACAAATGATGAATAGCTGAATTGGAAGTGACTTTAGGAAAATCTTGGCTGTCTAAGGGTTCAAAGTGCGGTATCATGGAAGCGTATAGATCTGCTCCGGATTTTTCATGCTCCGTAGGGTCCTTCTTAGTACATATTGTTCACGGTACTTGGGCTGAATCATCGACTAATATTTCCGCAAATCGACTCGATATCGATCGTTCCGACACCTGAAGTCTCTGAGTAACCGGAGGAATACAAGCCAACCTCGCTGGTGGAACCGCTCACGTCAGATTTTATGTCCGAGAGTGATTCTTCTGATTGATTGAATACCCGGAAATTACAGAATTGAATATCCATATTTCTAATAAGGTAAGAGACCTGGTACCCAATCAGTGAAAGTAAACCCGATCGGTCTTCATATTGTTGGTTTTTGTGGTTCAGTTGTGCAAAAAATCTTGAACCAGAGTGTTTTTCGTGATCGATGGATTGGACATTACCTTTTTCATTTGGGACTTCCAAAAGGATCGCTTCATAAATTCAATGATCGATCAAAATGATCGGGTTATAGTCCCTGATCGGGTAAAGGGTCTGTTACCTTATATAGAATTCGAATTCACATGAAAATTCATGCTTCCTCACCTAGCAGGAACAAAGCTTCATAAGAGTTCTAACAAGCGGACATTGAGGAATTCTTCATCTAATCTAGAAGGGCTCTTTCATCATTGATGTACAAATGGCAAATCAGTAAATATGAATCATTCGTTCCTCACAATATGACGGATGGTCCATATAATCTATGCACAGAACGTGCTGGGATACAGTCTAAGATTCTTCTGGTAATTTCATCCGCTGAAGCATTGGATGGTGTACGAACCAATACCCGCGTTGATGGGTCTTTTTGCCAAATCTACAGGGATATATAGACAATATAGTAAACATGCTCTGTCTTCATAAATGAATATCATGTATTATTGTACAATCGTTACCTGACAAATTGCTTCAACCAATGTAGCAGTTTTGACAGTACCAGGAGGTACAAAAAGTACATAGGGGGCAGGATGAGCTGTTCTATCGAAAATATTCAATATCGCTGGTTGTTGTTCACGATTTTTACCTACATCCTTATTAATTCGATACATATCGCTATTTGGAAAGATGCTGCATGAAATTCGAATCAAATTGGCACATAATGATTGGATAATAGAGCGTTCCTTTCCATATGTATCCCTCGTTGATATTCTTTGGAGGATTCCTTGTCGCAATCACCTAAACCCTGTGAAAAATACAAAACAGAAGAAAAAAAAGGGAATTCCTAATCCATGGTGAAACCATAGATGACACCACGATAGGTAATCGTGGAATTCCCTCGAGAGATTGAAGAATTTCCGAATTCTTCCCACGACGAATTAAAGATGAGAATCTTACGTCGAGATAAAGTCGTGAAGTCTCTATCGTTGTAATAGTCGTCTTTGACTGACGACCATTCCAGGTGAATACCAAACTTCCCTCTGAAAGAGAAACAAGATTAAGGTTTGGAAAATAAAAGTATCGGTATTTGAAGGATCTTTATATACATATATACATATATATATATATATATATATATATTCTCAGGAGTATAAGAACCAAATGGACGCCTCCTCTCCATATGCAGGTTGGAAATTCCTCCCCGAGTCCAGATTCCTCCTCTTCCCCTGGATTTGGACACCAGAACTTGGCCTCGTCTTCCATTCTCTGCTCCGACACTGGTGAGACGACCCTCATTGGGACGTCTATCTCCAATATCTCCTTATGGAAACTGAGAAACACCATGTAAATTAGGAAACAGAAGTGAATTTGGATAAAGGAGTGGGAATTAGGCCAAGATAGCATATATTTCACCCCTTTTCATAAAAATATATTGCAGATACACAATTCTCTGGTGAAGTGCAGAAAATTATGTATCCGCGAAGTGAAATCAAAAAGATAACGTACTCACCTGTATAATAATTAAAAGAAAACTTGAACTCTACATACTACCCATATATTTTGTTGTTGTTTCCTTCCCTCATCTCTTTGTTCCAATCCCATCCTGGCACGTCCTCCCATTTATCTTCGGAAATCCTTGATGACGTCTGTTCGCTCCTGGGTTTTTCCCTGTTATTTCGGACAAAATTGAAATCGACATCCATATATGAATGAATACTTCGGAAGAGATATTCTTTCAAAAATATCCACTGGGTGGAAGAACTCACTATGCAACACTACACACGCGAGGAATTGAAAGTTTGAAAAATAAAGTCCTCGCTTTTATTATAATCACATTCAAAAGTGTCTTTGTGACAAAACTACCATTTCAAATTGTCCTCAACTTGGTGAACAACTTTAATTCAGCCCTACAGGCTCAACAAAACCACTACGAAACAACACGCACACCTAATTCACGGAACTTGAAAAAATAAGTTCTCGCTTTTATGATGATCAAAATTTAAAAGTGTCTTTGTGACAAAACTACCACTTCAAATCTTCCTAAACTTGGTGAAGAACTTTGTTCCAGCCCTACAGGCTCAACAAAACCACTAAGAAACAACACGCACACTTAATTCACGAAACTTGGAAAAATAAGTTCTCGGTTTTTGCATAACCGCAACCTAAAAATGTCTTTGCGACAAAACTATCACTTCAAATCCATTGGAACTTGGTGAGTGAATCTTAACCATCTTACACTGACAATGTGAACACTTCACACTTTTCCGTAAGACCCAAACTACACAAACACCACCACTGCAAGTGGAATTGTAGGCACGACTCTCAAGTCGTGCAGGTGACAGGATTCACCTGCACCCTCCCATCGATGAGAAAGGAACTTGGAGGGTTCCTTTCCATATGTATCCTTCGTTGATTTTCTTTGGAGGATTCCTTGCCGCAATCACTTGAACCCTGTGGAAAATACGAAACAAAAGAAAAAAAAAGGGGATTCTTAATCCATGGTGAAACCATAGATCACACCACGATAGGTAATCGTGGAAATCACTCGATGAATTGGAGAATTTTCGGATTCTCTCTACGACGAATTGAAGATGAGAATCCCACGTCGAGATAAAGTCGTGAAGTCTCTATCGTTGTAATAGTCGTCTTTGGCTGACGACCATTCCAGGTGATTACTAGACTCCCCCCTGAAAAAGGAACAAGATCAATGTTCGGAAAATACGAGTATCAGTAATTGAAGAACATATATATATATATATATATATATTCTCAGGGGTATAAAAACCAAATTGACGCCTCCTCTCCATATGCAGGTTGGAAATTCCTCCCCGAGTACAGTTTCCTCTGCTTCCTCTTGATTAGGACACCAGAACTTGGCCTCGTTTCCCATCCTCTGCTCCGACACTGGTGGGACTACCCTGATTGGGACGTCTATCTCCGATATCTCCTTATGGAAACTGAGGAACACCATGTAAATTGGGAAACAGAAGTGAATTTAGATGAAGGAGTGGAAATTAGGCCAAGATAGCATATATTTCACCCCTTTTCATAAAAATATATTGCAGATACACAATCCTCTGGTGAAGTGCAGAAAATTATGTATCCGCGAAGTGAAATCAGAAAGATAACGTACTCATCTGTATAATAATTCAAAGAAGACTTGAACTGTACATACTACCTATATATTTTGTTGTTGTTTCCTTCCCTTATCTTCTTGTTTCAATCCCATCCTGGCACGTCCTTCCATTTATCTTTGGAAATCCTTGATGACGTCTCTTCGCTCCGGGGTTTTTCCCTGTTATTTGGAAGAAAATCAAAATCGACATTCATATATGAATAAATACTTCGAAAGGGATATTCTTCCAAATATACTCACGTTTAATACTTACCCGAAGAATTTGAATTTGGATCTTCCGTATATGTATATGTAAATATATACACACGTATGTATATATATCGCACGTAAACGACGTGCGCGTCCCCACGCGACGCATCCTCAGGGCTACTCCACATACACCTTTTTCTTTTCACAGAGAATTATACCGGACCGAGAAATCAATATAAATTACAATTTTGGATAAGGTTATATTTATTGTTTCAAGTAATATATTTTTCTTATCCTCCGCTCCATTCAATCTATATTTTGTGACTAATTTCATTTTATGCTATATAAATAGACAACTTCAGACTTCTAGGGATTTTACTTTTCGTTGATTTGACTTCTGTTGATTTGCCCCCCACCCTGCAACAAAACTTTGACATCTTCGGTGTCCTAACGCGACATTCTGATTGGTCGGCGTTTTCTACAAGACCTGAGACTATTATGTTATGCGACCTTCTTCGATGTTCATTCACTCCGCTCATAATATTCCGAGGATCGAGGGATGTATTCGGACTTGGAGAAGACGAAGTAATTTTGCCCTCCACAATTGATAGTCCGTTTGTCAACCTTGAGAGGACATGGAATTCTCAGTGCAAATCGACCTGTTTCGATTCATGTATTTCATATATGAATCGAATATATAACTCACGACTGACCTCCGACCGAACAGGTGGTCCCTTTTGGGACCAGTCCCGTCCGGGAGGGAAAGGTGAATGCAGAGGAAAACTATGCGATGGCTTTCGGGTGTTCTCAATGGTGATTTTTTGCGCTGAGAACGAAAAAAATGGTCAACAACATCCTGGATGCGTCCTCAACCTCGAAAAAGGTCATTTCAAGGTCCAATCTCTGTTTGCTCCGTATTTTGAGCTGAAACTGTGTATACCTACGTTCTCTGGTGAGCTGGGCACGAAAAAAATAGTCAAAAAAATCCTGGATGTGACCTTGACCTGGAAGGTCATTTCAAGGTCCAATATTCTTGTTCTCCGTGTTTTGAGCTCAGACTGTGTACGACTACGTTTTTCGGTGTGCTGAGTATGGGAAAAATAGTGAAATAAATCTTAGATGCGTCCTTGACCTTGAAAAAGGTCATTTCAGGGCCATTTCGAGGTCTTATCCCTACTTCTTCGTATTTTGAGCTGGAACTGTGGTTCCCTGCGTTATTTCGGTGAGCTGAGTACGGAAGAAAATACTGAAAAGAATCCTGGGTACGTCCTTGACCTCGGAAAAGGTCATTCCAAGGTCCAATTCCTTTTCTTTTCGTATTTTGAGCTGAAACTGTGTATGCCTACGTTTTTGAGTGAGCTGGGCACGGAAGAAATGGTGGAAAGAATCTTTGACGCGTCCTTGACCTCGAAAAAGGTCATTTCAAGGTCACTCCAAGGTCCAATCGCTTTTTTTCCGTATTTTGAGCTGAAACTGAGTATGCCTACGTTTTTTGATGAGCTGAGTATGAAAAAATAGTGAAATAAATCCCAGATGCGTCTTTGACCTTGGGAAAGGTAATTTCAAGGTCATTTGAAGGTCCGATTTTTTTTTTCCGTATTCCGAGCTCACACTGTGCATGCCCACGTTTTTGAGTGTGCTTAGTACGGGAAAAATGGTTCGAAGAATCTTGGACGCGTCCTTAACCTTGAAAAAGGTCATTCCGAGGTCCAATCCTATTTTTTCCGTGTTTTGAGCCTGAACTGTGTACGCCTATCTTTTTTGTTGTGCTGAGTACGAAAGGCACTCGTGGGAAAAATTCTAGAAGACTCATTGATCTGGAATACGAACATTTCGAGGTCCAATATTGTTTTCCTGATTCCAGCCTGAGACATTCCCAACTTCCTTGACGGCCGAACCACAGAAGAAACACATCATATCCCCATCATTCTGTTGCAACTCCTTCTCTGATATATGGTATCAG
Source organism: Gonatopus flavifemur (assembly GCA_018340375.1). Taxonomy (NCBI): domain Eukaryota; kingdom Metazoa; phylum Arthropoda; class Insecta; order Hymenoptera; family Dryinidae; genus Gonatopus; species Gonatopus flavifemur. The sequence goes on from JAFFJZ010000013.1 coordinate 2,276,892, forward strand.
GTGTATTCTCTTCCACCTGAGAAGATTTGTCTGAGTCATTGAAGACCTCTCATTCTTCCAGAATCTTCTCAGTTGTTGGAGCATATTCTCAATCGAGGAAGAAAAGAAGAAAGATGATATATTTTTTCCGATTGATTTGGATTCTATGTCTTATTTCCGTACTCCTTTTTCTTTGGTGTGGAAATTCTGATGATGAATTGGAACTTGGGATACAGTTTGTCAGGAAATTGGAGCTACTACATGATCTTCCGCTCTCAGCATGCCCCAGGACCAGCGACATGGGTGCGGCGGAAATTTGATCCCATTGGGGTGCTTGATTTTCGTCAGTCCCCTTGCCTCTCACGTCGGGGTGCTTGATTCCCGTGAGTTCCCTCGCCTCTCACGTCAGGGTGCTTGATTTTCATGAAGCACATTGCCTCTCACATCAGGGTGCTTGATTTCCGTGAGTGAGAACATCAGATAATACTCACATTTTGTGATGTGACAAATCATCACGAAGAGGGTCGCGGGATGGCACCGCGCACGATCCTTATCGATCGTAATCGTAAACGCGCATAACGAGTTAGTTCACTCGTAAGAACATAGCTGTCGCTCGCTTACACGAGAATCGGGAACACATCTCCCCTCCCTTGCTATTCCTGTAATCCCTCCTCTAATCCTTGTCCTTCTTCTATTTGTTGAGGTTCCCCGTCCCCCAAGGAGGCAGCGCCACCTATACCACGGATGCTGGGTAGGATTGGTTCAACGTCAGGAGGCGATATCAACGCCATCTCGGCCGTTCCAAAGTCGACAACCCCCAGGAGAATGGAAATCCCTCGCGGACAACACCATCTCTCTCCAACCCTGGACTAGAGAGAGAGAGAGAGAGTGAGATGAATCGTCTCCGAGGACGCCACCCCGTTCCTGGATCGGCGGAACAACGGCAGAAACCAACCCGACCACGCTGTACCCCTTCTCCCGGCCCCACCAAAGAAGAGAAAAGGACATGACCACTCGCACCCAGACGATCTCCAAAATGCACATGCGCACAATCACCCAACGAATAGTAAGAAGCCACTACCACCCGAGCGCGCAAGTCGAGCCCGAGAGTGCGCTCCAACGGAAAGTCACCGACGGGGTTTCGTATATGATTTTGTGAACTCACTTGTCGGTGAAGAAGAAGGAAGTGGCCATGTTGCCTGTCACTTCTCATGTAACCGAGCCACGGCAAAGTTCTAAGAGAGACTCTTTGTCGAATTTTGGATATACGGTGAGTGTGCTGTGCCATCGGGGTCCGACATCCCGTTAAAATTCTCTTTTCCGGATTCGTCGAAGAGGTTTGTCAGTGTGGAGTGCCCGTGCGGTGTTTTGATGAAAAGTTTTGGTGAAACGGTGTCGCTCACGTGGCCTCCTCCACGTGCCCTTTCCTTTGATTTCTCTTTCCCCTCTTTGTTCTCGTATAGAATCACCCCCTTCGCCCGTGTTTGCCCTCCCCCGGTCAAATTGTATGGTCGCGGTCTCCCTATATTCCCCTTTGTCTTAATTCATGTAAACGGCATAGTCCGTAAGTACACGTTCCCTCGTGGTCGCGCCCTCCACATTACTTTCGAAATCCCTGTGTTCTCCCACAATCCATTCATCGAACGAACGAGTTGTTTGTATTTTCTTTTCTTTGCGCGACGAAGTCGCACCCTTGTAAAATTCGGAATTTGTAAAAATATACGTGCCCTGGCACACCATTAACTATACGTAGAGTTTGTTTACTCGGTGTATGAATTCAAATCGACCCACCCCCTCTCCCTGAGCTTTTTCCTTTTCCTTTGACCCCTCAAAATTGTCGTGAGCGAGTTACTTGTTCCCTTTCAATATCTTGCAGGTCCTGCTGTTGCGAATAAATATCCACGACAGGAGTCGTGGAGGCGCTCATTGGATCCTGCGCCTTTGTGAGTGGAATAAAAAAGTGTCCATCACAAATTGGCGCCCAACGTGGGGCCCTGTGCATGAATTTGAGAGTTGGAAGCATCTGCCAACGTCCAGGAAGTAGTGGAATAGTGAGTGACTGTCTCCGACTCAGTCGAATCCCAATATCTTGCCCCGTCTTTTGGCAGTCGAGCTCAAGCGAGGTGGTCAGGATTATATCGGATGGTTATCCTGTTTCACTTAACTACATCGGTGAGTCCTTTCCAGTTTTCCACCCAGGAAAGCAATATTACCATCCGTAGGCCATTTAGAGTGCTGTGAAGGTCGACTTCATTAACGATTGAGGGATTATTCGTTTCTGAAGTGACGTAACATCAAAGTTCATTGGTGTAACCATTCCAAGTTATTGCTTATGTCAAATTCATTGAGAAGTGGAAACATTGAGAGAGAGAATCTCACGTGAAAAACGGAAATCAAGGCAAAGTTCGTGATATAAGCAGGATTTCTCAACCTATAATGTTTCATACACGTATGCTATGAAAATCACTATCTGTGCATACTATTTACTGTTGATCTTTATAATCGAATAATGTTCCTACATCTCATTCTCAACACGAGGCAAAAATTTCATAAGAAATAACCTTATCGAATGGCTATATAGAGGTTGATTTTTCATTATAGATTTTTCCGGATATACGATACAAGCGAATGATTAATTTCAATCATTCAATCGTCTTACTTGCATTATGTTCACAAGTTGGGCATTAAAAATCTTATTGTTTGTTATCTATCTGTTTCCATTCCGCGTTTGAGCAAATTGTGATAGTGGTTATGAAAGTCATCTGTATATCCACATAATTTCAATAGAACAACTGGATACAGAAAGAATAACAGTTAGCTGAAATTGATTCTATACAATAGTCGATGTATGATTTGAAATATTACTTCTGGTGAACTCTTGCTTTCATTACTAGAGTGCTTTGGTTATCTTTGTTTTTGTATTCAATTTCATAACTCAAAATGGTGTTTCAAATACGTTGGTGTGATAATCGTTTGAGAATTGAATTAAATTTCTAATGACGTATGTCTTTATAATTTCTCTTCATTGACATATTTTTTTTTCAAAAGTTATCTCAAAGCACGAATGAACAATCACGCGAACGCTTCCCGATTTCCAATATAATTTCATTCGTCAATTAAATATGAATGACAGAACTACTATGGAATGAATTATTTTTTACTTTCAAAGGAGTTGTAGGGATTTCTCCAACTCAATCACAGTCACGTACATTGCGGGGTCGTAAAACCTTTTATTCAACACTATTGAAGTATTTGAAACGTATAATTAAATGGAATTCATCGTTTATTGATGATACAAAGATAAAATAACACTCATAAAGTCCATAAAAACATATTTACGTGAGAATAATCCACGTTTTGTAATACTGGTTCACGGTAACACGTTTATTTTGAATAAGTTTCAAAGAAATAATCATGCTGCATCGATTCAGTTAGGATGAACATATATGGATTGAATTATACATTCTTTCTGAAAATCTCATTCGGAACGAGTGATTGGTATATGAGAACGGATAGAATTGTGGTAGGAAAATCGCGTACTTCAAGCGTAAATTCCCTTCCGTTGTACCTTCAATTTTTTTTTGGGAAAGAAAAACTTGAGAAGGAGTGAATCAATTGCAGGTGTACTAATGATTTGAAAATTGCACTTATATTCGAAAGTATTTTGGAGTGTGAACTTATACATATATATATATATATATATATATATATATATATACACTGGGTCCGTTGACTTTACAGGAACAAATAGAGGTCTATGGTGGCGAGTGTTTTCTTGTGTACGTATCTATATATATATATATGGATATATGTGTATGTATATATATATGGATAGATATATGTGTATATGATGGGGACATTGTTGAATCGTCAGTGCATAGTGTTTTAATCGTAACCCATCGCATTTAAGATATCACAAGGGAATTCTTCGGAGACTTTTTTCAAGGAATTTCCGATATCTCGGGTTATAAATGATCATTATTATTATTCTTATGCAGAGGCTACTCAACCACTCGTTGTGTTCAAGAATTGAGAACCTCGAATAAGTTTCGTACTTCGAGTCGAATCACTTTATTGAATTATAATAATTTCGGTGAACCAAGTGACGCTTGAAGTATAAAGTTAACATTTGGAACTCGGTTTCTGATTATTCCGTTGGTATCCTAAGCTCTCGCAAAAGCGTGTTGATTTCATTGGAGGATTCGAGTGGTTCGTTAATTTGGTTCCTTTGAACATAGCTGGGGAATTACCGAAGTGTCTTCCACAACGAAATACGCGTGATACCCCTAGGACAATTTGCAAATTTGTTTTGTTTAATCTGATAGATTCTTTCCTTCCTCCTTATACCAATCGTATATACGACATATATATATATACGCGTATCGTGGAGAATTTTTTTTGGCAATTGGCCATTTCGCCTATTTGTTGTTTTCAGCTTGTGGCTCCCATTGAACCACACAAACCCCAACAAAGACGGAAAAGACCATTGTTTTGATTGAACCCCCTGAAATAGTCGGAACAGAAAAATCTGAAAATTGACATTTATTACGATTTTTTTATATATACTCATCGTGATTCTTTTGTATATCCAATCGTGTTTTGCCATTCTTGTATGTATTTCTTTCAGCTTGTGGCGCCCACTGAACCCCACAAACTGTAGCAGGTACAGGAAAACGATTGTTTCCCTCGATCATACCCCCTTGAGAGGAACTCAGAATCCCCATAGTCCCCATAGTTTCGGGAATTTTTTTGCTTTCGTATCCAACCATTCCGTGACGTAAACGGGTTTCATTCGGGGTGAACCTAGTTCGGAAAATATTCATTGTGGACAGATAACTATTATCGAAGGAATCCCGAGTTTTTTTTTATTAGTTCCTTTCTCAAACTTGTTTATCGGGAAGAGATTGAGGATACGTAATCGGTTTTATTCTTTCTTGTAAAAACATGGGAAATTCGAGAACGGTTCCAAGAATTGGTTTTTTTCTTTCCTTTCCTGAATAGTATTCCCATCTTGTCTGGGAAAATTGGGGAGCTAAGACCGGATTGTCCGGAATTCCCCACGACTTTTGACCGAAGATGGACCCATCATGCATCTCCGAACCCTCCCTAGAGGAAATTATAAGCCGACTTCGCAGTTTTGGGAGTCCCACGGAGGGAGATGAAAGAGGATTACGTGAGCGGTTACGAACTCATCCGAATCTCATTGTCGACCCCCCAGCCACTACCCAATCCACCCTCTTGGACACCTCGCCCAGAATTTCGGGACTCTTTGGAGATCCCAGTAACCTCCTTGATGATAGGCCCTCATCGCGTGGTTCCTCATACGCGGAAGACCGTAGTGATTATTCGTGGATTGATACCCTTACCCCGGAAAAGTTAGTAGCTCTCCTAGTGGGCCATTCCCTCAATTGTGCGGGGACTGTCAGGGACAAGAGGGATTGAGCCCATCGATATTACCAGAGGGCACAAGGGGACAGAACCATTCGCTGGACGTTGGATGATCTGTCTCCGGAACTCAGGCCCACTGAGCTCGAACCCCTCTCGAATCCCGCAGCCACCGAATCTGTTCGGAACACATCCGGAGATACTAACTCTCCTTTTGAGCTCTCATCGGGGCACACCCACGAGTCCACCCATATCGAATCAGCCCCCAACTCCCCAGATATTCCCACGTCCCATGCCGTATCGTCGACCACATTTACGACGACGACAACCACTGTCAACGTCGACACCCGCGCCCCCATAACTGCCCCGACCACTTCTGGGCCCCAGAGGCGAATTATTCCCGCCAATATTAGTGACTTTGGGTCAACGGTCGTGCAAAGCCCACCCCTGGTCACCCATCCCCAATATTTTCCGACCATCCTCCCCAATCACACGGAAAATTGCGGTGATTCCCCCCAGTCTGCCCCAAGAACCACCGAATATGGCCCAGGAGGACAATCTTCGTCGCAAATCACGCCAACAACCTACACCTCTCAACCGATGGCCACAAGAGTGAGTCATAATGTCCCGACAATCCCCACGACTGCCCCCACTCATGGGATTCATAGTATTCCCGGCCCTCAACCGACCCAACCCTATGAGCGCTCCAATAATCCCAGCAGTTCGGCACCCGTGACCCAGCACTCATACTCCCATGCCCCGACCCCAGCGACGGTAGCGTCGATCCCTACTCAGCCCTCGTATTTCCAACCGCCAGCAAACTTTTCCCCGATACCGACGTCCCAAGCCCCGAACAACTTACACGTCACCCCCCACTGGCAACAACAAGCCCATTTGCTACCTCCGGTCACTTCCCAGTATGCCCTGACCCAGCCCTCCTATTCCTTGCTCCCACACTACCAAGCTACCAGTATTAACACATGGCTCAGTACCCAACCCCCATCCCATATGACCCCATAGGTCCCGGCCGGAGCCCATCGCAGCAACCTGGCTGCTATTGCCCGGGATTGGCGTCTGTCCTTCTCGGGACTTGACGGCGATCCCGAGGAATTCCTCTTAAGATTGAATGAATGTCGGGCCATGACTAACTTGTCGGATTCAGAAGTCCTCAACTTAATGCCCACCGTTCTAAACGACATTGCCCTACAATGGTTCCGGATCAAGAGAACGTCCTTCACTCCCCTAGATTCTTTTTATAATTCCTTCCGATATAGATTTGGTTCCGCGAATTACGAAGGGAAATTGCGCCTACAGGTGCTCACTCGATTTCAAGGACCAGATGAACCACCCGCAAATTACATCAATTGTGTACAGCTTTTATGGTCGAGCATGCGCAGACCTCATCCTCTGGAAGAACAGCTTTCTCTGACGCTAGATCACATGCGCCCGGAGTATCGCTGCCAGATGATAAGGGCATCATTCAATACATACGAGCAAATGGAAATGCGGGCCCTTGAAGTCGAGCGATCACTCAGGCCCCAGGAAATCCCTATACAACTCCCAACTTCCCAACTAGCACTCCCGGATTTGGCTTATAACCCAAAGAAGACCCCACCGAAAAATTCCCAATCCCTAGCCTCCCTAGAGACTTCCCCTGCCACATCAGCGTCCCAAGGCACCCCAAATCCCCCTAAAAGGGAGGACCCCAAGAAAAAACAAACACCCAACCCACCACCCCCCGAGACTCATACACCACAACCTACCTATGCAGCAAAAGCTGCCCTATCGGCCTCTCCTCCCCCCAATCCCCGACGATTTGCACAAGCCGATCAGACCTCACCATCGCCCTCCTCTGCCAAACCCCAACCCTTGATGGCTATTCCTGTGCCTCCGGGGTATGTACCCCATAGTTCCCCTAGAAATTCCCCACACAATTCCCCACGACCCACCCGGAGGGTTCCGGACTCAACCCCGAACGAACCAATAGAATGTTGGCGCTGCGGGGAGCGCGGACATTTTTCGAAACAATGTCCCACCCCTCGTGGTTTCAATTACTCCCCCAAAAGGAAGGACGAGGGAAACTGAAGAGAGGAACGGTGACTAGGGTCCACCCAACCTCTGGTAGCACGCCCTCGTCGACCCTAAAACACCACCCTACCCCCGGACATAGGGTACTCGCCGACCAACCACAACAGAGTACAGAAATGGAAAATACACCCCAAACCACTACACTTTTGGGATCCCACTGGGCTGAAAACCCACCCCTACCCCAACGAGAGCTATACCGGACCACCCCAGATGAGACTCCTAGGGAATTACCATTGGTTCCACCCCCTACCCCAAACCCCTTGGATTTCTCCGATTTATTCTCCGAAGTCACCCATGACCCGAATAATTCCGAAGCGTTTGTGCTTCGAAAAAACCTACCCTTCCACCCGACCCCGGACGTTCGGAACTTCGTAGAAAACACCCTCCTCAATGACCTGATGTCCAAACTACCCCAAAAACCGAAACCAATCGAGGGAAATAACCCTTCTCGGAATTCCCCAGAAGTCCCTGCACACCCACCAATAGAGAATAATCCAGAGAGATCGATTCACAGATCCTTATATGAAGACGGATATCCTTATGAGGAATCTATCTCCTCGGAGGAACCCACCCCCTCGTTCACCCTACCCCCAGAGGAATCGCCCTCTACCGGAAAAAACGATGTATCAGAACCCCAGAATCCCCTGGGCCCACCTTTCCGAGCGACTTAGTCGCGAATACACCCCCCAGAATACACCCGTGTTCAGAAACCGATAATTCCCCAGATCCGAAAAGAACACCCGAACTGAGCAATCTGTTCCCGCCATCCCAGTCTCAGCCCGAACACGACCCTCCGAACACAACTCAGGAAACCCCACGAAGGGAACCCAATAGCCACCACCCGAATGACCCGAGCCCTCCAGCCCGAATATACTTGACCATCAGGATCGGCCCCTACGATATTCCTGCCCTCATGGATACAGGTGCATCATGTACCTCTTTCGGTCCTCCTGGACGTGACTTACTGCGGGCTCTCAAAATCCCTGTCAAAAGAGCCTCCTAGGGCGCCGTGAAGGTCGCCAATGGGAAAATTGAGCCCATTTCGGAGGAAGCTCAGGTACCAATAGAAATTCTGAACGTCAAAAAGACGTTGACTTTTCGGGTGGTACCGGGCCTAGATATTGATTTCATCTTTGGGATGGACTTCTTTTACGAATTCGGTTTGGTTTTTGATGGGTTCAATGGCCGTTGGCGTATCGGAGGTCAGGAAGAGAACTGGCAGTACTTCACTCCAAGCCCCGAGACCCCAATCCCGCCACCCACCCTTCATGGTTTACTACCCTTAAACCCCTCCCAACAAACCCGTTTGGAGAATTTGGTCAAACAGGAAGTCCCTTCCCTAAACCGTTCCTCTGGTGCTATCTTGTTGACTTCCCACCACATCGATGTCCAGGGACATCTAGGCAAGAAGCGCAGATACTACCCGGTCAGCCCAAAGGTCAGAGAAGGAATGTACAAGGAAGTAGATAGAATGCTGGCCGAAGGAATAGTCGAACCTGCTTCGAGCGATTGGTCAAGTCCGATCGTAATGGTGAAGAAAAGGAAAGTAGAACCCCAAGACGAGGAACTACAACGCATGATCGCTCGGGAAGGGGAGACCAAACCCAAAAGCGAGTACAGGTTCTGCGTGGATTACTGTGAAGTCAACAAGGTAACCAAAAAGGACGCCTATCCCCTTCCCTACATGAGTAGTATTCTGGACAAATTACGTTCGGCCCGGTACATCTCCACAATTGATCTCAGTCAAGCCTATCACCAGATTCCCATGGACCCTCGTTCGAAAGAAATCACGGCTTCTACGGTCCCTGGCCGTGGTTTATTTCAATTCACCCGTATGCCCTATGGCTTGACTAACGCCCCTGCCACCTTCCAACGACTCATGGACAAACTAATTGGTCCCTCCCTAGAGCCCCACGCATTCGCGTATTTGGACGATATCATTATCGTCACGGAAACATTTGAGGACCATCTAACCTGGCTCAAGAAAGTATTAGACAGGATAAGAGGAGCCGGGCTGGCCATCAATCCGGGAAAGTGCGAATGGTGCAAGTCGGAGGTGAGGTACCTCGGCTTTCTGGTCAACCAAAATGGTCTTCAAATGGATCCTAGTAAAATCGAGCCCGTATTGAACTACCCTCCACCCACCAATCTAAAAAGACTTCAGAGATTCCTCGGTATGGCGTCGTGGTACCGACGTTTTATCGAACATTTTGCCACGATCGCCGCCCCGCTCCATAAATTGACCAAGGAAGGTACAGCGTGGAAGTGGGAAAACGCGGAACAAGAGGCCTTCGAATCTCCGAAGAAGTCCATAGCCTCAGCCCCTATCCTGGTTTGCCCCGATTTTTCTCAGCCCTTCGCCCTCCAAACAGATGCCAGTAACACTGGTCTCGGCGCTGTCCTCACCCAGTCTTTAGAGGGGGAGGAGAGAGTTATTGCTTTCGCAAGCAGAACTCTAAACAGCGCTGAGAAAAATTACTCCGTGACAGAGCGAGAATTCCTGGCCGTTCTCTGGGCCATTAAGAAATTCCGAGAATACTTGGAAGGTTACCACTCCACCGTGATAACCGACCACGCGAGTTTAAAGTGGCTATATCAACTTCATAAACCAACAGGGAGACTAGCCAGATGGGCTCTGGAACTCCTGGAGTATGATTTTGATATAGTCCACAGAAAAGGCGCCCTCCACCATGTCCCCGATGCCCTGTCACGGATGTACGAAGAAGACCCCCCCACGGCATCTGCCCTGAAACCTTCTACTTCCCAAGCCCCTGACCCACAAATTACCCTGCCCCAAAATGATACCCCCGTGGATTGGTACACCAAGAGATATAACGCCCTGCAGTCACACCCCAGACACTACTCCAACTGGAGGATCGTGGATAGACGGATCTACGTCAAGCGTCCCGACCTACTGGTTGGTCAAGACATGGACGACTTGAACGAATGGAAACTGGTCGTCCCCGATGCCTTCAGGGACTCCGTGATACACGAGTGCCACGATACTCCAGATGCAGGCCACTTCGGCGTCGAGAAGACGTACAAACGAGTGGCCCGGGAATACTATTGGCCAGGCATGTTCGGAGACATTAAACGGTATATCCGAAGTTGCGAGATTCGCCAGGAGGCGAGAGTCTCGCAACAGGCACCACCTGGCATGATGAGCTTCCGGAAGATCACGCAAGCGTGGAGCGTGGTGGCAGCGGATATCATGGGCCCTTCGCTCATGAGCAAGCTCGGCAATAGGTACCTCCTAGTATGTATGGACCTATTGACCAAAACGATTGAAGTTGCCGTCATGCGAAACGCTACTGCGAAAGCGATCTTGACGAGATTGAACGACATGATCGTGAATCGTCACGGCGCTCCGGAGGTCCTCATCACCGATAATGGAACCGAATTTGCCAACCGAGATGTTACCCAGTATGTGGCGTACCATGGCATTCGGCAGTCCCTCACTCCTGTATATCACCCGCAAGCGAACCCCGTGGAAAGGGTGAAGCGAGTATGGAAGACCATGTCCAGAGCTTACCTGGATCGAGACCATCGGGAATGGGACAAGTATCTCCCAGAATTTCGCATGGCGTACAATACAGCGGTTCACTCTTCCACCCACGTAAGCCCAGCCCTCCTTAATTATGGCTTCAACCCACGCCCTTCCCAGTCCTACCGACGAGTCGTTGAAGGTCCCCAGAATGCCCTTGTAGACCTGCCCACGCGTACCGATCTGAGAAAATGGAAAGACCACATGTCCAGGATTCCCGCCCTTCGGGATATTGTCGGCCAACACCTGGATGGAGCTTTCGACCGCCAGTCTCGCTATTACAACAGTGGGAGAAGGGACGTTGTCTATCGGATAGGGGACAAGGTGATGGAATGGAACTTTGTCTCATCGGACGCTTCGCGACATTTTGCCGCGAAGTTGGCTAAGGAATATAAAGGCCCCTATACGATAACCAATGTCTGCTCCCCTGGCGTGTGCGAGTTGGCTGACGAACAAGGACAGGTGGCTGGTTGGTTTTCGATAGTTGATTTGAAACCTTATTACCCGCCCGATGGAGCCCCTTCCCAAACTCAAGCCCCAAAAAACCCGGATAACTCCTTCCCATAGACCCCGAAAAGAACCCACCCCATGACCCTACGACCCCGAAAACCGTGGAACCCCATAGAATGACCCGCTCTCTCTTATAGGTCTCTTCCTCTCGCTCCGTGGAATGATAGCCCATGGTCTGGATTGGGAAATGGGAAGACGCTATTCGTGTTGTCTCAGGTCGACGGTCTCGTAGAACGCGATGGGTAACCCTCGCTGATCTCCACTCGCCATTCGAACTCGGCCCGACCACTCGAACTGCCGATGACAGCGCTTTGAATTCCTATTCCCAGAATGACCGGTTCTCCTGAGGCTGAATCCACTCTCGAATGGCGTTCCACTGCGAAATTAGGATGAAAGGTAACCCTGAGGTTTAGTTCGGTTCCACTAACCGTTGGTAATTTGGGGCGGTTGTGATGTCTCGATCCGATTTCTCGTTTCAGCATTGGGCCCCACGGTAAGTGCGATTATAACCTATCGTGCTTCCTGCTATGCGCTTCCACGACACCTCTCGTACTTCCACCCGCACAGCCCGGCCCACGACCGTAGCAACCCCGGCGATAAGCCGGACACCCGCATGCGGCAGGCCGTTGTATTGCTCGGCCGAAATTACCACTTGCACGCTTAGCATGCCGCTTATGACTGCCTTTTGCTTGTTACAGATATCGATACGAAAGAGAAAAAAAACCCAACGAACAAAAACATGTCACCCCAAACTGTCGAATCCACCCCGCCGGAAGGTGTGCCAGCGCCGGAGGGTGAACTGATCACCGTGTGGGACTCCCCCCATCGCCCCTGGGTGATGGCAGGGAGGCTCCGCGGTGATCGGGGTGACCCGACGACGCTGATACACCGCCTGGTTCCCATCATCTACCGCCACCTCCCCGAGCTCTCCCTCCCTCCATATAATCCATACCCGAATTCCCGCCTTAGCCCTCCGCTCCCACGTTGCCCCATTCCTATCCGACAACTCCCCTCCTGCATACCCCGGACCCCCTCACTCCCCCCAGAACGTCCCGCCACCTCCGAGTCCGCTGACCCCGAACCCGAGAACCCCCTAAATCAGACCTATGTCATCGCCCCACTGCCCGACTCCCCACCCGCCCCCCAACGCCTACCTACCCGGATCCCCATATCTCTTCCCGGCCCCTGTTCCGCCACCTCTCACAGCTCATTGACTCGTTCGCCGGAAAGAGCCCCCTAGGTACACCTAGCCTCCCTGGAACAATTCCCTCTGACGTCTCCTTCCCCAGATTTCCTCCGTTTTGTGACCCGGCCCCGCTCCCACACTCCCGACGTGCCCCAACTCCCCAAGCGTGCCCCCAGACCCGATCCTACACCCACCCTTCGGAGGCCCGCATTCACTCCTACCCCACCTCAACTCCGTCCTGCCCAACTCCAAGCGACCTCTCCCCCTTCTCACGTTCCTAAACCAAAACCCCGCCGACGACCAACCCCTGTTGATTCATCGTCCCCACCCATTCCCCTTATGTCCCTGATCATTCCTCCACCCCCTGGCTATGAACCTCTTCCCCCCTATACCGGTCCCCCTTCGAGGCGGTGTTGGAAGTGCGGTCAACCAGGCCACACGAAGTCCCACTGCCCCTCCTGAAATCCCTGAATCCTCACCTCACCCCCCGTCCCTTTCCTCCGATCCCTGACGGCCCCTAATGGACCTTGATTCCCCGCCCTTCGCTCCCGAATAACCCCTCGGCCCCGCTCCAAACCCTGCTATGCCTGCCCTCGTCCTGCCCCGCCACTAGCAGTCCCGAGTGACCCCAGGAGAGAACTACAGTGGAACTCAGTAAGAAACTGCTTGTGCTGAATTCGTAGAAAGCTTTTTTGATTTTATTTTTTTTTGTTTGTAGCTCTAAGTACGCTTTGGTATACGGGGTTATAATTGCTTAATCGGATAGGGGAGAACGTGTTCCCGAGGGGGTTAAACGAAGCGACAGAGAAAGATGTTTTGTTGAATACGGGACGTAGATGACCCGAACGGACCGTGCTGGCACTTGGACATCGGCATGTCAAGTGCTTAGAGCGGGCGGAGTTTTGATGTGACAAATCATCACGAAGAGGGTCGCGGGATGACACCGCGCACGATCCCTATCGATCGTAATCGTAAACGCGTGAAACGAGTTAGATCACTCGTAAGAACATAGCTGTCGCTCGCTTACACGAGAATCGGGAACACATCTCCTCTCCCTTGCTATTCCTGTCCTCCTCTGATCCTTGTCCTTCTTCTATTTGTTGAGGTCTCCCGTCCCCCAAGGAGGCAGCGCCACCTATACCACGGATGCTGGGTAGGATTGGTTCAACGTCAGGAGGCGATATCAACGCCATCTCGGCCGTTCCAATGTCGACAACCCCCAGGAGAATGGAAATCCCTCGCGGACAACACCATCTCTCTCCAACCCTGGACTAGAGAGAGAGAGAGAGAGTGAGATGAATCGTCTCCGAGGACGCCACCCCGTTCCTGGATCGGCAGAACAACGGCAGAAACCAACCCGACCACGCTGTACCCCTTCTCCCGGCCCCACCAAAGAAGAGAAAAGGACATGATCACCCGCACCCAGACAATCTCCAAAATGCACATGCGCACACTCACCCAACGAATAGTAAGAAGCCACTACCACCCGAGCGCGCAAGTCGAGCCCGAGAGTGCGCTCCAACGGAAAGTCATCGATGGGGTTTCGTATATGATTTTGTGAACTCACCCGTCGGTGAAGGAGAAGGAAGTGGCCATGTTGCCTGTCACTTCTCATGTAACCGAGCCACGGCAAAGTTCTAAGAGAGACTCTTTGTCGAATTTTGGATATACGGTGAGTGTGCTGTGCCATCGGGGTCCGACATCCCGTTGAAATTCTCTCCTTCGGATTTGTCGAAGAGGTTTGTCAGTGTGGAGTGCCCGTGCGGTGTTTTGGTGAAAAGTTTTGATATAACGGTGTCGCTCACGTGGCCTCCTCCACGTGCCCTTCCCTTTGATTTCTCTTTTCCCTCTTTGTTCTCGTATAGAATCACCCCCTTCGCCCGTGTTTGCCCTCCCCCGGTCAAATTGTATGGTCGCGGTCTCCCTATATTCCCCTTTGTCTTAATTCATGTGAACGGCATAGTCCGTAAGTACACGTTCCCTCGTGGTCGCGCCCTCCACATTACTTTCGAAATCCCTGTGTTCTCCCACAATCCATTCATCGAACGAACGAGTTGTTTGTATTTCCTTTTCTTTGCGCGACGAAGTCGCACCCTTGTAAAATTCGGAATTTGTAAAAATATACGTGCCCTGGCACACCATTAACTATACGTAGAGTTTGTTTACTCGGTGTATGAATTCAAATCGACCCACCCCCTCTCCCTAAGCTTTTTCCTTTTCCTTCGACCCCTCAAAATTGTCGTGAGCAAGTTACTTGTTCTCATTCAATATCTTGCAGGTCCTGCTGTTGCAAATAAATATCCACGACAGGAGTCGTGGAGGCGCTCATTGGATCCTGCGCCTTCGTGAGTGGAATAAAGAAGTGTCCATCACAATTTATAGTCGGAGTCCACTCATTACGGTTATGCGAAGAGGAATTCTCACCTCAACTGTTTCTCAGCTGAACATCGTACCAAATGTAGTAGAGGTTTATAAACAATAAAAAGAGTCGGATCTGTTTTTTCAAGTGAGAAAAGTGACGGCGCTCAATAATGGGATTTTGGAATGAAGATATCGAGCATTTGAGCATCAGAAAACAATGTGGTGTGGTCTGACGTAATTATCAAACATTGTATTTTATATGTAATTTTTGACTTTTGCACGGCCAATTTATGGATCTCCCTCACTGTGTGACAGTTGGATACGTTCAAATACAATCCTTCGTCAATTCAATTTGAATTCGAAGTTCATTCAAGTATTCGTAGTTGAGTCAACTACGAATCTAATTGAATCGGAGGAGTATTCCATTTGAACGTATTCAACTGTCGTGCGTAGTTGAGTCCACTATTTATTCTTCTCAGTGCAGCCCCAAAATGTTCTAATGAGGAGAAAACTGGGATAATTGAGGGATTTCTATTATCTCTCAGGATCAAACATTATTCGAAGAGGAGGATGATGTCCCACACCTTGAAATTAACGAAGAGGAAACTTTTGATATAAATGGAAAAGATTTTTCCGTTCCATCAACAAAAATGTCTAAGAATTTGAATCGAGAGTGTCAAATAAAACATCATGAATCAGCTATTAAAGTGCTCGATCAAATCGAAGAAACATTCCAACAGTCTTCCAGTTACTCAGAAGAGATTTTGCTTCTAGCCCTTCCTCCAAAATCATGGGGACGAAGGACATTGGCCACTGGATTCAACGCTTCAGAACGTCAAGCTAGGAAAGCCATACAGTTGGTAGCTGAAAACGGGATTCTAACATCACCAAATCCGAAGAGGGGACGAAGGTTATATTGCGAGATTGAAAATTTCATCATAGCATTATGCTTGGATGATGAAGATAGCCGGATATTGCCAGGCATGAAGGATTATGTTTCGATCGAAACTCATGATGGAACGCGTGAACATGTTCAAAGAAGATTGATTTTATGCAATCTTGCCGAATTGTATTCTTCATTCAAATTGGAGAATCCTACAGTTGATGTGAGCTTATCGAGATTTTCACAGCTGAGACCTCGCAATTGTGTACTCGCTGGAGCTTCTGGAACTGATAACGTATGCGTGTGTGTTGATCATGAAAACGGGAATTTAATGCTAGATGCCATGAGTTTACAAAAACTAACGCCTGCGACAGATTTCCCCATGACTTCTCACCATGATGCTATTGAAATGCTTTTATGTGATAATCCAACTTCTGAATGCTATCTGGACAAGTGGTGAGCGTGTCCTGGAATAGACAATTTTGAGGATTTTCTTCAATCGAATCTTACAGACCAGTACATTGAGAGAGTAGAATATCAAATTTGGCAGGAAACTGATCGCAGCACCTTAGAAACTGAAATAGCAGACGCATGAGATTCCGTGGAGGATCTCTGTGAACGGTTACATAAGTTGAGATCTCACGCTTTTATAGCAAAGGAGCAATCGTCCTTCCTCAAGAATCTCAAGGATAATTTGAAGGCCGGAGAATTCATAGTTACATATGATTTCGCTGGAAACTATGCATTGATTGCTCAGAATCCTATTCAATCGTTTTATTGGAATAAAAACCAAGTGACCATTTCCACAACAGTAATTTATTACAGAACAGATGAGTTGAGACATCGCAGTATAGCAATTTTGTCTGATAATCTGACTGATGGTAGTGTAGCTGTTTATGGATTTCAAAAAATCATTACAAAGTATTTGCAAGATAATTTTGAATGTGAAAAAATTTTCTACTCCACTGATGGAGCATCGCAACATTTTAAAGATGAATATAATTTTGCAAATCTTCTACATCATGAACATGATTTTGGAATTGCGGCTGAGTGGCATTCTCATGCAAGTGCACATGGCAAAGGGCCTTGCGACGATATTGGTGGAAATTTGAAGAGACTTGCAGCACGTGCGAGTCTGCAAGCATCATCAAATGAAAATCAAATTTTGACTGCGGATGCTCTTTATCAGTGGGCTAAAGAACATTTGAAAGGGACTGTAATTTTTTTCAGTCCAAAGAGTACTCATATAGAGGCTACGAAAGCACTTGAAAAACGATTTGCATCTGCAAAAACGATAGCAGGAACTCTCAAATACCATTGTGTAATACCTATGGAACAGTCATCGTTTATTCTCAAAACTCACTCCTCGGCAGTGCAATATGATACGTCCCCAAAGACCCGAAGAAGGCATGAAAATTAGAGTATAGGAACAACTTTTCAGAAGGATCAGAAGATTGATAATTATAAATACTGCAAATTGTTTAATATCATTCTGTACATTCATGTAGCAATAATTCAATTTTGTAGATGATCAGAGTACTATAACTTATACAAAGAAAGTCACTACTTCCAGTTACTTTGACCAGTTACAGTAGCCACGTTCCCATAAAAATTGATTATCAATAAGAAGGAATTTCATGGTTCCAAGATGACAAATTGGTATGACTAATTATTACAATAATGTTCCAGTAAAGTATGACGTTTTTCCTTCAACCGTGTGTCGTGGATCAATCATTCATTCGAAAGGGACAATTTAGATGGTTGTATTGAGCGATGTGGTAGGCAAAATTGAGAGAATAAATTTCATAATTACTTTTTTCATAAAACAATGCACTGAAAACCGATGGTGGGATCGTCACGTACTCAAGGTACGATACGTACACGCTTGGAACTCTGTACCTCGGGGGAATCCTCTCGTCCCATTCCCAAACCTGTGTGATTTTGAAGCTCAGGAATCAAGCTCCCGATTTATCAGAGTTTCATCAATATCAACTGGGGCGCAGTGACCAAAAAATGCGAAAATACTTTCAAAAATCGAATTTCTATCTGAAATATTCCTTCTGCGTGGATGAAAGTATCTTTATCGTAAAATTTAGAGAAAATTCTAACAATATCAATGATAACATACTTTCATTGAATGGAATTAATGAGGATGATGATTTTTCGAAAAAACGCAGATCAAAAAAATCTCGAAAATTGAAACCCCTGTACCACGAAAACCTGACTTCCTAGAAACCTGGTGTTAACACAATTTGAAGAGGGTCACTAGCACAGCCAATGCATGGAATTTCATCAACATTGATGAGATTGAAATTTTCAAGTAGGAACACTTGGCGAATTTTATCCCATATATGGATTCATATATGGTCATATATGGAAGTGGGGAATCTATCAGCATTGATCTTACTTCTCTCTCCTTTGGTTTTCCATCGCATTCCATGTAAAATTGTGACATTTTCCTGTCCATATATGGATGTATATGATAATGTATGATTGAATATGATCACATATGGCCATATACAGTCTCATTCATACATGATCATATATGGCCAAAATCCATATATGCTCATATATGATCTCATATATGTTTATATACAGGGTGGGGCATTTAAAGTGTCGCGGGCGTTTTTTCCAAAAATAAAATGAGATACGATAAAATTTTTCGGACAAAAATTGTAGGGTATCGAGGGGGACATCCGATGGTGGCCTTGGCTTTGACCTCAAATCTCATCTTCAAGGGCATTCTGAGGTCAACTCTTGTTTTTTAAACAGCATCTCATATTTTTCACTGCAGATTTGGATTCTAGGTCAAAAACCAAGAAACTTTTGTCTGAACCATTTTCCTGAAATCCGCAAAGATGGCGCTCTAATCGATATTGTTCCATACTGAATCTGACATTAGAATAACTCGAAAACGAAGGGTCTTGGAGGAGAATGTTTCGGACAAAAGTTGTCTGATTCCAAGGGGGACCCCTTGAACTGAAACGGAGGTGATGGGGTATAACAGACAAAACACAACACATTCCAATCGTCTACATCACTTGGATAATTTTAATGCAGTAGATGCTCAAAATGATGGCCTTCGACTCCAATACACATTTCGAAACGTTTCACAAAAGATTGCTGACCTCGTGCTAAAATATCTTCATTGATGCTCCCGCATGCATTGATGATTCGTTGACGTTTATTCTCAGGTGTAGTCGGTGCTTGTTGATAAACTGTATCTTTTATGTATCCCCATAAAAAAAAATCTGGAGAAGTAAGATCCGGAGAACGGGCAGGCCAATGAACTGGTCCACGACGTCCTATCCATCGTCCAGGATAATCTCTGTCCAATATTTCTCGAGCTGTGACTGCATAATGGGATGGACAACCATCGTGTTGATATCACATATTCAATCGTTCCTGAATAGGTATGTCTTCAAGTAATGTTGGAAGTACTTGATCTAAGAAATGTCTGTACTTCTCTCCATTTAGCGTATCTGCAATGAAGTACGGTCCAATTACTCGAGATCGAAAAATACCACACCAAACATTCACAGCCCATTGTCTTTGATGCTCTACTTGACGTGACCATCTTGGATTTTCTGTCGCCCAGTAATGCATATTATGTCGATTTACTTGACCATGATTGGTGAACGTCGACTCATCAGAAAATAATATGTTGATGAAGTTGTTATTGTGCATTTGCGCTAGACCCCATCGACAAAACTGTACACGATTTTCGAAATCATCACCGTGAAGGTCTTGATGCAAACAAATGTGATACGGATGGAATTTGTGACGTTTCAGTATTCGAAGAACACTTCTTCGAGAAATTCCCGAATGGAGTTCAATTTCACGAGAGCTCACGTGTGGATTATTGGCTACTGCAGCTAGTACATTACCTTCCGCATTTTCTCCGCTAACAGCTCTCATTCGATGTCGTTTTTCCCTTGTAACACTTCCCGTTTCTAAGAATAATTTTGTAATGCGTTGAAAATACCTAATGGATGGCGTTGTTCTTTCAGGAAATCGTTCTGCATACAAGTCATATGCTTGTCTGGGGTTCTTATGCACTCCACCGTAAATGTAGATCATATCGATCTTTCCAGAAACCGTGGATCGGATATCCATGATTTTCAATTTGTCATAAACCAAGTAATAATCAAATGTAACTGACAAACTGACTTTCAAAATCGTGAATTTCCACTGAACCCCGTCGTTTGTTTACATCGCGTGAGCTCTGAATGGTGGTAATGTAGACGATTGAAATGTGTTGTGTATTGACAACTTTTGTACGAAACATTCTTTTGCAAGACCCTTCGTTTTCGAGTTATTCGAATGTCAGATTCAAAATGGAACCATATCGATTAGAGCGCCATTTTTGCGGATTTCAGGAAAATGGTTCAGACAAAAGTTTCTTGATTTTTGACCTAGAATCCAAATCTGCAGTAAAAAATACGAGATGCTATTTAAAAAACAAGAGTTGATCTCAGAATGCCCTTGAAGATGAGATTTGAGGTCAAAGCCAAGGCCACCATCGGATGTCCCCCTCGGTACCCTACATTTTTTGTCTGAAAAATTTTCTCGTATCTCACTTCATTTTTGGAAAAAACGCCCGCGACACTTTAAATGCCCCACCCTGTATGTTCATACATGATTCATATACGCTCATATAGGACCATATATGAATTATTTTCCCCCGGGTCACATTAAGCGTGTGCGAATCATATCTATTCTGCTTTCTAATAATATCTTTAAGCAGCTAATTCCGACGACGATTCATGGCTCAGTGGATAAAACCCTCGTCTGCTATTATTGAAAGTCATCGGTTCGATCCTCGCTGCGGGGTGCAATTTTTTCATTTCGGTTCCACGGATTTTATACGCTTCCTTTGCTTAAATTCCCTCTTCATTTACTCTTCGTATCCCTCCCATTCAATTTTCGAATACTTTTCATTAACGTTTCGGTTACCCTCCCACATACGCTTCGTTCACTCTTCCTCCTCGCTCCCATTTTTACCGGGATGATTCTTTGGTGCACGATAACTCTCCTCAGGATGCACCGCTCGGAATAATTTTATATGCAATATATCCATCTTGGAGAGGACTCGAGACTTATTATTTGTAGAATGGATCAGATGACCCGTTTTGGAAATGTTGCGGAATATTATATAAATAATTATGATTCTCCGACCGCACACATTCACGCTTCCTATTATCCGATTGCAATGAAATTTATACCACATTCAAGTTATGATCCAATAGCGGCCCAGTATGAGGTTCATCCCAATCGATTGAAAACTGTGGAGAATAGTACATGACGATACGAGTGCGGGATGACCTACGTGTGCACGAGTATCTTATACTATTTTTCCTGACAAGGTGCGCGAACTTTGGTTTTCCAAGCATGTGTTGCGTGTGCAGAGTGAGTGATCCCTACACGGCAGTCGGACCAGTGCGGTGAAGTAATAAGCGTGCGGTAAAGTGACTTTACCGCACGCTTATCGCTTCCCCGCACTGGTCTGACTGCCGTGTGGGAATCACTCACTTCACGCACGCAACACAGGCTGAGGGCACCGAATTTTGCACACGCTGTTAGGGAAAATTTTTTTGCGATCCACATTATCCGACGATATTTTGAAAGCGTGTCTTCCCTATGTCAGCACCATCCGAAGGTCATAAAACTCCGAGCATATTCACTTGAGGAATGGTCAGTCTCACAATAAGAATCCCGGACAAATCGGAATTGAGGCAAGGAGAGAGTAAGCACTAAGCTTGGAAACAAAATTTGAGAATTTCGTAGATGCCACCATTATGTGGATATCTTCCATTCCTATCATCCGATCGTTATGGAATTTTCATCACAGTTATATGTAGGGCCGATAGTGATTTCGTATGAGTTTCAATCTCATCCTTGCAGAAGAGCGGGAAGGAGAGAGGACACATGTTATCGAAAATTGTGGTTCGGTGATCGCTCGTCTTTGCGTTTCTGGTTATCCGAATCCAATGACACTTTCACCATGTTTTATTGATGATGCGATAATAGTTTTATATGAGTTTCATCCAAATTGACGGGAAGATGTGAAAACCATATACGAAACATGGTAATATTTTGATCCTCCACGAGATGGTTCTCCAGTTACCGATTCATCAATTACCATGAGGGATGAATTCTTACATACAGTAGAATCTATTCTTCATGTGGATATGAGGGACATGGAAGTATTGTATGGTTCTTCATACCGATTTTTTCTTGTTATGTATGAGAATGTCAATCCCAACGAATATGGTTATCAAATTCCTACGACTTTGACCTGCTATTCGACAATGAATTTTCCAAATTCAATCTTGAAATTCGATAGGCAACTACTTCAAAGAATATGTAGTCAAGTTTTGTCCGTCCGTTGATACTTCAAGGCTGTTGAGAATGAATCAATACGAAATATTTGAATAATTCGATCGTAGAACGTAGCTGAGAATCATATTTACTTATGAAGGATGGTTTAATACTAATATAATCGAGGACACAATTGTAGTATTCAGTTTTCCTCAATTCCTGATTATAGGATTATTTTTCGTTTTTGAGCAAAAGCATATGCAAAAAAGAATATTGAATTTGAATTCTTTCCATTCCAAGGATGTTGGAGCAATTCGATATTCTTTTATCTCCGAGATGATAATTATATATTTTCTTCATCACTTATAAGCTGATATATAATGAGTATATCGAGAACAAAACATTGTTATAAACTACGATATTACAATTATATTGCAAACAAGATATCGCTTATGACTGATTCATGTTTTGAGAAATCTTATTAGAAGAAATTTGAAACATTAAATGGGAAACGAATTGAGAAATTAAATTCTTTTTCCAATTTCCAAAATGATATGATAATGATTCGATATTTTCTCTTTCCTCTTGAAGATATGACAATTCGATATTATTTTCAATCACTTCTACGTTAAGGGGACTCGAACATGAGGAGATGGGGAAGGGCAAGAGTCATATTTTGCGTGAACTTCTTTCAAAAGGTACGTGATTATTACAAATTTGAAGTGAATAATGAAGAATTACAAACTTGAGATTGCGCATTGCCACGAGTTTCGAATTTTCCAATGATTCATGAAGGCAAAAAAATAAAACTTTGAAATTTGAATCTCCAAACGCCAACAACCTTCACAATTTCATTTTTTAGCCTTCATACATCATTGGGGAATTCGGATTGCAAGGCAATGCGCAATCCCAAGTGTTTAATTCGTTATTATTTACTTTGAATTTATATTGATTATGTGCCTACTGAAAAAAATTTGACTTTTCCTCTCCCCCACTCCTCCATGCTCGAGTCTCCTCAAGATATCACAATTATATTGAGAACAAAGCATTTTCCATCACCGATTGATATTCTAAGAAATTTTTTCACTCAAAAAGATGAAAATATGAATTGGATAACAAACTGAAAAGTAAAATTGTTCTTCTCAATATCGAAGATGAAATCATGATGATTGAATATTTCTTCCTACCTTGGAGACATAACAGTTCGATATTCTCCTCAATCATTTCTGATCTATGATCAAGAACGAATTATGATGTGTTTATTTTGGAAAAACGAAAACATGAACTGGAAAAAGAAACTGGAAAATTAAATTCTTCTCTCAGTTCTGAAGATAATATCATGATAGTTTGATATTCCTTTCTATCTCGAAGATACAAGAATTCAATATTCCTCTGAACCGTTCATAAAATAAGATATTACAATATATCGAGGAGAAAACATTGCATTCCACTGATTCATCATATTCTCAACAAATCTCATTCAGAAGTGGAGACATGGATTGAGAAACGGATTGAAAATGAAGCTCATTGTATGAAAAGGAATCAGTTCTACAATAGGCCATGTGACAATGAATAAATTCAATCCAATATTACGTCTAATGGTGCCCTGGACCCATTTTTCAATTGTTGGGGTGTTGGAGTAGCATCATCTATCAAATTAATGCTTGTGGCGTCTTCAATTCGCATGTGAGAAGTTCCATCTGGAATGAATATTATTTTCAAATTACTTTTACTAATCATATTGAATATTCATGTTTTATACATTTTGTTATTTATATCTTTGGTAGAAAATATTTATACTGTAGTAGTAGCAGGAGTAGTAGTAGTAGTAGTAGTGAGTCTTTATTTATATTCTGTCGGCGCCCGCTCACAAAGCTTGCAGGCGCCGCTCTTTTCCCCCGCCTCTCTCTCTTCATATCACAAAATCAATACAACTCAAAAAACAAAATGGAAATGAAATGAAGATGAAAAAAACGGAAAGTAAAACCAAAGCAAAACATTATCTTCCCAAAAACTCCAAAATATGAGAAAAAAAAAAATACATGATAATTCCCAGTTCAATGCTCAGTCTTCCCTCCACATCACTCCTCCCTCCAACGAACTTCTTTCCCCCGACCCTCCTCCTTTCGCTCCCACTCCTATGTGCTGTCCCTTCTCTCCAGCTCCTTTCTCCCCCCGCGTCTGTCCTCCCTCATCAGGTCCCGGTCCACATACATTCCGAACCTCCTCAGTACCCCTTTCCTCTCTCACACCTCCTCAGCCATCTCTTCGCTCTCCAACCTTATCCAGACATCCTTCCCCTCCAGTCCTATCCTTCTTATCTCTTCTACCCTCAATTCCATACACATCTTCTCTTCCAGTACCTCCAGTAGCCTCGCGCTATCCTTCATCTCCCTTGCTCCCCATCCTCTCACAATCACGTTCCTCTTCCTCCATCTTCTGTCCTTCTCCCTCCAATCCTCCATCCTCTTCGCACGGTCTCTCGCTCCTTCCGTATCTCCTCCATCCTTCTTTCCCCCTTTCTCCTGCTCCTCCACGCCTTTGTAACTTCCCCCCTCTTCTTTTCCCTCGTCTTCTTTCTCCTCCTCCGCCTCCCTCTCCTCCTTCTCATCTCTCCCGTCTTCCGGTAAATAACGTCCGCTAATCTGAACTTCGTCTTCCGTGCTCTTCCTTATCGGCCTCGACTTCTTCTCCCTAACCACTCTTCCTTCCTCTACGTTATCCTTCCTTACCGGCCTGTCTCCATCTTCCTCCCTATCTTCGTTCCTTCTCCCGCCAGATGTCGGTACATTCCTTCCTTCTGCGCCTTCTCCATCCTTTTTCCACTCCTTCACTAATTCACCCAACTTTTCCACCATAGCCTCCTGCACCCAAACCTTCTGTTTTTTATTGTTTCCCTCCATTCTCCTTTTCCACTCGTCCTCTTCTCACTTCAACTTCGTCTCCACCTCCTCTTCCACCAACTTCTTTATCGCCTCTCTCTCCATCGCAAACAGCACGTGTCCCTTTCCAATAAAACACACTTCCACCTTTCAATATTCGTTCACCTTGACCGACACTCTGTTCCGACCTTCCTCACACACTTCCCCACTTTTTTCTCTCACTTTCCTTCCCTTCCCTTTCTTAGAACTCCCTTTCTTTCTTTATTTTCCCGCACGATGCCATCCAACGTTACAGCCCTTTCGCCATCTTACTGGAGGTCCAAAATATTCATACTGTATTATATCATATTATGTATTATATTTTTTGTACTTTTTTATTTATATTGTCTTCATCCAATTTCTTCTATAACACAATGAATATTTATGTTTCATTTTAGAAGGATACCAGGCTTATCATTTGAAGAGGTTTTTTTCGCACCAAAATACTCGAAACCGAATTCATAAGAAAATCTTGAATTTTCAGGGATGATTTTTCGAGACTTCATCTATCCACGGTTGTGAAATGCCCGGATTTTAGATTTCGAAGAATTTGATTTCCGAAATTCTAGCTCCTTAGAAACGTAGATAGATAGAGAAGTCTCGGGAATCATTCCTGAAAATTCACATGAATTTCTCTGGATCATTTGAACAGAGTTTTCGGAGATTTCCCACCACCCTTTTGCATGTCTCGGAATATTTATCAATTATTTTGGGTCCTTTGCAGTTTTGAATTATAACTCATATGGGGACTGTTATGCGTTTTTTGTCGTTGTTTCTTCGGACCAAATTTGAATAATGATGAGGATCTCTCCTTCCGACCGTACTTGAACCTATAACAGAGTCCACAAACCCTGAGACATGGCTGGAATGTCAAAATTAGGATGGTATTCATTCATTGTTCAGGAGAAAAATTATTTTGAAATTGCAAATACTTACAGAGTATCGTCCCCTGGTCTAACTTCGTTCAACATTTCCGTTGTTGTGAATTCAATGGTTTGATCGGACATCTTTAGAGTCGATTCAAACGAATCCGAAATTGAAGAACTCACGGCAAAAGCAACACTATTTTCGATTTGGAATAATATTTGAAGTTATAATGAAATTTTGAAATACAGAATTGAAAGTAATCCGATCACTCACTAAATTGAGAAGAGAAGCCAAATCGTTGATACGTTAGATTTTGATGCGAAAATTTGCTTAGAATAGACAATTGGGATGTTGCTAAGCAACGAAATGTTCTCGATTGTTTTTTCAATCGTCATTTTTTTCATGATTGATTTTTTATGGGAGTCAGCACCAATACGCGTGAATATAATCATGTGAGCACGTGTCACAATTGATGCAGCTCTCTGTGGAGGGAAAGCTTCTGCCAAAATGGCGGTAGACGCCGTGTTTTCATGTCGATGTCTTACAAATTTCAAATATCGAATTCAATAAGTATTAGATCTTTTGAAGGATTCGATTGATTCACTTGTCAATTGACATGATCACCTGATCAACCGCCATTTTATCATGGAAGTGAACTCACGCATGTGCATTGTAATGTAATATTTAGAAATTGTAGACTCTCATATTTTTCGCCTCCAAAAGAATATCAAAAATACTGAGCATCCATTGAATGGAACATAGTTTCTGAGATACCGTTAATGGCATGAGATTAAATTCGCTTCGTCTTTGTTTTTAATTTTAATAATTTCATATAAAATCCAATGGGCATCGCAGTTGATTCAAGCTGAACTTCACAACCCCAAATGTGTAGGCAATCGTCAATGAATTCATTGAAATTTTTCACGAATGATGGTAAACAGTAGTCGTCATAATGGTGGATACTTCACAAGCACTTTGAAGGATTACATAATATTCTTGCTATCCCCATTACCCATTGGATTCTATCAGTTGACTTCAAATTCATCTTACTAAAACTATAGATAGCGGGATACTCCTTTACAATATACAGTGCTTGTATTATAAAATACAATGGAAAGCATGGTAGCGGCATGGATGTCATAGGATTCAATTGAAGTTCCTATGTAAGAGCCACATAAGCATAAATATCTTCGCGTATCGCCAGTGATGCTATAACATTATGAGTATTGATATATCCTCTCCAGCGTCAACAATTGAACAATCTGTTAACGATCGACACTCATGCACCATACAGCACTACCAATTATTCCACCTCCATATTCATCCTTCAGTTGGAATCATCATATTTTACAAACGTTTGATACAGTCCAGAGAAGAATAATCTAGATTGAACTCAAAGGATATTTTTTATATGCCAATCCGATTGACCAGCTATTTCATATTGGATGAATAATACATTTTACATATCCCAAATTCTATTGAATAATCATTCCTGAAATGAATGAAATTTTCAATAATAATGTTATCAAAAATTCATTTTGAGGGTATAACAAACCTCGTAAGAGTTGATATATTTGTTACAGGCTCACGAGATAAACAACTAATGAAATTCGGTTGTAGATCGTGAAACCTTGTATAACGAATTCCATGAGTTGACACGAGTTTTCCGATGATTTTTAAGCACTGTCATTCCTTTGAATGATGGTGAGTACATTCATAATTTGTGAACACAATATGATGATCTGATAATCAACATCTCTCACACGTGGATATTGCTTCTATACATAAAATACGTATGTACAGCAGGGTTGGCAGCGAGGGGCGTAAACTCGAATGTATAATTGTTAGACGCGTTTGTGGCGGTTCCAAACGGGGACACGCTTGAACCAACTTCACACCCGTTCCTAACACAGCCCAGCCTGCAAATCGCTCCTATCCTGAGGTAAAAAGCTTCTTTTTCGCTACCGGTAGTGAGTGGTAGGATTTCCTAGCGAATATAGGAGCATTTCATGGATTTGACACTGATGTGCTCCCACTTTCGCTACAGTAGTGCTCCTATGAGTATTTGATACTCTACTAACATCATAGCTACCAAAATTATATTGATTCAACACTGATATGCTCCTCCTTTTACTACAGGAGTACTCCTATAAGTATTCAATACTTTGCTACCATTTCAACTATCAAATATTCATGGGTTTGGCAGTATGTACTTCCACTTTTGCCCTTGTAGTACCTCTATGAGTATCCAATTAATCCCTACCATTCTAACTATCTAATACAGGAGGGTGGTCCAGGAGGTCCGGAATACCCTCCCCCCAAATTTCTAATTCTCCCCTTTCTATACATCTATACCCTGAAAACACGATTTGTTCCAGCGTAATAAAATTGGAACGCAAATAAACTTTTTGGTTGGCTGGAATAAAATTTGTTTGAGATGAATAAAGTTTTGTTGATCCCAAACAAACTGGTTGAGGAATGTTGGTTAACTGTACTGAATATTTGCTTAGAACAAGCAAAATTTGGTTGTGCTGAACAAATATTTTGTGTATTCAACCAAAACACGATTTGGTTGGAATCACAAGATCTTTTTTCTCAGTGTATGTCTGTGAAATTTTCATTTTCTTATATTCAAAATACACCGGAATGCAGGGTGTTAATTGGTTATGTATTTTAGTATGAATCTGAGATGGAGTCATATATCTATTCGCTACGCAATAAACATTTCTTGTCTCGCAATATCTTTTAGACCTCCTTAAGATGTCTTATGCAACAATTTTAGATATCTTTCGGACGTCCAGAACTTGTCTTGTATCTGAAAGGAATTTAATAGATCAGTTATAGACTTTTGGAACATCTTTTTGAAGATTATCTGCAATCATTGTTATCTGCAAAGAGATTTTATAGATGTATTTTGCAGTGACGTCTTCAGGGGGGGGGGGGCTTGGGGGGTCTGTAGCCCCGGGCCCTGCCTTTAGAGTCACATAAAATACAAGTTTGCAGACAATTTGAATTTATGAATCCCTTAAAGGGCTCCCCGGTAAGATTTAGCCTCGGGCCCATTCCTGCCAAAAGACGGCACTGGTCTTTTGGATACTTTTCAGATGGAAAGCAGGTTTTGAACATTTCAAATATATTCAAAATTGTTGCGAAAGCCATCTTGAAGACGTCTACAAGATCTCGTAAAACAAAATATTTATTAGGTACTGAGAAATTTGATAAAATTTTTGTGAAAATGTAACGTGATTCTAGTATGTAAAAACTTCTGAAGATTTTTGATCTCAAAACTTCAAAAACATAAATTTTGATATCAAATTCGGCTTGATCAAACATCCTGCGGAGTTCTCAAATGAATACAATTTTATGGAGCCAATGTATTTTGATATTTATTTGACTATGGTGAATATAAATTACACTGCTATATTTATTATTGACTCACGCATATCTGAGATATATTAATCATTTATTAAGATTTTAAATCTGAAGAATTATACAAAAAATGTATTACACAGATTAAAGATTTTCAAAATGCAACTGATCTTCATATTCCACAGGGTCCACTGAGAGTCCATGAGGAAGAAATGTACAGTTCTTTCCGACGAAGTTCATCATCGGTTGGCTGTAACATTAAACATTGTTTCAAAAATGAACAACTTTGAATTTAATTTAAATAGAGAAAGGAAGAGAAATTGAAACGTGGCCGTGAAGAATTATATCCTTCGTTACCCCAAGAGAAAACAAGCATCGCAGGTTAATTTTAGATTTATTACAGGTTGATATACGATTTATTACAGGTTTATGAAGGTTCATCGAACGTTTGAACGTTCTTTAGAACTTTGCGTTCTCTTGGGCTATACTGAAGAATCTAATCCATCATATTGGACTACAGTGAAGAAGATGTCAATGGATAAATTTTTATCTATATATGTGAGGTAATTGATACATCCATGCGTTAGGAATTTTCCCTACTTATCCAGAAATTCACTGTAAAATAGTAGGAAAAATCCCATAAAATTTGGAATTCTCAGTTACATTTATGGAAAATTTTATACAGATGTACCGAGAACAGATTTTCCATCCAATAATTGAAATTTTTCGGCTACTGTATACAGAAAAATCCTGATTATCTTTCAAAGTATAGATTTTGTCGAATCTAAGGCATGAACAATTATGTGCTGTTCAAATCCATTTTTATCTAGCAAATCAACTCAGAATTCAGTGAATTTTTCATGTGGAGTGGAATCGATGCACCGTAAAACAATTATTTTTGAACTATAGAAATAATTTATCAAAATACCTATGTGGAAGTCGCCAGAGTTGTCGAAAGACGCAGTACTGGCAAGGTTGCACTCACTGCAGTTCGGCAAAAACAACAGTTTCTATTTAAGATCCATTCAGAGTCTGTTCCTGAACTGGCAACAATTAGTTCCAACTGTTTTTGAAAGATACTGGTTCCCGTGAATAATAGCCTACTGGTCTTGTACCAGTATTGGATTGGGTTCAAATTCCACATAGGTTGTCATCATTTTGACTCCTTGTCATTCCTGTATTCAGCTCTGGCAACACTACTGGTCCTTTTGAAATGCTAGAATTGTTTCCTGCGTTCAATTGAAAAACTCTCAAACCATATCATCGATCAACCTGCATCGTTCCTCAAATGTTTAGGTGGTTGAATTTCAATTTTTATCAAGAATATGTAAATCATGATATACATTTCCACAACTCATCAAAGATGGGTGGCTACGGATTCATTAAACTCTCTGTACGGGATGTTTGATGAACGCTTCTGAAATCTTCTGGTACTGTCTGAGAGATTTCCATCATTATTTGTTATAATAACGTACCGATATTGAATAAATCATTAGATATTTCATCATCGTGATCAAACTCATCTATCTATTCCATCATTGGAATTCGATCTATTTCCCGATTCCTCCAACTCTGCACTAGTTGGATTGGAAAAAGGTTGCTCATGGTTATTGCCATGATTATCTACATCAGATAATTCGTTCTTAGATTTGGCTTCAGGACACACCAAACCCTGTGAAGGGAAATGAAATGATCAAAATTCACAATAAGGGCATGCTTTGTAATTACCCGGATAAAACTCTATTTCTGTTAATTTGAATCAACAGAAAGAGATGAAGTAATATCTGAATGGGTACTTCACAAATATACGATGGATGTAGGTTGTGCAACTGAATTCAAAATATTCGTCAACTCACCAATTTTTTTCACCCATCGATAGTAGGTAGATTTTGAAACGCGTCTACTTTCTATGGTAAAAATGGTTTCCAATTTTTTTAAATTTCCAAATTCTTCTGTAATGAGGTATACATTACCAGAATTAAAATTCTCCACATTCCAAGACAATATAGGTGAAAGCAATATATACAATAATGAGAATTTCATTTTGAAGAAAATAAGTGTATGAATCTAGAAACCGAAAATATTTTGAGGTATTGAAAAGATTTTTTTTGTACGGAAAGAAGTAATTTGTGAAAATTGACCGCATAGTGCGGCAAAGGAACGCATCGGGCCCTTGCATAAGAAATTTCACAATATGATATAATATTGTTCATGAGATAATGGAATTATTGAATTTACTGATTTTGAAGACTGCAATTTCCCTCATTGACTTCATTTTATGGGTGTAATATGTGCTGTCGAAAAGGACCCTACAAACAATGATCACTGGCGTTTGAATTGGCCGCTGATGGCCCAGCAATGCCAATAAAGAACCATTACTGGTTTTTTGAACCCTAGTGGAAAAGTTTTGTTGAAATCAATATCTTTGTATGTTACGTACAAAAAATTCAGTCGAAGTTTTTACACTGAGAAAACTCTTGAGTTGCAATGATCAAAATTGAAATGAAATGAAAAATTGGAGCTGCCGCACTGGAATATTGTTTAAATCGACAAAAATTTTTAGTTGGAAGAACTAACATGTTGTTGGAACAACTCGTTTCTTCATTTCATGTTGTATTTCAACAAATTTCTTGTTACTACAACTAAATAGTTTCCTTAGTGTACTCTAATAATAATGCTCGTTAGGAATTTCATATAGATTCTGCTGAAACGTTAGTGAATATTGTGAAAGATCTTATTCAATTTCTAAACAAAAGAAAAAGAGACATTTCTCTTTGTGTAACAATAAGTGATGGAAATTTTCAACTTACCTGCTATCTTATTTAATCCTCCTGGATGATGAAGACCAATTGACGAAATTAATCAACGAATTGATTAAATACACACATACACACCTAATTTCTCCCACTTTATAATGACCTCACAGTTATTCGAATGAAAAAACCATAAAATCGAACCGATTGAACTTGACGAGCAACGCGCAAGAACCCTAGTAGCATCAGAATGTTGTATATATACTATGCACGTTCATAGTATATTTAGATATACTATGAACGTTCATGGTATATATACAACGTTCGGTTGCTACTTGGGAATGTCGTTACACAAATGTTATTATTCACACGACGGAATTTATTTCCCTCGAATGCTGTTAATAATGCTGATAGTAGTACTGCTAGCGGGGCTGATGGCAGTACTTCTAATAATGCTGACAGTAGTGCTACTGCAGTCCTAACATGATATTCCTCACGTTTTTGGTAGTATTCTAGGAACACTTTTATGGTAGCGTTTCTCACGAAGTACTACTATATTGCTTCCTACTAACACATTTATATGAAGCAAATAAATACATGAAAATTTTCGAATGTGTAATAGTATGGCAGTGCGACGGATTATGCTCCCGTAAGTACTACCCTATATTTGCGGGCTGGGAAGTTGAAGGTATGAGGTTAGTTTTAGCGTGTCACCGTTTGGGACCGCCACAAACGCGTCTAACAATTATACATTCGAGTTTATGCCCCTCGCTGCCAACCCTGCTGTACATACGTATTTTATGTATAGAAGCAACATCCATGTGTGAGAGATGTTGATTATTATATCATCATATTATGTTCACAAATTATGAATGTGCCCACCATTATTGAAAGCAATGACAGTGCTCAAAAATCATCGAAAACCTCGTGTCAACTCATGAAATTCGTTATACAAGGTTTCACGAATTACAACGGAACTTCATTAGTTGTTTATCTCGTGAGCCTGTAACAAATATATCAACTCTTACGAAGTTTGTTACACCCTCAAAATAAATTTTCAGTATCATTAGTATTCTACCCAGATAGAAAACCATGCCCTAAATATTTTGTAACATAATGTGCCGTTAACATACTGTCATAAACTTCGCTCAGCTTGCAATGATGCATAAAATGTAAACATTAGGTCTTCATTATGGTACCATCACCTCGTTTTGCTACCAAGAACAATGCTTTATGCGGAAACACCTTGGTACCATGATGCAAACATTTCTTGGCGTGAATGTCACCATTATGATGGCATTATTGAGACATTTTTCTATCTGGGGTAAATTTCATTCATTTCAGAAATGATGATTCAATAGAATTTGGGATATGTAAAATGCATTATTCATCGAATATGAAATAGCTGGATCACCATATGAAAAATATCCTTGGAGTTCAATCTAGATTATTCTTCTCTGGACTGTCTGAAATGTTTGTAAAATGTGATCATTCCAACTGAAGGATAAATATGGAGGTGGAATAATTGGTAGTGCTGTATAGTGCATGATAGTCGATCGTTAACAGATTGTTTGAATTGTGGCCGCTGGAGAGGATATATCAATACATATAATGTTAAAGCAGATGATGTTATCATCGCTGGCAATACGCGAAGATATTTATGCTTATGTGGCTCTTACATAGGAACTTCAATTGAATCCTATGACATCCATGCCGCTACCATGCTTTCCATTGTATTTTATAATACAAGTACTGTATATTGTACAGGAGTATCCCGCTATCTATAGTTTTAGTAAAATGATTTTGAAGTCCAGTGATAGAATCCAATGGGTAATGGTGATCGCAAGAATATTATGTCATCCTTCAAAGTGCTTGTGAAGTATCCACCATTATGACGACGACTGTTTACCATCATTCGTGAAAAATTTCAATGAATTCATTGACGATTGCCTACACATTTGGGGTTGTGAAGTTCAGCTTCAATCAACTGCGATGCCCATTGGATTTTATATGAAATTATTAAAATTAAAAACAAAGACGAAGCGAATTTAATGTCATGCCATTAACGGTATCTCAAAAACTATGTTTCTTTCAATGGATGCTCAGTATTTTCGATATTCTTTTGGAGGCGAAAAATATGAGAGTCTACAATTTTTAAATATCACATTACAATGCACATGCGTGAGTTCACTTCCATAATAAAATGGCGGTTGATTAGGTGATCATGTCAATTGACAAGTGAACCAATCAAATCCTTCAAAAGATCTAATACTTATTGAATTCGATATTTGAAATTTGTAAGACATCGACATGAAAACACGGCGTCTACCGCCATTTTGGCAGAAGCTTTCCCTCCACAGAGAGCTGCATCAATTGTGACACGTGCTCACATGATTATATTCACGCGTATTGGTGCTGACTCCCATAAAAAATCAATCATGAAAAAAATGACGATTGAAAAAACAATCGAGAACATTTCGTTGCTTAGCAACATCCCAATTGTCTATTCTAAGCAAATTTTCGCATCAAAATCTAACGTATCAACGATTTGGCTTCCCTTCTCAATTTAGTGAGTGATCGAATTACTTTCAATTCTGTATTTCAAAATTTCATTATAACTTCAAATATTATTTCAAATCAAGAATAGTGCTGCTTTTGCCGTGAGTTCTTCAATTTTGGATTTGTTTAAATCGACTCTAAAAATGTCCGATCAAACCATTGAATTCACAACAACGAAAATGTTGAACGAAGGTAGACCAGGGGAGAATACTGTGTAAGTATTTTCAATTCCAAAATAATTTTTTTCCTGAACAATGAATAAATACCATCCTAATGTTGACATTTCAGCCATGTCACAGGGTTTGTGGACTCTGTTATAGGTTCAAGTACGGTCGGAAGGAAGAGATCCTCATCATTATTCAAATTTGTTTCGAATAACAACGACCAAAAACGCATCAGTCCTCATATGGGAGGAACAGACCGAAAAATGAGAGGCTCTAATAAAATGCAATGAGGTAAGTTTGTCCTTTTAGCACAATTTTTCCTATGTACTACGGATTTGAATATACTTTCGTGTGTGTGTGTGTATATAAATATATATATATATACATACATATATATATATTCTGAGAATGGTTCCTCTCTTTTAGAAGTATTAAAATTTTCATTTATTGACAGATCGTCGAGTTGAAATACGTCAAGGCTTCACCTATCGAAACCCAATTCGTAAGAGCCGCAGAAGGTTTTATGATTTCTGAATTGTCTTCACAAAGGAACTCTACCATGGGCCAATGAATAGGAACAACAAAATTTTGCAAGAAAGTGAATTGATCCTTATCGAATATGCTGCAGCATATGATGGATTGAAAAGTAAGTATGTATTTTTCAATACATATTTCGTACATTAATTTTTTCTTCACATAATGTATTTTCAAATGGAATACATATACTTCACATTGATATTTGATTTTTGTTGTAGAAATTGAAGGTTACGTCAATTTCGAATTTTCTCAAGTAGCCACTGGAAACGGGGATTTCAGTTCTGCGAGCGGCAGCATCACTGATGGAGCTTATAAGTTACGTATCCAGGCAGCAAAATATGAAAACATTGCGAGGTCACCATGGGAAAACAAGTGAGAATTCAAGGGAATATCAGGAGGGATCGATGTAAGTCTTTATCGACGTTACTTCAATTTATATGGGAATATGAATATAATATAATTTATTTGCATATAACGGAAAATATATATATATATCCCAAGCAGCACACGGATCTTTCAGATATGACATGAACATGCTTAGAACCTCAAAATGAGACTGTTTTGGATAATCACCTTGTATGCATGTCCACAGGATACTGTATGCATCATAATTCCTCCTGGTGCTGCTTGGGATGTGATATATGGATACAGAAATGATCAAAATATGAATATGCATTAGGGAGATACCAGTATATCATCCGAGTAAACATTTTTTCTGTACGATTCCTTCGAACTGAATTCATGGAACAGGCTGAGATTTCTAGGGAATGATATTTGATACTTCATCTATTGCAGTACAGAGCTCAATTTTCGAATTTATAAATATTCCGAGACATGCAGAAGAGTGTTGGGAGATTTCTGAAAACTCTGTTCAAATCATTCAGAGAAATTCATATGAATTTTCAGGGATGATTTTCGAGACTTCTCTATCTATCTACGTTTCTAAGAGGCTAGAATTTCGGAAATTAAATTCTTCGAAATCTGAATCTCGGGCTTTTCACAACCGTGGATAGATGAAGTCTCGAAAAATCGTCCTTGAAAATTCAAGATTTTCTTTTGAATCCGGTTTCGAGTATTTTGGTGCGAAAAAAATGTCTTCGAATGAGAAGTTTGGTATCCTTCTGAAATGAAACATAAATATTCATTGTGTTATAGAAGACATTGGATAAGAACAATATAAATAAAAAAGTATAAAAAATATAATATGTGATATGATATAATACAGTATAAATATTTTCTACCAAAGATATAAATAACAAAATGTATAAAACATGAATATTCAATATGATTAGTAAAAGTAATTTGAAAATAATATTCATTTCAGATGGAACTTCTTACATGCAAATTGAAGACGCCACAAGCATTGAATTGATAGATGATGCTACTCCAACACCCCAACAATTGAAAAATGGGTTCAAGGCACCATTAGACGTAATATTGGGTTGAATTTATTCATTGTCACATGGCCTATTGTAGAACTGATTCCTTCTCATACAATGACCTTCATTTTCAATTCGTTTTTCAATTCATGTCTCCACTTTTGAATGAGATTTGTTGAGAATATAATGAATCAGTGGAACGCAATGTTTTCTTCTCGATATATTGTAATATCTTAGTCTACGAACGGTTAAGAGAAATATTGAATTTTTGTATCCTCGAGATAGAAAGAAATATCAAACTATCATGATATTATCTTCAGAACTGAGAGAAGAATTTAATTTTCCAGTTTCTTCTTTCAGTTCATGTTTCCGTTTCTTCAAAATAAACACATAATAATTTGTTCTTGATCATAGATTAGGAATGATTGAGGAGAATATCGAACTGTTATGTCTTCGAGGTAGGAAGAAATATTGAATCATTATGATTTTATCTTCGACATTGAGAAGAACAATTTTACTTTCCAGTTTGTTATCCAATTCATATTCTCATCTCTTTGAGTGGAGAAATTTCTTAGAATATCAATCGGTGATGAAAAATGCTTTGTTCTAAATATAATTGTAATATCTTCAGGAGACTCGAACATGGAGGAGTGGGGGAGAGGAAAAGTCAGGTTTTGCGCAAATTTTTTTCAGTAGGCACATAATCAATCCAAATTCAAAGTAAATAATAACGAATTATATACTTGGGATTGCGCATTGCCTTGCAATTCGAATTCTCCAATGATTTATGAAGGCTAAAAAATGAGATTGTAAAGGTTGTTAACGTTTGGAGATTCAAATTTCAAAGTTTTATTTTTTTGCCTTCATGAATCATTGAAAAATTCGAAGTGCGTGACAATGCGCAATCTCAAGTATGTAATCCCTTCTTTATTATTCACTTTGAATCTGTATTAATTACGTACCTTTTGAAAAAAGTTCACGCGAAATCTGACTTTTGCCCTTCCCCATCTTCTCATGTTCGAGTCCCCTTAACGTAGAAATGATTGAAAATAATATCGAATTTCCATATCTTCAAGAGGAAAGAAAAGTATTGATTTATTATGATATTATTTTGGAAATTCGAAAAATAATTCCATTCCTCAATTCTTCTCCCATTTTATGTTTTAAATTCCTTCTAATTAGATTTCTCAAAACATGAACCAGTAATGAGCGATATCTTGTTCTCGATATAATTGTAATATCGTAGTTCATAACAATGTTTCGTCCTTGATGTACTCATTATATCTTAGCTCATAAGTGATTGAGAAAATATATAATTACTATCTCAGAGATAAAAAAATATCGAATACCTCCAACATCTTTGGAATCGAAAGGATTCAAATTCAAGATTCTTTTTTGCATATGCTTTTGCTCAAAAACAAAATATAATCCTATAATGAAGAATTGAGGAGAACTGAATGATACAATTGTGTTCTCGATTATATTAGTATTATACCATCCTTCATGAGTAAATATGATTCTCAACTACGTTGTACGATCGAATTATTGAAATATTCCGTATTGATTCATTTTCAACAGCTTCGGAGTATCAACAGACGGACAAAATCTCACTACATATCCTTTGAAGTAGTTACCTATCAAATATCAAGATTAAATTTGAAAAATTCATCGTCAAGTAGGACGCCAAAGTCGTAGGAATTTGATAACCATATTCGTTGAGATTGACATTCTCATACATATCAAAAAAAACTCGGTATCTTCTTCCTGAGAAGAAGGAAAGCAGGTGACAAGCACATTGTTTGTTGAGGTTGCTTGTATTATCATACATAGTTGATAATATTCCGCTCTGCAAGGTTTTCGATTTCCATCTGTGGTGTGTTTGCATCTTGATTTTTCATTCTCTTCCTATACACAATGTGTGATTCAATCAATGTCGTTTCCATCAACACTGATCTTGTTCATTCTCATCTAATTTGAGCGGGATTATGAATTTCATCCCTTAAAGGCGCGCCATTTGCCGACCGTCCCCTATTTCTTCAGCTTCATGTCATACCATTAATCACGAGAAAATCTTCTCTTCGTCTGTTTTAAAATTGTATTTCGAGAAACAACACCGAGAAAAACTGGTTATAAAATTTGCATCTTGTAAAGTCAATATTTGGACGATTCCAAAAATGGAACCAAACGTGAAAATGACGTGCTTAAAACTTATTCAGGAGCATCGAGAGAGAAGGTACAGTAAACGTTTGGAAAACCTACTCCATGGAAACCAAAACACCATGGACCAAGAGTAGGTTCACGAAACGTTCAGAGAACTTCCTGTGCTGTTTGGGCATGAAGTCGAGAATACGATGGGTCGGTTGTACACGAAGCAGCCAATTATCAGAATTGGGCGACTTTCTCTGCAACTCCAATATGAATACACAAAACAATACAAGTTTGGATAGTGATTTCATGGAGATGTTCACAATTTATAACAAAATTATAAATATGATTCCCCATAAACATAATTCCTAACTTTATTGTCCTTTTGTTGATGACCCAAAAATATTTTCAACAATTCCCATGAACGTACTCTTGAACACGCTACGTACAGTTGCCCATGACTAAACACATCTCTTTGGAGATCTAGACCAATTTTCTCGAATGTTTGTCCTTGAGATTTGTTAATATTCATCGCAAAAGCCGATTTTACTGTCTCCTTTCAAATGTAAACAGATAAACATTTTCACAATATAACGTAATGCGGTTCAAGAACACAATTCCTCCAGTTCTGTCACCTGTTAAAATTTCACAAAGCAACAAATGATTTCCTGATTTTAATACTAACAACCTTGTACCATTACAAAGTCCTTCATTAAAATTCAAATTTCTTATAAGTATAACAACACTATACGAGTATACTCTCAAACACAATCGATGGGGTGGTAAACTTGATGGATTCAACGTGCTCAAATACTCTGGTAAAACTGTTCCACCAATATCTGGGTTATCATCATCAATAACGATGGTATCTACACTGGTATAAACTCTCTCATTTGTAGCATCAAGCAATTTAACGACCTGTTTAATCATTCCACAAACATCTACATTCCTTGCAGACAGAATAGCACAATTAGCTGCATCTTTGTATCGTTTATCCCTTATATATTCTCCATAAATACTTTCAACTAAATTCATATCTGCATTCAATACACAATTCTCAAGGAATTCAACATAATTTTGACGATCATTCAATTCCCCATCACCTCAATCTAACAAAAATCTGGTAAATTCTATTTCATGTGATAATGTTCGCATATTCTGAGTCGAAGAATATTCTAAATATATATTTTGAAGTATTTCCATGTCGAGCTGAATTTGATAGACAAATCAACATTCTCACTGCGTGTACTTCTAACTCTGACAGGAAGTAACTGTCTGAAATCGCCTCCCAGAATAATAAGTTTTCCACCAAAGGGTTTCTTATTATTCATAATATCTTGTGAAGTCCGATCCATTATGTCCAAAGCATATGTTGGTGCCATTGGAGCTTCATCTCAGATAAAAACATCTGTTCCCTTCAGTAATTCAGCTTCGTTCGATTGCATTTTGATGCTAGATGATGAATCTGCATATAAAGGTACAGGTAATCCGAAGGTTTTATGTACAGTTTTACCTTGAGGTAACAAAGTTGCTGCAATTCCAGTGAAAGCCATTCTACTAACTTTTTCCAATCGAGTTTGAGGTTGATACGAAAGTGCAGTATGAACGAATGTTTCTCCTGATCCACCAGGACCATCTATATGGAAACACGTAGAATCAAATTATCTATCATCATCTACCAAATCTAAGATTGTATCAACAATTTCTTTTTGCTGTGGATTTAATTTCTTGTACTGACTGTCACCAATACCTGCAGAATTTTCATTCAAATTATTATTTCCAATAGTTTCCGTAACCTGTTCCATATCTGGGAAGTCTGAAAGATTGAATCCTTCGGCATGTAACATAGCATCAATTTCTATATATGGTATGCATGAATTGGACCCTGTAATAGTCCTTCGCGACGGATAAAATCTTCTGACATTATGATTCTCAATCGTTCCCAAAGAATTCCTGGGTAAGTTGGTTTACAATGAATGAGAATGCGTACAAACAATCGACGAAGTTGTTGTGGCATCATCTAACTGGCAGCTTCATCCATTGTTCGTTTCTATTCTTCGTCATCCTCTAACAAATCCAATGCTCAACATGTTTCTGTAAATGTTGTGTGAATTATTCCATCAACAGTTTTCAAATCTTCGAAACTTGTAGCTCCTGTTACTGTCAGTAACAGTAACCGTAAATGAAATAATTCAACTTGTGTTGGACTAACACTATACATTCGTCCAATGCAATTAAAATGAGCCTTCCTTGGCACCCAATGATGTACAGTTTGGCCATTGATTTTGTATTTCTTGAACGTATAATGACATGGGATTTTTGTATACAGGGTGCGGCATTTATCTTGAGACAACGAAATATCTTGGTGGGATCACCTTTTATTGGAAAATGTTTCATACAAAAGTTGTGGGATGTCAAAGGGGCTATCCAACAGTGACCTTGGAAATGTCCTTGATCTCGATCAACAAGGTCATTTGAAGGTCAAGTTCAAAATTTGAGAGGGACCCCCCTATTTGACCCCGGGAATGAAAAGAGCGGAAAATTTCACGTCGAGATATGCCCTTGACCTCAAGGTCAGAGCAATACCAAGGTGATTCCAAGGTTCAAAGAAAAGAAATTTTGTCATACGAGAGGTGTTGTGCAACACGGAGGCTGGAAAAGTCAGGACCTTGAAATGACCTTGACCTTCAAGGTCATTTGAAGGTCACCTTAGGAATCAAACGAGTTCGTTATCGAACGAGTTTCTTTTTGTCTTGTTACCGTGGGTCGGGGTGCTTGTTTTCGGTGAGTCCTCTTGCCTCTCACAATTTTGAATGCTTGTTCTATTTTAAATCAAGTTATCCCAACAAATGTTCAAATTGGTGACCTTCAACTTCAATGCACTCATTGATCCGTACTCCAAAAGATCGTACACAACTTCGAAGCATATTAGGTGGTATTTTGGCACAAGCATCCTTGATCCGCTGTATCATGTTTCCTCAAGATATTAGCACTTGTTTGTAAACTTCGCTCTTCAAGTCACCTCATAAGAAGAAGTCTGGCGAGGTGAGGTCTAGCGATCTTGCTGGTCAATTCACTGGACCACTCCTACCGATCCAGCGTGCATTGAACTCGCGATCAAAAACTTTACGAGCAACTTGAGGATAATGCGCTGGACATCCATCGTGTTGAAACCACATTTGTTGCCTCACAGCTAACGTTACGTCTTCAAGTGAAAGCGGAAGTTGGTTTTCCGAAAAATCACGGTATTTTCCGCCGTTCAAGTAACCCTCAATGAAGTGTGGACCCACGACCTGGTCATCAATCATCCCACACCAAACATTCACAGACCATTGACGTTGATGTTCGACGTGACGTAACCAATGTGGATTTTCATTACTCCAGTGGTGCATGTTATGCCTATCAACGGTGCCATGGTTGATGAAATAGGACTCGTCCGAAAATCGCACTTTAGCAAAGAAATCAGGATCTAATTGGATTCGTTGACGTGCCCATTGGCAAGAAATAATTCGGTTTTGGAAATCATTACCATGGAGTTCTTGATGCAATTAAATGTGGTAGGGGTGATATTTTTGTTTTTTTAATATCCTGCATACACTACGTTGCGGAATTTCAGAACCATGTTCGATTTCTCGAGTACTGACATGAGGATCAGCATTCACTGCAGCTAATACAGCAATTTCATTGTCGAATCCAGTAACTGCGTTGCGACGGACTCTTTTTCTGTTTCCCACACTTTCCTCCTCCATGAGTTGTTTAACGACCCGATAAAAAGATGCTCAAGTTCGCACGTTGTTCGGGAAACGTTCAGCATAAAGTGTAACAGCGGCATGAACATTTTTGGCACGTTCACTTTTGGCACAGCGGGGTTTCAATGAAATTCAACGGAATTCCGTCAACTTGAACGAACTTACGGATCAATAAATGCATTGGAGTTGAAGGTGACCAAT
This sequence comes from Gonatopus flavifemur, assembly GCA_018340375.1. Taxonomy (NCBI): domain Eukaryota; kingdom Metazoa; phylum Arthropoda; class Insecta; order Hymenoptera; family Dryinidae; genus Gonatopus; species Gonatopus flavifemur. The sequence goes on from JAFFJZ010000013.1 coordinate 2,319,793, forward strand.
TCGAGCATTTGTTGGAATGAGTTTATTCCAAACAAAAAAACCATTCAAAACGGTGAGAGGCGAGGGGACTCACCGAAAACAAGCACCCTGATCCACGGTAACAAGACGAAGACAAACTCGTTCAATAACGAACTCGTTTGATTCCTAAGGTGACCTTCAAATGACCTTGAAGGTCAAGGTCATTTCAAGGTCCTGACTTTTCCAGCCTCCGTGTTGCACAACACCTCTCGTATGACAAAATTTCTTTTCTTTGAACCTTGGAATCACCTTGGTATTGCTCTGACCTTGAGGTCAAGGGCATATCTCGACGTGAAATTCCTCGCTCCTTTCATTCCCGGAGTCAAATAGGGGGGAGGTCCCATTTGAAATTTTGAACTTGACCTTCGAATGACCTTGGAGATCAAGATCAAGGACATTTCCAAGGTCACTGTTAGATAGCCCCTTTGAGACCCTACAACTTTTGTATGAAACATTTTTCAATAAAAGATGATGTCACCGAGATATTTCGTTGTCTCAAGATGAATGCCTGACCCTATATGAGTAATGTCTAGCTTGTGGATCACGCACATTCAATGCAAAATAATCCTTCAACATGCTCACTTTATTTAATGACGATTGTAATGCAACATCATCACCGTTATCTTGGAATATCACATTCTGCTTGTTTGGTGAATGCACTGGCAACCGTATAATTGCATGGCTTTCATCTTGTGAAGGTTCACTCAGAATCCTCCAACATGCTTCTACAGGCTGTACATACCGCGCCTCGATGTCATCACGTATTTCATCGTAATTGACAAACTCACCAATTCCAATGGCAGCCTTATCGTGTCCTTTATATATGTATTTCACAGATTCAATACTTGGAACTACTTCAACATTTATATGATTATTGAATATAAGTGATAATACAGGAGAATACGGTACAACATATCTATTTTCCACCATATAACCTCCAGGTCCAGCAAAAAACACACCAGTATTTTGCCTGCGATAATGGGGATAATTATCTTCGTCGATTGATGTTTCTTCTTGAAACTGTTTTGGGGAATTTTCCGAACATTTACCATTCTCTCAACACCAATCTCCACATGGTTCATATATCATGTGCTTCATCACAATATCATGTAATTTTTTATGCGTATAAGGATCTGGGATTTCAGCAGAAATGTAGTGGTCAACAATTTCAGGAGTTGTCATTTTATAATTTTTCTCCAATGTTAACAATAAGTGGATGTGTGGTGAACCACGTTTTTGAAATTCAATTACATAAACGAATGCTGCTACCTCACCAAAAAACTTTTGTCGCACAATCAAATCCAACAAATAATCTTCCTTAATATTAAATACACGAGCACAGATGTCTGGCCTGTCTACCGCTCGTTGTCCTCCTCAAAGATTTTCTTCAATTTCTTGCCATTTCAGATTACATTTCATCGTTATGAACAGATCAAGTTTCCCAAATTCACGGACAATAGTCATTGCATCTTGATACAATTGCACCATATTACGTGGGGAACCAATAAATGTCGATGGAAGAATCATTATCTTTCCCACACGCCTATCAGTTTGATTTGCTCTACTTCCTAAATAATCAATTAAACCTTGATAAGATTCTACTCTCAATGGTTTTTGATGTGCTTTCAAATATTCGATACGATCTCTTTCAATTTTTACATAATTATCCACCACCCATTGCTGGAATAAGCGTCTACCGAACAAAAAATATTGAATTCATCATCACGAATAGCCATGCGATATCTTACATACGCTCCTCTACTTATACGCTTATTTGGAGTATTTGTCAGTCCATTACGCATTTAATCACGATGCCATCCTTGAGTACCATAAGAATAAAATAATGGATAAACCCACGGCCCTACATTTGGATCCATAGTACTAACATTTTGTAAAATTTCAGTGCTCTTATCGCGAATAGTAACGTAAGATTCTGGAATCTCCCCGTCAACTGAAGTTGAAAATATAGCTGCAACTTCATTGCATCTTCGGGAATTGTAACGTTTTCGATGCATCCCAGGCTTCAAAGTGAATGAGAGTTGTAATTCTGGTAAACTTCCGGATCTTTCTCGGATTACTCGCTGTTGGTTTATTATTTCTTCTCCCATCATTTGATACGATTTTGCAAAAATGTTTTCTTCACGTATTATACGATCAAGAATGTTCAATATTTCACAATGTAGTCCAGGAATTACTTGTAATCGTTGTTCCGCTGCTTCATTTTGATCTACAATGAATGACTGCCCAAAACTTGGTCTTCCATTAGATTCTGGATGTGATGCTGTATTTATTTGATGATAAATTTGACCCTGAACCTTCAAACAATACGGTGCATTGCGTCCATTTCTGAAATTGACCAAATTTGCATTGAAAGAAGCAAATGAAACGACACAGTTATAACTTCGAATTCCTCCAAGAAAATTGTTTTGATTTCGTATGATTGTCTCCAAATAAAGCACGTAATTCATAAGGGGGACTTTGCATCTCTGACAAAGTTACATCATTATGAGAACAACAATCATTAAACGTATGCTTTTCAGATACACGTCCAGGAAAGAAATGTTTAGCACCACATGATGTACATGAAAGATTCATTGGACCAATGTAGTGCTCCTCAACATCACTCGAGTATCTATTATCAAGAATGTTTGCATTGCTATGTGTTTCAGGAACTTGAGATTCACGAACATTTCCTGTAATGGGACTTGTAGTTTCCAATACATTGTTCGATTCTACATTGATTGAATAATTTTTATCAACATTTATTTCAATTTGGTTACAAAGATTCAATGTTTGTGGTCAATCTAGTTCAAATTTGTATTGATTCATCTTACGGTTATTATTGGTGCTACTATTATTCACATTACTATTGATATTGATATGATTCTCATTTGATTCCGTTGAACGACGTTCTCAATTATTTTGATTTTCATCTATGATTTGATACAATATTTACCTTTTGATTATGTTCATTAGTTGAATCGGATTTTGATTTTGATACTCTGTTACTCATACAACCCAAATCTGAAATTTTATTTTCGGAAATATCAGTAATTATCTCCTCACGAAATTCACTTCCCATATCTATATTGCAATGTGTTGTTTCCAAGAGTTGCTGACTTGACCCTTCCAATTTCCTTCGCTTACATGGATTGATACGCAGGAATCGGTCGGAAATATGGTTCACGCTCTGGGTGTGATGAGAGTTATCTTCTGAATGCAAATTATCCCCCATATTCACGCGGTTATGAGGAGTAATTGATGTATTTGAACTCTGGTTAATAAATTCTCTTTTCTCTTCAATCAAACTCTTGACACCAGTTACATCTATTCGAGTTGGAGTTGAATCATACTGATTCTCAGCCCTGTCTATGATTGATGAAATATTATCCTCTAATAATGACCATAAGCTCTCAATGGAATCAAAAATCACAAGACATGCAAACCCAGAACAGATCGTATTTCCTTCAGGACCCCTAGAATGAGAATCGAACATCCAAAACTTATTATTAAACTTACCCACTGTCAGAGGAATTCCATTGCATGTCAAATTTCCTGAATTTTCTTTTTGAAATGAAGTATGTAATCCATTTATCAGATTTGGCATTCCAATATTGCGATTATCATTGAAGATATGACCAAATATTACATCACCAAATTGTATATGACAATTTGTTGAAAATAATCGAATATTATTCCTCAGATCAGAAACTGATAAATAATCTTGGTATTGCTTGTTTCTATGAACAGGTTTGCGAAATGCCATACTGTCAACGTACAATGAATCCCCACAAGTTGAAATATCATCGATGATACTGGAAGTCCAAATTGACACAGGTTTCAAAGCAGACATGGCTATTGCTACTGCAGCATTAGCGGTACATTGTTTTCCTCTGCTGAAGTATGGAAATCTTGAATCACCTTGGTGAAATGACCTGTGTACAATTGATCGGAAATCATAACGGGGTATCGCATTTCCGATTGTTTGGATCTTTTTTCTGTTGTAATACCGATTTTTATCATACTCTTTCTTCTTCATTTTACGTGGAAACTGAAAAAGTTCTCCATCCACAGTTCTTTGAATTTTGTTTCGTCCCATGCTTTCTACACAGGAATGAAATGATACGGATTTGATTTATATTATTATATGAATGAGGAGGGGAACAAACTGTTCGCTGAAAACAAAATATTTCCAATTCTTTCTGCCTCTTCAACTTCAATTTATTATTATTCCAACGCTTTCATCAATTAACATTAATAATGAACCTTGTCTGAATTTTTCGAAAACTTAACTGATTGGAATGCAAAAGAGAAATGAACTTCAACAGTCAATGAATGTGGAAATGTTGTTGAAATAATTCGATTTGTCCTATATTCAAAACAGCTTCAGTACAGGAACAAAAAAATCATAAAAAATAATTCCTACAAATTTACTAATAACTTTTAGTAACTTGGAAAAATAGAGTGCCCGTTCTCTATTTTTAATTCGATACTTTTATGTTATGATATTACAGATTTTGTATTATTGCGGGTAGACCACGATTCCAAATAGATCGGGATTATGACATGAATTTTCCAGGACAAGTCATTGCCTCGATCACATTCAACATCATTTCGTTCATTGTCATCATCATAATCATTTTGCTATCATCATCAATATCACAATTCCTATGTTGAATGCTGTGCGTGGTCACACGCAAGATCAATGATTCAGTTCGGTTAAACCAAACTGAAATGAACCTAGGTGTATACCAATGGATCGTTCAGATCTGAAACGAAAACGGATGGATTCCGTTTCACGGGGACAAAGCCCTAATGAAATTAATACTTATCGAGTGAAACACCAACATAAATCCTGAGCCGAGGAATTATAATACTTTTTGAAGCCTAATTAATCCTGTAATACGCAACGATCCAGAGTTGACCCAGGTCGAAGCAAGGTTGACATCAGGTTCAATGAGAATTTTGAAAGCAAGATCAGATTGAGAAAAGGGCGAGATCTGCACGAGAAATAAAGTCAAACTTGATTCATTCCGTAATACGCAACGAATTAAAGCTCAATCCAGTGATGCCAGGAACCAAGTTTTGCCCGCTCCATCAAGCCTCATCTGTATAGAAACAGTGATGCCAGTATTTGGTCGACCGAGTCGATTTGCCCTCTCCAACGGACCATTTCTCGTCCCCACCCCTCCAGCCGGGTGCACGCAAACATTGAAACCAGAGTTGCCAGATGAGCTCCAACCCTCAGGGAAAAAGTACCCCTACCATCACTTCATGTATTTAACAGTCGTGAGTATTGGTAAGTAACACTTACAACACATACATATATGAGGTGATGGTGAGGGTACATTTTCCCTCAGCGTCGGAGCTCATCTGGCAGCTCTGATTGGAACCCGTGGTACTGTGATTCGGAAGCGGTCGGGTCACTTCGAGTGGGCTCGGACAATCGAGAGAGAATCAACTATCCGTCGGTCTTTGTCCTATCAACATGTTTTGCAATCGGCTAACTCCGTGCAAGATCGGAAAAAATTTGGAGCCCTCGCGGTCGACTTACCGAAAAGTTCCACCGCTCTTTCTTTCCCAAGCGACAATTTTATTGTCATCAGTATCGAACTGATTTACTCGGCGCCCCGGACAATTCTCGGCCAGGGCCCTTCGAAATTTTTTTGGGTTTTTTTTTCAATTCAAGAGCCAGACTAATACTGATTATTGAATTATCACGATAAAATATAGATTTGATGCATCTCATCATTCAATGAGATGGAATTCGATGTAAGTGAATAATGTTTCTAATATTATTCATTTTTCATGAATTTTAGAAGATTACCCACATAGCACTGGAAGTTCTCTAAACGTTGTCAGAACCTTTAGAGAACTCTAAACGTTTTAGGAACGTTCTCAGAATGTTCTCAAAACTTTCATGCTATGTGGGTATTGGTTCTTCTTATGACTGATCATGACCCATATAGCACAAATGTCTCAGTAATATCTCCAGAATATTCTGGAGATATTACTGAGACATTTGTGCCATGTGGGGAAGCTTCCAAGAACATCTATATGTATTCTATGGAAATTTTTTCACAGTTACGCATTTTTGATAATTTTTTTAAATCTTGATAATTTTCCAATGAATTTCATCAGAATTGTCAATCAATCGATGGTTGAAAAATCCTCGGATAGTTTAGGGATCTATGATGAATATCCTGCGGTGGTTTCCATAATTTTTCCTGATCAAATCATTATTCAGAAATCACTATGATATTCCAATGAGGACAATCAAATCGACATCGATTATCAGATGGAATATCAAGAGAATGAGACTGAATATTGAATCAATTGAGTGCAAATTATTGTCAATAAACTGAATGATCAGATTTGAGCATTCAAATTGATATTTCATCATTTCACAAACTTTTAGTCTTTCCTTCGCTGTATCACTCCATGGAGGTAATATGTGCTTGCAAATACTATAAGAACCCATAGCCTAACGGCAAAAGACTTGGCTCTTGCGAAGGAACGGTCGAGTACGATTCTGTGTGGAGACATTGCATTTTTTTTATTCATTCATTTATTTGCTCATTTTGTTCATACGGGTATGAAAGACCCTTTGGTACATAGAATATACATTATTCGAACCACATTATATATATACAGGGTGATTCAAAATTCGCGCACTCTTTTTTGGGAGTAGATTCCTGATGAAATTCTAAAACGATTTGTCCTTTTGCACAATGCTCTTCGACGCATAATTTCCGAGATATAATTAATTAAAGTTGACTAATTATGGGGTGGATCCATCGGTCATTCAAGAGCGTCATAACAGAACAAGAGAGGAAGGTGCTTGCAGAGGGCGCTCATACGATTAGCTGATCGGTATAATCGATACGATTTACCAACATACAAATTGGTACATTTTCTCTGTAGAACGATTGAATTCGTCGACACTGTGGAAAAATTGATTATTGTCATGAATTCTTATCACGATATGCTGTAGGTGAAAGTTGTAATTTCAGTAATGATTTTTATTACGCAGACAAATGTAAAATAGTGTTATTTCGTAGGGATAAGGATTCAAGTGGGAGAAAAAAGTATAACTACTCGTTTTCAATCAGAATTTTCATGTAAAAAAGAGAACATGAGAATTTTCATTCATCCGATACCCAATTTGAACGGTTTGATTAGTAAGTTTAACACAAGAGCTTGGATTCCGAATCCTGTATTCTGATAGGTCGAGAATCAATGTATGTTAGATCAATCCTCGGCCGTTTCAAATGATTCTTCTGAAGAATGTGTTTTCGACTTATCCCAACCACAACATTGAACAATGATGAATTTATTCGAATTCACCCTTTTTACATCATTCGATGATTATAAAGGGTTTATCGAACGTTAATAACTTACTTCAACTTGTACGTAATTAACGTTCGATAAACCCTTTATAATCATCGAATGATGTAAAAAGGGTGAATTCGAATAAATTCCTCATTGTTCAATGTTGTGGTTGGGGTAAGTCGAAAACACATTCTCCAGAAGGATCATTTGAAACGGCCGAGGATTGATCTAACATACATTGATTCTCGACCAATCAGAATACAGGATTCGGAATCCAATCTCTTGTGTTAAACTTACTAATCAAACCGTTCAAATTGGGTATCGGATGAATGAAAATTCTCATGTTTTCTTCTTTACATGAAAATTCTGATTGAAAACGAGTAGTTATACTTTTTTCTCCCACTTGAATCCTTATCCCTACGAAATAACACTATTTTACATTTGTCTGCGTAATAAAAATCATTACTGAAATTACAACTTTCACCTACAGCATATCGTGATAAGAATTCATGACAAGAATCAATTTTTCCACAGTGTCGACGAATTCAATCGTTCTACAGAGAAAATTTACCAATTTGTATGTTGGTAAATCGTATCAATTATACCGATCAGCTGATCGTATAAGCGCCCTCTGCAAGCACCTTCCTCTCTTGTTCTGTTATGACGCTCTTGAATGACCGATGGATCCACCCCATAATTAGTCAACTTTAATTAATTATATCTCGGAAATTATGCGTCGAAGAGCATTGTGCAAAAGGACAAATCGTTTTAGAATTTCATCAGGAATCTACTCCCAAAAAAGAGTGCGCGAATTTTGAATCACCCTGTATATCATGCATCAAAGCATTAAGCATCATGTTAAGCTCGACTACATGCATCTTATATTACAACAACAGTTAACGTGTATGATTATAGATGAAAAGGACAATTAGATATCGAATTTGAGGAATGAGAGAGAGAGAGAATTTCTAAGATCAGAATGAGATGAGAATAATTCAAGCACATCACTATAAGAATTAGCTTGGACCGATATCCGATTTACCGGATCAGAATAACCGTATCTCGATTCATAAGAAATTGGATTGAACAATTTAGGGCGTCTTAATGAACGAGAAGGGACATTAAAACGTACAAGTCCAAGCAGTTGAGGGCAGCGAAATTTCCCATCAACAATTTTATACAAAAATGAAAAATCATTCAACAAACGACGTGATTTCAAGGAAGGCAAGTCAAGTAGATACATAATCAATGAGTCATCATGACAAGTGACGCTCAACGGATGGCCTATCTAATGGGCAGCATAACGCAGAAACTTATGCTGAACTCTTTCCAAGTCTGTACAATCCCAAATTGAATGAGGACTCCAAATTTGAGACGCATACTCTAGATGAGATCTAACTGAAGTACAATACAGTTTCCGAAGTGCAACAGGATCACGAAACCTTCACAAACGCGCTTGATAAATCCGAGAGATTCTATGGAAGTACCAACTATGTAATTGCAATGATCTGAGAAGTTGAAACGAGAGTCAAATGAAACTCCAAGACCACGAACAGTATTTATAGGTGATAACAGAAAATGAGACAAGGTATGAGGAAAATAAATAGCATTTTCACCTCTATGAAATCTCATCACATGGCATTCAGTGAGATTTAATGACATATTAGATAGCACACTCCAAGATTGTAACCGATCCAGATCAGATTGCAGATTTTGAGCATCTCTGTAAGTTCTTATAATCATGAACAATTCCAGGTCATCAGCAAGAAGGAGATGTGTGCAGTACTTGGAAATCGTAGAGATATCATTAGTGAAAATAATAAATAATAAAGGACCTAGATGTGAGCCTTGCGGTACACCTGAGGATACAAAAAATGGATCAGAAAAATATTGAGAGACACGAACTGATTGCGTACGATTCAGAATATAACTCTGTATCCACGACGAAAAATTGCTGCGAATCCCTGGATTACTTAATTTATTCAACAATTCATTTAAAAATATATTATGATCAGCTCTGTCAAAAGCCTTTGAGAAGTCTGTATATATAGTATCCACTTGGGCATTTTGATCAAGCACAGAGGACACGACATGAGAAAAAATAGACAAGTTGGTTACAGTAGATTTTCCAGAAGTGAAGCCATGCTGGAAATCAGAAATTATATCAGGAAACAGTGGTGTTATTTTACCAGTAACTATATATCCAAAAATTTTCGGTATAACATTCATGATACTAATTGGTCTATAGTTTCTCACGTCAGAACGGTCTCCAGATTTGAAGATAGGAGTAATTCAGCTGGATTTCTATTGAGAAGGAAATATTCCAGAGGATAAAGAGCTGTTGAAAATCAACCACAAAGGCCGAGAAATCACGAACTTGCAAGATTTCAGAAAATCAGGAGGGATACCATCAGTGTTCGGAACTCCTAGGATCGTACACGACTCTGATTGATCGCTTCTCATAGAATGTTGGACGTGATTGATTACTCTATAAGAATTGACCAATAAACATCGTGTGCGATCCCAGGAGTTCCGAATACTGAATACCATTATCACCAGGACCGGAAGAAGTTTTCAAGGATGAGATTTTATTGAACACTTGACCGATATTAATGGATGATTCGGAAAGATTGACATTGAGAGTAGATTCTGGTGAATTACAAGGAACACTGGGATAATTTTGATAAACTGATCTGAAATAAGATGCAAATAAGTTTGAAATAGCAATACCAGTATTGCCAATAGTACCGTCTGAATGCATCACCAGGGGTACACCGTTCTGATTCCGCTTACTATCAACAGAGTTCCAAAAGCTTTTGACATTTGTAGGAATGGACTCTTGAACGTAATGAAGATGAGACAAGTAACATTGGCGAGTCAAAACTTCACATTGAGCTCGCAAGTGACTAAAGATTGAGTAATCTTCACAGCAATTTGACTCTTTGTACCTATTGTGAGCAATTTTCTTTTGACAAATAAGTTTAATTAATTCCGAAGAAAACCATCTTGGATAAGAACTATTCCCTAATACATACTTGGGTACAAATAAATCAACTGCATTATATAAATGGAGATACACAAAATCAACAGCTTCAATAACATTAAGATTACGCAATTCATCGTCCCAGTTGATGAAACCTGAATATTCACAAATTGCACTGTAATTCGCCTTATTAAAATTATATTTGATGATTTTATTGGGGACCAGTAGAAAACTTTCACGTAAGTTGAGCTCAGATACAAGAGCAGGATGAAAGTTGTCACACGCGAGAAAAGGATCCAGAGCAATATTGACATCAATACGATCGTTATCAGAAAAAATAAGTTCAAGTATGTTACCATGAGAATTTCTTCAAGTATTTAATTGAAACAAATTCAATTAATTGGAATATTCGAGAACATATTGCGCAGAATTCATTTCATTGAGAGTCGAACCAGGTAACACTGAGAAAGATAATTTGAAATCAATATTGCTCCAGGAAATATGAGGTAAATTGTAATCCCCGTATAAGTATGAGGAGTTAAAGTTCTCCTTGAGGAGGATTTCGCCAACGCTTTTACAATGGTCCAAGTATATTGAAGAATCCGAAGAAGGTGGAATGTAGGCAGCCCCAAACAACAACGACAAAGAACCAGAATGAACTCTGACGTGAAGATGTTCAACCATGGAATAAGAACATGAGACACTACAGCTCCGAGAGGTATCCTTAACGGCGATTAAGAGACCACTTCCCCGTGAAAATTGATTGGTGAGTCCGTTTCTATCCCTACGATAAACTGCATAGCCATGTAAACCAATTCGAGAAGATAGAATATCTTCGCGCAGCCAGGTTCCAGATAAGATAATGATATCATAACATGGATCTGATATAGCAACAGAGCAATGAAGTTGATCAAGTTCAGTTCTCATGTCACGGACATTCTGATAATACACTGAAGGGTCGATTGAGCGTTCTTTCTTTGGTGAGCGGGAACTATCTCAGGTATCCCATTGAAATAGCAAATAGTCCTCGAAGGGTCGTTCAGATTCTTCAACTCTCCACGTAAGTTCAACAGATGATTCCGTTGCTTCAAAGTACGATCTTGCGATATTCTAATTGAACCATTGTACAACGATTTGTTGAGAAGAATCTCAATGGGTATGTTCCGTGATGCAAATGTGACACATATCGGACGAGTTTCAGGAGCATCCTCCTTTTTACCGACACGACGAATCTGCACATTGTCTCAAGTACCAGGTCTGATTTCTGAAGGAAGATCAGTGACTATAACATGATCAGGAGACCCATCCCTCGAAGATTCTTCAACGTTGAAGAGTAGAATGTTACATGCTCTTCAATCTCGTTCATTCAGCTCATCTATCAAATCTTCCTCATTGTAGAAACCTTGTGAAGGAGAAGGGGCATGTTATTGTGAAAGTCAAACGATCAACTCAAGTTTCATATGCGAATATATTTATTATAAAATATGTGAGTTACATATTTGAAAGAATTGAACGCTCGCAAATGGACTGACGCGCACGAACGCTATGATGCTAATAACAGAACATAAAAAAATGCAGAAGGCAGAGCATCGTCAGTATTTTATGACCAGAATAGATGGCGCCACACGTGACACTCATGGTGCAGTTTACTCTATCTCTAACATTACCTCCTAAACTGGACCATAAAAAAAAATCATCTACAAAGTCCAATCTTGGTACACATTGTTTTGAAAATACTAGAATTTAATGACTTCGTGAACATATCTCCAAGCTGATTCTCGGAAGGCACATACTCTATACTAATGTCTCTATTGTGATACAGTTCTTGAGTATAATAATATCGCACTTCAATGTGTTTAGAACGCTTGTGGAATTCCGGATTTCTCACTAATTCAATAGCACTAGCATTATCAACAAACAGTACCGGCATATCTCTTTTCACACTGATTTCAGACAATAATCGATTGAGCCAAACCAGCTCTTAGGCACCCTCACTGGCTGCAACGAATTCTGCTCCCGTTGTAGATAAGGCCACATATTTTTGTAATTGAGAAGTCCATGATACTGCAGTACCACCAATAAGCGAAAGAAAACCTTTGGTCGAACGTCGAGTCTCGGTGTCTCCTGCAAAGTCAGCATCAGAATAATCCGCAAGTTCACCATCACTTGGTGTATATAATAATCCAAAATCGAAGGTACCCCTTAGGTACTTGGAAATACGCTTTGAAGATATCCAGTCGAACAATGTAGGCTCACTCATTGATCGAACAACCTTTGAAACCGCATACGTGATATCCGGGCGAGTCGCACAAGCCAAATACATCAATGACCCCACTGCAGAGCGAAATGGAACAGAACTATCGAGAGCTTTGTTAGGCGTACCATCTGGCTGTCCATTGTCCGCAGGTGTCCTGGTTGGCTTGGAATCGAACATTTTAGAACGTTTCAATATTCTCTCAATGTAAGTTCGCTGTGAAACAAACAAACCGGACTCTCGTTGTTCAATTCTCATGCCCAAAAACGAGTCCAAAGAGCCAACCGTAATCTTGAACTCTGATTGAAGCAATTTCAAAAATGAATCCACTGCATCTTGCGTTGGACCTGCGATCAGTCCATCATCCACATAGATTGCTACAAGTAATTTTTCCTTTTCACTTTGTCGAACGTAAATACAAGGATCTGCTGTTGAACAAGAAAAACCATGCTTTCGCATGAACGAGCGAAATTTGTTATTCCAGCAGCGTGGCGACTGCTTGAGTTCATATACAGATTTTCTAAGGCGACAAACACGACCGGAATCATCGTTGAAACCTTCCGGTTGAGTCATATATATTCCGGCGTCAATGTCCCCATACAAAAACGCCGTTTCGACATCGAACTGACCAAGTACCAATTTTTCACTGAACGCAATGGCAATCAACGCACGAATGGAGTCATACCTAGCAACAGGACTGAAAGTCTCATCATAATCAAACCCAGGACGCTGGAATACACCTCGAGCTGACAAACGTGCACGATATCGATTAACTGAACCATCTGGGTTATATTTCACACGCAAAACCCAACGATTATCGATAATCCGTTCACCTTCTGGTTTTGGTACCAAGTCCCAAGTTTTATTTCCAGCGAAGGCATTCAATTCTTCCTCCATTGCACTGAGCCATTCTTCAGAGTTTTGACTTTCCATAGCATCCTCGAAATTTGTCGGTGCGAGCTCCTCATGAGCCGCCTCCATTGGGCACGCAAATGCACTATTCATTTGAGAACGATGAACCTGATAACCTATTCCATAATCATTTAATCTCTCAGGAGGTTGAATCTTTCGAACAGGTTGAGCGTTTTCAATGTCATCCGAACTATCCCGATTGTTAGTCTATTCCCGATCGAGGTTGTGTTCTGCATCTTCAAGTTGTTCTTCAGTTTCTTCTTCTTCAGGTACTCCATCAAATTCAAGCTCAACTACATTGTTTGTGGTGCAAAGTTTTTCCGGACGAAAATCCACATTACGAGATTTCATAACACGGTGTTTGGAAGGAACCCACACTTTGTATCCATCCTTCTCGTTCACATAACCTACAAAGTAACCAAAGATGGCCTTGTCATCGAATTTGGACCGAAATTTCTTTGGCACGTTGACGTAACATTCAGAACCGAATATACGCAGATAATCTAAATTTTTGTACACTTTACCGGACCACAACTCAAAAGGTGCTTTATCTTCAACACTTGACTTTCCGGTGCGATTAATCGAATATGCGGCCGTATCACACGCGTGAGCCCAAAATGATTTAGGCAGTTTGCTGACCGGGAGCATTGAACGAGCTGATTCGACCACGTCTCAGTTTGATTGTTCCGCGACACCGTTTTGTTCCGGTGTATCCGGACACGTTGGACGAAACTCAATACCACGATTACGTAATTCCATTAGCACTGCACCACAATCAAACTCCCAACCACCGTCAGAACGAAAAATCTCCACCCTGTGACCAACCGCATCGCACTCATTTAAAAATGTTTCAAGGTGATCAGATACTTCAGATTTGTTTTTCATAAAGAAAATTCGGACGAAACGTGAATGATTATCTTCAAAAACCACGTAATATCGAAAACCATCAATCGAATTTACCGACATCGGACCATTTACATCCGCATTTATCATTTCACCCACAACTTGCGGGCGATTATCACGAGCGTGAAACGGTTTTCGATGAGACTTCCCGAGAGCACATCCGTCACAGAACGATGAGGTGCCCGAACACTTGAATGTTATACTGAAACGAGAAAGTACATTGCGCACATGCCGTTTTTCTTGATGACCTAATCGCTCATGCCATCCTTGCAATAATTCTTCTGAAGTTGCTAAGTTAACCTCTGCTCTTGAACTTGATGAACAGACACTCATTTTCATGATGTATAACGGACCGACAAGTTCACCAACTGCGACAATCTTATTGTTTTGCCGAATAATGACACCTTCACTGTTGGATATAATGTCATTTCCCTGTTCAGCGGCTCTGCGGACAGAGAAAAGTTGTTGACGAATATTCGGCACGTACCAAACATCCTTCGAAACAGCTGTTGACTACTTCTTGTTTACGCACAACTCGATATTAACACTGCCCGATCCATACGCAAGAACAAATTCACTCCCGGCTGTTTGAACACGTCGCGAGATTGAAAACTTCTCGAAAGTAGCGAAATGTTTTTCATTTGCAGACACGTGATGTGTCGTCACAGAATCTGAAATCCAAACGTCAGCACTGTCGACGTGCATACTTGCTGCACAATTAGTCATCAGAAATGAAATCGGTTCATTATTTTTCTTTGAGTTGGAATCAGAATTATCATTATTAGTTACTGTTTAACCCTTCTGCAGCTATTCGTTCGCTACAATTTGCGATAAGGTGACCAACTTCCTTGCAATATAAACATGAACGCTTTCCTTCTTTCTTTGACTGGTTCGAATTCACGGTCCGTTCATCTAACTTCGATTTCACGTAGAAAGCGCCACCTGTCTGACGACCCCCGCACGTCGTCAGCAAATTCTCGATCGAGCGTAAATTTTCAATGAGGGAGTTTGTCGTTTGTTCTGCTTGAGGAACGCGATACCAAGTGGATCGATAATATTGATATTCAGGACCCACTGTCTTGGATATGCGGTGATGAAGTAATGAGTGAGGCAGAGTTGCATTTGGATTACCTTTCCGAAGTTCATTACACAGATCGTCAAACAAATTTGCAAGTTGAGACGTATGCTTTGTGATCGAAGTGACGTCATCCTTTGTGGTTTCGAAGAAACAATCGAACAGCGTATACAACCTTTCCAAAGAAGATTGCTCAAATACTGACATGAGAGTATCCCATATATCTTTGGCATCAGTCTTTCTGCGAATATGTATAGCTGGTTCCTCGTCTAGAGTCGTACCAATTATACGAGCTGCTCGAGCGTTATCTCGCTGCCAACGTCGATGGTCGTCAGATGGTTGTGCGTCTCCCTGTGGTGCCGCTGGACAAACTCTTGTACCATCGACGACCGAATACAAACATTGTTCCTTTAAACAAAGTTCAATCTGCCAGTTCCAGGTTTCCCAATGTTCTTGGCTAGCTAATTTCTGGATGATAGCTATAGCACGACCACTATCGTCAGTTTTTTGCTGTGTCGCGTCAGCCATTTTTTTTTTCTTTCACGAATTCACAAATGTATCGATCGATTTATCACTCACTTTCCACCGAACGAGCACCTAAAGCGTATCTAGGCCCATAACCTGGTATGGTGAAAGTAAAACGATCAACTCAAGTTTCATATGCGAATATATTTATTATAAAATATGTTAGTTACATATTGGAAAGAATTGAACGCTCGGAAACGGACCGACGCGCACGAACGCTATGATGCTAATAACAGAAGATAAAAAAATGCAGGAGGCAGAGCATCGTTGGTATTTTATGATCAGAATAGATGGCGCCACATGTGACACTCATGGTGCAGTTCATTCTATTTCTAACAGGCCAGACGATTCCAAGGTGGATAATCTCGTGGATAATTCCGCCACAGTGTTGGATAAAGAATTCATTTGATCCCAAACGCGTTGAGCTGGTTGCTGAGTTTCGAACAAGCAGAATCAACGATGCTCTGAATTTCCGATAAAAAAACCTGACTGATCCAACACGCCATCAAATTTTTCCGCAAGATCAACAGAAGTATCAGAAGACGGAAGAGGCCCCTTGCAGTCAATCAGTACTTCATCATGCCATGGATGGTGACTTCTCGCTAAACACGACGAACCAGGATGAGATATAACACTGCATGAAGCACAAGATACCGGTTTATTCACAACTCTGGAACATCCTTCACACACTTTTTCAGGCATTTTTGAGTTTATATGATGATACAAAAATTTTTGAATTCCAATAAACGGCAAGTATGAGATCCACTGTACCGAGGTAAACACACACGCACACACGAAGAGTGTCTTATCATACGGGAGTACACGAGATGTGCATAAGTATCAACAAATGGGATAGACCTCGTGGAAACAATATGTAACAACGGGTGAATAAACCAATGTATTAGGAATAGATTCACTAGAAATCGCGTGCAAAAACTCAGTCGTTCGGGAAAATTCACACAATAATTAAGTGGGCACGATGAATCATCAAATTACAAAATTTTGTAGAGAGCGAAACATTCCACGTTGTCACAACCTCACGGCGGTTCTCAACTGTCATTTCTCTGGTGAACAATCCAATTTCACGTCCAATTATTATTTTTTATGTCATTACATCGTCAAGTTATCAATATCCTCAATGTTTCAAAATGCACTCGCGGATTTGACCAAGTACCGGTTCGAGTCGATTGAAAATTTCCCAAATATTCGTGTCCGTGAGATATAGATCGATCGATTCAAAATCTTCTGAAAAGAAAAATGAATATCACTCCAGAGGAACGTTTCGGGAGGAGCGTACTTGCGAATTTCATCAAAGCCTTTGGCAATTTGATGACAAAATTCCAAAAATTCGTCTGTATGGAATAAAGACCGATCGATCCGAAATGTTCTAAAATGGAATATGTCCAGCACTTGAGAGAAATGTTTTTAAAAGAGGTTACTCGCAAATTTCATCGAATCCTTTGACAAATTGATGAGAAATTTCAAGAATTCGTCTCCGTGGAATATAGACCGATCGATTCGAAACCTTCTGTGGAGGAAAAACAATATCACTGCAGAGGAACGTTTTGAAAGGAGCGTACTCGCAAATACCATCAAAGTCTTCGGCAATCTGATGACAAAATTTGAAAACCCCGTCTCTATCGAATAAAGACCGATCGATCCGAAATGTTCTGAAATGAAAAATGAATAGCACTTCAGAGGAACTTTTTCGAGAAGTGCGTTCGCAAACTTTGTACTCCTTCCCGCATCACTCAGCAGGTGAAGTACAAGCGAATGCGTTCTTTTTGAACTCTGAGAAGAAGCACTGTAAAAAGGAAGACTCATCATCATATTGATTTGATGACTGAATTCAAGACGCAGCCAAAAGTAGACCCATTAATCTGAAATTCAGCATGAATGAGGACTGCTTAGATGGGATCTAGTACTGGCTTGAAATTCAGCCAATGATCCAGCTGAAAACAATCTGTTAGAGACGAGGTGAAAAAAAAATCATCTCCACGAGAATTGAACGTGGGTCTTCAGGTTCAGACGCCGACGCTCTATCACTCCAGCCATTGAAGGTTGATTGCACAGTCAGACATTTTTGGCATATCTCAACTTGCACTCATATACCACACAAGTTCAGAAACAATTTCCGAAGAATTCAATTGGAAGTTGAAGGCTTCAATAGAGTGGCTATAATTCGCATGTGAATATGCATTGATTATTATTTTTTTTTTTGAGCCTCGTTCATACCTTCGTCGGGATAAGACGTGTTTACGAGCGTGTGATTACGAGTTCCTATTTACGTTGAAGTCTATCAATTCGAAGCGAGTGAATTGTTTGGTGACACGCGAGTGCCAGGGCTTTGCCTGGTCGGCGTGCACCTTTGTTGCACCTTCCTTAAAACTGTTTCAAAAAATAATGCAAGAGTCTCTGACTGCAGAGGTTTTTGCACTCCTTACAGTAAATATGACCTCACCCACACCAAAATCCAGTTCTTATGCAAGAGCAGTGCAGCAAGTGCGATGTCCCACAGAAGAAAAAGCAATTGTACTAGATTCGATGGAGGGTTTATCAATTCGGGATTACACCATGGCGATTGGAAATTGATTTCAACCAATTAATATTCGATATGTGTCACGTATATCTCACAGACGAATTTGTTTATATTTGAGTTCAAAGGAATTTGTAGACAGACTCACTGTAAATCCTACGTTTGTAAACGTTGGCTCTCACTCGCTGGTTATTCGACCGTTAATCTCCGAATCAAAACGGATTATTCTATCTAACGTGTGTCCAATAATCCCGTCTCCAGTTATAGAAGAAAGACTAGCAGAATTTGATATCAAGCCCGCTTCGAATATCACTAATATCAGAGCCACCATAAATGCCCCAGGATACGAACATGCCCTTAGTTTTCGTCGACAAATGTACATTCGTCTGGAAGACGTAGAAAAATTGCCTCTAAGCATCCAGATGAATTTCGACAACACGGACTATCAGATATATCTTTCTACGGAAAAACTTGTTTGTTTTCCATGTAAAGAGGGTGGTCATCTTGCCAAATTCTGTAGAAATGGGGAGCCAACTCCTAGTGCTCAAAAATCAACATCGATCAATACTCAAGAAAAGGGCGTAGGAAATGAAAAAAATCAATCAACGATTACAGAAACATCTCTTCAAATGGACCATCAATTTCAGACGCCACCTCTCCCAATGAATAGTAAAAGACCTTTGTCTAGCGCCTCCTCGCAAAAAAGTACTGTTAATGAAACCACAAACACGAAGAACAAAGGGGAAGAAACGAGACTCAAGAAAAAGGCTAAAAAACAAAAGAAATCTTCTGATATATCCTATACCATTGATGACATTGTTGGAAAATTAGAACCAATCAGGGAACATCTCCAAACGAATGCTGGCAAATACCCACTTGACTTCGAAAAGCTTTCTGAATTCATCTTGGATACAAATGGACAACCGGATATTATAGGCATTCTTCAAGCATACACAAGTGACAAGACGGCCGTACTCAACATGCTTACAGATTTGTATGGTTTTCTTGACGACCGAAGTTTGAAAAGCCGTTTTACAAGGATCAGAAGACGAATTCAAAATCCAGTTACCGAAGATAATACTAGCAACGATTTGAGCTCTTCTGATGACATCAACATTTGAGTTCAGAATGGATAAGTTCAAGACGCCTTTGAAAGTATTGTTTTGGAATGCTAGGAGCATTTCAAAGCGAAAAGAAGAGCTTCAGGTCATCCTTCAGGACGTTGACATTTTCGTATGTGTTGAAACGTGGCTACAGCCTACAGAAAACCTTAATTTTACGGGCTTTGTTACTCATAGGAAAGATAGAACTTACTCTAGAGGCGGGGGGACTCTCATTTTACTGCGCAGAAATTTGGCTTTCTTTGAATTGAAGAACTTAAAGTCTCCCGATCAGTCAGTGGGAATATGTGGGGTACAACTTACGAATACCACTCCGGCTCTCGATTTGATTGTATGTTACAAAGCTCCTAGTCACGTACTCACACAAGCTCAATGGGATACCATTGTTGATAATATAAAAGAAAATCATTGCACGCTTTTCATTGGGGATTTGAACTCACATCATAATATTTGGAATTGCGACAACACAGACACAAATGGTAGGAGATTTATGTACAGCATTGAAAATAACAGTTCATTTTCGCACAATGGAAACTCATCAACGCACGTAGATGTACACAGGAACAAGAAATCTAATATAGATCTCGTACTTTCTACTATGAAAATAGCTGAAGAAATCGAAGTGAGAGTAAGCGACGAAACATGGGGTTCTGATCACTATCCAATCTTTACGATGGTGAACATTGAGAAAAATTATTACAAAAAAAATCTTCCAAAATAAAATCAAAGAGAACGGAGTGCACGAAATTGCAAAATGAACTTGAAAAGAATTACTCGTATTTCCTTACTCCCGATTATGATCAACTAAAACCCAGCGAAAAATATGATGGCTTTGTTAAAATGACAACAGAATCCGTTAAGAACAGTTCTCCTATCAGAAAAACAGCGAGAAGCTTTAAGAAAAATAATCTAGTCCCATGGTGGGATGCGGAATGTAGTGAAATCAAACGACTGAGAAAAGCCGCGTACAAAAAATGGGAATTCACCAATAATCTCGAAGACCTTATAAATGATAAAAAAAACTATGCGCATTAACCAAAAAGACCTTTAAGCGTAAAAAAAATGATTATTTCAAAGCATTCGCAAAAAGCGTCAATTTTCGTACTAGCGCTAATTTTGTCTGGAATATATGCAAAATCCTTAAAAACAAATGGATAAAAGTTACCCCCAGTCATGCAAAAGAAAATCTCCAAACAGCAAGTAAAATAATAGAAAACTTGAATAAAATTTGTCCCCCCTGGGCTCATACGGATGCGAATTGGGTACCTCAGTGCCGAGTAGGGGTGTGCGGGTAGCACTTTTTATCGGGTCGGGTCGGGTTCGGGTATTTGTATTTCTTTTCGGGTCGGGTCGGGTCGGGTACCCGATTAAATCGGGTTTTCCAAGTCGGGTACCCGAATATAATAAAATCGCTTGAATTTAATATTTTCAACTTCTATTCGAAGTTGCCATTGCCGTTGATATTTTAAGAACAAATTGTCTTGAGCGATTGTAGGAATAAGGGGATTTCATATGAATTCAATTCTAATATGAAGAATGCCATATTCACTACAAGTCTATTAGGGTTGTTACTCCATGTAATTGATTATGCAGCGCATTAAGAAACCTCCAAATTGCTTCATGGAATGTTTATATTTATTTTTTAATTCAATTAAAAAATATAATCACATTTATATCTCATAAATAATATATTATCTAATTTTTTATTTAGTAACCACAATATAGAATCTTGAATATCAATGAAAATAAATATTCTTCTTATAAATATCATTCTTTTTTCATATTTTCCAATTTGAATGGAGGGAGCACAACTCTTCCACATGTTCTTTCAGCAATCTTGATCGAGTTGCTGTCACAATATTTCCTGCTGAGGAAAACGTTTGCTATATTTGAATTACCCGAATGTAATCGGGTACCCGAAAAACTCGGGTAATTGAAAAACCCGACCCGACCCGACCCGATAAAAACCCGATGACTCGGGTACCCGCACACCCCTAGTGCCGAGTAAATGATTTTTTCGACATGCCCTTTGATTTTAGCGAATTTAACACGGCGTTGAATTCTAAAAATTCTCGCTCCGCACCAGGAATGGATGGAATTGATTATGAAATTATCATGCGACTGCCAATCAAGTTCAAACTGTTACTCTTGGATGTAATTAATGAAATTTACACCTCAAATGATTATCCTGTTTCATGGAAACAAAGCTTTGTACATTTTATTAAGAAATCCGACGGTGTAGGTGTGAGACCGATAACGCTTCCTTTGTGCATGTGCAAGCTTGTTGAATCAATTATTAAAAATCGTTTGCAATGGTGGCTTGAACACAATAACGTAATTCCAAACATTCAGTCTGGATTCCGTAAAGGGAGATCTTGCACTGATAATCTCGTAAATCTCACACTCCATGTCAACGAAGCTATTATAAATAAAAAAGATCTCCTGGCAGTTTTCCTTGACGTTTCTGCCGCCTTTGACAACGTAAACTGCGATATACTACTGCCCAAACTTGCCTCAGTAGGATGCTCAGAAAAATTGATTAGATTTATTAAGTTTCTAACTCATGAAAGATTTGTCCGTACAGACATTACAGGAGAGGAATTTAGAAATGTATATAAGGGGGCCCCCCAGGGGGGGGGGGTTCTCAGCCCATTATTGTACGTATTATATGTGTCAAATATTACGGAAAATTTGCCCAAAAGTGTCATCGTCTCCGAATTTGCAGACGACCTCGCAGTGTACTGTAGAATATCACCTATTAAAAAATGCAGAAACGTCATCGAAAAATCGATAAATATCTCATCAAAAATCTGTTACAATTAGGCTTAGAACTCTCACCACAGAAAACTGTTTTTATTCATTTCAATAATAAAAATATCCTGCCAGGCGAAACTACAATCCAAATTGACAAAAGGACGATCAAATCCAGCGAGACAGCCCGTTTTTTGGGAATTATTTTTTATTACAAGCTAACCTTCACTCCACAAATGAAAGTGATCGAACAGAAATGTTTTAGAGCTTCAAATATCGTTAAATTCTTATGTGGTACTTGGTGGGGTCCTGATTCGGAAACACTTATCACATTGTACAAGAGTTTTGTGAGATCCAAAATGGATTATGGAGGTTTTGTTTATTCTCCTACTCACCAAAACTTCATAGAACAGCTAGAGAGGATTCAATATAGCGCAATCAGAGCGGCTTTGGGATACCGAATCAGTACACCCACTAACATACTGCTGGCAGAGTCTAAGCTACCTCTCTTTCAGGAGAGGATAAAATCTCTATGTAATTGCTACTTGAGTAAAGTAATGTCCAACACAAATTCTTCTACATATAATACGATACAAAAGTTTTTTTGATTCTGCCGGAGGAAAAAAGGCTCTAGAAGTAAGATAATTTTAAGACAATGCATAGAAAACACAATGAATACCGTCGAACGATGCGATGTGAAAAATCAGTATAACATCTACTGCCACGATTATAAAACTTTGATGACCTCAATTCCTTTTGACCAGGAGTTGGGCACCAAACTGAAAGGAGGATCCGATCCTAATTCCCTCCTTAGGGAAACATTATTTGGAAAAAATGCGTATGCAATTTACACAAACGGTAGCAAGTTTCCAGGCAATGACTTTGTAGGATCACCATGTATATGTCCTGAATTAAATATTTATGTAACAAAAAATATCTATCGTGAGTCATCCATATTTATCGCAGAATGTATTGCTCTGAACGACGCTATGGATATCGCTTTGCAACACGCTCACCGTAATATTGTCATTCTTCCTGATTCACTAAGTGCCCTCCAATGTTTGCAAAGCACTAAAATTAACATCAAAATTAATTCGCACATTCTAGAGATCAAACGAAAATATAATACCTCCTCACAGCAGAGTGCGAATAATAGTCAAATATCTTCTTCATGGATCCCGGCACATGTGGGTATCCAAGGAAATGAGAGTGTTGACGGTCTAGCAAAAGTTGCCACGGTAGAAAAAACTTCAAATCGTATCTCCATTCCCTTTTCGGATTTTTTCGGGGATTTTAAAAAGGCTGCTGAAATGAATACACAACGTATATTAGAAGAACAAAGTCTTAACAAAAGAACAAAGTATTCCAAATATTCCTATAGTGACAGAATCAAACCCTGGTACGCGTGTAAGGGTCTTCCGCGTAAATTCATTGTGACTATGAATTGGTGTAGAGCTGATCACTACAACCTTCCAGCTTCATTAGATTCAACGTGCGAATGTGGAGCTATAAGCAGAGACTTGAATCATGTCCTGTGGCAATGCAGTCTCTACGATTCGCAGCGTAAAAAACTCATTGATCAGTTACTAAATCAAGGGTCACAATCACCGTTAAGTATAGAAATGTTTATAGCGCGATCAGATATTACTTCTTGCTTTATTGTTTTCACTTTTCTAAATGATTGTAATTTGAACATATAAAATGTTTGTCAAATACCTGTATCCACATCTATGTACATCCAAAATAAATCTCAATTGAGATTTCAACGGATGCGAATGAAGAAAAAAATTAATTATTTGTCACAATATATTGAACTGATGAAATAAAAATAAATAACCAATAAACAAGATCTTTCATGTCAGATACAAAATGTGTTGGTTATGAATAAGTGTTTGATTGATAATCATCAAGATATATATCATTGATATACATGTATTGATTCAATATATATAGATTTGAGAAATTCGCTACAGTTGAACGGAAGCAATATTTGTTGTATCGGTGGAACAAAATATTCATTTGATACAAGTATTTTTTGATTCTGTTTATAATTGATTTCTTCATCTTGGAAATCCTGATGATATAGTTTTATTTTCAGCCTAATAACTATTTGAATAGGTTTGATACTTTTTCAAACCATACCGACTGAAAGCGAGTCTACTTTATGAACTAATATAAGTAACATCAAACTGAATAACATTTCAGATACATTCGTCTGAATTTAATCCTCGTCATGAGATTGAATTGATATGATAGCTCAATTCAGAACACTTCTGGGAATGAGACATCAATGGATGTAAGTCTTTCTTTTTACAGTGGGAATAGCTCAATTCCAGCCAGAAATGAAGTCCAACGATTTCAATTTCAGATTGGAATGATACCTCAAGCAAGGAAGAAGAGGCTGTAAACTGTATATCTTACGGAGTCCCTATTTGCACGATTCCTCAAGTAGCTTGAGCTACCAGAATGTGAGTCGATTTCATAACAGTGCGTGCGAGATACGCCACAATTGACTGAATTTCAAGCCAGTACTAGATCCCATCTGAGCAGTTTTCATTCATGCTAAATTTCAGATTAATGGGTCTACTTTTGGCTGCGTCTTGAATTCAGTCATCAAATCAATATGATAATGAGTCTTCCTTTTTACAGTGCTTCTTCTCAGAGTTCAAAAAGAACGCATTCGCTTGTACTCCACCTGCTGAGTGATGCGGGAAGGAGTACAAAGTTTGCAAACGCACTTCTCGAAAAAGTTCCTCTGAAGTGCTATTCATTTTTCATTTCAGAACATTTCGGATCGATCGGTCTTTATTCGATAGAGACGGGGTTTTCAAATTTTGTCATCAGATTGCCGAAGACTTTGATGGTATTTGCGAGTACGCTCCTTTCAAAACGTTCCTCTGCAGTGATATTGTTTTTCCTCCACAGAAGGTTTCGAATCGATCGGTCTATATTCCACGGAGACGAATTCTTGGAATTTCTCATCAATTTGTCAAAGGATTCGATGAAATTTGCGAGTAACCTCTTTTAAAAACATTTCTCTCAAGTGCTGGACATATTCCATTTCAGAACATTTCGGATCGATCGGTCTTTATTCCATACAGACGAATTTTTGGAATTTTGTTACCAAATTGCCAAAGGCTCTGATGGAATTCGCAAGTACGCTTCTCCCAAAACGTTCCTCTGGAGTGATATTCATTTTTCTTTCCAGAAGATTTTGAATCGATCGATCTATATCTCACGGACACGAATATTTGGGAAATTTTCAATCGACTCGAGCCAGTACTTGGTCAAATCCGCGAGTGTATTTTGAAACATTGAGGATATTGATAACTTGACGATGTAATGACATAAAAAATATTAATTGGATGTGAAATTGAATTGTTCACCAGAGGGATGACAAAAAAAAATGCAATGTCTCCACTCAGAATCGAAGTCGACCGTTCCTTCGCGAGAGCCATGTCTTTTGCCGCTGGGCTATGAGTTCTTATAGTATTTGCAACCACATATTACCTCCATGAAGTGATACAACGAAGGAAAGAGACTAAAAGTGTGTGAAATGATGAAATATCAATTCGAATGCTCAAATCTAATCATTCAGGTCATTGAAAATAATTTTCACTCAATTGATTGAATATTCAGTCTTATTCTTCTGATATTCCATCTGATAATCGATGTCGATTTGATTATCCTCATTGGAATATCATAGTGATTTCTGAATAATTATTTGATCAGAAAAAATTATAGAATCCACCCTAGGACATTTATCATAGATCCCCAAACTATCCGAGAATTTTTCAACCGTCGATTGATTGATAATTCTAATAAAATTCATTGAAAAATTATCAAGATTGAAAAAAATTATTGAAAATGCATAACTATGAGAAAATTTTCATAGAATACATATAGGTGTTTTTGAAAACTTCATAATCAGTCATAAGTAGAACCAATAATCTTCTAAAATTCATGAAAAATGAATAATAATTGAAAAATTATTCACTCAGATCAAATTTCATGCAATTGAATGATGAGATGCATCAAATCTATTTTTTATCGTGATAATTTAATGATCAGTATTGAAGTGGCTCTTGAATTGCAAAAAACACCAAAAAAATTCCGAAGGGCCCCGGGCTAGAATCGCCCGGGGCGCCGGGTAAGTCGGTTCGATACTGATAACAATGAAATTGTCGCTTGGGAAAGAAAAAGCGGTGAAACTTTTCGGTGAGTCGACCGCGTGGGCTTTAAATTTTTTCCGATCTTGCACGGAGTCAGCCGATCGCGAAACATATTGAGAGGACAAAGACCGACGGATAGTTGGTCCTCTCTCGATTGTCCGAGCCGACTCGAAGTGACCCAACCGCTCTCGAATCACATGAACACGGGTTTCAATGTGTGCGTGCACCCGGCTGGAGTGGTGGGGACGAGAAATGATCCGATGGAGATGGTAAAAAGTCGATCGACCAAATGCTGTCATCACTGTATAGGAATATCACACACACAATGAAGGCGGCGACGAAAGAAGTTTGATTGTGTAGAGGCAAAATGTCTTGATGGAGGGAGCAAAATTCGGCAAAAAGTGGAATTCCTGGCATCACTGGCTCGATCAGGTTCCACTTTTTGACTCAGGATCATTTAAAACCCAACCCGGGATACTATCTAAGAATTTTTAATATCACTTTTTGACAGGATATTCAAATTAGGTGATTCCGAACGAAACCAGTCAGAAATTCTGTCAATGTATGACCGGACTTCCTTGGGCAAAAATCGCTCAAATCCTAACAACTATTTTCTCATCCGGATCTGCCTGCCCTGCTAGAACTCTAGTTGGAAACGTATTCGATTTCGATACGTTACAAGATACGCGGTAGCGTCTCGACGCCAAGTACATGAAAAAAAAATTTTTCATATAAATTGTATATTAAGTGCAAATGCAAATGTCGCTGCCGCTTCTCTTTTACAGTAAGTTTGGAGGTTCAGTTTTTATCCCTTGGATTGTTTCGATGTGATCACGTATACCAAATATAAACCACCAATTCCATCCTGTAGATACGATTTTTTGCTTTCGATTGAGATATCTCCCAATCCAATCGGTGAAGTATCCACTGAGATATCTTCATTCCGATTCTATTTTGTATCATAATATTTCAGATTCGATTCTATTTTGTATCATAATATCTCAGATTCGATTCTCATTTGCATTTTTCAGTGCCTCGAAATATTTTCTTCGTGACTTTGTTCCGAAACTCGACTCTCAGTTGTATCAATCGATAACACAATTTCGGAACATAACCTGAACGCGATCAGCTGTGATCCAGAGACACGTGTTCCGTTGAAATGTCAATACAACCCAAACAAATTTGTGAGATAGTGAGAGATTATTTTTCTTCCGATTGAAGGTTAAGAATTATTATCACACGCCGATACAAAATTTCGAATTTAATAAATTCTTTCCATTAAAGTATGGAGTTTATTTATTTTCATAAAATTGAAACAGTTTCAAAATTCATTGTGTGAAGTGGAAGAGTGCTTTTATGCGTGCACGTACGTGGAAAAGAAATTGCACGTGATTCCACATGAAGATTTTGAAGATAGCAAGGATAAAGGTGTAAAACTGGACAGGATCACATGATCAGATAAGTTTATGTACTATTTTCGTGTCTCTTACAAAATAAAACATGTTTTGGTATAAGAAATTCACTTCATGGTTAATCTTTCATGTTTCAGATCAGAACCTCTGCAACTATGGTAATATTAGCGACAGTTCTGGCTTCTGCAATCTGCGATCATAATATTAGTGGATAATACTTTATAATCACACCCAGAGCAGTAGCGGGTACAACCCCACAACCCACATGCGTGAAGTGGTCTTTGAAGTGTTCTCCCGCGGTTTTTCCATGAGTCGATCCAACTGATCAATTTGTTCGTTTTTCTCACCCTCCGGTACAATCTGCGCGTCCGCTTATACGAAAACGTAGAATTTGTATATCTTCGCTACTCAATTGAGATTTCTTGTGCGGTCGTAACGGACGATCGTTCGACGATACTCGCGAGTGTATGCATGAGTGTGTGGAAGTGTGCTGCTTGTGGACAATAGAACTGGTTTTCATGTACTTTTAAGGCCTTTAAGGCACTTATGTAAACCATTTTTCTCTCTTGTTAGGCGTCTGCTGTACAGCCCGATTCGAGATTGTGTTATTCAGTTTTTTCCTCTCTTTTTTTTGTCTAATATTCAAGGTTGTTAAAGTTGTATGTTCTGCCTTTTTCTTTCGATTCTCGTAATCAGGAAACGCACGATTCATCGAATACGTTCTTTTCTCAATCTATTTCCTTTTGAAATCTATTCGTGTTTATTCTGGTCCTTCAAGCCGGATCAGGCTGTAAGAAGAGAAAAAGAGGTTCGTTTTCCCATCGATTCGCATCGCTTGTGGATCTTTTGGTTCGTTTCCCGCCATATTTGACATTGTCCGACTCTCTGTCTTTGTTCATGAGTCGATTCCCGCGCATTCGTTCATCGGCTCTCCGTGTTACCAAGTGCTGAGTTCACAGGAATACGTGGTGCACATGTGTTAGTGAATCTATTGCCGCCAAACCAACTCGACGTCATCGGCCGTCTTCGTCATCATCGAGAGCTCCTCCTACGCCTGCAGAGGGGAGAGATTTCAAGTGAGGAGGAAATAATTGCGCAAATCGATCGACGCGTACGGTTTACGGTACATCGACGTCGTCTATTACATTGGATTGACAGATGAGTACACTTTTATATGAAAAGCACATTCAACAGTTTTGATAATTTGGAATCAGCTGTTATTCGATTTTGATTTCGGGAAAAAACCTGCTTCTATTATACCCTTTGGATAAATTTTCCTCGCTGTGTCATCCCTTTGTCAATCAAAAATGGATGTATCAGAAATGCTCGCATCATTGCACACCACATTGGGTTTGATTCAACGCCATGTGAATAATTTTAAAAAGTCTGGTGTTGCAAGTTTCACGATTGCGAATATTAATAAACTTTTAGCGCACGTTGAAAGTTATTGGGATGAGGCGCGTGTCCTTCATGCGAAGATCACCATCGACACTACAGAGGAGAAAAAGAAAGAGCTCCAGTATTTCACCCACAATCAATTTCATATGGTTGAAGACGCATACGAGGAGTCCGTAAGGGACTACATGCGGATGCTTTCCGACCTTGAGGGTCCGGCGGCTGCAATCAATGTGTCAACTGCATCTTCGCATGAGCACCATGCTTCAAGGCCATTTCATTTACCTCGGCTCGATCTTCCTAAGTTTGCTGGGTCTCATATGAAATGGAACTCTTTCAAAGACCAATTCAATTCAATATTTGGTTCGTTCCCGGACACGTCTGCAGTCCAAAAATTATAGTTTCTGAAATCTCGCTTGTCTGGGGAAGCGCTGTCGCTCATCGAAAATTTACCGATGACAGATTCGAATTTCACAACCGCTTGGGACGCATTGGTGGAGCGGTACGAGAATAAGAGGCACATCGTGGACGCATACTCGGACAGTTTCGTCTCCCTCGCTCCTGTTAGATCGCGCACTGCCAAGGATCTTCGTGCTCTGCTCGATTCTACAAATGATGCGGTAACTGCTTTGCGCAATTTGAACATCTGCAACGATAGTTGGGATTCAATGATTAATTTCATTACTTCAAGTAAGTTGGATGGGCAAACGAGGCAAGAATGGGAATTCGAACTCAAAGATTCTACTGAGATTCCGAGTTTCGCAAAACTCGAGTCTTCTTTGTCTGCTACCGTTTGAGCGCTCGAGTCATCTGGTGCTCAGAGATCTTTGAATCAGGCACTCCCTGCCAAACAGAATGAACTCACGTCAAAGCCCGTTCGAGTCCTTCAAACTAATGTCTCTTCGGACAGATGTATTCTTTGCCATGGTAACCATAGAATTCATCAATGAGCAAAATTCAAAGATAATTCGATTCAAAGTGGATATAGTATAATCAAATAAAATCGATGTTGTTTTAATTGTTCAAGTTCAGGTCACACCATTCGAAATTGTAATAGGCCGAATGTGTGTGTGACATGAAAACGCAAGCATCATTCGTTACTGCATAGATCTTCTCAGATGGAGAACGCAGCAGCTCCGTCTAATGCACAGTTGGCCACGGTGGGTCAGGCTGGGTCATCTTGGAATACAGCTACTGTAAATGAAACTAGTAGCAACTCCGCATCAGGTTCTTTACTTGCTGCATGTGATTCGCGCACGGCTGTTCTGCTACCGACAGCTATTGTCGTCATCAAAGCCGATAACGGTAGATACTGCCGTGTTCGGGCTTTACTAGATCAAGGGAGTCAAGCAACGTTCTTGGCTAGCAATATTGTTGATAATCTGCAATCACGCAGAGAGAAAGTTGATGCCACCGTGAGCGTGATGGGAGACGAGCGCATCAATAGAATCACTTCCGCTACGCATTTAACGGTTATGCCTGGGTCTGGGAGGGGCGCTGAGATCAAACTTCGAGCGTATGTACTTCCGCGGCTCACATCTTACATTTGCGGGATGACTGGGTTCAATTCTGCGTGGGCTCATTTGCGCCCTTTACAGTTTGCTGATCCTGTGCCTCAAAAGAGTGATCCCATAGAACTAATTATTGGATCCGATTTTCTGGGTCAAGTTCTTTTGAGTGATATCAAAAGTGGTTCACAGGGTGCACCGGTCGCTCAGAACACCGTCTTCGGGTGGGTTGATTTCGGGAGTTGCCCAATCTCAGCCTGTAATCTGTCATGCACAATTTCGGTGAATCACGCGTGCAATTGCGACGAGCTTTCTCAGTCTATTACTCGCTTGTTGGAACTGGAAGACATCCCAAAGTTGTTGCCTTGGTCAAAGGAAGAATTTCAGTGCGAAGAGCATTTTCTTCGTACACATCGTCGGTTGGAGTCAGGAAGATATGTGGTAAGGTTACCTTTGAAATCAGATTCGTTGCACGATTTGCCCGGTTCAGCGGGAATTGCAATGAATTTTTTCCGCAAAATAGAGGCTCGTGTGAAAGCAAATGATACTCGCTACGAGGAGTATAATAAATTCATGCGAGAATATTTCAATGTGGGTCACATGTGCCTAGTTCCGAATGCTGCTATCCATGACAATGCTGTGTACTTTTCTCACCATCCAGTTTGGAGATGTATAGATTCTGTTTCAAAGATGAGGGTTGTTTTCAGTGCTTCTATGAAGGCTTCCAACGGTAAATCTTTGAATGATTTTTTGATGGTAGGTCAAAAACTGCAGTCAGATTTGTCTGCTCTGATTTGCAGGTGGCGCAATCACCGTTTCGTCCACGGTACAGACATCGAAAAGATGTTCCGCCAGATTTTGGTTGATGAGCGTGACTTGGACATGCAAAGGATTTGTTGGCGCTCAAATGCCGCGCTCGGGATAGACTCTTATCAGTTGTTGACAGTGACATACGGTACTGCTAGCGCCCCATTTTTGGCTAATCGTGCTATCCGTGAGTGAGCTTTGGACGAGGCAGAGAAATTTCCGCAGGCTTCTTCGATTTTGCTGCATGATATCTACGTGGACGATATCATGTTTGGAGCGGATAATGTTGCTGAAGCCAAAGGGTTGCGCCGTCAGCTCGTGGGTTTGCTCATGGCGGGCGGTTTTCAGCTCAAAAAATGGGCCGCAAATTCTGTGGAATTACTGGAAGACATCGATGATGCAGATTCCAGAATGAGTACGGAGAAATCGCTCCAGAATGACGATTGTTTGAAGGTTTTGGGGGTCGCATGGAGCCCTCTTCCAGACGTCTTCCGTATTCAGATTTCTCTTTCAGAAATTGATGCCTTTACTAAGAGATCGTTCCTCTCCTCTGTCCCGCAAAATTCCGACCCCTTGGGATGGGTTTCTCCGGTGACGGTGTCCGCGAAGATACTCCTGCAAACGTTTTGGTCCCAGAATTTAGGTTGGGATGCTGCTCTTCCAGCCGATTTAGAACGCAGATGTTCATTGTATTACCATGAACTTTCTCTTTTACGGCAGGTCTCAGTCCCTCGTTGGACTGGTATCTCTAGCTCTTCGCAGAAGATTCATATCCATGGGTTCTCAGATGCGTTGAATGCCGCATATGCAGCGGTGATTTACCTCGTAGTTGAGGATTCTCCTGGGAGAGTGCGAGTAACCCTCATTATTTCAAAAACAAGGGTTCCTCCTCTCAAGACGGTTACAATACCGAGCTTAGAGTTATACGCGGCTCATCTGCTCGCAAATCTCATTCATTTCGTGAAGTCCACATACAAATTTCAAAATGTAAACATTTGGTGTTGGTCTAACTCAGCTGTCACACTGCCATGGATCAGGCAACCTCCCGCTAAACGGGACGTTTGTGTTGCGAACAGAGTATCGAAGATTCAATCTTCGACCGAGATTCCTTCATGGAGGCATGTCACTGGGATTGAGAACCCAGCTGACGCAGCTTCCCGCCGCGTAACTGCCAGTAGCCTGGTCACCGATGCTAGGTGGTGGCAAGGGCCCGAATGGTTGAAGTTACCTCTCGAATTTTGGCTTTTAGAGCCTATTGGTTCAGGTCCTAGTGAATCAAAAGAGCAGGAGGATGCTCAGGTTCCTTTAGCCGTAACTAGAGAAGACTTGTGGTC
This sequence comes from Gonatopus flavifemur, assembly GCA_018340375.1. Lineage (NCBI taxonomy): Eukaryota > Metazoa > Arthropoda > Insecta > Hymenoptera > Dryinidae > Gonatopus > Gonatopus flavifemur. The sequence goes on from JAFFJZ010000013.1 coordinate 2,352,831, forward strand.
ACCCTTTAGACCAGTTTCGTCTTGGACTAGATTATTGCGTGTATTTTGTTATTGCAAGAGATTTATTGATCTCACTCAGAAAAAGGAAGTTGTTCATCACGATACCACCATCACTGCTGTTGAGCCCTTCGAAGCTGAAGATTGGCGGGTTAAGCGTTTGCAAAGTATTTACTTCGCGCAAGAGTTAAAAGCTCTCAATCAAAAGGAGTCAGTTCTCAGAAAGAGCTGCTTGTTGAAATTGGATCCATTCCTAAGCGAGCAGGGTGTGATACGGGTTGGGGGGCGGCTGGAGTGGTCCGCTCTATCCCATGCTGAGGAGCATCCCATCCCTCTTCCAAGATGCGAGATCACGAACCTTATAATACTTGATCTGCATTTCCGAAACCTGCATGGAGGGGTGCAGTTGATGCTGCAAGTCTTGCTGCGACCCAAGTATTGGGTCAGAGGAGCTGGAGCTCCGATCAAACGATGCATTCACGACTGTGTCAGGTGTACCCGTATGGGGGCAGTTGCGCTAACTCAGCTCATGGGTTCCTTACCTGCTTATAGGGTGAATTATTCTCGCCCATTTGCTCACAGCGGAGTTGATTTTGCTGGGCCCTATCTCATTCGTCCTTGGAAAGGCCGGGGGCAACAGACTCATAAGACTTATGTGTCGTTGTTCATATATATGGTCACAAAAGCAGTACACTTAGAATTAGTTGATGGTTATTCTGCTAACGACTTCTTCGCTGCGTTCGATCGCTTTGTGGCAAGAAGGGGCCTTCCAGCAGTCGTTTATTCGGATAATGGAACGAATTTCGTTGGCGCCGAAAAGGAATCACTCAACGCATTCAAAGATGCAATCCACGATCCAGTGGTTAAGGCCCACGCATCTAATAACGCAGTGCGTTGGGAGTTTATCCCACCTGGGGCGCCTGACTTCGGGGGTCTTTGGGAATCAGGGGGGTCAAGAGCGTAAAATTTCATGTACGACGGGTATTGGGATCAATGCTTCCTACAAAAGAGGAATTTTCTACGGTCCTTTGCAGGATCGAGGCCTGCCTGAATAGTCGACCAATAGGTCCGCTTCACGACGACATTGAGTCATTGGATGCTCTTACTCCTGGGCATTTCCTGATTGAGTCAGCGCTGGTGGCGGTGCCTACACCCTCGGTATTAGATATCGGAGAAAGTTGACTTCCTCGCGGGCAAATGGCTCAAAGAATTGTCGAGCACTTTTGGGAACGATGGTCTACTGATTATCTCCATTCGCTCCAGCAACGTTTTCGTTGGCATCTAAGGCAGCATAACGTCTCGCAGGGAGATGGAGTTTTACTGAATAACCCAAACCTGCCGCCGTCCAAATGGGAGATGGGTCGGGTTTTGGAATGCCATCCCGGCTCCGATGGTTTGATTCGCGTGATGACCCTAAAAACTGTCTCGGGGGTTTATAAAAGACCCATCTCGGAATTGTGTATTTTACCGACTCATTTGAGTCATGAGTCTGATGCTTGCGATTGAATGCTCAATCTCAATATAATTACCTAGTTCCTTAAGTTTATAAGTGCTATATCTTGCGTTTCGTTCATCCTGCACGAAGGATTGAACGAGGCGGGCGGAATGTTGCGGATGATTCCGCTATATTTGAAATTCGCAAGAGAGAAGGCGCCGAGAGAGAGGTTTGAACGCTTTGCTCGCTCGCACATCCGAGTTCAATGTTCTCTCTGGTCACCTGATCTCAAGAGATACGTTTGGAGGTGTGAAATTAGGAGTATGTGTGATGTAAGTCAGTCGCTTCGGTACGCTCGTTACGACACCAAGAAGTCCTACGCTTTTATGATTCTTTGAAGTGTTTTTCCCGCGGTTTTTCCATAAGTCGACCCAACTGATCAATTCGTTCGTTTTTCTCACCCTCTGGTGCAATCTGCGCGTCCGCTTATACGAAAACGTAGAATTTGTATATCTTCGCTACTTAATTGAGATTTCTTGTGCGGTTGTAACGTACGATCGTTCGACGATACTCGCGAGTGTATGTATGAGTGTGTGGAAGTGTGCTACTTGTAGACAATAGAACCGGTTTTTATGTACTTTTAAGGCCTTCAAGGCACTTATGTGAACCATTTTTCTCTCTTGTTAGGTGTCTGCTGTACAGCCTGATTCGAGATTGTGTTATTCAGTTTTTTCCTCTCTTTTTTTTGTCTAATATTAAAGGTTATTAAAGTTATATGTTCTGCCTTTTTCTTTCGATTCTTGTAATCAGGAAACGCACGATTCATCGAATACGTTCTTTTCTCAATCTATTTTCTTTTGAAATCTATTCGTGTTTAATTCGAAGAGGTGAAAGTTGGAAAGTTGATCCTCAAAAGAAGATGAAGGTTATTGTAAATGTTACGAAAAAATGTATTCATGTGGGAATTCAATTTCTCATGTTCTTCATTGGTATGATAATACTGAGAAATGTATAGCGAAAACTCTTCAATTTCCTTCAGTCTTTTTACCTACATTGATCACATGAACAGGAAAAATCAGTCACGTTGGTAAAAAAATTATTTTCGATTTGTCCTTTTACATAAACACTCTGGATAACAAAAGTGAACTTCCATTTCATAAATACTGTTGCAAAATCTGAGATTTTCGTTCATATCTCACAATATGAACTTCCACACAATCGCACAAAACACTGACGTTACCACAACACTGGGGTATTCTCGTACCCCACGCTCACTTCGCGTTGTTATCAGTTGCAATCAAAAGGCGAATTGACGCTTCTAGTTAAGTCTTCCCTCTCTTAGGACTCTGAACTGAATTATGGTCAGGATCCTGGGTCGATATTCAGCAATATCTACTTCATCTATAACTTTGGGAATGTCTTGGGGCACAAAAATACCCCAGTGTTGTGTTCCAGGGTGAACATAGACAATTCTCTTCCACGTGTTATGTAGGCTCGAGAATATATAGGATTGGAGGCGTCCTTTTTATGATTTATGATTCTCAGCACTATAAATAAGCAACTGAAAAATCTCACCCTCGGTTAATCGATTTTATTTTCGGATGAAAATACTACTCGTTGGAATGAAATTGTTTTGATTTCACAATTGAACAATTAAAATGATTCATAAATTAGGAATTCACAGTTTTGAAATCAAAATTGCATATGGAATCTATTATGAAATCAATTCAATCACTCAATATAAAAACAATTTCTTTTTATTTCATTTCTATTCGAATAGAAAGAATTGAGATCAATCGGAATCGATAAAGGACACACAATGATGTCACACCGAATCACAACACGATGTAATGTTTTGATTTCGCACAAAACGCGTAAAACTTCACGTGCACAACCTTTTTCGGAATGTTTAATTCACAACATCACAGCAATGAACCTAATCACACAATAGGATTTTCGCCAGAACAAAATAGTATCGATAGTCGAACTCATGAATATTATTTCCGCATGTAGCAAGGAACTTCAGGATGTTATATTGACAATCCATCATCAAAATGTTACCCAATGATTTTTTAGTGTTAATTGGGGATCAATGCAAATCAAATGTGAAATCAATGATATCGCAGTATTCTATTACTGTAAAAATATGCCCGGATAGCACAAATGATGAATTTGAATTCATAAAGATCTTCCAAAGATTTTTTATACAGTCCCCACTATGCGATCAAATATGAGTTGAATGTGAAATTGTTTTTTTAATCTATTTATTATACTTGTGTTTAAAGCACATGAATGGAAATTCCAATGACATGTCATTCAATTCTCTAGGCAACAAATTCAATTCCATCGCATTGAACTCAAAGAACTGGTTCTTGAATCTCCAATTTCAGCGTAAATTATTTTTCCATTACGTGAGTGTAAATTGCTTCCATTACATTCCATTACATTTGATCGCAAATTTGATCAAAAATTTCTAACAGTGTATAAAAATAGTGGTGAACGGTAAGTACCCCATTCCGCCCTGGGTTTCCCTCCTCAATTTGTTCACAATTGCCCAAATATCAATTTCATCAACGCCCCGACAAAATAATATGTAGTGACGAAGATATAGTGATTGACTTTATAAAGTGGAAATAGAAACTCACAAAATCACAAGTGAAAATGATTATAAAAATTCTTGATCTTTACTAAGCAGTACCAATAATCACCTGATCTTGATGAAATTCATACCAGATCTGAGTGGTACTCCTATAATAGTCTTACATAAGTTTGAGCCGAATCGGTTGAGGAGTGGTGGAAATTTTGTTTCTTTGAAATCGATGATTTGAGTGATTTTGTGAGGGTGATTTTTTTAGGGAAGTTTTCCTCGTTCTTGCAAAATTTCCTCATTTCAATACGGACGAGGGAGCTATGTGCCAATTGGCAGTTTTTTCATCGTGCAGATGTCATCAAAAGATTCAAATCAAGGGGTCATTGAAGAATTTGAAAAGCATGGAATTCCAAAATATAACTAACATAATTTGATTCGAATGATCATCATATGTCATTCACGAGAAACTTTGAACTGTGTCACCTGTGTCATGATTGACCTTGCATGTATCGAACTTTTCTCCTCCGAAAAAAAAAAATTCAGCGAATATCCAATCATTCCTGCATTACCCTCGAGGTAATCAATTCGTCCGCATGTAACTTTTGCTATACTCTGGATATCTGATCTTCAAAAGAAATCATATCGACCACAAAGCATCGAATTCCAGAACATAACCAAAGTAGTTCGATTTGAATGATTATCATATGTATCCATGAAAAACTTAACTGAAAACATCAGGAGCTACGTTGCATTGCCGTGAAAGCGATGAACACGATGATATATTTGTTGCTTCCACACTGGAGGGTAATTTCCCCGTCAATTAACCTCGCATTCATAACACCAAGATTCATACATTTTCCACACAAAACGTCAGATATGTTTCCCTCGAATTCGAAATTCGGAATACAAATCAACCAATCACCGCACGAATAAAAATGTGAAGAATCAGCTGTTCAGAATCGCATTCACATTCGATAATTTCGATAGGTTGGTCTTTTTATAATAGGATTGTGGCTGACATGAAGAGTTTATTTTGAACAAGACCACGGTACCAAAATTTGGGGAAAACTACAAAATTCCATGATTCAAAGCGTTTTTTGTGGTGGTGACAAATGTTGCAGATTAAGAGACCTCACATATTCCTCACCAAAATCTTCATCTCGATCAGGGGTCTTCTAATTATTTGACTTTGAACGATATTCCAACTCCCCAGTTGTCGGAAATTTGGAAGATCAACGAAATTCGATGGTTTCAGGTGCTTTTGTAACGGTAGCCATCGCTCATATATCCGATATCAAAATTTTCGTCTCTTCGGATTCTCCTCACCACGAGTGGAAATTCCATGCAATATTTCATCAAACAAATTTCAGATTCACCGGAGGAGAATTTCTACTCATGGCAAATCCGCTTGTGAGAAGGAGATGTTAGATTGCATGAAGAGGACATTTTGGTTCTTTGTAATTTGTGATGAATTCTCCTGGGATCCATGCACGAAGGCGCTTGGGTCATTGAGCGCCTCCACGACTCCTGTCGTGGATATTTATTTGTCACAGCGGGACCTGAAAGATATCGAGGGAGAACAAGTAACTTGCCCACGACAATTTTGAGGGGTCAAGGGAAAAGGAATGAGCTTAGGGAGAGGGGGTGGGTTGATTCTGATTCACTAAAATGATCAAACTCCAAATGGGGTTAACCACGTGCCAGAGCACGTATACATTTTCACAATCCATCAATGTTATTCAAAACAAGCGACTTCGTCGCGCATAGAAAAATACAAACAATTCTTTTGTTTATCAATTTGCTTTGGGGAACACAGGGACTAAGAAAAGAGTACGGAGGGCGCGGCCGCGAGGGAACATCTATAGACGGACTATGCCGTTTACATGAATCAAAACGAAGGGAACTAGAGGGCAACTGCGACCATACAATTCAATCGGGGGAGGACAACCACGGGCGAAGGGGGTGACTCGATGTCGAAATACGAAGGGTCAGGAAGGGAAAATGTGAAAAAAGAGGGACACGTGGAGGAGGCAACGTGAACAACACTACTATTACCACACAAAATCCCGCGAAGGGAACACCGCACGGGCGCTGAACACCGGTTGATTTCCTCAACAGAACGAGGAAGAAAATTCCAACTGAAATCAGGCCCCGATGGCACGACACACTCACCGTATCCAAAATTCGAGAGCGCGAGAAGATCCTGGAACGTCGCCGTGGCTCAGTTACACACGAAGTGACAGGCAACATGGCCACTTCCTTCTTCTTCACCCACGGGTGAGTTCACAAAATCATATACGAAACCCCGTCGGTGACTTTCCGTTGGAGCGCACTCTCGAGCTCGACTTGGGCGCTCGGGTGGTGGTGGCTTCTTACTACTCGTTGGGTGAGTGTGCGCATGTGCGTTTTGGAGATCTTCTGGGTGCGGGTGTTTATGTCCTTTTCTCTCCTTTGGTGGGGCCGGGAGAAGGGGTACAGCGTGGTCGGGTTGGTCTCTACCGTTGTTCCGCCGATCCAGGAACGGGGTGGCATCCTCGGAGACGACTCATCTTACTCTCTCTCTCTCTCTCTCTCTAGTCCAGGGTCGGAGAAAGATGGTGTTGTGCGCGAGGGATTTCCAGTCTCCTGGGAGTTGTCGATTTTGGAACGGCTGAGATGGCGTTGATATCGCCTCCTGACGATGAACCAATCCCACCAAGCATCCGTGGTATAGGTGGCGCTGCCTCCTTGGGGATGGGGAACCTCGACGAATAGAAGAAGGACAGGGATTAGAGGAGGACAGGAATAGCGAGGGAGAGGAGATGTGTTCCCGATTCTCGTGTAAGCGAGCGACAGCTGTGTTCTTACGAGTGAACTAACTCGTTATGAATGTTTACAATTACGATCGATAGGGATCGTGCGCGGTGCCATCCCGCGACTCTTTTTGTGATGATTTGTTACATCACAGTGAGAAGAAGCTTTGTGATCGTTTTGAGGGACTGAAAAATTTGTTTTTCTTCACAGCGTGTGCAAAATTCGGTTTTCCAAGCCCGTATTGCGTGCGCAAAGTGAGTGATTCCTACACGGCAGTCGGACCAGTGTGAGAATCACCGGCTTTGCGCACGCAACACAGGCTTGGAAAACCGAAGTTCCGCGCACCTTGTTGGGGAAAATAGTATGTGTAACTCGTGCGCATTGGTGATCCCCCCCTCGCGTGATTTGTCGCTCAACGCTCGTGCGGGAATCTCCAACTTTGTGCCCTTGTTACACAATGTACTATATCTTCAAAATGTCTTGAATGAAAACGTTTCTGACACCTCCAAAAACAAATTCGGTCCGGCCTGTGTCTGTTTGTCAACAAATGACCGAATTAAAATTCATTGTCATGATCCGATTGTTTTCATCATTTAGGGTTGATTCTCGTGTAGGTTACAGCTCACTTGGTTGGAATGATTCACGTGGAAGTAGAATAATATGGTGGAAATTTCGAGTAAGTCAAGTGTTAAGATTAATGATGTTGTTGATGATGATTTTAATAACAACAGCAACACGAATATTCTCAAGATTTCAAAGTGTTTTGAGAGTGAGGAAATGTAATAATCGCGTAGAATCTGTTGAAATGAGGAATTTTCCTCTAAGAATTGCTCAAAGGGTTTGAAATTCCCATGTAAAAGCTGTTTACCAATATCTGTCATATAACTGTGTTTTTTTCTTAACCAATATAAACTAGTTGATAACCAGTTAATTCCTCAAGGTTGCCGAAGATTGTTAATTGAACTTGGAAATTCCTCAAATGCTTCTTTGATTGCAGTTTTATAAGATCATCTCAGACCTCTCCCTAACAGCAAAATGCTGAGCAAATATCCAGCAGTTTATTGAAAACATACAACAACAGTTTGAAGCAATTTACCGGGATGTTGCGTAGATCTAGGATTTTAGCTTGAGGTGTTATCGTGTTGCTAGGAAGTTGCTCGGTTTCATGATACTCTTGGTCACATGCGTAGCAAATTTCCAACAAGTTTACGTGAACTTGATAAACAACGTAAGAGCAACGGTTGCACAGCAACTTTTGTTGTATGGGCTCTACCTTTTTAGAACTTTCGTTCAAAAACTGATCAAAAAGTTGTGGAGGGCTCCGCGTGTAAGTTGGTCTATTGATTTTGTGAAATAAATGATTTGACGTGGGAATTCAGAATGATCGATGAGGGGATGAAGATTAATCACCAATAACACTATCACATCTATGAACTTTTAACCCATACGGAACCACCCTTTGCAACGATAATATTTTGAGGTTATGACCGGACCAACTGGATGAAATCGCCACCTGGATTTTTGAGGGTTTTCTTGGTCACATTGTGAACCGGATTCCTAGGGGAGAATGTCCGAGTCAGAGGGATTTGGGTTATTCATTCGGAATATTTTGAAGAATGTAAATTGATTGGAAATTCGACACGAATTGAATTTCTCAAATGTACAATTCATCAGCAAGTTGAAATCAGGTATCCTGGAATTACATAAGGTGTCCGAATATTCAATCACAATATATTATGTAAGAACAGTTATCTCCTGGAAAGATGTGTTTTGTTACAGGTCTATATGATGACAGATTCTTAATCGGGAGCCCTAACCAATCATTAGTCTCCTCAATCCAATGAGCATGTATGTGAGAATTGAATCCCATAGTTTACCAAAATCTCAGAATGAAATAATACTCATTATCTATGCGGCGAAATATATGATATATTTCCATGAATGTAGGGTGAATTCCATCGTTTGACCCACATACAATAAAATATCCCCTTTTATATAAATATTCATTGACTTCCAACCATTTCATGGATAAAACAACATCATCAGGAGGAAATGATAAACATTCTTCGAAAGAACTGTAATTTTCGAAATCTTTGATTACTCTTTCCTTACAAGGCCCATATTCGCATTCATTCCGTGCTGATTTAGATGTCATGAAATGACATGCTGATGGGATTCGATTCTTTGTAGCTGATGTTAACGGGACATTCCTATGATTCTTACAATTTTTTGCATACGGAACAAGAGCACGATGCTCTGCCTCAATACGCATTCACCATAGCAGTACAAGAGGTCCTGATTTCAGTAATACATCAGGGTAATGGAGTAAGGAATGATGCGTGGGCTCCAATTTTTCATTAGGAAACTGCTTCATCCGTAATTTCAGACATGATATAATCAAATGTCTCATCATGTGATGGTTTCCAATTTCTATAGTTCTGCATAAAATGAGATCCGTCAATTGACGGAGCATCAAAAACCATTCCCATACAGGATCATCAGCAAGAATAACATCCCCTAATATTAGAGGTAAATATTTGACCAAAGTCATCAACGAAAGTGCGGTTAATCTTTCCCTTGCAGTGTTCACAATACTTTGAAGTTGACAGAATATAGAAATTACATACAATTTGAAATCCACTAAGGAAAAGAGGATTGTGAGTTATGTCAAGTGGATAATATTCCTCAGTTCAAATTGAGTATTCTTGGACTCGGTATGTGATAGTTTTGTTGGAAACTGATTCTTCTTGATACAAGAAGGATAGTATTTCGTGCAAGAAGAATGAACCGAAGAAGCCGAACTTTTTGCAGGGAACATATTATTTTTCAGAGTGCGGTAGCGAAAGTGTTTAAAAACTACGAAATGCCACGTTTTCAAGTATTATTGAAACGGTGACGAATGCCGGAGGTCGAGATCCCTCGTATATCTGGTATAGGAATCACCGTCTTGGTAGTAGCGTACATGGAATGTCAATTCCGAACAAGACTTGAACTCCCACGGTACTGAAAATTGGGAAAAACTACGAAATTCCATGATCTTAAGTGTTTCTTGCAATGGTAACAAATGTGGCAGATCGAGATCCCTTACACATAGCCGGGATCAAAATCTTCGGCCCGTTGAGCAATCTTCTATTGGGAGTACAAATTAGTCCGGTCCGGTTTGAAAAGATGACTCTCGCTCTCATAAATGTTCAATAGTCACAACCGATTTCAATTTTTTCAGAGAGGTTAGACACCTGTGAATGATATTCAGTTGATATCACTCCGAGTTCCTTCTAGAATCCCGATTTTTACTCAGTGAAGTATGTCAAATTTCGTTTTAACTGAGCAGCATTTGCGGGAGGTGCTAGTTTTCTGTTTTAATTGGGAAAAAAGTGCAGCTGAAGCCCATCGAATGCTTGTGGGAGTTTATGGTGACAATGCTCCAACTGATAAATCATTTCGGGAATGGTTTCGACTTTTGAGAATGGCAATTTCAGTGTCGAAGACAAGCCTCTCTCAGGACAACCACAAAAATTCGAAAACGAGGAATTGGACGCTTTACTCGACAAAGATCCGAGTCAAACGCGACAGGAGCTTGCGGAATCATTAGGAGTTACGCAGGAAGCAGTTTCCGTACGATTACAATCCATGGGCATGATTCAAAAGCAAGGCAATTGGGTGCCTTATGACTTAAAGCCTAGAGACATTGAACGGCGATTTCTCACTTGCGAGCAGCTGATTCAAAGACAACGGAGAAAGGGGTTCTGACATTGGATTGTGACAGGAGATGAGAAATGGATATTCTATGATAACCCTAAAAAGGAATTCGCTGTGGCAGCGAAATCTACTTTTGCTGGGTTCCTTTTGCCAGAGCAGCAGAAATTTTTCGCTGTGACAGCAAACTATTTGCTGTTCCAGCAATCTTGTTAGCTGCAACAGCGAATTTTTAGCTGTGGCAGCAAAAAATGTTTGCTTCTCCAGCAAAATTCGTTTGCTATTCTGTATATAATACTGAAAATTTGCTGGCGGAGCAAACATTTTTTGCTGCCACAGCTAAAAAATTGCTGTCGTAGCTAACACGATCGCTGTTATAGCAAATTTTTAGCTAGGTCAGCGAAAAATTTTGCCATTCTTCATATAATACCTCGATTTGCTGCGTCAGCAAATTTTTTCTCTCCTTATAAGAAAAGGAAACACTATGCTATGCCCGGTCAATCGTTGCCATCGACTTCAGCATCCACACCAAAGAGGAATATTCATGGTTCGAAGATCATGCTGTGTATCTGGTGGGACCAAAAGAGTGTTATATACTATGAGTTGCTAAAACCTGGTGATTCTATTACAAGTGATCGGTATAGGCTACAGTTGATTCGTTTGAGTCGTGCGTTACGAGAAAAACGTCCGGAATCCAAGGGAAGACATGAAAAAGTTATTCTTTTACACGATAACGCTCGGCCTCATGTCGCAAAAGTAGTGAAAAATTATCTGGAAACGTTGAAGTGGGATATTCTACCACACCCGCCGTACTCGCCGGACATTGCTCCTTCTGATTACTGGTTATTCCGATAGATGCAGCACGATTTAGCAAGCCACCGGTTCACTTCGTTCAAAGAAATCGAAAATTGGCTCCCAATTTGGATCGCCTCGAAAGACGAGACGTTTTTCCGTAACGGGATTCGAAAATTACCCGAAAGATGGGAAAAAGTGATAGCCAGCGATGGACAATACTTTGATGAATTTGATAATTCATGTTCTTGTGAAATAAACGCATCTTCAACTGTAAAAAAATGGACCGAATTAATTTATACTCCCAATAATTATTTGATTTCGAACGTCATTCCAACTTCCCCATTACCAAAAGTTCGGAAGATTCACGAAATTCGACGGTTTCACATACTTTTGTAATGGTAACGAATGTTGCAGATCAAGATCCCTCACATACCCGATATGAAAATCATCGTCTCGATCAAGGCACTTTAATCATTTGATTTCGAACGATATCTCGACTCCCTTGGTAGCGAAAATTCGCAAGAATTACGGAACACCGTGGTTTCAAGTAGATTCAGAATGGTGACGGATGTTGGAAATCGAGATTCCTTGCTTATACGGTATCAAAATCTCGATCTCCATCAGCGCTCTTCCAATTATTTGATCCCGAACGGTAGTTTTAATTATTCACGACGATTATTTCATTTCAACTCCCTCGTTACCGAAAATTCAGAAGAACCACGATATCCGTTGGTTTTACGTACTTTTATAACGATACCGAATGATGCAGATCGAGATCCTTCACAATCGAGATCCCTTGCATATCTGTGATCAGAATATTCGTCTTGATCAGGGCTCTCCTAAATATTCGATGTCAAACGATAATTCAACTCCTCCAATACCGAGAATTTGGAAGAACCACGAAATTCGATGTTTCTAGGTGTTTTCGTTCTGGCAACGAATGTTCTCGATCGCAATCCCTAACGTATTGGATAACAACGGTTCACGGACAGACAAAATCGTAGAAAGAGTGACTAATGAATCACCCCATAATTACAATCTTATCGTGCTGTTCGCAATGGGTTGAGCAATTCTAATTGGAAACTGGTTTGATCCCCAAGTTAAATATCATTCAATCAAGGTTGATAGTATGCTCACATAAGGAACGGATAGTTAAAATGACAATCATGATTGAAAGTATAAAATCTCCTCAAGTACCAACAAATCGTCAGACGTAATAGAAACGTGAAAAAAAATATAAATATTTTCATAATAAACGAATGTGATCAGAAAAATAGAAGATATGTAGTAAATTTTCACGCCCAAAAAAGGTCAATATCAAAGAAAGAGTATCTCTCTAATTTTGATGCAACTTTTCTTCTGATATATGGTACCCAAAATATTCCCCTCAATTTGAGAGGATTAGTTGTTATGGTGGAACAGTTTTCATTTGCTCGCAATACTCTCACACGTAGAGACATATTCTAAATTCAAAGGGTCGGTGCCGAATCAACGAAAAACCAAATCAACGAAAAAAAATTTACTAGTAGTATGAAGTTGTCATTTTGTTGCAGTATGAAATGAAATTAGTCATAGATTATTGATTGAATTAGACGAAAAGTCAAAAACATTGATTTGCTAACACAACCCCACGGTAAACTTAATTTCCCTTTGTTATATTTATGATGATGGTATGGTTATGTTTATGATAACAACAAACCGATTTTCGTTCTCTACAGACGTTTGAAACAGTTTGATTGTACCGATCGATTAGGAAGATCATTAATAATTTTATTAGAATGATGAATTACGTGTCTACTGTAATAAACGGGTGCAGTGAATAGGTTAACATAAAGAATTTCCGTTCAATTTAATCAATGATCTATGACTAATTTCATTTCATACTGCAACAAAATGACAACTTCATACTGCTAGTAAATTTTTTTTCGTTGTTTTGGTTTTTCGTTGATTCGGCACCGACCCAATTCAAAAAGAAAACAAAAAAGAAATATCTTTTCTGATTGAGAGGGGGTTTCCTTCTCATTCCTAGATCACTTGTTTCTTTGGTGTTTAGAATGTTCAAACGGTCCTGTCTTAGGTATATTTAACACGTGCATGATACATTCGGAATGTTCCATATTAATTCAATTGATATTCGATTGATGTACCGTCGTATATTCGATTACATTAGAGATGAACAGCATTTGAGACATTAATTTTGTTATGTGTACAATATGATTCTGTTGTATGTGAATAGAATGTCAGATAATGGAACGTCCATCGGCCGCATCAAATGTTCCACATCACAGTAGGTTTCAAAACCTATCAGACACGACCAACACGTTTGGTTTGGAATAAATTTTCGTTCTACTCCACTCTATGATTTCAAGAACAAATGTTGTTTACCATTATGCGTACAGATCGGGTCTTTTAGGCTCTGGGAATTACATATGCAGTCTCAATATTAATTCATACTCATTATTATCGACCTATTGTTTGTGACATTTATCCTTGCTCACAAGGCGTTGGGAAAAAATTATCACAGTTGTTCCAACGCGCAAGTGTAGCAGAAGTTGGAATAACAAACAAAGCGACGTGAACGTATAGTCCGGGTCTCCGAAGCTCAAGTAGTTAAAAAATTATATGAATAATTGAAACCAGAGAAATATTGTACGACGCTTGGCGCCTTTCAAGGTTTGAATATTTTCATCGAATTAGATGAAAATAGCTGATTCCATCCAAGAACTTCTCATGTTTCTGACATAACTGTAAGTTGAGGGAGTAAAACCACTTTAGAGGCCAGGAGGAGAAAAAAATTTGAGACATTCTTGTATCAAAAATACAATTGGGAACCAAAAACATTGTAGTACGAATTTCGAATTTTAAGAAAATATCGTCTCGTCTCGAATGCACCCCTGAACGGAGCATATTATTTTCATTCTGGATACAGTACATTAAAAATAAAATTTGTTTGGAACTGACAACATCGTTTAATCCATTTCCTAGAATTTTTTGGATCTTTAACATCTGAGTATTGCATGATTCGATTACCAATTCGTTTCAATACACGATTCAAACTTCAGCAACATAACGAAGAGACTGAATTTTGTGATCAGGAAATTGAGGTTTTGCTTGATTGGTGAGCTTATATGGTCACAGAACGATGAACACATCCGTGTCCTTGTTGCAGAAAAATCGGAAGTCAAGACATATTCTGGCTGCAAAAGGTAATGAAGTAGAATCCTTACCCTGTAATTTCAGCGCGGGTTCGACTGCAGAAACATAGAGGTGAGGATTGTTGTTTGATATTGGATAAGAAGAAAAACGTACAAACTGCGATCCAACAGTCGTTGCATCTGTTGCACACACCGCACGCATACGCACATCAACTCTTGCGCACGTACCAGGAACAATCTAGCTGAGCGGAGCACGACCTGGTTACACGACGTCGTGGGGACGATGGTAACGGGATGCGATAGTGTGGGTGGAAAAATGTAGACCCTCGCTGCCACTGACATAGCACACACTCTCTCCTTCACTCCTGATCAGCTGGAGACGCATGCTCGCGGTGTGGTGGGGTTGCTTGTCTCTAACAATTTATCTTCATCCCTCTTCCTCCATCGTATATCTGTGAGTATAACTATATAGCCGCATACATGAGTTCTCCTCGTCCGCTTGTCTCTCCATCGCACTTTTTCTTTCAGTAGAGCGCGCGACCCCGTGCTGAAAGCACGCATCTTCATTTCGGGAGGCTGTGTGCTCTATCTCCTCCTCCTCCTTCTCTGCTCCTTCTCCTCTTATCAACATTATCATCATCATCATCATCATCATCATCATCATCCTCATCATCATCCTCATCCTCACAGTTATCTTTTCTCTCAGCGAATATGAGGGATAACCTAAAGGAACAGAGAGAAGAGTGATGATATGATCCAGTGCGTGTTTATCAGTGTGATATTAATTCTTTCTCTTAATTTTCATCGTGTTGATCAAAATAAGTATACCATATATACAGATACTTATATGTTCATGTACTTGTTTATATGTACGTGGAGGAGGGAATTATATATTTATATGCACGTGTATATATCGTCTCTCTAATGAAGGTCTCTAGCGTGAGAATATGAGTGTTTTTTTCATGTGAACACATACGGTAGTGTGCGTGTGTGCGTTACAAGGAAACAATAATATTTCCTCTCCACGCGCAGGAACCCTTTTTTCCTTCCCCCAACTCCTCGTAATATTCCTTTTTCCCCTTTTCCCCTGTTTTTCATTCCCGTCCAATTGTTTTCCTCTTCTTCTCTCCTCCCGACAAGTTTACGTGATGGTTATTTTGGTGGCTAATACATCGGAAGTTTCCCAATAGATTTCCAATGAGCTGAAAGTGTTTTCTTTACGGGGAATATAAAAGTTGACATGAATTCTCTATGAGGAAGAAGATTTATTCGTACGTGTGGTTTTGGATGAAAAGTGCCGTTATAAATCACACATTGCACAAATGGAATACTTTGTTGTCGAACTTTCAATTATAACATGCTGAACTTCATATTCTGATTGATACCATTCTTCTTTGTTATTATGCTTTTCTTACGCGAAGAATACACAAAATTCATTTTGTATTGGGTTCTACCGTATTCTCTTTCTCATTCTCTTTCTTATCAAAGAATCGGAGATGAAATTTTGGATAGGGGGTCTTTTTGTCGAAAACGTTTTTCGCCGAATACACTGTAATTTGACAATCGATAGTCACCTCTAGAAATCACTAGGAGATTTCGTAGTGATCTCTAGAAATGACTAGCGATTGTCGAATTGAGTTTATTCGGCGAAACACTTTTTCGGCAAAAAAAAACCCTACCGAAATTTTGGTACGTTTATCAATTGCATTTTTGAAATACTATTCTATAACGGAACTTCTATCAGGATGGAAACAATTGTAAGAAAAACCATTTATGTTATTATGTATTCCCACTTACATGGCAACAGGTTTCTAAAGGGACTCGAACTGTATCTCTCGAACATGAGATGGTAACTGGAATTCTGAATTTTTCAATCACGGAATTTGAGCTTGACATTTGAGCTCAATATACTGCAACTTCAAGTGTTTCATTTCAATACACTCAGTGTTCCCTCTCGTCGTACACTCGTACACTCGTTTCGTGTGTTCACTTTTCAATCGTGTCATCACTGTTCAAACACTCTCCAGTGAATACTTATGAGAGGAAGAGCTCTGTCAATGTTATCATATTGGTATCTGAATGGTATCATTTTTCTCAGACCTCAAAAAAATCCTCTTACAGATTTCGTTTGCATAACATTCTGGCAATCTCTCATTTTTCTCTGGAATCGACGCATCTGATAACAATCTGATATCTTCATTTCAACCTTCTGTAAGGTCTATCTGACCTCTTGAACATATTTGGGAGATTTTTCAGAGCTCTTGATGATAACACATTGTTCACTGAGCTGAGAGAGTGTGAATATTATGTCAAGAAGTCACATTAAATGTTGTAGGTATAATAGAACATTTCATCGCATATTTATACGCTGTCAAGTATGCAGAAAGTGACTATGGGACTTGAATACTCTGC
The DNA here is from genome assembly GCA_018340375.1 of Gonatopus flavifemur. Lineage (NCBI taxonomy): Eukaryota > Metazoa > Arthropoda > Insecta > Hymenoptera > Dryinidae > Gonatopus > Gonatopus flavifemur. Next base: position 2,369,704 of record JAFFJZ010000013.1, read on the forward strand.
ACCGAGAAAATTTCATACCTGGATCTGTTGAGATTGACTAAATTTCGTTTGAATCAACTAAATTTCTGGTGGTGAAGTTTGAATCGTTCATAGAAACGAATTGAAAATTCAAACCCACAAAATCTGATGAAAGATTGTTATTTAACTCTTCAAATGAGGTCTTCAGGACTGGAAACGTTTGAGAACAGTACTGCAGAATCCTGGGTCTTGAACCGTTGAGTATTTCGGTATTCGATTCAATAGGCTTTTTAAACTTTAGCAACATCTAAATTCCTGTTGAACCCTTATCAGGGTGTCTATTCCCAGAAATTCCTCTTCCTCTCATTGATCAATTCCATTGAATCTCCATGACCGGTAGACACCCTGCTTATCCGCACAGATCGGGCCTTTTGAGCCCTGGGAATTACATATGCAATCTCAATATCAATTTATACTCATTATTATCGACCTATTGTTTGTGACATTCATCCTTGCTCACAATGCGTTGGGAAAAAATTATGACAGTTGTTCCAACCTGCAAGTGTAGCAGAAGTTGGAATAACAAACAAAGCGACATGAACGTATAGTTCGGGTCTCCGAAGCCCAAGTAGTTAGAAAATTATATGAATAATTGAAACCAGAGGAATATTGTACGGCGCTTGGTGCCTTTCAAGTTTTGAATATTTTCATTGAATTAGATGGAAATAGCTGATTCCATCCAAGAACTTCTCATGTTTTTGACATAACTGTAAGTTAAGGGGGCGGACCACTCTAAAGGCCGGGGAAAAAAGAAAATTTGGGGAATTTCTTCCAAAAAAACCTGAACATATTGAAAATTGGTGAAAAGTTCTATAATATATAAATATTGAAGTGAATTTGGCTGAATTCTTTCAAAGCTGTGAACAACAAAATGGCGGCTTCTCAGTATTTTTCTCAGGACATTTTTTTCCGTGGCCGGATAAATAACTCCCGCAAATTTGAAGATAAAAACATAAGCCGAGAAAATTCATATTTAATATGGTATCAACTACAGCAGCACGTAGGATGTTTTTTTTATCATGCACAGTTCAATTTTCATTACGACTTTTGAGCGAATTTCGGCTTTCGTTTTTTCGAATTTTCCTGAAAAACATGCGATTTTGGCGAAAATCAATTGGAAGAAGCACCTGTGTACAGCTGTACCTAATATCATATTCAATCAAAATGTTGTTGGTTTATGATTGTATTTTCAAATTTCCAGGAGTTATCTGTCTGGCCACGGAAAAAAAATGTCATGGGAGAAACACTGAGGAGCCGCCATTTTGTCGTTTATAGCTCTGAATAAATTCAAGAACACACTGCAATAGTTATATAATGAAGAACTTTTCGCCTGCTCGAAAAGCTTAAGTTTCTATGCCTGTTTACAGGGAGGAAAAGGACCGATTTCAGACCGATCATTCGGTAGGGGGTCTTTTTGCCGAAAACGGTTTTCGCCGAATACACTGTAGTTTGACAATCGATAGTCACATCTAGAAATCACTAGGACATTTCGTAGTGATCTCTAGAAATGACTAGCGATTGTCGAATTAAGTTTATTCGGCGAAAAGACCCCCTACCCGATCATTCCTCCCCTCATTTTCTCCTCTAGGGGAAAATTAACCGAGAGGTAAATTTTTTTTTTCCATTTATTGTATTTCACAGCTTGAATACAAGAGGTCTCCATCATACGATATTTGACCTACTTCTACATAACCGAGAGGTGAATAAAAACAGAAGAGAATGTTCGAAAATAAATTTATAAAAATAGAGGATGAAAAGTTAACGAATTCCCAATTTTGCCTTGTTGTTGATTTTTTAGTGCGAAATAAACACCGATTCACGTTATATAATTGAGGAAAGAATCCAAAAGATGCCTGGACTGAAGATAATGATGAGAATTCAGTACTTGTTTGTTGGATTCTCCTGTTTTTGTAATCACGTCAAAAATCTTGATTGGCATCGAATTCATCAACTAATCGCGCAGAGTTTCCATTTTGATTTGAGACCATGCTTCTCCAATACCGTTTATGTGTTCACTACCCATACAGTACCAGGACCCAGATAGAAAGTTTTCTTAAGAATGCCATCATAATAATGACATGCACATGGAACAAATACTCCGCCGAGGCAAGTCGGATAACTTTTTTTTTCAAAGAAAAAAAAGGAGATTTTTTCAGTGGATCTGTGGATAAATTCTAATTGTATACATCTTTGGCTTGAGATCTATACAAGAAAAGGATATTCAAATACACAGTTCTTTGTTATACAGCGAAATAAACACAGAATGGCAAATATCCGATTGGCCCCAAAATCGGGGGGTGAAGAGGACCCCAATTGATAAAAATGAGACGTATATTGATGGAAAACGAATTTACGCTTTGAAATTCTTTTTTGAACCCCAAATACGGTAAATAAATGAAAGAATTTTATTCCACGCACTTGTCACAAATCAACGGCTCTGCGTGACTTTTCTTGCCGGCACATTTTTCACAAGACCATCCTTTACATCCATTGCTCTGAATCCAATCTTTGTTAGGTGGATATACGAAGTTTTCAGAGCAAAAGATACCAGTACCAGTTTGGTGATGCACAATTGTTGCCTCTCCGACTCATATGACAAAAAAAACTCATGATCCATATCGTGATCCGAATCACTCCATACACTATTTGTGAGAGAATATGCATCATCATAACTCAGACAGGAGTTCCATGCTCGAAAATGATACGAAACTGGTTGATATCATGAAGAAATTCCCTTATTGGAAACCTACAGGATTCCCGATCGGAAATTCAGTCAGATTTGATCGGGTTGACCCGGCGTTTATTTAGGACCTGACGAGGTCCTGATTGGGTCCTAATTAAACGTCGGGTTAACCCGATTGAATTTCTAGTCGGGTTCATGCGCATTGACGGATCAAAAAGTTCACCGTTTCTCACTGCGTGTGCGATATCCATAACTGAATGCGGTTTAATTTTGATTAAAAAATGGAAAAAGTCAAGGTATGAATGCGTGATTCATAGGAATTATAACACGGAGAGAACAAATTTGCTGACGCAGCAAATCGAGGTATTATATATAGAATAGCAAAATTTTTTGCTGACCTTGCTAAAAATTTGCTATAACAGCAATCGTGTTAGCTACGACAGCAATTTTTTAGCTGTGGCAGCAAAAAATGTTTGCTCCGCCAGCAAATTTTCAGTATTATATACAGAAAAGCAAACAAATTTTGCTGGGATAGCAAACATTTTTTGCTGCCACAGCTAAATATTCGCTGTCGCAGCTAACAAGATTACTGGAGCAGCAAATAGTTTGCTGTCACAGCAAAAAATTTGCTGCTCTGGCAAAAGGAACCCAGCAAAAGTAGATTTCGCTCCCACAGCGAATTCCTTTTTCTCCGTGAATAGTTGGAGAGCACAGAATATGCGAACCGAATTTTCATAGGGATGGCTATGATTCTCCTACACCAGTTTGTTGATAGAATGAATACACATTGGTTTGGAATATCAGATTCAAAGTTGGTTCGTCACAGTCTGGATATCCAGAGACTTGGAATGAATTTGGTCACAACCGTATTTACAAGTAGAAAGACCCGGAGTATACATGTGGATCTCCAAGGCTGAATCGAAGTGCAGCCCTATCAGACTCTCCCACTTTTGAAGTTTCTTATTGTCACCATTGGAACTAATCCGCAGTATAACGCTGATGATTTTGCTGGGCTGCTTAAAATTTATCCCTAACAGCACATGAAGTGTCAGTCTCATGGGAGGAACGTATTTTTGGAAACATAGGAACATGCCATACATGTGTGAGATCGTGCCGTTCATATTCTAGGCACATTTATGCAAATAGAAATGTCTGCCCAAATGACCCGGATTCAAGAATATGGGAGGCATGTTCTGTTGGTCATCTCATACGCATCCAGTTTTTGTGTTACAGAAGAGGTTATTCCTGTCAACATATTCAAGATATCCAATGCAGCATTAGAAGCATAATTTAATCACAATTTTTTCCAAAAGAAGAATAATTGTTGATTAGCTTCGCTCATGTTGCATAAAACATCTTCCAAAAATGTTTTGGGACTGCATTACCTCTAAAATTGTTCCGGCTCATAATAACTGACAAAAAACACTTCACGGCACTATAATTGGAGTTTCATGAATATTGGTTGTAAGTTTGCCACATAACAATCGATTTCCAACTTCATCGCTAGAAATAAGCGGCACCTTACTGTAGATCAAATCTCAAAATTTCCTATCGCATGATCATACAACTATGTTCCGTAAATGGACACTGTATCTCCGTGATGTGGATATGTATCCGATAATATAATTTTCACAATATTGCTACATGATATGGAATGATATGGAATGATACATGCCAGGAGTATGTTGTTTAGAATATTCCGTTTTCCATGAAATCATGCATTTCTCACATGCCGAATACATGTTTGACATATTATGTGCTGTACAGGATCTATCGCTCAGTCAACCAATCAAATTAGGAGGAATAGCTCACCGACACAACTAGCGTTATCCATCGGTTCAATGTTTTTGGCTACAATAAGAATACCTAGTTTGCTATAGTTCAATCAGACAGTCGGTTAGAGCTGCTCTCAAAAGCCGTGTTGGCGCCACCCTGGAACCGGCAATGTGGACAGTCATGGCCGGCTCGAAGGCTATTACCACTCGATCCAAACAATTTGTAGGCACCTCAGTATAGCATAGTATATTGCATGATTATTTCCGTGCGCCACTAATTTCGGGCACTCCGCGCCGCCTCAGAGCCGGCACTGTGGATAATCAGGGCCAACTCGAAGGATGTTACCGCCCAGTGTGAGAATCTTGCCGGAAGGGGGTCTTTTGGCCGAATGGACATGATTTGAGAAACACTAATCGTTCCCTAGTATTCTCTGAATGTTGATTTGGTCAAAAGACCCCCTACCAGAATCTTGTAGACATCTCAGTATGGTAAAACATGTTGCATAAGCATTTTCTTGCGCCTCTAGTTTCCGGCACTCCTCGGTTTTGGGCGGCCCCAAATTTTGGGCACTCGTCACGTGCCGCGCCATCCTAGAGATATTTGCGCGTGAAATTCATTATTTCTCACTGAGATGCATGAAATAGTATTGGATCCCATTGACGCTCCATGAATAACCATATTTCCACACAAAACCACAAGTTCCCAATGAAATAATGAAAATTCTAAGAGAGTTCTATATGAATACATTGTATTCATCATCAACTCTTTCAAACTGTTGTGCTATCTGGGTAATATGTGCTCATATCTTCTTCACGTATTCCCTTGAAGAACAATTCTTCTCCTTCGGAGAAATCCCAAGAATTCCATATATTTTGTTAATTTCCTTTTCGATTCCCAAAACTCATCTGTCCGGAATCCCTGCTGAAATCGGATAAAAAACATTCATTCACGTCCTATTATATTCGCCCGTGAATTACAAATGTTTGCAAGAGCAATTAATATTGACCTGTATATTGGTCTGGTTTTTTTTCATATCAAATCGATCTGAAAATTGGGACCGCTGGGCGTGAACTGCTGTTTAGAGTGGATATACCGTAATGCTACGGTTGGTTAGGTAGGTGGGATGTTAGGCTTCAGATATTCTGGTATAGGTAGGTAGGTAGGTTCGATTCTGCTAATTAGGTATCCTAATTAGGAATTTGGGTGAGAATTAATTTTTTTCGCCAATTGTCTGCAAATGTTTTTGTTTTATATTTTTCATTAGCTTTTTTAGCAACCGATTATCTTATTCGAAACCTTGCATTCCCGGAAGCGAAAATGATTCGATAAAGCTGCTTCGTGCTATCTCAAAATCAGTCTGCAATTCCAGTTGCAGGCATGCTAATTTTCGAATTAAATAGGTCCTCCAAAACTATCGAAAATATCATTCAGAAAAACAGATTCATACCATCCAGATATTGCTGGTTGTGTTCACATTGGAACGGATCGAAAATATTTTCGATACGTTTCAATTCACTACTCCATGGAAAGAAATCGACTTTGAACGTACTCGAAAAATCTCGAATGCGTTTGAGTCTGGCAGTTCCAGCGAGGAATCTGAATCAGTTGACTCAATTCTTGATCATTCATATTTTGCCAATAATTTTGAACTTCTGGAATGGAATCTTCTCGAATATTCCAGAAGAAACGTATTCTCATAGTTGTTTGATACTTTTTTCTCTGGTTGAACTATAAATACACGTTTGTATGGATTGGAAATAGAATACTTGGTTTCCATATCATTTCGTGAGCGTTCTAAAGTTTTACTACACCATGTGTAAGCAATATCCCCAAAACGTGTTGTCCAGCATAATGAATGGATGTTTTTAAGACATTTGAAAACGTGCTTGTGATGACCAAAATGTGTGTGACTATCAACTCGCTTCTAAAGCGTTTTAAGAACTTCCGGTGCTGTTTGGGCAACGTTTATATATTGTTTCCCACTAGCGTACGTTTTTCGTACTATTTATTCATTTTTCATTATTCATTATTCATCCTACGAGAAGAGGACTTGGTTTACAATCATACTTTAACACACTCACACTTAAAACTCATACAGCACCTAACCGAACTATACATTAGGAATGGGCGACGCGCACGAACACCGATGTGCCCTCACAAATGACTTAATTATCAACAGAAAACTTTTCATATAACCAATCAAATTAACAGAAACACCGGTGTCCGCAAACCCCACCCATCGCCATACTTATCATAAAACTCTATAAAAATAAATTCTGTACATCATAACGTATATTCTCATATCTTTTTATTATTTACCAGTATTTACAGCTGTACCTCTACCCCTCACTCAAAACTATTAGTCTTTCATTTGATCATCATAATTTGCTCGCACTCATGACTATATTTTCTACCTCACTTTTTTTCTCCTCATGTATTATATTACCCTTATCTAGCTCTTCAAATTTCTTGCCCATAATCTTCTCCTTCCAAAAGTTCATTGAAATATGTAACTTTTCATTGTACAATGTATCATTCAATAACTCTTCAATTATTTCTCCATTAATTTTTCCCCATACCTTCAAAGTCTCACCTATGTCCCCACATTCTACATATTACTCAATTTCTTCTTCCTCCTTCCCACAGAATTCACGTTTCTTTTCATTTACACTCAACCAATATCTATTTGCAGTCTCCATATCACCACATCTGATTTTGCATAACAACCTAACACCCTGACCCTTATCTTCTAAATCCCTACCACATAAACACCTTGGGTGACTTTCAAATTTTATCAACTTATATTCAACGTTGTATCTTGCCAACTCAATTTTACCATCTTCCTCCTACATTCTAATTTCGGTTTTCCCATTTCTAATTCCTTTGTTTGCATCTAATCCTCGTCTATCTGATCCTTTCTACTCCTACTACCCTCAGCTCGTTTCTATTATAACATTTTTCCCTTTCCTCATTATATCTCCCACATAGCACACAATGTCTCAGCAATATTCCCAGAATATTACAAATGTCTCATTTGAAATATTCCTTTTGAAATATTTCTACGATTTTATATGAATATTGTGTGTACAATATTTGGTATAACATATTCTGACAAACTTCCAGTTGAAACATTGTATATTTGATATTTTGCAATGTTTTCAGGATGTATGATGAGGAATGTGTAAACTTCGTCGCAAATGAAATATTGTCAGAATATTCTAACAGTGATATCCTTCATTTAACCCATTAATGTCCATTTCGAAACTGCTTGGCCTACGGAAAAAGTAACTATTGGAAATAGGATATCTAGTTGGAGGATGAACATTCGCATGAAAAAAAATGTTCACAACTCGTTTGAACAATTATTGTTTGAACAATTTGTTGGAAATATCAATTTACGTGAACGAAAATCCCGGAATTGTATTTTACAAAAAATTTCATGCAAAAAACGATGGTTAGGAAAATTTTCAGCCATCGCCATTCTTGTAAATGAGAATTGAAAACAGTTTTGAATTCTTCATACACACGGAAAAAAATGACCATGTAAGAATTACATGAAAAGTGAGGTTATAATTACGGTGTGGATTTCAAGTAGAATTTACTCCAGAGTCCTGTTGGATTTACATTGTTATCATCCCTGTGCGAAAAGACCAATGGAAACCGATAGGCCAAATCCTATTGGAATCCATGATTTCCTATCAGTGTCAATAGTGGCTAGTGTCACAGGACTTAAGGGTTTCTATAAGATTCTATGGGGAATCCGATGTTCTATGGGTTTCTATCGGTATGATCAGCAAAACCTGATAAATACTGATAGGAATAAAACATCCTATCAGTTTCAATAGTGGCTAGTGTCACAGCATCTATGGAAAATATGGGAATCTATTGGACTTTTCAGAGAGGGATGGTTACCATGACAACACGCCTGCCGTTCACTTCAGAAGCAATGTACACATAACATTGGTCCCAATGTGAATTTTACTCCAATTGCATGCACTTCAGCAGTTATGTCAAAATAACAACAACCAATGCAAAATCCACACGTCATTCTTTCCCGTGCGGGTTGGTGCCTACGGTGAAACTGCTCGGCTCACGGAAGAAGTAATTATTGGAAATAGGATATCTAGTTGGAAGATGAATATCCGCAGAAAAAAATTTCTTCTACAATTTGTTTCAACAATTATTTTTCAAACAATTTATGGGAAACATCAATTCACGTTGACGAAAATTGCGGAAGAATATTCTCCGAAAAACTTCATGTAAGAATCGGTGGTTCGAGAGATTTTTGTGATCGCGATTGTTGTGAATAAAAAGTATACAAAATTTCGAATCCTTCATCACCGTTTGCGCCCACAGAGAAAGTTCTTAGTTCATGGGAAGAGTAACTAGTTGAATCAGGATATTTCACTGGATGGAGGAATTGATTGAACGAGGAAATATCATATGATACGAGAAGATCAAAATATGAGTGATTGTGGTGAGAATAATTTTCAGTGAAAAAAGGGCAGAATCTAATTTTTGATGTATAACAATTGCGACGGCTAAAAATTTTCTGAGCTACCGATTTTTGCATGAAACTTCCTGTAGAATGCGGTTCCGGGGTTCTCATTCACGTTAATTGATATTTTCAACAAATTGTTGAAACAATAATTGGTTAAACAAACTGTAAACAATTTTTTTTAATGCGGATGTTCATTCTCCAACCAGATATCCTATTCCCAATAATTACTCTTTCTGTGGGTCGAGCAGTTTTGCCATGGACACCAACGGGTATGAAGAATTCGAAATTGAGCGTCCGGATGCAACAACCGGTCGCGCGCTCGACCAAGCTGCAAGATTCAACGTCAAAATAAAAAATCCGAATTTCGAAAAACAAAAAATACCAGATGATAGGTCTTGAAACATCAACCCTACTCATCGTTAAAGATTTTTTTCTATGATCAACAATTCCTTAGTGAAAAAATAATAACTGCAAATATTTTTGGTCTGAGAATCGATGTTTTTCAATGTTAAACTTGCTCTGACTTTTGTATTTTTCAACATTTTGGAACGAATCTTATCAATTCTTGTCCGTGAGACTTGGCGAAAGGCGATGATGTTGGAACACTTCGTAAAAAATCATTGTAAATTAGTAATTTTCTGATCCAAAGTGGAAATCATGTTTTCCAAGCTTCTTATTAAAAAAGTGATGAACGAAGTTTAGGCAGGAGAAGACTTCCAACAACAAAATTGTTCACTAGTGTATGGACTAACTTTCTGGAAAATTTCAGATCGATTAAGCTATTGGTTTGGAAAATACAGCTATTTATTTATAAGCGTGCAACTTATATTCTTCGTTATTTCTACATAGTTCTCGGGTTAAACGTACGAGGCTGTGTGAAACATAAGTCCACTCAATTTCCCAACGTAGTTTCATGTTTTTTGTGTCAGAGAATCCAAATATCGAACTATTTTTGCGAGATTCATGATAGATTCTTTATTATAAACAAATGGTTTGAGACTATATTATAAAAAAGCGTTTGGTATTTGAGAAAAATTGGATAGACAAACAAGTTTCCCTGCTTCGCTTGAGGAATAAATTATGTATCAAGCATGTTTACAGTACTAAGATTATTTATTTACGTAATCAATTGAAATTATATCCAAAAGATTGAATTCGTGTTTTTTTTTTCTTTTCAATATAATGGATTTATGTCGGTGTCGAATACTTCAATTTCCTCATGAGGGAACATTGAGTAAGACATCTTTCATACAAGATCTATTCCTTATTTTTCTAATGTATCATCAAGGATAACAGGTCGCATCAATGAACAACGGTAAACATTTTTGAAAAAGTCATATTCTTATTCACAGGACTCAATGAATATTAGGTATTGAAGTTTGTTTCCACCATTTTATTTCAGGGTATAAATCATGAACTTTTTGAACGAAATATGTGACTTCATATAGCTTCCTATAGCTTTCAAATAGAACAATATATCACAGTAGAAGAATTGCAATTCCCTTCTCGAATATTTGGAACTTATTTTTACTTCCTTCGTCACTTTTCCGGAACATTTTCTTTTGACTTTTGGATTATGCCAGTTTTGTCTATAGTTTCTATCGATGATTTGTTGAATAAATCATTAAAAAACTTTTGCCCATTCACGCTCAAATACTTTGTCAACGACTGGACATCGTTCAATTTTTGTTGACTCATTCCGACTGGATCAACTAATGGTCTATTCAACAAATCATCGGAAACAATATCTGATTTCACAATATGACTTTTCGGTTTGCCATTATAGTCATAAAACAACTCAATTTGTTTATTTGGGGCATATATCATTTTTACCGCATCTCTGATGTGCAAATCTGTCGGTTTCTTAATTCCGTCTAACACAGTTTCAAAATCTTTAACCGTACACGTAGAATCTTTCATCATTTTGAATCGGGGGTTTCTCGCATTTTGAATTATTTCATAATATTCTTCGTCGGTTTCTATCGTCTTTTTTTTTTTCTTTTTTTGTCTATACATTCCAAAATTCCGGTCACATGAACAATAAAAATGCCCGCGTACAGAAAATAAATGTTGGATCTCAATTTGTAATTTTTCAGACAATGAACACAAAAAATACATGGATAAATCATTTTTATTCTGGCCCCCACAACCATCAGAGAGTAGATGAATTTTGTTGTAATAAGCGATTTCCAGTTCGCGACAAATTGTATCATAAACTAGATTGCATACCGTATTTGCTCCTTCTTTGTACTTGCCTTCAATAAAAAAATACATGTAACTATTTTTTTGATCTCCGAAAGTATTAACATTGAAAACGTTCAACCATATGAGTCTCCGATAAAACTGATCTGAGACCGGAATTTTCGGAAGAAGTAAATTCTGGCCAAAATCAAATTCCAGACATAAAACCTGTTTCTCTTTGAGCATAGACTTCTTCAACACTTTGTATTGTTCTACGAGTTCTTTATGTTTCATTAAATCTTCATTATTTCCATCATTTTTATGTTCGAAACAGAAGTTGCAGACGTCAGTACATGGCTCTGAAAACGTAGAATTCAAGTTGTGATTGAAATACATTTCATGTAAGTTGACTCACTCAAGGGAACGTTGGAATCGCCTGTTTTACTAGCATAATATTCCAGAAACAAACTGTACAATTTTTAGTTAATGTTGGATCAGGGTTATCAAAATACTGCAACGAGAAATCTTCACGCTTATAATGGGACTGAGAGTGTGGTATAGATGAAGAATGCTCTCGAATCATTTTTTTCACGTCAATAGTCAATCGAATTGAACTCTCCTTGCTTCCTTTACCTCGGTTATCTCCCAGAGACTCATTATTTTTCATTTTGTTTTGGATTCCAGCAAGTCTAGATTTATGAATCTTCAACAAAGAACATAAATAGCTTCGACACACTCACAGATGAGTTGTTTGATCATGAAAAAAATATTCCCAACAGATGATTTCGTTATTTTTCCCTCCGCAGGAGTTTTCAGTTTTCATTAACATCATTCCACGCAGTAAACAATTTTGAGCTGTATATTCGCCAGTTGATTCCCAGAATACGTGAAACAAGTCTTTTTGTTGCGAGATCTCAATTTTTTGGTAACATTCGTTACTGCAGCAAGATGTCACGCTTTCGAATTCTTTTGCAGCGACAGTTTTGTTGAAACGGGATACATACTCATTTCTCTAAGATTACAAACAAATTTTTATTGCAAGGATTTCTAGGAAAGGAATATCTATGTTTTGAAAATATCAATCCTGAAAGAAATCTCGGTTCTACATTAATATAACTTACCTTGTTTCTCGCAATTTTTTTTCTCATTTCGTTTCTCATTACTCTCACTTCTGGTTCGTTTTCTTGTAGTGGTCGAAGCTTCCGTAACTGACATTTTTCAGGATTAAAAGCGAGAGGTTATATATGTACGAAGGAACCCTACAATATGCATACGTATTGTTTTTCGGCTTTCTTTTGTTAACAGACAAATGTAAACTGTGACGTTGGCTGATCAGTCGAAATATTCTCCAGGGGGCATCGACTCGATTATGAAATTTTTGAGAGTATGTTCAGCGCCGCCGTACGGGTAACCATCAAAGTATTTTGGATGTATTCACTAACGAAACGTTTCGTACTGTAAACATGCTTGATACATAATTTATTCCTCAAGCGAAGCGGGGAAACTTGTTTGTCTATGCAATTTTTCCCAAATACCAAACGCTTTTTTATAATATAGTCTCAAACCATTTGTTTATAATAAAGAACCTATCATGAATCTTGCAAAAATAGTTCGATATTTGGATTCTCTGACACAAAAAACATAAAACTACGTTGGGAAATTGAGTGGACTTATGTTTCACACAGCCTCGTACGTTTAATCCGAGAACTATGTAGAAATAACGAAGAATATAAGCTGCGCGCTTATAAATAAATAGCTGTATTTTCCAAACCAACAGCTTAATCGATCCGAAATTTTCCAGAAAGTTAGTCCATACACTAGTGAACAATTTTGTCACTGGAAGTTTTCTCCTGCTTAAACTTTGTTCATCACTTTTCGATTAGGAAGCTTGAAAAATATGATTTTCACTTTGGATCAAAAAATTAATAATTTACAATAATTTCTTACAAAGTGTTTCAACATCATCGCCTTTCGCCAAGTCTCACGGACAAGAATTGATGAGATTCGTTCCAAAATGTTGAAAAATACAAAAGTTAGAGCAAGTTTGACATTGAAAAACATCGATTCTCATACCAAAAAAATTTGCAGTTATTATTTTCTTACTAAGGAATTATTGGTCATAGAAAAAGATCGGTATTCTTGTCGTATGCGGTCTACCGGAGACTGGTGGTCTACCAGAGTAGATCGCATACTGCCCCACATAAGGTCGCAGTATGCGGTCTACTGCGGTAGACCGCAAGGTGCTCACTATATGTTTCTTGTATGAGGTCTACCCTAAGTAGAGTGCATACGACAATGGTGACGGTTGCAGTATGGGGTCTACCTGGGCAGACCGCAAGGTGCTTCCGTAACGACTGTTATATGGGGTCTACCGTGAGAAAGCGGCGAAGCATAGGAAGAGAAGCAGGCAAGTAGTACAGAAAACGGACTGCAGGAACTAAAATGAAAAAAGTGAAGGAAAAAGCACAAGTAAACGGAGTAGTAAATGCGGTAACTGAGAAGTGAGCGTGGAAAGCAAAGGAAAGAAATAATAATGATAGTCATGCACCGTGATCGTTCAACACCATTCATTGTTTGTGATCACGTGCGAGAGAGCTGCTTGAGAATGTGCTCATTACAGAGGGAGTACAAAGCAAATGAACGACGGCATGAGGGAAACCTTAATCGCATGAAACAAACATTAACTGCGTGACCAAGTCATTAACTGCATGTGCAAATTACCAATTTTACGAGCAGACTGTCAATTGCATGTACAAATCATTGATTCAACGAGGAAACTATTAATTGCACGTTCAAATCATTAATTCCATGTGCGCAGCATTTGCAGCGTGGATAAATCAAAGAATATATAAGGGAATAAACAATTGCATAACTGAATTCACGATTCCGTGAACAAACTTAGGAGCCCATGATCAATGTATACCTTTGACCAGCAGCCCATTTGCTGAGAATTGATTGGCATACAGTACACAGGGATTTTGGTGTCCATGGATCGATAACACTGTGCTACAGAAAAGAAAAAATTAGAGGCCCTTTTCGAATGACCTAGTGTAGGTTGTTGGTCTGGTTGGATGCAACACAAAACCATGTTTGAAAAGTTTTTTACACCCTCAAATTTTCAAGTTATGGTCAAAAAACTGATTTTGGGTGATTTTGTACATTTGAAAATTTCTAACTCGGCCATTTTTTGGCCAATTGCAAAATTCCAAACGGTCTCTAGAAGGGGAATGTTGACACTCTCGATAAATATATATGGTACCGAGTATTGAACAGAACTCAATGGACATTTTCCCTCAAGAAGTTGAAATTTCCACCTGTTTTTTTCATTTTTTCTATTTCAAAAGCATTTTTTTGCAACTATACTTCAGGAACCAATGGTTGATCATATATAGTATCAAAGTGTGTTCAATTTTGTGTGAAATGAGTCGTTGTTCATTGAAATTGATCCAGAATTGTCAGAGATATAGAACTTTTTCCAAAAAAGGAACTTTCGGTCCTATACGGAAATTGACGTGGAGCTCAATTATTAATATTCTATGTATCATATGACATATTATGATATCGAAAATGATGTTGACTTGTTCTATCATTACTCTGAGGAAAGAGTATAGGCCAAATAGATAGGACTCAGCCTAATATGAGCTTATTGCGTGGGTGTTGAATGAACAATCAAGCCCTATTGTTATTCCGACTAAAAATTCTCTCTCGACAGATTTACGGATGAAATATTATGCTCAACATTACTGGGAAAAGTATATCACCGAAGGCACGGACATAGCACATGAGAGGAAGATGTACTATGTCAGCTTAATTTATCATGAAAAATATTGAAAAGAGCATCGATCTCAGCACTAACAAACATTATCATGGTATTTTGTAGCTAACTTCATGTTTATCTCCACCTTGGCGTGGTATGGTTCATCGTTAGAATTTTTTCATAGTAATTTTGAACAATATTTTCTCCGTGTATACTTGAAGTAGTAAAATACCGCGAAACATACATGAGTGAGTCTTAACAAAACTCCATTTGTTAATGGCGTTTGTTTTCGTTAAAAATATTGGTCTGAATCTTTAGTATCGGTACGCTTTGAAAATCGTATGACAAACTAATCCGGTATGTGTGATAGGTCTGATCAGTTTTGCTTCGTCTGTGGCTCATTCATGACAGGCAACATCGTATAGAGTTGAGAAACAATAAATACGTGATTGAAGCATTCCAACTTCTTTTCAACCGTTCTTACAACGCAGGCTTGTGGTATGAACCTCAATGTTCTTGTACAAGGTGCGCTTTAGCACTCAAGAAGTGGAAATCTGGCAAATCCGATAAACATCGTTTGCCCCTTTCAATTCCCATGGTTTGGCATCGTCAAATTTATCATACGCCTGAAGATTGCTACTTCTGCCAAACAGATGTCAGGGGTCATCACTACAAAACCCGGGACCGTGTGAAATATGCCAAGGTTTTGACTGTATCGAAACCGGTCCCAAAAGAACATCAAGATAAGCGAATTATAACAGAAGAAGTTGAAGATCGTGATGAATCCAGTGATGGAAATTCCCATGACAGAGGGAATGACGAACCATTTGTGCCAGCCAAAGCAATATCGATGGAACGGCATTTAGTGTCAAACGTAAGTTTTCAAGATCTCGTGCGCGATTTGGGACTTTCATCGAGACAAACAGGGATTTTGGGGTCTCGATTGAAACAGTGGAATCTTGTAGAAAATGATTTCAAAGTTACGTTTGCAAGGGATAAGAACCTGACGTCGTTTGAACAAATTTTCAAAACTTTGTTGACAACAAGCTCGTATATTGTACAGATGTAGATGAGTTGTTCTTGTGTTCTAATCACGAGCACCGACTCCAGGATTGGCGGTTATTTTCAGATGGTTCAAGTAGAAGTGAGTATTTTCCCAGACAACACAACAGTCTGAGATGTTCATAATAAATATCTTTGGGACTATGAGAATTCATAGAAAGTTGTTCATGAATACATCAAAGACTGTTGTGTTGTCCGGGTTACTAATCACATGTATAATATGAAAAAAAATGATTATTTTTGAATTAACGCGTAATTTATAATATCTCAGGTTTGAAAGCAGTATTATTACACAATGAGAATCAGCTGCCCTCAGTCCCTGTATCAGTAGCATACGCTACCGATATGAAAGGAACGTATAATACATTGAAAAAGATTTTGCATTCAATCAATCCAATACCACAAACATCAGTGGCAGATTGTCTCTGATTCGAAAGTTCTAACTATTTTATTTGGAATGCAAGGAGGCTACACTAAATTCCCCTGTTATATTTTTGAGTGGGATAGTCGTGCAAAAGATCATGACAAACGTAGTATCTGGCCACCAAGGAAATCTTTCCACATAGGCAAAAAAAATGTTGTCAATACTCCACTGGTACAGACTGATAAAACTATTTTGCCCCCATTACACTTGAAATTGGGCTACATGAAGCAGTTCGTGAAACGACTTGACCAGGACAGTGAAGCTTTTTTACATTTGGAATCAGTTTTCCCCAAACTCAGTGACGCAAAAATCAAAGAAGGTATGTGACATGAATGTTGTTTCTTCAACTCTGAATAATAAATACATTACACGATGAGGGGGGAAAATGCGCTATTTTCGATGGAAGTATTACAGAAAAAAAACCATCGAAACGTATTTGAATGTTTTGATGATTTCCAGGTGTTTTGGTGGGACCGCGTATCCGGAAAATTATGAAAGATGAAAATTTTGTGAAAAAATTGAATGCAGTAGAGAAAAGAGCATGGATAGGTTTTATTCCTTTGTGTGACAACTTCCTAGGGAACAGAAGAAGTGCCGACTACGTCAAGATAGTCGATGAATTTCTGGCAGCATATGGAAGAATAGGATGCAACATGTCCATGAAAATTCATTTTTTACATTCCCACCTGGAATTTTCTCCGAGAAATCTGGGTCAATTTAGTAACGAACAAGGTGAACGGTTTCAATAGGAGATTTCCAGTATTGAAAAACGTTTCCAAGGAAAAAGCTCAGTTAGAATGTTAGCTAGTTATTGTTGGTAGCTTCAACGTGACACTCAAGACTCATTCTTGAAACGTAGGAGATCAAGTGAACATTTTTAACCATGGTAAAAATTCAAATAAACATATCACGTAAACTTATGTATGTACACGTTCTTAATGAATCTGTGTGAGATTTCATATCATAGAATACCATATCTCATAATAAAACATCATTTTCGGTACCATAATACGCCATATGTTTCATAGAATATATATAATCAAACTCCACATCAATTTCCGTATGGGACCAAAATTTCTTTTTTTGGAAAAAGTTCTATATCCCCGACAATTCTCGATCGATTTCAATGAACAACGACCCATTTTACACAAAATTGAACACATTTTGATACTATATATGATCAACCATTGGTTCCTGAAGTATAGTCGCGAAGAAATGAAAAAAACAGGTGGAAATTTCAACTTCTTGAGGAAAAATGTCCACTAAGTTCTGTTTAATACTCGAAACCATATACAGGGTGGGGCATTTAAAGTGTCGCGGGCGTTTTTTCCAAAAATAAAATGAGATACGATAAAATTTTTCGGACAAAAATTGTAGGGTATCGAGGGGGACATGCGATGGTGGCCTTGGCTTTGACCTCAAATCTCATCTTCAAGGGCATTCTGAGGTCAACTCTTGTTTTTTAAATAGCATCTCATATTTTTTACTGCAGATTTGGATTCTAGGTCAAAAACCAAGAAACTTTTGTCTGAACCATTTTCCTGAAATCCGCAAAAATGGCGCTCTAATCGATATTGTTCCATACTGAATCTGACATTAGAATAACTCGAAAACGAAGGGTCTTGGAGGAGAATGTTTCGGACAAAAGTTGTCTGATTCCAAGGGGGACCCCTTGAACTGAAACGGAGGTGATGGGGTATAACAGACAAAACACAACACATTTCAATCGTCTACATCATTTGGATAATTTTAATGCAGTAGATGCTCAAAATGATGGCCTTCGACTTCAATACACATTTCAAAACGTTTTACAAAAGATTGCTGAACTCGTGCTAAAATATCTTCATTGATGCTCGCGCATGCATTGATGATTCATTGACGCATATTCTCAGGTGTAGTCGGTGCTTGTTGATAAACTGTATCTTTTATGTATCCTAATAAAAAAAAATCTGGAGAAGTGAGATCCGGAGAACGGGCAGGCCAATGAACTGGTCCACGACGTCCTATCCATCGTCCAGGATAATCTTTGTCCAATATTTCTCGAGCTGTGACTGCATAATGGGATGGACAACCATCGTGTTGATACCACATATCCAATCGTTCTTGAATAGGTACGTCTTCAAGTAATGTTGGAAGTACTTGATCTAAGAAATGTCTGGACTTCTCTCCATTTAGCGTATCTGCAATGGAGTACGGTCCAATTCCTCGTGATCGAAAAATACCACACCAAACATTCACAGCCCATTGTCCTTGATGCTCTACTTGACGTAACCATCTTCGATTTTCTGTCGCCCAGTAATGCATATTATGTCGATTTACTTGGCCATGATTGGTGAACCTCGACTCATCAGAAAATAATATGTTGATGAAGTTGTTATTGTGCATTTGCGCTAGACCCCATCGACAAAACTGTACACGATTTTCGAAATCATCACCGTGAAGGTCTTGATGCAAACAAATGTGATACGGATGGAATTTGTGACGTTTCGGTATTCGAAGAAAACTTCTTCGAGAAATTCCCGAATGGAGTTCAATTTCACGAGAGCTCACGTGTGGATTATTGGCTACTGCAGCTAGTACATTAACTCCCGCATTTCCTCCGCTAACAGTTCTCATTCGATGTCGTTTTTCCCTTGTAACACTTCCCGTTTCTGAGAATAATTTTGTAATGCGTTGAAAATACCTAATGGATGGCGTTGTTCTTTCAGGAAATCGTTCTGCATACAAGTCATATGCTTGTCTGGGGTTCTTATGCACTTCACCGTAAATGTAGATCATATCGATCTTTTCAGAAACCGTGTAACGGATATCCATGATTTTCAATTTGTCATGAACCAAGTAATAATCAAATGTAACTGACAAACTGACTTTCAAAATCGTGAATTTTCACTGAACCCCGTCGTTTGTTTACATCGCGTGAGCTCTGAATGGGGGTAATGTAGACGATTGAAATGTGTTGTGTATTGACAACTTTTGTACGAAACATTCTTTTGCAAGACCCTTCGTTTTCGAGTTATTCGAATGTCAGATTCAAAATGGAACAATATCGATTGGAGCGCCATTTTTGCGGATTTCAGGAAAATGTTTCAGACAAAAGTTTCTTGGTTTTTGACCTAGAATTCAAATCTGCAGTAAAAAATATGAGATGCTATTTAAAAAACAAGAGTTGATCTCAGAATGCCCTTGAAGATGAGATTTGAGGTCAAAGCCAAGGCCACCATCGGATGTCCCCCTCGGTACCCTACAACTTTTGTCCGGAAAATTTTCTCGTATCTCACTTTATTTTTGGAAAAAACGCCCGCGACACTTTAAATCCCCCACCCTGTATATTTATCGAGAGTGTCAACATTCCCCTTTCAGAAACCGTTTGGAATTTCGCAATTGGCCAAAAAATGGCCGAGTTAGAAATTTTCAAATGTACAAAATCACCCAAAATCAGTTTTTTGACCATAACTTGAAAATTTGAGGATGTGAAAAATTTTTCAAACATGGTTTTGTGTTGTATTCGACCAGACCAACAACCTACACTAGGTCATTCGAGAAGGGCCTTCTTAGTGTTGCACCGTGTAAGATCCGGTGACATTCCAAAGTAATTCCGATAACTTTTTTGTAACGCATCAGTAAATTTCCGCACATTCTGTCTCACCGTAAACTCCCCACAAACATTGCGAAGATCGTTTGGTCTATCCACGCACTGGAATTCCCGTCTCCTCTTACTCATCTTACGAATTCCGCAAAACAAAGATGAAATATTGGGCAATAATGACTCGATACAACAATATTTCTCACATTATAACCTTTCCAGATGAGAAGTGCCCCAAGTAAAAAAAATTGAAAATCGTGAATGATGTTTGACGATTTCCAAATGTTTCTCCATTGTATTTTAACGAAACGGTTCGTCTCCCAAAACGTATCATTACCCAAACTAAATCCAATCCTCCCAAAAAATGAATTTGGGCCATTTTTATTGTTGCGCTTCTCATCCGGAATGAATATCAATTGGGAGATGTTGTATCGAGTTATTGTATCCGAATATTTTATCATTGTTTTATTTAGTTCATGAGAATTTGTTAAGTTAGTAAAAGGAGGCAAGAGTTCGGGTGCATAAATGACCCAAATGATCCCTGACAAGCCAATGGTTTGAAAAAGGTATTTTGTCATGCGACTGATTGTTTTGGTGTTTCAGCAATAAGAGTGGCCTTGGAGAGAGTAGCTTTGAGAATGGAATTACGCCCAAGTTCCAACCACCTGTATGGCTGTATTTGGCTCACCGCAAACTTATGGTTGCCTGAACAGAAATTTAGTTAATGTTGTCAACTATCTGTTTGTCACAATCAAATTTCTGGTTCAGGCAACCATAAGTTTGAGGTGAACCAAATACAGCGATACGGTCGGTTGAAACAACCATACACTTTTTCCCGTGTGGGATCAATGGTTTTCCTGGTATCTCATTCGCGTGATGTTTCGTTCTCAGTATGCCCTGTTTCAGTCACAGCACCGTTGGATTCTCTAGGAAATACAGCTGTATCAATTGGGGGTGACTCTATTCTGTTGAATATTTCACTTCCAATTTTTTTTATTATCATGCATTAAATTTTAGCTTTCTAATTCCTGTTTTTCAATTTTTCCGGCAGAAGTCCACATCTCAATGAAAATTAATTTCATTCATCCACCCTTGGTCTGTGTCATGCATAATTCGGGTGACATGTGTGACGAGTACAGAGTACAGAGAACGTTTTCACCAACAAATGGAAGCCATGCAACGACGATATCATGGCTTTTGGGATGCAGCCATGATGGGGGATTACATTAGGTCACTCGTACGAGAAACAGACTATCAGAGGAACAAAAAACCAACCAAGAGCTCAATCGTCTTTGTTTACAAACGGGATAATAATTTTCTCCATGTTGAATTCCAACTGAAATGATGAAAAGAATAAAAAACATGAAAATCGTAGAAAATCTGAATTTTTGCCTTCTACTATAAAAATTCATAATTCAGTCATTCATCCATGGATTCTGATCAATTTTCCTCGTAAAAGTGTCAGCATCACGTAGAAAAATGAGAACTGGAGGAATTTTCGCGTTTTATATTTTTCACAGGGCAATATGTGAATTTTTGACCTCGATTGTTGCTAAAAATTTCAAATTTTTCCACTTATTAACATGGATATCACCTGAACTACTGAATGAATCTGAGAACTCTTCGCAGACAGTCATAGAGGATTCCATCCCCTCCAGTTTGAGTGCCGGTTGAGATGAATTGGTCAATTAAAACTCGACATACACTCAAGAACATTTGAGCAACTTTGAAAATTGAAAAAAAAATGCTCCCATAAAAAAATTTGGAAATCTGATTTTCGTGTTCAGGGGGCGAAATTGCATGAGAAAATAATACACAGATATGGTGGGCAGAACATGACCTCAATTTTGTAAACTAGTGTAATCATTTTGATGTGAATTTGAAGGCGTTTTGACAAGCTGTTTTCGTTGAGAACTGTCAGTTCGATATATTTAGTCAAAATGACATGAGAGTGACATCAGAGCCAGTCATTTTCCAGTCAATCCAGCGGACCTTTCCTCAGTTGTTATGAAATGGCTGTATTCTGATTTGTTATCCCTATATTGGACAAATGCCTTATGAGGAAAGGTTAGTGAAGATATCATTAAATTGATGTTATTTTGATCAATTTTCATTTGAAATCATGTCGAAATAATATCATTTCTATCTCATTTTGATGGAATTCGAACAAGCCGTTCTGATTCGTTAACGGTTTAGATGCTGTCAAAGTGATGAGTCTTCTACCGAATTGTAGTACAATTCGACTCAAAATGAACTCATTTTGAGTTCCAGTCGACATGCTTCCCTCATTGGATACAAAATATCGCTAGTGCTGAATGAGGGAGAGTCAAAAGATGATCCCAATGCAGTAAAATGATATCTTTCGCATGACTGTTCTCAATCAAAATCACATCAACGTCAGAACGTAGGAGAATTTATCATCGAAAATGATCAGTAACCGATCTTAATCACAATTTCGCCCCTTGTTTATATCATCAGAATATTATTAGGTGTACAAATAAGTTTCGGCGGTTTTTTATAAAAAATTAGGAATTTATTGTAAAGGAAAAGTACATTACGTTTTATTCAAAGTATTTTCCATCATTTGCCACTACTTTTCCCCATCTTTCTGGCAACATTCGGATACCCCGTCGAAAAAACTCTTCATCTTTTGACGCTATCCACAAATCTACCCAATTTTTGGTGTCTTCATATGATGTGAAGCGCTGCTCAGACAGACCATGTGCCATCGACCGGAACAGGTGATAATCAGAAGGGGCTAAGTCTGGTGAATACGGCGGGTGGGGTAAAACTTCCCAGTTAAGTGTTTCCAAGTATGTTTTTACCGGCGCCGCAACATGTGGACGAGCATTATCGTGTAAAAGAATAATTTTGTCGTGTCTGGAGTAGTAATGGGCGCGTTTTTCCTTAAGTGCCCGACTCAATCTCATCAATTGTGTTCGGTAGAGAGCTCCAGTAATGGTTTCGCTTGGTTTCAGCAATTCATAATACACGACACCAAGCTGATCCCACCAAATACACAGTATGAGTTTTTTTCCATGAATATTCGGCTTAGCTGTCGATGTTGATGGTTCGCCGGGCTTAACCCATGACTTTCTCTTCTTTGGATTATCGTAGTGAATCCATTTTTCGTCACCAGTGACTATACGATGCAAAAAGCTCTTTTTTATTCCTGGCAAGCAGCATTTCACTCATGCATAATCGGCGTTCAACGTCTCTCGGCTTTAGTTCATATGGAACCCAATTTCCTTGTTTTTGAATCATTCCTAACGATTTTAAACGATGTGAAATTGCTTGTTGAGTCACTTGTAGAGTAAGTGCAAGTTCTTTTTGCGTTTGAGACGAATCTTCCTCCAATAGTACTTCTAATTCCATGTCTTCGTACACTTTCGGCCTTCCACTGCGTTCTTTGTCTTTAACGTCAAACTCACCGTTCTTAAACTTTCGAAACCATTCCTGACAACTTCTCTCACTTAAAGCAGCTTCACCATATGCTTCTAGAAGCAATCGATGCGCCTCAGCTGCAGATTTTTTCACATTAAAGAAGTAAATCAAAAGTTCCCGCAAATGATGCTTATTCGGAATAAAACTTGACATTTTTGCACGAAAAAAATTACGTGATGCTGATACGGAATCACTAGTACTTTAAGGTTATGGTGTTGCCAGATGACTAAACTTGGGATATTACGTTTTACATCTGACAATTTCTCCATAACCTTCTGGTGGGGCCATCTTTCGACAAACCGCGGAAACTTATTTGTACACCTAATATCATTCCCAGACGTTCTGATTTGAAGACAAATTTCACATCGAAATCTACTCAAACTTTTTTCCATCATTACATCCTTTTGACTTGATCATTTTGATCATAAGTCGACCATCGGAATTGTATCAATATGACGTGATTTTGAATTTTTTGTTCCCTTCGGGGAACTTCGGAGTAAAATACTGTTATCTAACACATATTTCACCTCCCCCGTTCGGACACTCTTTCATGCTTCCAAGTGTGAATTGATGGAGGAGCACAGGTGATGGGAATATGAATTCCCACAAAATGGTCTCTCTCATTCACAAGGTGCTTCCATATAACCTACCGTATATCATCATGTCATCAGAGAGTTCTTTGAGGAATTCGCATCTGGGAAAACATCAAGGAGTTCTTATAACTGAAGAATTGAACCTCTAAAAAAAATTTCTAAAACGGGAGACTTCTGCACCTCGAGTGCAGAAGACACCTATGGAATTTGATGCGCGATTTATTCAACACACTGTATAATGTACTGTTCCTAAAGATCTTGTATTCATTGCGATCGGAACGTTTCATATTAGCAATGTCATGTACTTCAAAGTAAAATACTGTTGATCAACACATGTTCCATTTCTTCTCCCTTTTCAAATTTGATATTCTTTTTCTCCTTCCCAAATCTGATATTGGATCTGCGTGATGGAGTTCTTCGATGAACATGAGATACAATGTACTTGTAACAGGTGAAATGTATTATGTTACAACTCTGCTGTGGGATCACATAAGACAGATCCCGTTGCGAGTAACCATATTAGGATATGAATAGTTGTAACTTGGAGGTGCAGTAGATGGGGTAGAATTCGCTGAGTGTTACCACTTCAAAATTTCAATCTCATCGATGTTGATGACATTTCATCAATTTGC
The DNA here is from genome assembly GCA_018340375.1 of Gonatopus flavifemur. Taxonomy (NCBI): domain Eukaryota; kingdom Metazoa; phylum Arthropoda; class Insecta; order Hymenoptera; family Dryinidae; genus Gonatopus; species Gonatopus flavifemur. The sequence continues at coordinate 2,394,358 of JAFFJZ010000013.1, forward strand.
TGTACTAGTTAACCTCTTTGAATTGTGTTAACAACAGGTGTCTGTGAAGTCGGGTTGTCATGTTACCAGGGGTTCAAATTTCGAATATTTTTTTAACCTGCATTTTTTCGAAAAAATCATAATCCTCATAATTTTTGTTCAATGAAAACATATCATTACTGATATTTGTAGGCCTTCTTCTGGATTTCACGATGAAAATATATTCAATCACGTAGGAAAACCATTTCACATATAAATCCCAGCTTTAAAAGTATTCTTGCATATTTCGTTCAATGCCACCTTTTTGATTTTGATGAGACCCTGATATATGGAAAGCTTGACTCTTTAGCTTCGAAATCATCCAGATTTGGAAATGGGACATGGAGATTTCTCCAAGATACAGGGAGTTATAAACGTGTACGTATCGCACCTTGAGTACATGACGATCACACCATCCATACCTAGTGTATCGTTTTATGAAAAAAATCATATTTATATTCATGTCCCGAATTTTTCTCATCATATTGCTCAATACAATACCCTGGATTGGTTCTTCGGAGTACATAATCGATTGACAACGAACAATTGGGAGAAAAACGTTCTGTGTCATTAGAACAATATAGTAAGAGTTACCAGGTGTGTAAGTATGAAACCCGAATTTGCCCAAAGGTGGCGCTAGATGTCGATGCAGTTACGAACACATCACGTCAGCGGTGTCTTGTTATTGTATTGATATCCGACAAAGATTTCCAACTCACAATAACACGCGTTTCATTCAGTAGCATTAGTTTATTAGAGATAATCATGTCGAGTTTTGTGCCAACAAATTACGATTTGCGGACAGCACTACTTTTCTGTTTTCATCTGAAGAAAACCGGAGCCGAATCGCATCGAATGCTTGTGGAGGCGTTTGGTGAGCATGCTCTCGGTTAGACACAGTGTTTCGAGTGATTCAAACGATTCAAAAGTGGCGATTTTGACGTCAGGAATGAAGAACGTGGAAGACCACCGAAAAAGTTTGAAGACGCTGACCTGCAAGCCTTGTTGGACGAAGACGACCCTCAAACACAACAACTGACGGATCAGTTGAAGGTGACCCGGGAAGTCATCTCCCTTCGGTTGAAAACCATGGGAAAGATACAAAAGGTGGGAGAACGGGTTCCACATGAACTCAACGAAAAACAGCAGGAAAACCGCAAAACATCATGCGAAATGCTGCTTGCCAAGTGCCAAAGGAAGTCATTTCTCCATCGAATCGTGACTGGCGATGAAAAGTGGATATATTTCGAGAATCCTAAGCGCGAAAAGTCATGGGTTACTCCGGGTGAACCATCAACATCGACGGCAAGACCAAACCGCTACGGACGAAAGCGATGCTGCGTGTTTGGTGGGATCAGAAGGGTGTTATGTACTACGAGCTGCTGAAACCTGGGGAAACTGTCAATACTCAACGCTACCGACAACAAATGATCGATTCGGATCGAGTTTTGCCTGAAAAACGACCAGAATGCCAACAAAGACAACACAAAGTGATTTTGCTGCATGACAATGCACCAGCACACAAAGCAAAACAGGTCCAGGAAACGATAGAGTCGTTCCGTTGGGAGATTCTTCAGCACGCGCCTTACTCACCGGACCTTGCCCCATCCGATTACTACTTGTTTGCATCGATGGGACACGCACTTGCTGAGCAGCGCTTGACTTCTTACGAAGATGTACGAAAATGGCTCGATGACTGGTTTGCCTCAAAAGAGCAACAGTTCTTTTGGCGCGGAATCCACAAATTGCCAGGAAGATGGAAAAAATGTATAGATAGCGACGGATAATACTTCGAATAAGTTACTTTGTATCATATCATTACAATAAACGTATTTTTTCTGTACAACAATTCCGGTTTCATACTTACACACTTGGTAAGCACAAGAATTTGTAACAGTGTACTTTATGTAATGAATTTCTTGTATTGCGGATGGTTTCCCGCAGGAACGCAGCTACTGTAACTAAGAAAAAAGTGACATTCCTAACTTCTGAAGAATGACTGTTTATCATGCATATGTAAATTCTTTATCATAGAATAATGGTCAGACATTTTTTTATTCAGAACTGAAAAACCAATCCTCGTAAAAGGGGAGGCCGCTGTTCTACATCAAAACAGCGACTTGTGTTCAAGTTATAGTATTTTGACTGTCAACAAAATTACATTATTAATCCATAAATTCACGAAATGATATTAGAAAACTCGAAGTACTTCAAGTTATCAATCCTCTGACACTTCTGAAAGGTTGTTCCTGTGCTCTAATTTTTGTGCCCTTTCCGGGTCTTTGGAAATATATCGTATTCCACTGCTGAAGAGTGAGTCTTAAGAATAAACGATAAGTCTGCCATAGGTATCATGCAATGATATTTGAGAGTTCCCGCTATCACTTTTGCAGATGCAAATCGTTTTTCAAGCGTTTTCGCAGCCTCAAAATGTGTAGTCTTTGAAATGAAAGAAATCACAGTTTCTTTTGAATGTCCCCCAGCCCACTGATAAAGAGCACCAGCAATCAGAATCTGATTTTCATTTGATGCTTCCAGACTTGCACGTGCAGCAAGTGTTCTTAAAATTCCACCAATACCATCGCAGGGTCCTTCACCATGTGGACTTGCATGAAAATGCCACTCAGCCGTGACTCAAAATCATTTTTATGGTGTGAAATATTCACAAAATTAAATTTGTTTCTGGAGTGTTGCAAAGCTCCATCAGTGGATTAGAAAATTTTTCCACATTGACCATTTTCTTCCAAATACTTCGTGATGATTTTTTGAAATTCATAAACAGCTACCGTGTCATGAGTCAGATTGTCAGACAAAATTGCTATACTACGATGCCTCAACTCTTCTGTTCTGTGATAAATCACTCTTGTACGAATGGTAACTTGGTTATTATTCCAATGGAACGATTGAATAGCATTCTGAGCAATGAATGCGTAATTTTCAGCAAAGTCGCACATAACTATGAATTCTCCGGTCTTCAAGGTATCCTTGAGATTCCCAATGAAACGATTGTTCCTTTGCTATGAAAGCATGACATTTCAACTTACGTAAACGTTCAAAGAGATCTTCCACGAAATCATCTGCGTCTGTGATTTCAGTCTTCAAAGTACTACGATCAGTTTGTTGCCAAATTTGATATTCTACCCTCTCAATGTACTGATTTGGAAGATTTGATTGTAGGAAGATTTTCAAATTATCTATTCCAGGACACGCTGAACACTTGTCAAGATAACATTTAGGAGTAGGATTCTCACATACAATCATTTTAATGGCATCTTGGTGAGAAGTCATGGGAAAATCTGTCGCACGCGTTAGTTTTTGTGAGTCTATCGCATCCAAAATTAAATGCACATTTCCGTGATAAACACACACACATACGGTATGAGTTCCAGTAGCGCCGGCGAGGACACAATTTCGAGATATCAACTGTGAAAATTTCGATGAGCTCACATCAAGTGTAGGATGAATGAAGAACACATTTCGGCAAGATTGCATAAAATCAATCTTACTTCAACATGTTGGCGGGTGCCATCAATAGTTTTGATCGAAACATAATCTTTCATGCCTGGCAATATTCGGCTGTTTTCATCATCATCATCATCATCATCATCATCATCATCGTCATGAAGTAATCAGCTTTATGACTGGTTTGATGAAGTCCTTCAACCCTTTCTATTATACGCTAACCGCTTAACTTCTGCATATCTACGACTGCCTTCATCTTGTATAATTTGCTTCATATGACCTAATCTAGGTCTAACTTTTCGAGTTTTATCATTCATTTTTCCTTCCAATATTGTTTTCAATAAGCTATTATGCCTCAGTGTGTCTTATCGGATTACTTCTTCTTTCCACGACATGTCTCAAAAGACTTCTTTTTTCATTCACCTCGTCGAGTACTTCTTCATTCTTTACTTTCTCTCTCCATTTTACTCTGAGCATCCTTCCATACCACCACATGTGAAAAGCTTCAAGTCTCCGTTGGTCCTTTTTCCAAGTGTCCAAGTGTCGCAACCAAATGATGCTGTGCTCCAAACGTAACTCTTCAAGAATTCCTCCCTCACTGCTGAGCTAATATTTCTCAAACATAGTAACTGTTTCTTTTGGTGGGAAGCCTGTTCCGTTTGTGCTATCCTTGTTCTTATATCTCTCCCGCTTCTACCGTTTCCTGTAATTATGGTTCCTAGATATTGGAATTCTTTGACTTGCTGAATTGTCTCTGCATCTATTTTGACATTCGTTCGTGTTGATGTTTTCGCTGTTTTACAAATCATGAATTTTGTTATGTCCTTATTTATATTCATACAATAGTTTCCTAGTAATATTGTTTCCATAATGCACAGTGGGCTAAGAGACCCTAATCGAGCGGCAAAAGTCAATATTGTAATTGTCATACGGGACATGGATTTTTGATTTTGACATCTTCTCAAGCACCTTCGGTTAAAATTCCATTCCATTCCGGTAAATCATCCTCCATTTATAGTAATTTCAACTCGAAAAAAAAATTTTTTTGTGCGCAAAATTTATGGAGTAGTAAATTGAACATCATTGGAGTGAGTCGTATAGCGCTTCTTTTCTCGTCTTTGTACATACATAAGAAGCACAAAGTTCATAAAAATTGTGACCTGAACCATATAATCATCAGAATACCTGTATTTCCAACATGTTTCATGCTAAAATTACCGCATGTCACAATACAATTCTTGCTTCCGATTTGTGGCTCTCCGAGACTCCACTTGTTATCAAGATGATCCGAAGATAAATATGTTCTAGATGACAAGCTCTCTCGGAAAAAAGTTGCCATTTTTCGCTACTCTCGCTTCATTTTCAATTACAGCACTTATGAACACACGGGAACCCTAATCTCGAGAACCACATCCAGCAAGCTTCATTTCAATACTATACAAATTACTAAATACTTTGATGATGTATGATACGTTCTTGTTGGAAATAACTCGATATACTCGTAAAAGATTGAAGTTCGATTTATATGATGCACAACTTGAAATAGCAGGAATATATCTGTCAAATAATTTGCAATTGGTTGAATTCATAGGAATTACAAACCTTTGCAGCAGAATTGATGTTTTCTGAACAATCATAGCATTTGAAACCTAATGACTCACTATTCAGGAAAGTACATTTACAGACGTGAGTAAACATCAAGTGTTATATTGTATCTCATGCTCATGATCTTGATTATTCAAAATCTCTCAAGTGAGCTTTCTGTAATTTATGGGTGATTTTCCTAGTTGACAACAATATGTGATGGTCGTTGGATTCTGCTCTACATAATGTGTGAGAGTTACATAATGCCTTGATCATTCGAATATTATCACAACAGCCAAAAATTCATTATTTTCATTCAAAAATTTCGTGAAATGACCGCGATTTCTACAAAACAAAAAATTCTTCAGCGAATTGAGGATGGAGATGATTTGGAATCTGCCATTGATTATATTTTGAATAAAAATAGAATCACCGGCAACATAATTTCTCAAGAAGCGATGAAACGTTCAAAAAAGGCTTTGACCACTTTGAGATCTGAAGAAAATGATAAATATGGGGATTGTCGAAGGATAAGAGGAAGGTTTGAGTGAAAAAATGCGGGTTGGCTGCATTCAAATTTCGCAGTCCCAGATTTAGGTATTGGCAACAATGTCGCATCAGTTTCGAGATCGAAGCTAGGACGTCCTACTCTTCCAGTTCAGAAACTATCTGCTCGATCCAAACAGAGATTGGCTGTATCTGAAAGTGCCAAACTTGATCATGATTCACTGAGAATTCTTCTGGCTGGACGGCATGCAGCCAAGCACAGTGGAAACCATGACTTGTATAAAGTTCTCTATCATGTTTCAGAAAATGTTGAGTTGCCAATAAGAATCAGAGAATTATGTAATGCAACCGAAATGAAAATCACTAAAAAGACACCTGAGCAAGCATTGGCATCTCTCCTAGACAATTCTTTGACAAAGTCTGCATACACAAATATGCGCATAGAAACAGAGGAATGCGGAGCAGACGTTCAGCCGCCTCATGATAAGGTGAGAGAAGTAAGAATTGAATGTCGACCACCCGCGGAAGATATTCAGAGTAATGATGTGGGAGCTGAAGTTTATGTACAATCATTATTAAACCACACAGCATACAGAATTTCCTTGTTCCTGAACCGAGGAGAAGTTTTGAAGCAATGGTTGCTAAGGATTCAAACTAAAAGGATTGAAGTTGTACTGATTTGTTCTTGGGGATTCAATGGAAGTTCAGGACAGTCTTTCTACGAGCGAGGCTATGCAGGAACAGGTAGCGAACATCCTCAACAACTGAGTGATTCGGACACTTTTGCTACTACTTTGATTCCACTACAATTACAAGCAGCTGACAACACGGTGCTATGGCAAAATGAAACTTCCCAGTCTACGCGATTCTATCGACCATCTGCCTTGGATATGTGAAAAGATCGGAGAGTGTTATTCTCAAACAAAAGCAACATGTTGATGTACAGATAAAAAATTCAAAAGTCTTTGAAATCGAACTTCATGACTCCCAAATACAGGTGCATCATCATCATCATGGAGTAATCAGTCTTACGACTGGTCTGATGAAATCCTCCACCCCTGTCTATTATCCGCCAAACGTTTAATTTCTACATATCTACCACATCCCTTGTCTTGTACGATTTGCTTCATATAACTTGATCTAGGTCCACCTTTACCAGTTTTACCATTCATTTTCCCTTCCAATATTGTTCTCAATAAACTCTCATGCCGTAATGTGTGTCCTATAAGATTGCTTCTCCTTTTCACGATGTGTTCCAAAAGATTTCGTTTTTCATTCATCTGCTCGGGTACTTCTTCATTTTTGACTTTGTCTATCCATTTTATTCTATCATTTCATTCAGTTTATTCCTCTTATTACACCACATTTCAGAAGCTTCAAGTCTTCGTTGATCAGTGTTCCCCATTGTCCAAGTTTCGCAACCATATAATGCTGTGCTCAAAACATGACTTTTCAAGAATTTCTTCCTTACTTCCAAGCTTATATTTTTTGAGCATGATAACTGTTTCTTTTGGTAAAAAGCCTGTTCCCCTTGTGCTATTCTTGCTTTTATATCTCTTTCGCTTTTGCCGTTTTCTGTAATTATGCTTCCTAGATATTTGAATTCTTTCACCTGTTCAATTGTCTCGGTATCTATTTTGATTTGCGTTCTTCTAGCTGTTTTCGCTGCTGTACACATCATGAATTTTGTTTTGTCCTCATTTATATTCATACAATAGTTTTCCAATAATATCGTTCTCATAGTGTTGAGAATATTTTCTAACTCAGTACTACTCGTGGCAAGTATAGCTATGTCATCCGTGAATCTCAACATACTCATATTTTCGCCCTGAATCTGTAATTTCGATTGAATTTCCTCCTTCACTTCGTTCATTGCTTCCTCTATATATGGATTGAAAATTAGTGGCGATAATGAGCATCCTTGTCTCACCCCTCTTCTTATTTGTGCTTCCCCTTCCTGACCCTCTATGTCTATTATTGCACTTTGATTCTTATATAATTCGTATATTATTCTTCTATCTTTATAATTCATTCCCACCTTCTTCAGGATCGCAAACATCTTCTCCCAGTCCACATTATCGAAAGCCTTCTGTATATCTACAAAATCTGTGTACACAGGTATCTTCACTTCAACGGCTCCAGATAATTCTCCACTACTTTTGCGACATGAGGCCGAGCGTTATCGTGTAAAAGAATAACTTTGGCATGTCTTTCCTTCTATTCCGGACGTTTTTCTCGTAACGCACGACTCAAACGAATCAATTGTAGCCCATACCGATCACCTGTGATAGAATCACCAGGTTTCAGGAGCTCATAGTATACAACATCCTTTTGGTCCCACCAGATACACAGCATGATGTCTGAACCATGAATATTCCTCTTTGGTGTCGATGTTCAAGTCGATGGCAACGATTGACCGGGCATAGCATAGTATTTTCTCTCCTTGGGGTTATCGTAGAATATCCATTCCTCATCTCCTCCCACAATCCGATGTGAGAACCTCTTTCCCCGTTGGAAGATAATTTTCGTCATTCCTTTGGATTTGATGATGTTACAATTCCGTTTTCAGTTACCAACCGTATCGCTTCCTCCGCCCGACGTTTTGAAGTGTTGAATTCCTCTAGCCTAGGAATGCTCACCGTCCCCAACGGAGCAACTTTGGCTTAAGCCGCAACTAACGCTACTGTACTCCCACCTTGAGAGTCCACAACACACAAATAAATCACGGCAGCATATGCCATATACTAGGTGTCAAAGAATCCATGTAGATGAATTCGCTCATTCGACGATGACGTTCCAAACCAGCGAGGAATAGCAACATCCTCAAGACTTGGCAGAGCACGGTAGTACTCAACACACTTGGCGTTCAGTTCTCCTGGCAGTGCGGAGTCCCAACTGACCCGCCTTGCCCACATTGCCTGTAGAAGAATTCGGGCTTGAATCGTCACGGCACAAATCCAGCCTAGAGGATCGGAATTACGAAGCATTATAGAGAGAAACAGGCGCTTAGTGAAGAAAGGAACCAGGAGGTGCGACCTTTTCTTGAGCTTGGCGCATATGACCCAAAGAAAGATATTTCCGCAAAAAATACTGATAGGACTGAGATTGAGGCGGCTGCTTTCCTAACCGAGATACGGTTTTCTCGTACATGCGCAGAGCTATTCCCTCTGAACTCGCGAGGTGCACTTCCACTTCCTGCTTGGAAGGTAAGCGAATCGTATATTGGCCAGGCTTGGATCGAGTATGTGTGGCCCTGGAGTGCTCTTTACACTGAGTCTCTTCTTCCGTAAGAGGAATAAGATATGTGAATATCATCAGAATCTTGAAACTTAGTCGGAGATTGCTCGAAAAACAAATGTGATATACCGCCAACGAACGCGGAACCCGCGATGGCGAAGAATCATAACGGCTCAAAATAACCCATCCTAAAATAGTGAGCTGAGCAGTCGGAGCATCAGTAGCTACCCTACGAATTTTTCTCAACAGATAGATCCCGGAAAATCTGAACCAATAATTACCTCGACCGACCCGGGTCCCTGCGGGGCTGGACCTGCGAGTGTGATTCCCTGTAAACGCGCCAACGATGAATCTACATTAATCAACCCAGGAATATATGAGATTGGTCGCGGAAGCACCAGCGCCCTAACATTGATGGCCTGTACTTGGCCGAGAATTGGCCCAACGGCAAACGATGCAAGATGACGATTATTGTTTGGATGATCCCCTTCGATAACATTTACGAGGACCTCTCACGTTCTGTTTTCAATTGTTACATCCGAACGATGCGATCGGAAACAAATGAGGCCTGAGAGCCCTGATCAAGGAGTGCTCGTACTATTGCGGACCTGCAATTGCCCGCTTCAACATGCACAAGTGCCGTTGGTATTAAAACTGCCGACGTCGCACTATTCACATTTTGTGCACACACTGTAGAATGTGTGCTTACGCCGTGCACTGGCCTCAGTTTAGATGAGGCTGACGGCACAACTTCAGCTCGCACAGGAGCGACGTTGGTCTAAGCCTTATGAAGCAACATATGATGTTTCTGTCCACAGACAGAACAAACGTTTGAAGTAACACATTTGTTCAAAAAATGACCACGATTGAGGCAGTTCAGGCATCAACCGTTCTGCTTCACAAAACTAAGACGATGAGCAACAGTTTGCTCTGTAAATTCAGCACACTGAAATAAACGGTGATTATTCCTACGCAATGAGCATCTTTCAATCTCAATATTAGCTCGAGAACTTCGGACTATCAAAGTATCAGATTTATGTTTTCTATTATTCTGATCCGGTTGGACAGATTTAGCTTGGTGCGAGGATTCTAGTGCGCGTATAGTCGCGGGAAAAAAAGACTTGAGCTCCTTGAAAGGGGGAACTGCGGTCGAATCCTTCAGTTCAAACTCTCATTCGGTACGAGTCTGAGTATCTAATTTATTCACAATTGAATAAACCAAAATCGGACCCCAGGATCGACTACGGAATTCCAAACTTGTAAGAGTAATCAGCGCATTATTGCTATTATCTGATAAATTTCTCGAATATTCCGCAGATCGAGATCTCAAATTTGCAATGCTAATAAAACTATCTGGGTACGCATCAACAATCAAACGTGCGTTTTCGTACCTCTCTGTTGGCGCTGTTCAAGCCGAATCATAATTCTCCTCAGTTACAGGCATACTATTTATAAGTAACAAGGCCTCACTCTTACGACAAGATTTCAAAAACTGGAATAGCTGAACTTCAGTTGAATCCGGGTATCCTGCAAATATCGACGTGAATCAGTCCTTAACGCCATCCACTTGGTATAAGAGCCTGAAAATTTCGGCAGCTCCGCGTTGCTTCGCAATCGACTCTGCTGACATTGCGTTGAGGAGAAGTCGACGAATCCTCTGTATCTGAAAGCAATTCCATAAAACTTGAGACGGCTCTATCGCACTCCAATTCGATGTAACAAAGAGTGTTTTTCTGCAAATACGAAATCGCTCTTCTCCTCTCCTCCATGGTCAAACTACGCAATGAAAGATCCAGAGAACGTACTTCGTCCCAGTAGTCCTTCACACGCTCTGAACGTTTCTGTATGTTCAATTGTGTATCATTGGCAGCACCCATCTCTTCAAAATTGAGCACGCCACGTTCAATGAGCCCACACGTCGGTTGCATGTTTCTATAATGCCATTCATGTCTGAGCAAAATGACTAACTCGCAAAGAATGGAAAAGTGAAATGAAATTCAATCATTTCAATCGAATTCAATTCCAAATAACCAGCTGATCTGTTATATGTGACACGTTTAGTCAGCGCAGAAAAGGAATACATACACCTTGTGACAGTAGTCACTGTGTATAAAAGTATCGTTCGATACGAAGATATAAGGTACTTGTTAGCTTTGTGTATGTATTGATGTTTGTGTGCGTGCGATGAATTTCACAGCAGTACGATGTACTTAGCTCACTACCACCAATACGCCTCATGCACTCAAAGTACTGAGGGAGAATCTTATTCCCCTCGCTGCTCCGTTTCTGCCGAATCTATTTCTCCTTCTCCTTCGCTGGCTATGTCAGAGTTGGCATCAACACAAAGCGCGGAAAATTGTGTATATATTCGCCGCGTATAATGATATGCGACCTAGCCAAAGACGATGGACAAAGAAAGGTCGACGAAGATGATATAAACTGATTTTTCAAATCATGAAATCAGCAATGATGCTGATGAAGATATTGGAACAGATCGATCGCGAAGTTGATGACTCGGATGAAGCTCGCATCGATCCACGATGAAATTATTTGCAGGAATCGGACTCGCTAATTACAGTTAATGTACGAACAATAATCAAGTTGAAAAAAAACGAAGTATAAAAAACTGCTCTAACTCACATCTATAGCCTGATCCAGCTCAAAGGACCAGAAAAACTATGCGAAAAATCATTAAGACATGAAATCAGAGAGATACTTAACGGCAGTAACCTTCCAATAAAATTATCAAATTAAACAAACAAGTTCAGATAAGACCAGAATGTTTAGATGTATTCTCTTGAGCTTCCTAGGGCAGTTCATTTCCCCTGTTGACTAAGGAGCATTAATTTGGAGCATATAATGAGAATATAAAACATCATCAAACAGTGATATTGGAAGATATAAAACGAACATATAAAAGTTTCATAACAAAGACTATTAGAAGGAGATCATAACAAAATGGAGCTGTTAACTCCCTCACACTCATGCACTCGCTTCGCTCTTTGTTCTGGGTATGCGAGCCACCACGCCTCATCCGGATATCCACGTGTTTCACTAACAAGGGAATAACTTGATGAAGAAAACCACGAAACTAAAGCATGGATCTTGTAACTAACACACTGTATAATTTCTTTTTCACAAACCGTGAAGACTCAAAACTTTAAACGCACAAAAAGATGAATATGCGGTGCAAAGGCTCGAGATCGCGGATGAACAATGAAGGTGTGGGTAAATGCATTGAAACTGAATGTAGGAGTATATTATAATTCACACGTGTATTTCATTAACTCACAGGACACGAGCTATAACAATTGTTACAATAATCTAACTATCTAAATCCAAAGGCAATGTCAATTGTAAGCAAACAGTTCTTAATAAAAGCAGAACTCGATACGAGGTACGTGTTACGCGTGTAACGAAAAGCAAAAGTACCCGTACGTAAGGAAAGTCAAGACGATTATAACTAGAGGTAAGAATATGTAGTATGTGCGAAAACGGTAACAACACATGCCTCCTTCCTCCCCGCGCTGATGATCTCTATTGAGGAAAGATGATGATCTCATCGATGCGGAATGCGAAGGTCGAATTTAGGAAACGAGGATTGAGGGAAGAGACATGAGCGATCACCGCTGTACTTTTCTTATATTTGTAAAGGTGAATATGGTTGAACTCAAATGATTTTTTAATGATGACTGAATATTCGAAATAATAAATTATAATATTTCGAACATTCCGCCCGCCTCGTCGTATGACGAAATGTTCACCGCCGCCCACCATCAGGAAATACATTGGAGCGAAAGTAGGAAACAAAGAATACATTAAAAAAAAAATGAACAGTTTTCCATAAGGGAAGATAAGAAGTTCGCCGGGCGACTGAATCAAGTGTGAATGCAAGTCACGCACTCATAGGAAGCGGACAGATTTGAGCAATAGAACGTTCAACGTTTCCCTCAGAAGTGCGCAAGGAAATGACGCGCACGAGCCCATTAGGTCCTGGATGGGTTTCCACGACCCGTGCGAGATGCCATTTTGTAGGTGGTGAGCCTGCGTCTTCCATAAAGACCAGTTGACTCATGACCAGATTGTTTTTGTCCTGCCTCCATTTAGGAAGTTGCTGTAAAGAATGGAGATACTCGGTTTGCCACCTGCGCCAAAAGCAATCACGCATCTTAGATACAATTTTTCAGCTCGAATTGCAACAGGGATCATCGACAGCTACTTCCGCCTCAGGAATCGATATTAATGGTTGACCAACAAGGATGTGACCCGGAGTGAGAGGGTTGAGGTCGGATGGATCGGTGCTCAAGTAGGGAAGCGGACGGGAATTAAGGCAAGCTCCTACTTGACAAAGGAAGGTTGTCGTTTCCTCGAAAGTTGAAGTTTGATCACCGATTACCCTTTTGAGGTGATACTTCACCGATTTTACTCCGGCTTCCCAAAGTCCTCCAAAGTGAGAGGAGTACGGAGGGATATATTCCCAGGTGGTGCCGTCTGAAGCTAGTGGATGGTTCGTGGACTGATAGAAGTTGGATGCTGCCTTGAACATCAACTTTAGCTCCTTGTCTGCTCCTCGAAAGGTTGATGCGTTGTCACTGAGGAGTTTTGAGCAGTGACCTCGTCTGGAAATGAAGCGTTTATACGCGGCGATGAAAGCTGAGACGGTGAGATTCGACACTACTTCCAGATGGATAGCCTTCGCGGAAAGGCAGATGAATAGACAGATATAGCCTTTATAACTTCGATGACCTCTTCCCTTGGTGGTCCGCATTTGCATAGGGCCGGCGTAGTCTACTCCAGCCGTGTTGAAAGGCTTAGCTGGGACTAGTCGATCTGCTGGCAGTTGACCTATCAGTTGCGTTCCGATTCGTCCACTAAATCTAGCGCACTTTACGTAATCTCGTAGTATAGACCGGATAAGTGTACGACCCTTGATAATCCAGAATTGTTGTCGTAGCATGTTCCCTGTGAGTTGCGGGCCGCCATGTAAAGATCTTATGTGAGCATCACGAATCAGAAGTACCGCCAAGGGACAGTTTTTTGCCACGATCAATGGATGCTTTTCGTTATATGAAAGTAAGGCTTTTTGAATTCTTCCACCTACACTTAATAGTCCCTCAGAGTCCAAAAAGGGATTCAAAGCTGTTGACAGGGACGACCGTTTCAAGGATTCTCCTTTGGACAAACGTTGGATGTCGTCTGCGAACGGATAAGATTGAGATGACCGTATTGCTGCCTTCGTGAATTGGGTTCGCTCTGTTGCTGAGATGGGTCCGGTTATTTTATTGTTTCGATACTTTAGGTTGTGCTGAAATCTAAAACAGAGCGAAAGTATTCGAATTAATCGTGAAAAGCTTGAATACTTAATTAGCAGCTCATGTGGTACGTATGCTTGCACCGTGTGATGGCTGCGTATAATTCGAAGTTCAGAGTTCTGGGCCCCCTCTGGAGCTGGCGGGATTGGCTCCATCCACGTTTCTTTTGGATCAGAAAGCCAGTTCGGCTCATGCCACCATAGTCTGGACTGGGACAACGCAGTTGGAGATATGCTCCTTGTAGCCAGGTCAGCGGGATCAATTTTTGTCCGAACATAATTCCAATGCTGAGATGGGAGTTCCGCTTGAATTGCTGAAACCCTATGAGCGACATAAGGCTCCCACTGAGATGCGTGTCCTTCGATCCACGCTAACGCCACTAATAATGAGTCTGTCCACGCGAACACGGCCACTTCCGCGAATGAGAGACCGATTCTCACTCGTACTAAAAGTTTGCTTCATAGCCGGGCTCCGCACAGTTCTAAACGCGGTATACTTTTGTGTTCTTATTGGAGCTACCTTTGTTTTTGCCACCAATAAGTTAACGGTCACGTTCCCCTGATTGTCACTCACTCGCAGATACACGCAGACTGCATAGGCGCGTTCCGATGCATCTGAGAAGCCGTGCAACTCGGCTAGATGAACCTCAGAATGAAGGAATGAGACCCACCTGGGAATTTTTAATTCGTTTAATGTCACCAGCATGATCCGGAAGGCTAACCACTTATCGAGGAGGGTAGAAGGTAGGGTTTGGTCCCAATCGATGCCTGAAAGCCATCAATCTTGGAGGAAGATCTTAGCAAAGATCAACACTGGAGAGGCCCAACCTAATGGGTCGAAGAGTGTCGCGATTTCGGGGAGGGCGGGACGCTTCGAAGGTTGATTTTGCGCTTCAGGTTCGGCAGACACTCTCAATGAGAAGTGGTCAGTACTGGGACTCCAAATTATTCCCAGAGTACTGATTGTGTCTGATGATTGAAATTGATGATCCTGGAGATCAAGGTCAGGGCAAAGCTCTTGTGTATTGCTGGCCCATTTACTAAGCGGAAACCCTCCAGCTGAAAGCATATCAATTAGCTGAGAACGAAGTTTGAGTGCTTGCGGGATAGTGTCCGCACTGGCCAAAATGTCGCCGATATACGTGTCATGTTCTTATACTTGAGCGGCCGAAGGAAAATGAGCTCTCTCGTCCTGTGCTGGTTGAATCAGCACACGATGTGCAAGGTATGGTGCACAATTGGTTCCATAAGTCACCGTTGTGAGTTTGAAATCTTTTACCGATTCTTCATTGGAATTTCTCCGAAGGATCCGTTGAAGGTCCCGATCATCTATATGGTCATCGATTTGCCTGAACATTTTTACGATGTCACTAAGGGAACCAACTTTGTGCAATCGCCATCGAGTCAGAACGACCCAGAGGTCTGACTGAAGATGTGGCCCTGGTAAAAGAACGTCGTTCAAAGAATAGCCAGTAGAGGACTTGAACGATCCATTGAAGACAACCCGCACCTTGCCAGCGGGATCATGATGTTCAATGACCGCATGGTGCGGCAAGTAGAAAGATGGTGAGCCGGGAACAGCATCACGTGGAACTGGTACCATGTGATGCAATGAACGGTATTCCAGCATAAATTCATTATATTTTGTCCTTAAGTCTGGATTCACGTTCAGTCGTTCCTCTGTGTTGAACCATAATCTCAATGCAGAGTGTCGAGTTGTCCCCAAAGAAGAAAGGTCGGGGTCTCTACGTGGTAATTTCACAATGTATCTGCCTGAATCGTTACGAAGGTGAGTGATTTGGAATAAGTCTTCACAGAATTGATCTTCAGGAGAAAGGGGCCTTTTTTTGAGAAACTTCCTTGAGCTCCCAGAACTTTTGCAGGGTTCCAGAGAGATTTTCACAGCATGAAAGGTGAAGCGAGGTAATTGCGGGTCTTTCAATGCTTGGTGAATGAGATGTCACGTCACCCACTAAAACCCATTCAAACAGGGTATGAATTGCGGTTGGAGAGCCCAATGGATCATTTCGTATTCCATTATCCAATAAGCAGCCGTAAGCATCAGCACCAATAATCATATCAATTTGTGCTGGATCTGAAAAATGGGGATCGGCTAATGAAATGCCTCTAAGGTGGGGCCAATCTTGAATTTCCACTTTACGAGAAGGAATGAGTTTCATTAATTTTTTCATTACTAAAGCGGAAACTGGAATCCTGGACTGAGTGGCCCGGATAGAACGAAGAAAAACTCGGACTTCGCAGTGCGCGACTCCTGTATCAATCCCCTGAAATCCAGTGATTGGAACGTTCACGTGTCGTTTATGCAAATGAAGAGATTGTGCGACTCATTCTGACACGAATGAGAATTCGGAGGCGGAATCCAATAAGGCCCGGATAGTGAGAGTATGCCCTGTGGGCGATTCTATGGTGATTTCAGCCGTTGCAAGTAACACGGTTCGACTAGTATGAGCTGTATAAGAAGCGATTAGAGAGTCCGGTACCGAATGTGGATTTCCCTTAGCGGATGGACTGGATTCAGGTGCCGAGCTAGATGATGTGGGTGACCCTTGAGTAGTATTGGAAATGTGCAATAAGGTATGATGTGACCTTTGACAGATGCTACAGGTAAATTTGGAAGGGCAATTTTCTAGCAAGTGTCCAGGATGTAGGCAGTTTAAGCACACTAGGAGTCGTTGGGCCTTCTCCCTTTGTTGTGCAGGAGCAAGTCCCTTGAATTTGAGGCAATAACCCAATGTGTGAGGTTGTTGGCAAAGTCGGTCGTCTCTAGAGCTTGACAATGTCGCTCTAAGAATTCCAAAAGTTCTTTGAATGCAGGAATTTTGCTGCAATCTTTTAGTGAATTTTGCCAGACTGAACGAGCTGCGGTGCTGTATTTCTCAATCGTATGAAAGAGGAACCAATCGTCCCAGTGCTCGACTGGACGACCCAATGCTTTAAAAGCGCGAGTGGACTGCTTCAAAATCGAAATGAGATGTTCTAATTCGAGAGATGAACCCTTTGGGACAGAAGGACAATCCACAATTTTCCGCATGTGGCGAAATAAGAGAATATGCTGATTTCCATATTCTTTAAGCAAATCTTCCCACGCTCCATCATAGCCTTCTTCGGAAATAGATATATTCGAAAGCAAATCAGCGGGTTCATCCGATAAATGAGTTTTAAGGTACTGGAGTTTCAGTATCTTGGGCATTCCTGTGTCATTGTGAATGAGGGATTCGTATAAGCCCTTGAAGTTTCGTCATTCCATCAAATCTCCAGAGAGAGTGGGGATATCGATTTTTGCTAGATGAGCAAGCTTGAATACAGAGTTAGAAGAAGGCGTACTGTGAGTTGAACCCATTACGGTTGCAGGAGGTACACTAGGAGGAGCCGGAAGCGGAGGTGTGGGCCCAAGACTATTTATAGCGTCTTCGAGACGGCCTGCATTTATGAAGAAATGCGATTCAATCTTGGAGAATTCGTCTTGCTCGACGTACCCCAATTCAGCGAACTCAGGGTATCCAGTGATTTGAAAATGTCGTTTGATGAAATCAGCCCAATATTCCTCTAATTTTCTTTGTCGGAATTGCAAGCTAGCAAGGGTAAGATTTTCTTTCCCATTTTTAAGGTGTTATCCCAAAATCTGGAAATCCAACTCGCCAGGTTATATTGTTCTCTCACCAAGGTAGCAAACTCCATGTTGACGATGAGGAATGGATGTAACGAATGAAAATATATACACGAAGATTGCGAAAAAGGTCTATATATACAACGTAATACGAATAAGGCAGTCTCAAAAGTCAATCACTTCGAATTCGAAGAATGTTGAGGGCTGAATTTGAATATTCAATTTTTTGGAACATAAATGGTCTCAACTGTTCACTCGACGCGTTGGTTCACTGATCGCAAAGGTTATAGTTGTATGAAACACAGTTCAATCAAAGTCACAGCGCAATTCAAGAAGTTTGATACACGAGAAGTTTGAAAACACATTAAAACGTGATAAGATTACGTAACGACTCGTGCTAGACATTGCAAGGGTCATGAAAATTCACTGTTGTTCGTTGTGAACTTGATAATTTCGAAAAATCTATCGTGTAGCTTGGATATGGGTGAAGATTTATCGAACACGGTCCGACCAGTGATGCCAGCATTTGGTCGACCGAGTCAATTTTCCCTCTCCATCACATCTGTCTGTATAGAAATTTCAAACACACAATCAAACCTCCGGCAAAAGGAATTTGATTGTATACAGCGTGATGGAGGGGGAAAATCGACTCGGTCGACCAAATGCTGGCATCACTAGGTCCGACGGACGCCCGAGTTGAGATTTCAATCACGATATTTAGAGTTCGAATGAATTTTGAAATTAACCAGACACATAATAAAATGCGGAAACATATAATCCGAAAGGGCGTTGACAAAAAAACCAAACGATATCCAGTATTTTCGTGTTTTCACGGCACGTTGATCGCGGTTGAGTCGATCGTTAAAGGTCCGACGAAACCAAGTCCCGTGAACACCAAGGTTTTGTATATGAGCTTATTGGATGGCTCAGAACTCAATGAGAAAGCACTTACGCAGATAAATGTGGATGTTTTCCCGTGGTTGAGATAGTCCGTATTGTTTCTGATACCACGGATGGCAGCTTGAATTATATGAATTCAGCCAGTAATGATATAAATCCCTCGTTGGAGACACAAAGTTTCAACACTTTTCTTCAAGTGATCGCGTAGACATCAATTTTCAAAGATAGTTCACTCTTCAAAGAAAAGTCACTGTGCAAAGGAAGGTCATTTCACGAATTATCAACCGTGAAAGGACACACGATAAAAGTTCAAAAGTCATACGCGTTCACGCGAAATCGATGAAAGGAAAACCGCGAAGGCCGAGCCGGAAAAGATCCGGCTCAAAGGACCAGAAATTATGTATAATTTCTTTTCCACAAACCGTGAAAAATCAAAACTTTGAATGCACAAAGAGATAAATATGCCGGTGCAAAGGCTCGGGATCGCGGATGAAAAATGAAGGTGTAGGTAAATGCATTGAAACTGAATGTAGGAGTATGTTATAATTCACACGTGTATTTCATTAACTCACAAGACACGAGCTATAACAATTGTCACAATAATCTAACTATCTAAATCCAGAGGCAATGTTAATTGTAAGCAAACAGTTCTTAACAAAAGCAGAACTCGATACGAAGTACGTGTTACGCGTGTAACGAAAAGCAAAAGTACCCGTACGTAAGGAAAGTCAAGACGATTATAACTAGAGGTAAGAATATGTAGTATGTGCGAAAACGGTAACAACACATGCCTCCTTCCTCCCCGCGCTGATGATCTCTATTGAGAAAAGATGATGATCTCATCGATGTGGAATGCGAAGGTCGAATTTAGGAAACGAAGATTAAGGAAAGAGACATGAGCGATCACCGCTGTACTTTTCTTATATTTGTAAAGGTGAATATAGTTGAACTCAAATGATTTTATAATGATGACTGAATATTCGAAATACTAAATTATAATATTTCGAACACACCCAAACCAGGAACTTGTCACCCAAGATCACGAAACGGATCAGAGCATCGGTTTCTTCGACACAAGTTAGGAATCGCGCGCGAAGCTCAAACGAGACGATGATATTGAAGATAAAAAAGTATGCTTTTATCCGACAGGTGGCGTAACGACTGATTAGTCAAGTTCAAAATCACCTGCTTGAGCCGGTAGACAAGAGGAGGGGATTTTCATCTGTATTCGCACGGAACTAACATGCACGACAAACCTCAAAGTGAAGTTCGCGCCAGTAGGCAGTGAATTCAAACGATAACTCATAATTCTAAACAGATACTCACCATCTCACATTCAAAACGATACAAAACTGTCGATGAGATTCACGATGGAATAAATAATATAGATTATGTTATAAACAAAACACGTTCCGGTTGTGCTGGAAACAATGACAGTCACCATTCAATTGAAACTTCAGGATATAATTCTATTCTCATGATATAAATGAAGTCCAATGCTCAGTGATTCCAAGTCGAAGAGTAACACTAAGAAATAACAAAGAATAACATTCAATCAGTCTCAGGGATTTTCACCGATCTAGATACTGAAAACTACAGAAGAATGAATCTCTCATTAACATGAAATATTATTATACAATATTGGCTTAGTGCTGTATTCGTACACGATTGTGGTGAGTGGACGCGTGGGACCCGTGCACTTAAACTCCTCCTTGATTTCAGAAAATCGTGTTGTCTCATTCTTGAATCCAAATGATTTTGAAGCTCAAGAGTCAAGCTTCCCATATATCAAGGTCTGATCGAAATCAACAGGGTCGCATTGAACGGAATATGCAAGAATACTTTTAAAACCTGAATTTCTATGTGGAATATTTTTCCTACGTGATTGAATATATTCTTATCGTGAAACCCAGAAAAAAGCCTGCAATTATCAGTGATAACATGTTTTCATTAACCAAAAATTATGAGGATTATGATTTTTCGAAAAAATACAGGTTAAAAAAATGTTAAAAATTTGAACCCCTGTGACATGACAACCAGACTTCACAAACACCTGTTGTTGACACAATTCGAAGAGGTGCACTAGTCCAACAAATTTATGGAATTTCATCAACATTGATGAGATCGAAATTTTGAGGTGTTAACACTTGGCGAATTTCACCCCATACACTGAATATCCTCCGTTTATAATTGTTTATGGAAGAGTAGTTGAAGAGGCAGTCTCAATGAAACCTTTTCAGTATATTCTGAATGTATGCAGTATATGCTGAATATTCCCCCTATGCGGTTTTGTATGAGACGGTAGTTGTCGAATTGGTTTTTTGGTTCAGTTTTATCTATGAATGGAGAAGAAGGTGATGTTCAAGTCAAATTTCTACCTCCATTCGGCCCTTCCTCCATCTTTCCACTGGCCATCAAAAGAAGACATTTGTTGGATCCCTATATGCAACATTATTTCATGTGTTAACCCATCGGCCACAAAGGGATCTGAGAGAATGTATGATTTTTCTAAGGAAGCGGTTAATTCGACTAATATTAACTGCAATAAGGTGCTGAAAAAAACACGAAATCGTCGATACGTTATCGATAGTTTCTTAGAGACACTAGTCTTACATCACATTACTGGAAATTCTACTTCTCGACCTATCGTTATTCTGATGACTTGAGATTTCTATAACAAGTGAGTCCAGAACACTGAAGGTTCTCGAGACTGATGGAATTATTTTGATTAAATATGCATTACAGCCTAATGTCGGTTTTGGTCTCATTGTGTGATAAAGACAGTCTCATAGGAGTGGAGCGTATTTCCGAATGTTCATATATTTTAATGAATAATGTAGAAATATCTGAAATTTGTGTCATTGGTTTTGAATAACACACATTCATCTAATAAATATTCACTGAGTTGCTTCGTCGAAAGTGAATTAAAATCTGATTTTCCATATTACATTATACATTTGTAGTTGAGACACGTGTTTTTTTCCCCTCTTAGACCAAATAAAATAAAATTTGATAGAAAAAATTATTCGTGTCACTCCTTCAAATTCATCCAGTTGTGTTAGGGAAACTGAAATCTTTAGAACTTGTACAAGGATTATCGAGTTTGACCCCCTACACTGTGCGGATTTTTCACTCACTTTATCAATTTTTTTTGTTATGTTTGCTTCGTCATTTTTTGGATTCTCCATTTTGAAATCGTATTCAAATTTTCTAATAACCCTTGTATACGTTAATATTCGAAATCTACGATCGTTTTCCAGGTTCGTGGATAAGGAACAGGTGATCGCACAATATCAAAACGTAAATCATGACGCAAAATGATAGAAGATTAAAAAAACCATGGATGCGATCAAAAAACCAGATTTTTCTCTTCATATTCCCGAGTAAAAATGTTAATTTCAGTTCGCCAAACGAGACTGGTGCAGACGTGTTGCATTTTTCTGCGGTACTGTTGCAGATTCAGTGCGGGAACATCACATCCGCAACAGTACCGCAGAAAAATGCAACACGCCCGCACCAGTCCTGTTTAGCGAACCCGAAATGAAAATTTTTACTCGGGTTCTCAAAGCGGGCATCTTTAGCTCTCATCTTAAGAAAAAACACAGTCCTGTGGCTACTGCGCCTCACCTCGGAATATGAATTTGAAAATTACCAGTCCAGATGGTCAAAAGTTCATAAAGTCTGCGCTGAGAACCCCCTCACAATGAATCCAAAGTGATGAAACGTGTATTCTCCGAATCTCAATATCCCCACGAGACTCTCATATAATTTTGAGCATGAAATACTATTTGGATCAAAAGTTATTGGAATTTTTGTCACGTGGCGCGTGGTCTGTCGGGGAGCGTTGATACGCAATTTCGCGAGACTTCATTTTTTCATAATTCGAAAAGTATGGAATTTAGAAAAAAAACGGTTTTGGATTGGTCGATAGAATGGTGATGAGATTCGATGAGAAAAATTCCATAGGGTCCGAGGTGGTGGGTGTCGTGGCTGGATGAACTGACATGAAATGAGTCATACAGGAGTATATCTTTACTAAATTTCCACATTCCAAACATTTGTGAAATTCTGTTTTTCCCTTCACGCAAGGCCAGCACCTGGGAGGAAGACTGGGGCGATTAGACTGGCTATGATTGATGACCTGAGCTTTCATTTTCTCGATTTGGGAGGACAAAATTCCTCATGAGAGGGATTATTCTAATCTGCTTTCCGAGAAGTCCTTGGATGAGAGCCCTGAGCTGGTTTCTAGTACTCATCAACCTTCTCTCATTGGCTCCTATATGTTGGGTCAATCTGTTCGATATTTGGGAGAAGAGATGAGCCTTTTCCTTCCAGGATCCCTTGCCTGAACACAAGTCTTCTCTCCAAGGACTCAATCTCTCCAAGGAGTGAGAGAATTATATTCGTCACTGAAAAAAATGTAAATGAATCAGTTATTATGAATTGAAGATCGAATCGAATGTATTCATTTGTTGACAAGTTCGATCAAATCACCACGTGACAGAGTTTGCAATTCCAAATTTCACTACACATAAGTCATTGAAGGCCTTAGTGCAATGTGCAATATTGAGTATATGTGTATATATGTACATATATATGATTGGGGTACATCATTTCCAAAAATATATATATATATATATTATAATTATAATAAAAAACAATGATGATTGAAATGGGGAATCTGAAATTACGATCTGATACAAAAGGTTAATGTTTGGAAACTTGTTTAACATTCAATAATGAACATAATTTACAACAACATTCAAACATAATTTAATCCATAATTGCCATCAGAGACTGTATATGGATCTCATAATGACGGCTTCCCATGAAAGTGTGGAACAGGAACAGATCATTCATTCATTGATTTGAAAATTTTAGAACTCGACTAGTTGCCATTAGATGCTCATAAACAATATCTATCAATGAATCAAATCTCGAATTCAATTCAATCAAGCCACCAGAGACAAGATGTGAATTGAATTATTGAAAAGTTTCATTAAGAGAAATATATCAAATTTATGTTTGAGAAATTTTCATTCAACTCACTTGTGATATCAGTAATGAGGAGTGAAAACTTGAGGAGTTGGATTGAGTAATTTTCCGAATCTCAAAATAATTGTTTATTCTAATGTTGCACTGAGACACAAACGTCTTACGTACTTATCGCTCGATTCTTTCATCAATTGAACTTCATGTTGTAGAAGACAAAACTATCTCTCTCATCACAAATAGTTGAATAAAAGTACATAAAACTATAGAAACGATATTCTTTTCATGTACTTTTTTTTAACTATTTGTGATGAGAGAGATGGTTATGTCTTCTACGATGTACATTTAATTGGTGTAAGAGTCCAGCGATAAGTATGTAAGACTTGTACTGAGGGTATCGATGAAACATTTCACAAAGCGTAACCCTACATGATGCAATATACAACTCTGCCTATATAATTTTCACCAAATAAAACTAATGGCAGTAATTACTGTATTTTCTTATGCTTTAGTGAGAATCAATATTATTGAGATTGATTTTTGATTCCTTGAATACCAGAAAATATTGTTTCAAAGTGTTATGAAACTATAATATGTTATTCTTTTCATATATTTTTTTTCAACTATTTGTGATGAAAGAGATGGTTTTGTCTTCTACAACATAAAGTTCAATTGATGAAAGAATCAAGCGATAAGTATGTAAGACTGGTACTGAAGGTATCGATGAAACATTTCCCAAAGCGTAAACCTACATGATGCAATATACAACCCTGCCTATATAATTTTTACCAAATCAAACTGATGGCATTAATTTCTGTATTTTGTTATAATTCAGTGGAGATCAATCTCTTGAAAATAATTTATTTTTCGGTTTTTAATAAATCAGAATATCAATCTCAAAAACATTGATTTTTACTAAACTATAACATAATACAGAAATTAATGGCATCAGTTGGATCTGGTAGAAATTATATAAGTTGTCCCATGTTGAATCACTCAGTGTTATTCTTTGTGGAACTTTTCATTGGAGCATTTAGTACATGTTTCACATACTCATCGCTTGATTCTTGCATACTTGCATTAGACTTGGTCCCATAAGACACAATTCTATCTCTCTTATCACAAATAGTCGAAGGAAAATTAAATGGAATTAAAATAGTTTTTAAAACCACATTCTTCAATTATTCTTTATACATTCTTATAATTTTATACGTGCTAATTTGATTCCTCTTTTACCCAAATTTACGTTTCATTTTGTGGGGATATATGTTCTATGTATTGAAAAAATTGTAATGCTGCTTACCATAATTCTTCAATACACTGTTTTGGTAATGATCAAATAAATAGATTTTGTGGGTTTCCAAACCTTCATCATACAAGATGAAGTTATAGAGATGCATAAAATCCTATATAATGTTATCAAAACAAACGTTATAAATGTTCCAGATGAATGTCTTCAATTTTTTCCATCTGGGAAGTGTATAATTTCCAGATACATTCCACTTGGGTTTTCGAGACTTCTTCTACGTCACTATTCTTGGAAAAAAAATCGGTAACGATATGGTATGCGGTCTACTACCCGCTACCGTAGACCGCATATTATACGTTGACCAAAGAATCTCCGGAATTGAAAATTCTGGCTCTTTAGTGACATAGATAAAATCTCGATGAACCATCGCTGAAATTTCGGATTTTTTTCATGAAAGCAGTTTCCAGTAATTTGGTAGAAAAAAGGTGCTCGCGCATGGTAACTACCCATGCAGAAATTGACGAACGACCCAGTACTGGAATAACGTTATTTGCCAACTGCCAACTGTTGGCAAACAACGTTGGAATAAACCCGGAATGATAACGCTGATCAACACTGGTACGGCGTTGTTCACCAATACTGGGTCAACGTTTACATCAACCCTGAAACAGCACTGGTTTTTCATTGGATACCGACATTGACAATTGATTTTCAACCGGTGATGGTAATCCATTTAAGCCTTTGTACGTAGCTAATGAAAATAATTTCATATTTTCAGCTAATGTCCACACCGAAAAAACCATATTCTAAGATTGAGAGGGCGCATCTAACTTTGAGAACATTGGCATCTCAAATAAGCGCCAAGAATATATTTCAAATAATTCACAAAAAAATCATTGAAATCCTTGTCGATCTCGTACTGTATGTGTGATAGATGTATGGAAACATGTTCCAATGTCAGTTGCTAGAACCGCGTTCTACAGCAATCGAACTCCCTGGTGGAAATTATCTTAATGAAGATATTTAATGATAACAAGCGTTCAAACTGTGGGGGTCAATTGCGAGAATCTCATAGCCCTACACGCGGAACCGAACCTAACACAAAATCCTAGCCCTGATGAGAGAATGACGCTTTGACCAGTACAGCTGTACGTCAGTTATGAATTATGACATCATAAATTAAAGTAATATTGTATAGTCAGTGTGAGGAGTCCGCCCACACAGACAAAAGCTCTTTTAGATATCTGAAAGATGTCTTTGAAAACTGCAAGAGCTCTTGCAAGACCTTTCCAAAAGATCTCTTTTCGTAAGCGGAAAGATGTCTTATGCAACACCAATAGATATCTTTTAGTTGTCTTCAAGAAATCTAAAAGACATCTTCAAGAAGTGTTTAAGAATTCTCAATGATTTCTTGAAGATGTCTTTGAGAGCTCTTGAAGAGATCTTAAATCCTTCTTGAAGAATTCTTAAATCCCTCCCGAAGACTTCCTGAAGAACTCTCAAATATCTCTTGAAGATTTCTTGAAAGCATTATTGAAATGTCTTGATTAAAATATTAAAATATCCATAACCATACGATTCATCCATTATTTTGATTTATTAATTTGAATAAAGGCTTACCAAAACATATGAGGTGTTTGCATATAATTCGAATGCAAAAATACTTCAAGCATTTTTCATGCATGTAAAATATATATTCAAAATATTTTAACATTCAATTTCATTCACTTGAATCTGCATTTCGATACATTCTATCTTGCACAAAAATGTGAAATTTGATGGAAATTTAATTCATGTACGTACATAAAAAATAAAGTACAATGGATAAAATAATAAATTGATATTCCTCTAATATATGATTCTGCATAATGATAGGTTAGTTTTTGCAAATAGGATCATTGGCTACAAAACAAAATATATTATTGTAATTGATTACACGTTTCTTTTCTGTGGCAATACTTTTATTATCCAGTATTGGATCTTGAATGTTCATGTATATATAATTAATTATATATAATTAATATTGCACAATATCATCGGCGTCGTCGTTCCTCACTGCACACGTGAAACAAATGCGCGAGACACTGTGAATAACTATACGTGAATCACTGCAATGTCCCCTCTAATTCTCTTTGATCTAATTGGTCTATTGGGATTGTTCTAAAAATGCTCTTGAAGATATCTTCAAGGAATGTTTATTGGTGTTCTTGAATATATCTCAATTACAGTTGTCTTATAGAACTCGCGCAGCAAGAGATCTTTCATACATTTCTAAAAGACATCTTTGAGATGTCTTTCAGGAATGTCTTGAAGATACATGAATTCAGGACTCTTTTAGACGTCTTGAAGAACTGCTTGCTGTGTGGGCGGTAACAGATCTAACGGGAATATTTGTGAACGCGTTGTTATTCATGAATTTCAAATATTCTTCTCCGACTGTATACTATTAAGAATGTTTCTCTTATCATTCTGATGAGTTACAAATTGTCAAATAACAGCAATAACATATTATGTATATAAAGATATTTTCGTTGAAACTGTTACCGGAGTTCTTATACCGACTAGACTAGACTTGCAAATTATTCAAATTCAGTATCAGTAATAATTTTTCTGTACCGTCAAACCGGTACCTACGCGATGCATTAGTAAAGATCAATTAAAGTGACGTGTTGAATATAATAATCTATGAGCCTGTGTGGAAATCGCAGTTCAGTTGACAGATGTGAGGTTAAATTTATGTGATCAAAAAATGGATGAATTATTTTTGTGAAATGTGTGGTGGTTATTTCTTGAATAATGTGTATCCAAAAATCCCTTAGTGAGTGCAAAATGGATCAGTAAATCAGTCATAGCTGTTGTAACAAGTCAAAAAATCGTGATTTGTTGATGCAGTGAAAATTAATTTTCTTCAAATACTTAGATCAGTACTTCTAGGCAAAAACTCAGAGATCATATTAATTTCGTTATGAATATGACTCATGGAGAACTCATTTGATCAAAAATATGTCAAAAAAATGTTCGAAATGAATTGCAAAAAACTTGGATTATTCACTTGCAGCTCGACGGATGGTTTTACTTTTCAAATTGAAGAGTACTCTTCATGTTGAAATTTTCAAATTTGAGGAAAAAGCCTTATTATCTGAGTCGAATTCGTTGTTAGGGTGATGATAAACTTGTGGGAAGAGTTTGAAAGTTAGGTGGAATCTATATTGATCAGGAGAGTCCAAATCGTGTGGCAAAAGTTAGAAAATCTGTCACCTCAGCTCACGGCACATGGGTATTCTATCAGCTTTTCTTCACTAAACGCAATCTAGGCAGGAGAAATGTATCAAAATTCAGTAGAATCAAGTTGGTACAGAGTAAGAGATGACAGATATATTCATTGAATTTTATTGGTTATTATAAAAATGTTGATAAATACGTAAAGGCTATGTATGACTCAATTTATCGTCTCTCAATATTTTTGGTCCATGATTTTGTATTGTGCGCATTTTTGTATCTTTCCACTAGTAGGTTGAGGAAACATGTGTATTGAACCTGTTTCATAAATATAATAACATTCATTTGTAGGAACATGATACAACATTATTGGAACAAAAATATTAAAAGACGACACATTGGATCTTCTATAGCCTTTCCTTATTTATCAACATTTTTATAATAACCAATAAAATTCAATGAATATATCTGTCCTCTCTTACTCTGTACCAACTTGATTCTACTAAATTTTGATACATTTCTCCTGCCTAGATTTCATGTAGTAAGGAAAAGCTGACTCGATACCCCAGTATTGTCAGCTACGTTAACAGATTTTCCAACTTTTGCCACACGATTTGGACTTACCTGATCAATATAGATCCCACCCAACTTTCAAACTCTTCCTACAAGTTCATCATCACCCTAACAACAAATTCAACTCAGGACATAAGGCTTTTTTCTCAAATTTGAAAATTTCAACTTCAAGAATACTCTTCAATTTGAAATTTTCTCATGTTTAGAATGACTTTTATACGAATATTGTGAATTTATAAGTCATTTTACATCTCAGGCTTGATAATTTACAAAATTATTTTGTACAGGGCGGTTATTTAAAATGATCTGGGAATATTCTTATTTCAAGATCTTATTCTGAAACGAAGAATCACTTATGAAGTCACTAAAGAATTAGAGAGGGTTAGTCTTAAAAGAGGATTGGTTTAGAGGAAGAGTGAAGAATAAATTCCTCTCAATCCTAGAATATCGTTTTTTCGGTGCATGGTTATATCGAAAGTAAGAAATATAACACATCTGTTCGTATGTTGCTGGAGTTTGAATCGTTTCTTGAAACGAATGAATAATCCGGAAACGTGTGAAGAAGTCAATCCGAGACAGTGTTGCCAGAGGTCGTACGAACTACATGTAGTACAAGCATCATAAAATAGTCGTACACTATCGTATTCATGAGAAGAAATTATCGTACGCATGTCGTATGTTTTCAATAATGTGTATGAAGTTTAAATATATGTAATCGATTGTACGGCTAAGGTTTCATTTTTCTTTTCTGAGAGGAAATCTCCAGGGAATTTTCGGAAAATTCTAGTAAGTTACTACGATGGACCAATTGGGCAATAGAATCGGTAGTATGCAAGAAGCCCGACCGGTAATAAGCCCACTACTACACTATCACCCGTACTATTAGTCGATCACTTGGAATCTTCAGTGAAGTCACAAGAAATCACCAGTTTTCAGCCAATGACAAGCAATCGGGCTTATCACCGTTCGGGCTTCTTGCATACTACCCTAGAATCCCCTTCCTTTTCCCAGAAATTCCGATTCAAGAGTGGCCAGCCCATCCCAAGTATCATAAGAGTTCTGAAACAATTTTGTGGGAATATATTGCATTCCTTATGAACTCTTTCAGAATTCGTGGGGGGTCTGGGGCAAGTTTAAAATTTAACCAAGGTTTAAATCTTTAATAACTTGCAGCTGGGTTGCATGTGTTACGTGATTCTCTCATTCTCTACGTATCATACGTGGTCTTCGACGCAATATCTCACACAGCACATAAGTTCAGAAAGAATTCATAATGAATCCATTAATAACCATAAAAACTCAAAATGGATTCAAAGGGCGATATGCAGAGGCAGATCTGAGACTAGGACGGGTCCTAAATCCCTGATCAAAAAAATCCATCCATTCTCGTTCAATCTCATTGATTGTTGCCAATTCCGATGTAATCTTGTACAATGTACTGACTAAATTTCATTGAATTTCCTGTATCGGATTTAATGTACTCTCTTAACTAGGGATTTTTGTGTGGTGTCTGGGTAGTAGAGTTTAGGAGTTCATTTTCACAGGATTCATTAGTAATTCTGATGTGTATCAAAGATTTCATATTCCTTCATACATTTGTTACAAACTGAATATGCTAGAGTTATGAAATATATGAATACAAAGTTTCTTCAACTGTTTCCCATATAGTACTCTTGCAGCAAAAATATTCGAAAAGATTTCTGAAGAGTTTTTGAGAAATTTCTTGAAATGATTTCGCAGTCAATATGTTATCTAGGTTCGTATTTTTGAACAGTTATTAAATTTCCTATCATCCTGAGGCCGGAGACTTATGATCGCGACCATCATACGTGGCATCATTAGAAGAATAGAAAGATCCAAATTGAAAGTAGTTCACCTCTCTTTCCTTCAAATGGTTTTGCACGCGACAATCGGTAGCATAAGTATCCGAGGCAGTAAGGAGTGAATTTTTTATCCGAGAAATAGTTTAAACTTGAATATTGAGTGACTAATTCATTATTCATACTCAGTACACTCTTCTTATTTATTATATTTTCCACATCAAAGTACAAACTTCTTTCTACAGTTCTATATTTTGTATCTATATGAAAATAAATATATTATTTTGAATTATTTAAATATCCTTCGGAAAGTCATCACTACTTCACATTCTGTTATGGTAACTAGGGGATTATTTTATCACGGTAATCCATCGTGTTGATCGAAAACTGATTCTGACAGAATATCGTTTTTATTTTCACTTGAGTTTGATTCATTCTGATGATTCAAATTATCATTTTTTTTCAAATTTCCATTGTAAACATTTGGACTATCCATGTCTGCGATCATTTTGTCAGATGGTTTGAACAGAAAACAATTGCAGTTCCCAGCTATGGTTTGTTGGGAGACTAAAATCAATGCACTTAACGTGTCAGTATTCAAACGATTTCTTGGTTTTGTTTTGATTAAATTCACTTCAGAAAAAATCCTTTCAACCGTCGCATTACTGTACGGGCAACTTAACACATTCAAGACAAACTTAGAATCGTTTTCGAATTGTTTTCGACCGGTTAAATCTTTCAATTGTCCAATTCTTGCCCAATACTGATCGATATCTAAATTTTGGTGCTTTTGAATGATTTCAGGGTTCAAAATCAGTCTTCTCCATTCATCATCGACATGTTGAATTTTCAAACCATTTGTAAATCTAGGACATTTGTTCAGAAACTCAAACAATGAATTTGGCAACTCAATAGGATAGCTGGCATGATTGAAGATGCTCATATTTTCCAATATAATATCATTGAAGTCAAATCGTTTCTCAATTTGTACACACGCAATTTTGGCAAAATTTTGACATTTCATCAAAAAATCTAATTTTTTAGTGCTTTCGAGTTTATCAATATTTTGCAAAACGTTGATGCTTAAATAGATATTATTGATTGGTATACATTTTGTTCCATCCTCTGGCTTAATATCCTCTATCTTAGTTTTGTTGATGTAATTAGGATCCAAATATATCGACAGCAGTTCTTTGTAAGTGGTTGCCATTTTTCCGTACAATTCTGGTAAAACTAACTTCGCGCTCTGAAAATATTCGTTCAAACCTACAAGTTTTGGTAATACCCATTCAAGGAATTCATAGAATAATTTGTTAGCAAGATTATTGAGTGCTATAGATGACTGTTCAGATTGATGAAGTCTATGTTCAAAATAGTGCTGCCTAAAATACAATTCTAAAGGGACCCATTGTTCTTTTATTCTTTTCACGACATACAATAAGGATAACCACCTAATTTGTGGTGGTTTTAAGATTTTATGTGGCTCGACGTTACAAAAATGTTGGAATTCTCCAAATTGGGCCTGTCTCTTAACACTACAATTAAAAAAATTATAAATGTCTCTAGCGATTCCTTCACATTCACGCGGGAGAGCTTTGCATGCTTCACTAGCACAAAGATGCAAAGAATGGCAAATACATTTCAATATCATAATTCCTGGGCAATTTTCGCTCAATCGAGATGCAATGGAATTATGTTCTTCCATCATCGCATTGCATCCATCAGATGAAAATCTAACAATGTTTTTCAGTGGAATGTCGTTTTTAGTGAAAGCGTGAATGGTTTCATCAAATATTTTCCTTGCCCTTGCTCCTTCATTAGCACCTGAAATTTATGAGAAACATGGCGAAATTATTTGCAATCGCAAATTTTGGACACTTACTGTAAATAATAAGTAACAGTATAGGTCTTGGAGCATATACTACTGGAGCGAGCATTGCCTATGATTTCAATGCAAACAAGTGTGGTTGATCATGAGAAAGAGGGATCCGACGTTCAGGCAGTGGTCTCTCATTTTATCCCATGAGATTTCAACAGAGATAGCACTGCCTAGAAATCGGATCTCTCGTTCCATCTTTCGTATCAAACTAACCACACATTCTTGTCGCCTTCGCTCGCTCCAGTAGTATATGCTCTAAGGTATAGATAGTACCCAGTGAACAATATTTAATTGCAGAGAGCTCGTAAAGATATCCGAAATTTGTGTAAGAGGGCAGATAGACCTTTTAGAATCTCAACATAAAGATATCAGAATGCTATTAGGTACGCCAATTTCTGAAGAAAATAAAAGATCACCAAAAAGCTATCCAAACGATTTCTTTGAGAGGATTCTCATCTGAGATCTCAGACAAATGAAAGCATGCAGATATCAATATGATGAAGAGGAGGGTGAATAATAAAAAAAGGGAGGGCAACAATTTCATCATGAGGCTTATTAGATATATAATAAACAGTATTATATTGATTCTATGGGTACAATCTGTATATCTATCTTTATTCCCGGGGAAGAAAGTTTAGATCTGATCCAGATCTGAATTTTGACCAGAATCTGATCAGATCTAATTATATCTGAAAAACCACAATTTTAGCTTGTTGTCTACATACATGTTCAAATTTGAATTCATAGATGGGAAAATATCAGAAAACTTTTGGTCATTGAGCAATAAAATTTTCATCAAGATCAAATGTGATTTTCAATTCAGATACAACCAGATCTGTCAGATCAAATGGGATCTGAATATATCTGAATCAGATCTTGTTGACCAAAATTCAGATCTAATCAGATCTGATGAAATCTAATCATATCTAAACTTTTTTTCCCAGGTTACACATCTAATAAACCTTACGATAAAATCCTTACTATCTCTGTTTTTTCACGAATTGCTGTCTGTGTAGCATTGACAAAGTTCCTTCAGAAGATCTCTCAAACAGGTCTTCCTCTCATAAGTGTTCACTGGGGAGATTGAGAAAAGATTGATTGAAGTTATAGATAGATGGTAGATTTCATGTTCAAGATGTGTTGAAACTTTGATTGAAACATTTTAATAGATTTTTTATTCCATTTAAATTATTCGCAATTTCGTGAAATTTATTGAAGGTATATTTTTGAAACTTATTTCATTCGAACTTTTTGAAACTAATCTTGTCACGTTATATGGTGGGTTAAGCAGCCTTCACTTTAAGAAATTTGAATGAGACTGTAACCTGGTAGAATTTGACAACCAGAAACTATTCATTTCATTCAATTTTCCCCTTTTTTTGTACAAACTATACCAGGGTACAGTCTCATTTAGAAGTTTCCAAAGTGAAGGTTGCTTGATGCACCATTACGTTCATATTATTTCTTAACAAGAGCAGGCATAATTTTTT
Source organism: Gonatopus flavifemur (assembly GCA_018340375.1). Classification (NCBI taxonomy): domain Eukaryota; kingdom Metazoa; phylum Arthropoda; class Insecta; order Hymenoptera; family Dryinidae; genus Gonatopus; species Gonatopus flavifemur. The sequence goes on from JAFFJZ010000013.1 coordinate 2,428,227, forward strand.
TACTTAATTACTGGTTGACAATGAATGTTAATATAATAATATGAAAATTTTTTTACAAATATCATGAAAGTTTGTTCTTGCTGCTTGAAACTTCTTGAAATTCTCATTCACAGAATTCCAGATCATTATAGGGAAACCAAGAGTTTAATTTTTATACATACCTTCTGAATCATCTAGGGAAAATATTTGTATTAGAGCGTAAAAGCGGGAAACAATTTTTCTTCTTGTTCTGAATAATATCTCACACACACAGCCAAAGTTTTGACACAAGATATATCTGTAGATTCGTCTGTAAGAACGCTGAATTTGTTGATCTTTGAATATTCAATCAATTCTTCGTAATAATGTTCAGCAATCACATTTTTGGTAATCAAAGTAGCTTTGGTCCGATTGAGAGATATGGATTTTGCGATGTCGGAGTCCAAGAAACAGTGTTTAATCAAAGGAATTAGATGCTCCACAGTTGAAAAAGGGAGGTTGTGTTCCGCTAAAAACGCATATAATTTTATTTCTGTACTTTTTATATTTTGTGCGAATGACCTATCTGTTAAACACTCAGTTATCTGTTTTTGATTGATACTGATTTCTTTGGATCTGGATGTGTGCTTGGAACCATTGGCATGTCTCTTTATAACTGCGATTTCAGCAGTAAATTCCGCATTGCACCATATGCATTGTGCACGATACGGATTACCTAATAAAAATTGTATATTTTTGAGAAATTTCATATCCACATCTAAATAGAATAATAATTCAATGATCAAAAGTAATATTGATATGATGAGTTCCAAATTATTGTGTTTAAAATTTCAGAAATCTATCCACAGCATAATAATGAAATTCACCCACTACAGATTTGTGAAAAATGGAATCAGGTTATGATCGTAAGAAACAATCAGTATCACAATTCGAAGAACTAAATACGTTATTTTTCACCGTCTTTAGCAGTATGATGAACATATCGATGAACATCATACCTTTGATTGGTTTTAATCAAGTTCTGTAATGTTGTTCCCATTGTTTCCTATATTGCTGTCTTCTATGTGTGTGATTTGTACCATGACGAGGTTTTTGAGATTTTTTTCTCTCTGGCGTACTTTTATCGCTTGAGGTGCTTGAATTTTCGTCAATTATAAAATTTTCTTATCGATGAAAGTGTTGAATGCTTCTAGTGAATCGTTCAAGTGATTCAAATGAGGGATTCAACGTATCTTATGTATCTGTAATACCTGCTACACAAGCACGGAAACGTGAACGTGAGAAACGAAGGAAGGCACGGTTTCTGCGCAACCGTTCTTACGCCTCTACATGTAAACGTAAGAACGGATGCGCAAAAACCGTATACTAGATCTGCACAGCCTTCCATTTCTTTTGTTTATAATGATTGCTGTTCTACCGGATTTGAATCAGAATTGAACCAAGGGGAATGACCACTCAACGAATTTGACAAAAGAATGCTGAGATCGCGATTAGATAATCCCATTTCAATACTGTTTTATTTGCGCTTAGTAGAAACAATAATGATAAAGTCCACTAGTTTTCTGAATTTATATTTTACACTTGAAATCTGACAGGTCTTCTGATTGTCGTACGAATTATCGTACAAACTAAGGAAATATCGTAAAATATCGTACGATCGTACAAGAAATTTTTCGGTCGTACAAGAAGTCAAAATTATCGTACAATTCGACAATTATCGTACATCTGGCAACACTGATTCGAGAGCATGAATAATAATTCCTTCAAAATTTTACCGTATTAAACCACACATAATGAACAACGTTGAACGAGTTTTAAATCAACGTTGGCAAATCAGCATTGACTATCGGCGTTACAACAACATTGTACTAGTTGTTACTTCAACCACGTTACAACGTTGGCAACCAACCCTGGTAATCAGTGTTGTACCAGTACTGTTTCGATTGTTATGGTTGGTTGGAAGTCGGCATTTCCTGCATGGGTATCGCATCCTCTTAGAATTCAATGCGCATCTCTCAAAATTGAGAAAAATATTCCTTACAGTTCAGAAAAATGTTCCTTACAATTGAGAGAAAATATCTTTGAATTCAGAAGACTATTTCTTACAATTCAAACAAATATTTTCGACAAGTCAGAAAAATGTTTCTTACGATTGAGAGAAAACATCTTGAAATTCAGAAGACTATTTCTCACAATTCAAACAAATATTTTCGACAATTCAGAAAAATGTTTCTCATAATTCAGAACAGCATATCCAAAAATCAAGAAACATGAATCTTGCATTTAATGTGAATATGTTTGATGACTCAGAAACATGCGTTTGAAAATCCAGAAATAAATATCTTAAAATTCAGAACAGAAATGTTTCTGAATATTCAGACTCAGTGACTGTAAAAAATTACAGTCACTTTTTTCTCAATTTTCAGTCAAAATTTTTTTACAGTGTAAATCGGGACAATACAAAATCCATTTTCGTAGTGGTTGTCGAATAGTTGTCGTAGATATGTAGAAATGAGGCGTTTAGCGGATGATAGACAGGTTCCAAGGATTTTATCAAACCAGTCATATATGGATAGAATTCCATCTCAATTTCCAAAGTAAGATGGAATTGACTGAAATTCAGTCTTCTTCATTGCTTACTTTCAGTTAGAATAGGCGCTACTTTTGGCTGCATTTTTAAGCTGATATTCGGGATCACTTTAAGTTTTACTTTTTACTGTGTAAGACTAATAACTTCATGATGATTATGATGATGATGAGGTATAATTATACAGGAATATACTATAGGAGATTCGTGTACTATTTGATCTAACCCAATTTGATCCATTATCCAAACGTTCTTCTCAACTTTGAGGGGTCAGGATGGATATTGAACATAAGGAAGTAATCTCAATATTCCTACCCCACCGCACCCCGATTCGATAACATGAAGAATACCGTTCCACTTATGAATAAAATCGAGGAAGATCACATACACCACAATCATCTGTCAATTTTCTCAGGTATATGGAATAATGCGAATCACACCTTTTTCCTCGAAAATTCCCAATTCATGCCCGCAAGTTACCAACAATTAGTCCCATTCACATTTTTGCATCTCAAATGGGAGAAGATATCTCCGAGGATTGGAAGTCTTGCGTCCATGGACCTAAAACTTCGTAATGTGTGCGTGAGTCGTTCAAAATTCGAGAAGGCGGATTCAAAATATTGGTTTGAAGCCAAAAATGTTGACCAATTTTTCAATTTTCTAAGCATGGAATTCTTTTTAATAACTTTCTTTTGCAAACTTTCTGTATGGGGATTATGAATCTTCCATCAGGTTTTCCGAATTCAAGATGTCGGATCCAATATGGCAGACGCAAACTCTTGAATTTCCTTGTTTTCAATGAAAATTTGTATACGGGGTTTTTTTGGGTCGCTGGTTAAGAATCTCTCGTCAGATTTTCCATATTGAAGATGGCGAATTCAATATGATGGGCGGATATTTTCGAATTGCTTCCTTTCTTAATGGAAATTTGTATGCAGGAGTTTTTTGTCCGCTGAATATGCATTGCTCGTCAGATTTTCCGAATCCAAGATGGCGGAGCCAATGTGATGGACAAAAATTCTTGAATTGCTCTGTTTTGCATGGAAATTTGTATACACGGGTTTTTTGAGTCACTGATCATGAATCCCCTACAGATTCCCCGAATTCAAGATGATGGATTCAATATGACGGACATAAATTCTCGAATCGCCTTTTTGTCGTTGACAATTTGTATAAACGGATGACTGGGTCGCTGATTATGAATATCTCGTCAGATTGCCCAAATTCAAGACGGTGGATCCAATATGGCCGATACAAATTCTCGAAACTGGCATAATACAGTCGAATTAAACCTTGATAGAAAGAATTCCCGGCAATAATGGAGTTCTTCGTTGAATAGTCACGACAAAATATTTAATCGATTCGAATAAAGTTGTATCAAATCAGTCCAATATTCATCTAGTCAAATGAATATTCAATGTGCTATAAAATCCTCCCTCAATGAGGACGGAGATTCAATTGTCTCAATAAAAATCTATTCAAATCAATCAACTATTCCATGGCGATAATTCAACTTCATATTCCATTGTTGCCGGAAATTTTCTCTCTCAGAGAATAATTTGACTGTATCATGCCAACCCATTAATGCCCATGACGAAACTGCTTGGCTTACGGGAAAAGTAACGATTGGAAATAGGATATCTGGGTGGAGAATGAACATCCACGGGGAAAAAAAATTTTTTACAATTTGTTTAAACAATTATTGTTTAAACAATTCGTTGAAAATATCAATTGACGTGGGTAAAAACTCCGGAATCGTATTCTACGGAGAATTTAATATAACAATAGGTGGTTTGGAAAATTTTTAACCATCGCATTTGTTTGTAAATAAAAATTACAAACAATTTCGAATACTTCATATCCATTCGTGCCCAAGGTGAAACTGCCGGGCCTACGGGGAAAGTAACCCTACAAACAATGATTAATGGTGTTTCAATGGGCCGCTGATGGTCCGGCAATGCCGTTGAAGAGCCGTCACTGGCCCTTTGAAACGCCAGCAGTCGTGTTTGCTGGGAACTATTGGAAATAGGATATCTGGGTGGAGGATGAACATCCACGGAAAAAAAAATTTTACAATTTGTTCAAACAATCATTGCTTTAACAATTTGTTGAAAATATCAATTCACGTGAATAAGAATCCCGGAATCGTGTTCTACGGAGAATTTCATATGGAATAGGTGGTTTGGGAAATTTCCAACCATCGCGTTTGGATTGCAGGTGGATGAACGTCCACCTAGATATTCTATTCCCAACAGTCACTTTTCCCGTAGGTCGCACAGTTTCACCGGGGGCACGAACGGGCATGGAGTATTCGAAATTGTTTATAATTTTTATTTACAAACACATGCGCTGGTTGGAAATTTATTGTTTAAACTGATTGTAATAAGTTTTTTTTTCGTGGATGATCATCCTCCACCTAGATATTCTATTCCCAATAGTCACTTCTCCCACAGGCCGAAGAGTTCCACCGTGGGCACGAGCGGGCATGTAGTATTCGAAATTGTTTATAATTTATATTTACAAACAAATGCGATGGTTGAAAATTTGCCAAACCACCTATTGTTATATGAAATTCTCCGTAGAATACGATTCCGGGGTTTTTATCCACGTGAATTGATATTCTCAACAAATTCTTCACACAATAATTGTTCAAACAAATTGTAAAATTTTTTTTTTCCGTGGATGTTCATCCTCCACTCAGATATTCTATTTCCAATAGTTACTTTTCCCGTAGGCCCGGCAGTTTCACCTTGGGCACGAACGGGTATGGAGTATTCGAAATTGTTTATAATTCTTATTTACAAACAAATGCGAAGATTGAAAATTTTCCAAACCACCTATTCTCATATGAAATTCTCCGTAGAACACGATTCTGGGGTTTTTATCCACGTTAATTGATATTTTCAACAAATTGTTGAAACAATTGTTGTTTAAACAAATTGTCAAAATTTTTTTTCCCCATGGATGTTCATCCTCCACCTAGATATCATATTCCCAATAGTTACTTTTCCTGTAGGCCAAGCAGTTTCACCATGGGCATTAATGGGTTGATATGGAGGATTTGTATCGGCCTTATTCGATCCGCCATCTTGAATTCGGAAAATCTGACGAGAGATTCATGAACAACGACCCAGAGAACCACGTGAGACATACCCACTCTGAAAATCTTTCTGGGGTGATATTGTGGAAAAGAGATGCATTATTGCATTGACAACAGCTTTGAAAAAGCGTTTGCCTGGGACTTGATGGGTCAATCCGTATGGTGAGAGGAAGAGGAAGCAGTCGATGCGGAGGATAAAGATGGTCTCGAATCTGGCATCATTGCCCTGCTCTACTATTTTCTTATGCGCAGAATGGTATTTAAGCTCAATCATTAGGTTGGGACGAAAAAACCAAAATTTGGATTTTCATGTAGCAATACCTGGGAAAAGTTCTAACCCCACGTAGAAAGAATGTGTGCATAATTTGAGCTGATTCAGTTAATGGTTCGGTAGTGCGCAAGTACTTGGATGTTCTCAAATTTCAAAAATATTTGAAGACTCATGATTCTCCAAGATTCCATGTTTATGGTTCACAATTCTGCCAACAATTCACAGATATTCAGGCTTAAATCCTTCAAATATATATCTATACATTCAAAATTGCTGAATTGAGTTGTAATATGACGAGATAAATGCTTCTCAAACCCAGGAATCGACTCAAGACACTTGACAAGGTCATTGAATCTTTAGATTTGGAAATACATCGTTATATCGATGGCTCGTAATAATCATCAAGTAACCGAGATTTGTTCCAAAATCAGAAGGAACGTAATTCCATTGTTTCCACGCGAATGTACGTTTTTCCACTACCAAGCGAGATTGAAGTTACTTCACTGTAATTAGAAGCCATCGATATTCACGTTTGTGGGATACTTTCTTTCAATTCTGCTGGAATACCGAAAATCGTGCAGGGTACTTGCTCCAAGGTCAACGTCCCAGGCATAATCAAAAATCAATATGAAACCTACATATACGGGGTGAAAAATTGACAGGAATTTGCGAAAAGAATATATATGAACAACGGAACTTTATATGCTCTGATCACAATAATTGACGACACGTTTTAATTGGTAGGAAACTACAGCGCATGAACTTTGATCAATTATTGAACCCGTATCAATATTTTGAATGCACTGATCAGTTTTTGTGAATGGATTAATCAATCATTAACATAACCCACACAGCACGAATACATTCTATTCATATAATACAAATATGGTTTCCAAAATATCAAATATTCATATTATAAGATATGTGTTCATGTCCAGCCCACCTGTTTTATATATTTTATATACAGTACACTCTGGTTATAAGCCTATCAGTCATGAGCCTCACTCATATTTGTTCCGCTTCACTGAGCACGTATGTACTGAGCCCCACTCTGACACCTCTTGCAGTTTTGGTTCATACATCTTGCTTTAAGCCTCTTTGGTGAGTATGATTTTTGGTTGGAGGAATTGGTCAATTGGAGACCATGGAAATTGTTGGATTCATTTTGATATTCAATAAGCACAAAGATATCCACATAACATCTACTGGAAGTTGAGAATGGGAATATGTTGGATTTTCAACTTACAGAATTCGATACATGTTGTATGTTTCAACATCAATTGGGCGAGGCTTAGAAGAAGTAGTGCGAGACGAAATTGTTACTTGTAGTGAAGGAGACGTCGATTTCTCCTTACTTTCTTACACCACAGCCCCTAAGTAAGGCTTACAACCAAATTGGACTGTATATTGAAATGACCGATTTCCATATAGAATTGATCTTCAATAAATATTGACCGAATATTTATTTCATATGTCTGGCAGCATAAACTTATTATATACATGTGATAACACTATGAGGTCGATATTCTCCAATATTCATAAAATATGTGTGATTGCGAATTGATTCATATGAATCTTATTCATGATCATGAATTTTCCATGTTATATACAGGGTGGTCCATTTGAAGTGATATGGTCAAATATCTCGGAAACTAGTGGAGATGGAAAAAAATGTTCCAGATGAAAAGTTTAGGGTTCCAAGGGAGAAGTATGATGCTGACCTTGAAAAATACCTCAGAGGTCATTTTGAAGGTCATTTAGGGGTCAAGATGGTTTTTTGAAATGGGACCCCCACTTTTTTATCATGGCATGGGAAAGCTGGTTCCAAATCCTTTACGAAACACTTATCCCTTACGACACACATGGACCCCTTCCCACCTATTGGGGTGCAAGGTATGGACCGTCGAAGTTATTGATGAACTACTCTTAGCGCTACCCAGGAACAACGACGTGGACGTGGTTGTTCTCTGTTCCCTCCGGAGTGCTTGGTTATCGTGAGTCCCCTTGCCTCTCAAATGAGGGGTGCTTGATGCTGTTACAATGATTGCTCGAAGTGACCCCCCTCTGCCTGGATACATAATCCCAGTCTCCACCGAAAATTTGTAACCGTCTTCAGAAACACTGATCGCGGTATGTTGGCATGCCGCAGTGCGGATGCGATCGATCATGCCCCCCCCCCCGTTGTTGGTTGGGCCTTGAATACTTCGTCTTCCAGAAATCCCCACAAGAAAAAGTCGGGAGATGTCAAGTCGGGTGAGCGTGGAGGCCACGCAACTGGCCCACCTCGTCCAATCCACCTTCCCGGGAAATGATGATCAAGGTATTCTCTCACGATCAATGCGTAATGGGGTGGCGCTCCATCTAGTTGGACCCACATCCTCTGACTTGTTTGTAAATCTAGATCCTCAAGTAAGCCTGGTAAATGATCCGCCAGGATTTCCAGGAACATGGAGCCGTTCAAAGTGCCGTTGAAAAAATGTGGACCGACAAAATAGCCATTGATGATCCCGCACCACACATTCACGCTCCAACGATGTTGGTTGTCGATTGCTCAATACCAATGCGGATTAACATCCGACCAGTAATGAGAGTTGTGTCTATTCAAATGCTCAGTGCTCTGAAAAGATGCTTCGTCGGAGAACATTACATAGTCGGAGAATTGAGGATCGTCAACCGGCCTTGCTCGTGCCCAGTTGCAGAATCTGATTCGAAGTCTCATGTCGTTTGGAGTGAGAGCTTGAATTAACGTGATGTGATATGGTCGATATTTGACATGCTTCAAGATTCTTAAAACAGTAGTCCGGGGTATACCAGTTATTCGCGCCAACGATCTGCTACTAACATGAGGGTTCAAGTGGATAAGTCCCAATATGGTGAGTGCACGGATATCATTCTTATCGTACCGGTGATGTCTTAGATCTCGCTGCAATATTCCTCGTCGAGCCCTCAATTCGAGTTGACGAATGGTCGTGGGGTGTGTGATGCGGCGATCGGGATACCGATCCCGGTAAACTCTTGCGGCTTCGTTGTAATTATTGTGACATGAGCCAAGCACAAGTATCATATCAATAATTTCAGAGGGTGGATAGTGATCTATTCTTTCGATTGAATCAAATGGAATGAATTAATAAATGTAGATGATTGAATATGCAAAGGAGAAGAACGATTGTGATGGTCTTAGTTTAGAACCAGTGTTCAAATGATCACGTATTTCCGTAATCATCCACATAACCAACCATAATAAATAGAAATTGGATGTTCCTGTTTGTTTATGTATTCTTGTTCATCGCTTTTCTCTGGAGATCGGGACTGATTGCAATGCAGATTGGAGGTAATTAAAAGATTGTTGGAAGGTTGCTGGAAACATTGGAAGTATTGACCATACCACATAACGTCGATTAGGATGCACATTCGAAAGGATACAAAAATCCTTTGAGCTTCCAGAGAATTCACCAAAGACAGTCACACTGTAAAAAATTTCTTTGTAGATTTACCAAAAAAATTTGGAAGTTTTTTTGTAAATGAGGGAGGACATGATCGATCGCATCCGCACTGTTTGTGCCAACATACCAGGATTATGTATCCAGGCAGAGAGGAGTAACTTCGAGCAATCATTGTAACAGCATCAAGCACCCCTCATTTGAGAGGCAAGGGGACTCACGATAATCAAGCACTCCGGAGGGAACAGAGAACAACCACGTCCACGTCGTTGTTCCTGGGTAGCGCTAAGAGTAGTTCATCAATAACTTCGACGGTCCATACCTTGCACCCCAATGGGCGGAAAGGGGTCCATGACCAGTGTTTCGTAAAGGGCTTGAAACCAGCTTTCCCATGCCATGATAAAAAAATGGGGGTCCCGTTTGAAAAAACCATCTTAACCCCTAAATGACCTCCAAAATGACCTCTGAGGGATTTTTCAAGGCAGCATCATACTTCCTCCTTGGAACCCTAAACTTTTCATGCGGAACATTTTTTTCCGTCTCCACTAGTTTCCGAGATATTTGACTACATCACTTCAAATGGACCATCCCGCATATTACACCTCGCGCGGTATATAATGTGATAAAAAGTTCCTCGTCACTTCCTAAAAACTTTCCCTGTTCCCCCCAAAATTTGAGCAATTCTAGGGGAACAAAGGACGAAGATTACGATGAATGAGTGGACGGAACACAGCACTCTCGTTTCAAAAGCATTCAAAATGATTGCTCAAGAGTTCTCAAGAACTCTTTCTGAATGCCTTTGTGGCCTGTGTGCTATCTGAGATAGAGGTACATATAGTGATCAGACGAGTAGCGGAGAGACGGAGAACAAACGTCTTGAAATTAATGATAGATCAAATGTAATCCTAACTTGATTCCAACTATGTGTCAGGTGTATCCAAGGTTCCAATGAATTCTGCATAAATTTTTGAATATAAATTTCAATATTCTATGATCGGTACAAATTGATTACACTTCCTTCAAATACCTAACAACTCGCGGATACTTGTACACTAAATTATGCCCGTAAACCCTCATAAACGAAGAAAGTGTACAAATTCTTGTTGAGATCAGATTTATCAAGACTATAAATATCTTTCGAACCCCTCCAATTCCAGTCTTCGAGTTTACAAAATTATATCAATAATCAACTCAAACAAAGTAAGGTATAATAATGACAGCATAAGTGCATAATAACGGATGGGGGCCAAATCAACGAAAAGACAAATCAACGAAATCAGTGTTTGAAAAGAGAGTGTGACGTATCTCTCTTTTCAACCAACTTTTCGTTGATTTTGTTTTTCGTTGATTTGGTTTTTCCGTTGATTTGGTTTTTCGTTGATTGGACCCCCATTCATAATAACAGCCTCCAATTTTCTCAATCGCTTGGAAAATTTTTTAACTAAAAATTACTACTCTCGCTCATGGTTCTGAGAACAATAAAAATTCCAATGTGTTGGTCATAATTATAAGCCCTAATTTTTTATATTCAGTTGTCTCATTTGGTTCAGTATAGTGGTGGGCGATATTTACGAAAATATCGATATTTATCGTAACTGAAATATCGATATGCGATAATATCGGAACCGAAGTATCGAGATTCTTTTCATATTATATCAATGATATTGATAATCACATATACACATACATGAATATTGTTTAAAGAATTTGTTATGCAAGAATACCATTTTTGAATTGTTATTCGAATTGTGAACCACAGGCATGGAATCTTGGAAAATCATGAGTTTTCAAATATTTTTGAAATTTGAGAACTTCCAAGTACTTGCGCACTACCGAACCATTAATTGAATCAGCTCAAATTATGCACACATTCTTTCTACGTTGCATTAGAACTTTCCCCAGGTATTGCTACATGAAATTCCAAATTTTGGTTTTTTCGTCCCAACCTAATGATTAAGCTTAAATACCATTCTGCGCATAAGAAAATAGTAGAGCAGGGCAGCGATGCCAGATTCGAGACCGTCTTTACCCTCTCCATCGACTGCTTCCTCTTTCTCTCACCATAAGGATTGACTCATCGAGTCCCAGGCGAACGCTTTTTCAAAGCTGTTGTCAGAGATGAGTTGAAGAGATTGCTAACGAGATATGAAGACCATAGTCCAATTTCTGATTGGCAGTATCACGTTTCCCGTTTATCTCTTCATACTGGTTGGCTTAGAAGAAAAATTCAACCAATCATATATTTTTCTTCAAAAGGAGAAAACGTGATACGGACCATGATTTCAACATTGCGTTAGCAATCTCTGCTATTCATCTCTGCTGTTGTCAATGCAATTTGGTGGTGGGCGATATTGGGGTATCGATATTTTTCGTGACTGAAATGGTAAACACCCGTTGAACCGAAAGCCCGTTAGGCCGAAAGACCGTTGGACCGAAATTTATTTTACCGAATGACAATAATCCGAAATATTACTATACGTTACTAGTCGTGTGCGAATAAGATAGAATGTCACCAAAACTTTTTCGGATTATTGTCATTCGGTAAAATAAATTTCGGTCCAACGGTCTTTCGGCCTAACGGGCTTTCGGTCCAACGGGTGTTTACCACTGAAATATCAATACGCGATAAATATCGGAACCAAAGTATCGATATTCTTTCGATATTATATTGATAATCACATACATATGTACATACATAAATATTATTTGAAGAATTTGTTATGCATAAATGCCATTTTTGAATTGTTATTCAAATACGGAAAGATCAGTTTGATTATATTTTGAAGATATTTTACAAAATACAACGAATTGAATATTTGTTTGGTATGAATAATGTTTCATTGAAATGAAGTTGTTTTTATTGACAGTGAATATTCAATTAATATGAACGCAATTCTCATTTATTCACAGGGAATAAATGTGGATTGATCGAAATCAAATGTGGTTATATTGGAAAAAAAAATCAATTCGAGCTATTCAAAAAAACATTCAGTAAATATAACTGAATTATTTTCTCCCCGACCAGCATGGGAATGTGGATAGATCATAAATGCTTCCGACATTCGTACAATATGTCCAAATTCAATAAGAAGAAGAAAAACGTGAATATTGAATTTGAGATTTTCATGGAAGTTGAAAATCCAAATATCACCGTCGAAATTGAAAAAGTGAATACATAATTCATAATTTAATGTATTAAATGAGAGAGTGGCGCTACGATCAAGGCATAGCGTCCCGACTCGTGAGTAAAATTTTGCGCGGCATTATACCTAGATTTGAACACTACGAAAGATTGCGGAGATTACACCAGATAACATAGCCTTCAATAGAGACTTCCCTCACCATCGAAGTTTCCAGATTTGTATATCCATGCTTCCGATAGGTGTTTTGAGTAAACAAGAATCGATATGACCAATTCTAAAATTGTTCAAGTTTTTTCATTGGCCATTCTATTGATTCAAATATTCTGATGAATTGATCTAAGGGAAAGAGTGCATAAATTATGCACAGTTGGTTATTCTGACAAGAGAAAATTTCCCAAGTTGATGAAAAATTAAAGAATATTTCATCCTTTCGATCACTTGAGAATTTTTATGAATCAATCACCAAAAAGTATATATGGAATTTCAATATTTTTAAGGTAAAATATATCGATAACGATATATATCGGACAGATGAATATCGATGAAAAATATCGATATATCATCTGAAAAATATCGATATCCACAAATATCGATAAATATCGCCCATCACCAGTTCAATAGTTCATGAAAATACCTGAGCACTAAGCTAAATCGGATGAGCTACGAAAAATGAGATACAATGTATTCGTATGAGGACTGAGTTTTGATGTTTATTCTCCTGACCAATCCAGAATTAAAATGCAGCGTTCTGTGAATATTTGTGAGATCAAACATTTGTAAAATCAAGAAGTAATCAACAGATTCATTTGATAAGATCGATTGATGAACTACATACATTGGTTACTCATGGTATGGTGAAATGTATCAAATCAATGATATATCAATATACTCCATACGAACTATCTTTGATTAATGTCAGATAAAATATCAAATATTCGCATCAGACTAACAATATGGCATGAAGTTATTGTTTGCATCCATCAAATGACGAATAGCTTCGTAATAGGTCACAAACACTAATATTCAATCTGCATCTGAGATTGGATTTCACGTTTTCTATCAACTGAATGATTTGATATATTAGATCAATTGCGAAGTAAAGCTTTTATGAATAACTTTCGGAACATAGATATGAGAAATGAATTCTTAACTGAAAACCAACTTTGTAAAAATTGGTTCATCGCTTATGGAATATATAAATTTCAATTTGTTATCACAATTTGAGCAATGGTTTGTTGATATGAAATTGAAAACTTGAATGAATTTGTGAAATGAAAAAATAATCTTTCCAAAGTCAGTTCCCTGTTTTCCAACGATATCATTCATTCTCCATTTCCACCTTGGAACAAATTATAGTAGAAAAAAAAACCTCATTTCCCAATTTGAAACAAAAACCACACATTTTAGGCAAACAAACATGAATTGCATTTCAATCTTCTGTAACCTGATGATTTTCATTTATCTTGATTCCTGAAACATAATGCAAACCTTTGGATTGACTTGAAATAATGTAACATTGACTATGTTTCTACTAAGTGTGACTAAAATAATATTAGAATCGAATTATCCAACCGCGATCTCAATAATCCTGGGCAAAAAGTACATGCTTCCATTCAATGTTTATTTCCTATGGTTGAATTGAGCAGTTCATCATACCCCTGGAATCCAAAATCATCACATACATTTCTCTCACATTCATCCATATTTGAAGGATTAAATACGATTGTTTGAAAAATCGGACATAACAGCATCGATACGCAAAAGAATATGCATGAAAAGATACGAGAATCGATTTCAGATTGCAGTGAAATTGATTCTTTTGGAAAATCAAATCAGAATCGCACACCCCTATCATCTATGTGACAAAATCATAATCTTCCAGGGAAGCCCACTATATTTTTTTTGTTTCGAAGAAGTTTGACGTGATGAGAAAGAGGATATGAAATTGTTTATGGAAAAATGTGGTCTTCAGAATAAAGATAAATCCATATTTCTTATGAAATAAAAATTTGTTCATTTTTTCGCGTCACTGCAGAAAAATCGACTTCTAACAGGATCTCTCATCGCTGGATTCAATCGAAGATTTCCCTCAAATGCAATAGTAAAAATAAGGAAACGCATCCCCTGTCACTTCCATCAAGTATTATCCAACAAATATAACCATCTGTATTTCGACTATCCATATCCACATCCTTGCACGTCCTGGTTTTTATTCCTTTCAATATACATAATCAATGTTCATATATATAATATATATGTATACACATGTGGACACATATGTATATTTTTTCTTCTTTTGATTTTCAGTCTGACAGAGTTGTGAATTCTCAACGTGGGACGTGAAATGTGACATCCACTCCCATCGAACAAAGAAACGGATTCGTTGGTGCATAAGAAAGTACTTGAATTAGGCTGCACTAACCGGACTCCAGTAGTTATGAAGAAATATATTTGTCTTCAAAGAAAATCCGAAAACCCTTGTCGGATTACCTCGCTGTCTCTTGTTGAATCTCTTATCTTTCCGTTCCTTCTCGCACGTACACCTCGTTCTATATTTTTCTCATTACATCTTCATCCCTTCATTGTTATTTTCCATCTCCATGAAGTGTCACAATTCATTCAGAACGAAGGATTAATCGTCTTTGGATTTTAATTTATATACTCAACAATGATTATAACGATTATGATAATCAAATGGAGTCCAAGAAAGAAAAGTGAGGACAGAATTTGATATTCAAGATAGAGATTTCCGTAAAAACAGTAATACCAACTGGATTGACTGGTACTTCGTGTCTGGAGTGACAAGATCCAAGGTCACAGAAGAGATTATAGAAATACGAGAGTCGACGTGATTTTTGCTGAAGCTATACAAGAAAGTTTCACGAATATAGATGAGAGTGTGGCGTATATCTACTGTTTTGGACGGCGGAGAGGAAAAAGAAGGAGAAGCACAAGATGGGCGGTAGTGTTGAGTGTAGTACTCCCTTTCCCTTGCCTGGGTGCACCTGAAGGAACACATCTTCAAAAGGAGAGGACTCGAAAGTGTGGCACTGTGTATTGCTTGTTCTTCTTCCTCTTCTTCTATTTCCTTTTTCGTTCCTTTTTCTGTGATCTTGTCTTCCCACGTTCTATTTATACTTGACCACGATTCATCAAGTTTCAGGTTCATATGGAATTTCAGGTTATTGAATAATCGTGTTTCCTGATTATATCTAATCGATCGATATCAGATACAGAGATATAATTGATGATGGAACCAATGATGAGTTGATTTTCGGACTGTGTGTGACTCTTGGTCCTTATGTTCTAAGAAAGAAGAATTTCCACTTCAACAGAATAAAAAAGTACATGTATTTTATAGTGGAGCATGATTCACGTCGTTGCAAATGTGACGTGTTCGCGAAGAATAGGGTGAAGGACTCGAAGAAGAGCTTCCTAAAATGGTTGATTAGCATCGTATAGTATTATATACGATAGTGTTAGGAAAATTTTACTATGAGGAAGAGAGTTTAGACTTGAGTGAATGGACTTTCGATCAGTTTGCCACACGCGTATGAGTTTGAAAGTAGTTTATTTGATGGCGAATCAAGGTATCAACCGTTCTAGTTGGAGTGGAAAGCCAACAATCTAGGTTCTTTGTGGACTACTGAATCGACCGCAGTGTACAGATATGTGTGAAGTAGACAAGAGACTCTTCTGGAATGTGTATACCAACCTTGAAGAGGGTGAACAAAACTCACTGTTACTGCTTTACTAGATCTTACAACGAGGGATTGATGACAGAAAAGACTGGCTTCTCCTTACTACCTCGCTGGCGTGATCTAAATACCAAGGAGAACGTATTATTCTTCCTCTCGTATCCTTAATATCATTCAGCCATCGTGAGGGGAAAGAATAAGAGGAGGAGAATAACAAAAGGAGAAGGAGACGTGAGGGATAAGCTGGATCGAGGGATGAGGAAGTCCAGCAGAATATCGTGAGCTGAATAGAAAGGTACGTACTGACATGTTCTTCGATTCATATTTCAGGAAGGTACTACGATTTCAATATCACTTTCCCGATGAGAATTTTTCACTCTTCTCTTGCTGGGATGTATGATACTTGTTTGTTGTAAAATACTGAAATTACATATTCTCAATGCATTTTATAAACGTCCCATGTCATTTCGGGGAGGATACACTGAGAAAAAGGTGGGTTGAATCAACGATATTTACGTTGGCTGAACGTCAAAAAACGATTCAATACGTCCAATCGAATTCTGTAGTTCCCTCAACAGTACGTACCAGGTGCTCCATGTCATTCAATCAATTCAACAGGTATTGATCACTGACAATTTGTTTCGTTGGAGGAACAACGGATAACAACTGGAACAACACGCTGTTGATGTTGACATTAATTAATATATTATCAATAATGATTAGATATATTTGATAACATAATCTCAAACGGAGTTGAATTAATCCCAAATTTTTATTGTTATACTTGAAAATCGAAATATAAATGAATCGGTTTTGAAGTTGCATGAATCGTAAAAAGTGTTTGATAAAAATATGCAAAAGATATTTAATAATCAAATCAAAATCAATGTTAGCGCTTGATGCTTAGAAATGTTATCTTATTTATTTTATGAAAGTATGTAGTTGTAATGATTCAAATCGTTTGGCAATTCATGATATCACATCTCCATTTGTACATTCAATTATCTTAATAACTACAAATCTGATGTACTATGAACATCAACGCTTGAAAATAATCCTACACGCCGCAGAGGTTCGAACCGAGGACTTTCGCATGTCCACGCATCGCTTATACCACTAAGTTATCTATCGCTTTTGATTCTCATGTTCTTGAATTATTATTGTTCGTAATATCACAAACAAAGAATGATGTATAGAAGCACGCGATTCACAAATGTGAACAAGAAGCGTGAATCACGAAAAGAAATAGATCAAATCTTCTCAACAACCAATACTTGATAATTATAATGTGCCGCAATGATCAAACTTTCTAAACAACCAATACTTGATAATTATAATGTGCCCTATTGAAATTGTACACTGAACATGAATTTGAACCTCAAAGTAATTTATGAATATTGGGTAAAAAATCATGAACCTCATAACCTATAAACGTCAATAAATCTATTCAATATCCAGCAGATACAGAATTGTAATTTTTTTACAAAACATTGAATGTTTTTATTTCAAAAAACTTGATTCTTTCTCCGATTAGGTGAATCAGTTATCCATTTTAATAATGAGACCTCTAGATTTCGAATTCCTGTCACAAATTCATCTCTGAAAAATACTACTATTGTGAATTAGTAAACTTCATGCTGCAAGATTTTGGAGAAATATTTGAATTGTATTGAGCTCTATCCTACAATTGCTTCAAAAAACTGAAATTGTGAAATAAAGCAAAATCTAAAGGATATATAAATTCTTGTTCATAATTTTACAACCGTGATTGAGCTGTAATCCTGCCTGCCGTTGGAAGCACTTTGATTGAAAAAATTATTCATGGAATAATGTGTTCTCAATTCGGAATAATAACTCACATCGCAATTTTAGAATTTATTTGTATTTCAAATAACAAATAAAATTATAAATTTCTTACTTGAGAATGACTTATTATTAATTTCTCATATAATGATAACTTTTTCCTTCTAAGGATTATCAAAATATGAAAATACATTCGAACTTACGTATAGAATGTTCAAACCTCTCATATTTCCAATATTCTCATGTTTCAAGTTACAAGAATATTATAAATGTCTCACACTAATTATCAATTCCTTACATAATAATAATTTTTTCTTCTAGGAGTTATTAGAATATAAAAATAAATTCGACCTCATGTATAAAATACATACATAAAACATAAATAAAGCTGTTCATATGGTGAAAAAGTTCAAAAATTTACATCATAACTACCATCCCATAATAATCGCAAATCTTCAGGCTTATATTCTAAAAGTTCCTCCTGTTTAACACATATCCAGTCGTGACAACATAACTTTGAAAGCATGAATGTGTTATCGAAATGATGTTTAACTAATTTTCTACAAGAAAATTTAATTTTTTTTTCCTCATATATCGATATTTCTTTTATTTGACCGACTTCTGAAGCCTTTCTTTCTTTGCCTATTTGGATAACCATATCAAGTGTGTATTTTGTTCTATGTACAGTGAGCCGAGTTGTTTTACTATAAGCTTTTGACAATGAATCATCAGGAATACATTGTTTAAAATTTTGATAATTATCCAAATTATATATATTGGTGATAATTGAAGGCCAACATACTAATCTCTTCACAAACCCTCGTCAAGTATTAAATCTTTCAATAGGCATTAATTGCACTTTCAATGCCAAACTGTAACAAATATTTTTACGACATCGTATAACGTTTGCATTTTCTTTCAATGCTTTATGCTTTGCTTCAAAACGCATGCACGATCGGGGCCAAAGAGGTCCAATTTCTCTCAACACGCGGGCGTAATGGAGAAGGAGATGAAATTTTGGTCGCAAGTGATCGTCAAAAATTTTCGAATACCATGCATGGTGCTCACTTATCAACGATTCTAATTCTTGAATACTATCTTCATCAACGTAACTCTTAAGAAGTATGCACAATATTTTTCTCAAGTAAAATATCGCTCTCCAGGCTTCATTATCAGAGGGAATAAAATCGCCGATCATGAACGGTAGCGTTTTTAGTAAGACATACATTTCAGATGCAGAGCAAATAAAATGATATGAAATGTTGATTGTTTAACTCTATGAGCACATTTTTCTCCATCTTCAGAATAATTGATTTTATTACGTAACGTTTCAATATTTTCTTCTATTTGTTCTTGCATTTGATTCTCACGGCATCGGCAAAATCTTCAATAAAAGTTCGAAGAAAAACTCAAGTTCAAACCACACATTTCATCTGAAAATAAATTATCACCTGTTATTAATCCAACACAAAAATAAACTCTTTGAAAACCTTCATCGGTTTTTATCATTATCCCTTCATTTTCTGAAGATTGAAGTCCATCAATTAAAGGTTGAAAAACTGATTTTTGTCCATATTCTACTCTATCCAAATAATTGTGTAATTGCGCTACAAAAATATTTCCTTCCATAGAGGCATATTGTGGTGGAATAGCACTGATTCTATAGTATACCGCACCAATTTTATTGACAGTCGTATGTGAACCGATAGGGTTGTTCACTTCGTTATCATCAACAAAAATTTCTAAAGGGAAAACCGTTTCATCCTCAAATTTAGATTCCAGGTATTTCCAGAGTTTACTACCAACAAAAGATGTAACTTCTGATTCTTTGGCTTGTTCTGAATTTTCATATGACATTATTGCATTGAAAACTCCTGGCAATTCTAGAAAGTGTTGCAGTGTTTTTCCCATCGGTATCATTCGACCTTCTGCATTTTTTATTTCTAAAATCGTTTGTGATTTACTACTTTTTGGAGCAGTATGTGAACCTATAAAAAAGGGACTGGTTTCACTGAATGTCTCAGTCGTGTTAAACATTTCTGACGCATATACTCTGTGTGATAATCATCGAATGGATTCTCAAGAATATCGCTGAATTGCTTCATTTCATCTCTGTCAAAGTGTCCAAATAAAGGCTCAAAAATTTGACATCCTATAGAGTTGCATAATTCTGAAGTATTTTCAATTATATGTTGTATAACACATCTGCTAATACTACTCTCTAAATTCTTTGGAGTGAATATTCACTCTTCAAAGAGTCAAAATACTGCAACTCTAGAACGGAGTGGGAGCTCAACTCTTGAAGAATGAAATTTCACTCTTTAAGAGTCAATATCCACTCTTTTTCCTAAGAGTGAGTTTTTCACTCCAAACACCAGAGTTGATTTCCACTCTTATAGAGTGAAAATTCACTCTTCAAGAGTGAAATTTCCAACTCTTTCGGAGTTGCAGTATTTTCACTCGGCAAGAGTGAATTTTCACTCCAAGGGATTTAGAGAGTAGGATTCAAATATAATTCACTTAAAAATGTTAAAACTAACGCTGATATAGATTCTTTCGCGTGGTGAATGTCAACATTCAAGGAGATTGTTTGCGAATGAATATTGGAAGTACTACAGTGAGCAGTTTGCTGTGTTGGATCACATGAATCACTATGAATTGCATGGTTGTTTTCATTGTTGAAAACTTCATTTTCAACTTGTATGATCTGTGGCAGAGGGTGTTCTCTTATTACATGTTTTCTAAATGTGGCAAAATTACTGAATATTCTTGAACAATCTGATTGTTTACATGCTATCGGTCCTGCAAATTTAGGCTTGTGTTTCAATTTCATATGAGCAAACAAGATCTTGGGGGTCCTAAGAGAATTATCGCACAAATAACAAAAGTATTCCATTTCACAAGATATACGAAGCGAAGTGTATACGTTTTGAATGAAGGCAATAGTTGCAAATGAAGCTTGGAGAATTCAATACTGAATACTTCAAGGATTCATAGCAGTTTAAATCACAGCTTAAAGCACAACATATTCCAACAAGAACGGAGAAATGAGAAAATATTGATTACATTTGTCAATATCACATAAAATAGTAACGAAACATGAAGAATAGTTTCCTAGATATCACTGTGACCGAACAACGGGTTTTGAATAAACCGTTGCTCTGCAAGCTCTGTTTGATTTATTTAATAACGGTCGCCACTCAATTCTATTAAAATTGAGAAAACAATATTACTTTATGATTGCTCTAATCTAATCAATTGGTAATGCTTCAGACAGTTTATAATATCTTCGCGGTTAGAGTCACGAACATAACGATTTCATTTGAAACATGAAATCTAATTGTGATTCCAACTGTCACATTTATCGATGACCATCTTTCCCTCGAAAAATGACAACCGAAAGTAATCTAACTGTCAGTTTCATTATTGGGGACTTTTACAAGGAACTTCATATAATTGTGATTTTGACCGTTTGATGCTCCATCAACTAAGTTCCATTTGGATATAAGTTGAATGAAACTCCGATCGTCAGGTTCTTCGATTCACAACTTTTGATTTATCGTAAAACGAACGAAGATTTCAACCGTCAGATTCCTCAACTGTCATCTTCACTTGAAAGTAATAGAATGAAGATTTTCACCGTCAGATTCTTCAACTGACCAATTTTACTTGAAAGTAAGATAACGAAGATTTTTACCGTCAGATTCTCCAACTGACAAATTTCACTCGAAAGTAAAAGAATGAAGATTTTCACCGTCAGATTCTTGAACTGACAAGGAAGGATTATTCAATTACAACCCCATATATTGATATATATCTGTGTGCTTTATTCAAGCTTTCGTGCCTGTGCATTACATCTGCCCTCTTCGAGCTCTGGAACGACAGTGAACCCGTCGATGCCTCGCCTCAATTTATATGGCTATCCCCCCAATCTCATCTTACATTTTATATTCTCCTTACATATTTATCTCAACTTATTAACAAAAAAATATTTATTAGCTTCCTTAATAATACTCTCTGAGGAATACGATTAAGAAATGAATATCAAAATTATTAATTATTATTTTTCTATTTGAACATATATTTTAATGCGCGTTACTTCCGTCATGCAGAGGGTACGGTCACATCACCATCGTCACAAGTGATGTTTGGTTGTTGAAATTGTTGAATAATTTTGAAAATGTGTGGTTTTCTCATATCAAATTTGGTTTTGATTTGATATAACTGTAATTGCAGCAAAAGCCAAACTTGTTCGCATTCTAAAGGGTAACTAACATGCCAAGAATGATACAATTGAAAGCAAATATCCAATGCTTTCAACGGAGAATCAAATCTGTAGGTTACTGTGTCAACGACTATATAAAAACTGTTGTTAGTGTTGATCCCACTGCAATCATATAAGGCTGAACTGTTAATCCAAAGCTAGACATTTTTTCAACTTTGTCTTTTTGAACTTGATCCATATCACCTGCATTCTGTGAAAACAAATCAATAAGCATCATGAACTGAGTGATGAAATTGTGGGATATTTCGAATCATGTTCTTTTAAAAGAACATGATCCAAAATTATGATCCAAATAAATACATTGATACGAACTTTAACATGAATAGCAAAACTTTCATGACTCCCTTCTGAATCTGGTTTCCAATTTTTCTTTTTCGGGGTTCCGTATGTGGCTTGAAGAGGCACTAAATATGGCAGTAATGCTATTTGTGCAAATTCACGACAATCTATGGATATGACAAATAAAAAAATATGTATCAAAAGTCATTCAATTTTCCTCAATAAGAACATGAATGCAAAAAATTGTATTATAAATGAAATATATTGGATGTGTTGTATTCATTGTTCATTTCTATGGGGAATGTCAATAGATTTGCATGTATATAATATAAACTGTTCCATAAGTTTTATTCCAACTTTCCATTTCTAATTTCATTCAAAAGTAGAGATGACTAATCCTCAATAGAGAAGAAAACACGCGCACATTATTGAATTCAAATTATCCACGTTGAACGTGCCCCACGGATTTCAATAATACGAGTTGAAAGGTCCAGCAAAAAGAATTCCGGAGCGCTAAAATCATGCATTTCTCTTTGCAAACCCCAAGAGAACACAAACCTTCAGGAACGTTCATTGAACGCTCGCAAACCTTCAGGAACGTTTGATGAACGTTCCTAAAGGTTTGTGTTCTCTTGGGGAAGTGGGCTTCCAAAAAAATCTTCATGGATCTTTGGATGTTTTTGAAAATTTGAATATTCTTTGAATTTCTTATAACATCTTCACTATTTTAATATTGCTTGTGAACACTATTTCTATACTCATCAGGTATGATATGTACGTGTAACATATATATGCCATAGCTAACGGAAGTGTATTATATAATATACAGGGTGGGAGATTCATCTTAGGACAACGGACAATTTCTTTGTGGGATCACTTTTCTTTGAAAAATGTTTTATACAAAAGTTTTGAGATGTAGAGGGGGCTATCTAAGAGCGATCTTGAAAATATCCTTGACCTCGACCTCCAAAGTCTTTTCACCCACCAAAAATGAGATCCCACCAACATATTCCGCTGTCTCAAGATAAATGCCCCACCCTGTATAATTATAATTTGACTGACTTACGTTTGTCAACGGTTTCATCTGACTGCACTTCGATCAACTGTTTAAGAGTCCCAAGTTCACGTTTTGAACACTTCTTCTCAGTGATTTGATATAATTTATCAAAAAAAGTTTGCCACTTGGAAAAAATATTAGCTTTGCCACTTGGAAAAAATATTAGCTTTGCCAAATAACTGAGAGAAATCAATTCCAATCAAAGTATATCCCAATGAATGTTTCAAAACTGGATACTGTGATAAATAAGTAGCGATTTTTTTATTATCATGAGACTCAATAATACTGTCGTAACGTGTGAACGTCGTTCTAGACCAATGAAATTTGATTTCATCCCAAGGCTCAGTATTGTGGTTCAACGATTCTAAACTGTTCTTCACATCTTCTGTAAATTAAAATTTCTTAACATATCTACAAACAATTTCAAAATTAAATTCCAAAAATTGATTCCTTACCTGGTACACAGTTGCTTTCAGGCTTGTTTTGTGAGATGTTATCTCCATGCATGCCTTTTTTGTATCCAACCATTTGCCGATATACTCTGAGCTTATTAGGAAACATATCATGAAGTCTACCACGATGACTGGCACATTTTTCATTCTTCGTCACTTTTTGTGAAAGTGCGGGAATATAATGAATTCCGGGATCTTCTTCGGGGAATAGAGTAATAATGTCTTCTGTAATGTCTGGAAAATTCGAACTTCTGAGAATACTGAAAAATTAAATTTAGTGAATTGAGGCAATAAAGGATAATTTGATGAAGATGAAATAGTCAAAAATAATATAGTTTATATATGGGTCATTCCATATCGGATTCACAACTGAAATTTCAATTTCAACGAAACTTTTTTCTCGCGTTCTAGGAAGGAAAATAATCGATACGTATTTTTTCATTTTGATCGGATACCTTCCATTTGCAAGATACGATTTTTTAAAGTTTTGGAGTTGAAAAAATCGAACATTTTCCCATCCCTGATATTCAAAAAGCCTGTGGATTTGGAAAAAACTTTCGAATCACAAAAATTTGTATCTTGTGCGATCTCACGAACTAGACATATAAAATAAATTTTCTTTGTTATTTAACCCACTTATTTTGCGAATGTTAGAAATAAATTCAAGTTCCAAAAAAAAGACATGCTTGAAATTCATTTCTCCATAATGTAATTTTTCATCACTCCCCATGGAATGTCTCATGAGAATTTCAAAGTGGGCAGTTCAATAGTTTTTGAGATATGATTCATAACGTAGAACCATATCGGCTTCAAGCGCGGAAAATTACATCGTTCACACTAAAGTGTTCGTCGCCGAGCGCGTGTCAACATGTTCATATGAATTTATTTCTAAACATCAACAAATCCCACACAGCACAGAAGTTGAAGGAGAACTCTTAATAATTCATATTGAATTTTTCAAGTCCCAGTTGAATTCTTTAGGCTCTCTTCCTGATTTGGTGTGCTGTATGGAATGTGAGTTCATAAATTCACATATTTTGTGCATTCTCTTACACAGTATGTTTGCTTATATGCGTTTGTGTAAGGATAACTCCATTCATTCCGGGTATAGACATAAGTACGGGTATGGTATGACAATTCGAACCATGAAATATTCATACACCTCGGTAAGGAAAAACAGTTCAACAAAAGTTTTGTTTTATAATGAATTTGTTATTCATTGCATCCTGGAACTCGCAGACGTAATGATGAGTAAATGATCCACAACTAGTATATATATATATATATATATATATATATATATCAATACTAGTATTCTTAGACGAACGCATAGAAGCAAACATACTGTGTAAGAGAATGCACGAAATATGTGAATTTATAAACTTACATTCCATACAGCACATCTAATCAGGAAGAGATCCTAAAAGATTCAACTGGGACTTGAAAAATTCAATATGAATTCTCAAGAATTCTTTTTCAACTCCCATGCTGTGTGGGATTCATAGATGCTTAGAAATAAATTCATATAAACATGTTGACACGCGCTCGGCAATGAACACTTCGGTGTGAACAATGCAATTCTCCGCGCTTGAAGCCGATGTGGTTCTACGTTATGAATCATATCTCAAAAACTATTGAGCTGTCCACTTTGAAATTTTTATGAGACATTCTATGGGGAGTGATGAAAAATTATATTAGGGAGAAATTAATTTCAAGCATGTCTTTCTTTTGGAACTTGAATTTATTTCTAACATTCGCAAAATAAATGGGTTAAATGACAAAAAAAAATTTTTTCATATATCCAGTTCGTGAGATCGCACAAAATACAAATTCTTGTGATTCGAAAGTTTTTTCCGAATCCAAAGGCTTTTTAAGTATCAGGGATGGGAAAATGTTCGATTTTTCCAACTCCAAAACTTTAAAAAATCGTATCTCGAAAATGGAAAGTATCCGATCAAAATGAAAGAATACGTATCGATTATTTTCCTGCCTAGAATGCGAGAAAAAAGTCTTGTTGAAATTAAAATTCTAGTTGTCAATCTGATATGGAATGACTCATATATATTTATTTTTCATTGATCCTCTATCCCTAATCCCAGTTTCACAGACCGTTATCAGAACTTCATTTTTCAGAAAAAAATTCCCGGGTGGACGGGGTTTTCAAATTCACATGTGGTCTCAGGTTCCCGGGCGGAAACCTGAAACCACATGCAAAGTTGGGAATTCCGTCCATCTGGGAATTCTTATCTGGGTTGTTCATAATTCGAACTCTTATGGTTAACATGTATGAAATTTCATCCCTATCCTGGACAAAGTTGTTCCCCAATTCCTATACATAAACGCAGCATCTTACCCCTTAGACATTATTAATAAGAGAAAAAACTTTCTTTTCCACTCCCAACAACTTTGAATATGAAAAAGAAGGTAATAGCAGTCTGTCCAACCGGGGGTCACGGTTCACGTGATTTTGAGGGAGGTTGCGGTTCAAAAGTTAATGAAGTTATAAAAACCTTTCGCAATCAGGTATCAAATCCGATAATATTATGTCGCAGAGAAGTAAGCGTGATTTGTCGCTCAAACAAGAATTCCGATCATATTCTTTAATGAGACACTCTCCTGCAAAACTTTGTTTTGGAAGATTTTCAAGGTATTTAGTTGTACCACTTCCAATTCGTTTTCGGTATTCACTTTCCCCAGAGATATCTAATTTGATCCGTTTGGAAGATCATTTTTTTCAGTATCACTGAGGACTTCAACAGATGAATTTTCTTCATCTTCTTCCTGCAATTCAGATCAATTTAACTATGAAAAAAAAACAGAAAAACGTGTTTTGCTGAAACAACAACAAAAGTTTATCAAAATTCGATCAACAAACAGATTTTGTTTTTCCAACCAAATTTTCGATGTTTTAACAAACAGGTTTTATTGAATAAGTCATTCATAAAGAAAATGATTGAAAATTAATATGCTTGATACTAAAACAACTTGATATAACAAGACTTTTGTTCGAATGAAATGATTTTTTGCTCTTCGAATTCCAGCAAAAAATTTGTGCAGTGTACATAAGTTTCCATACCATTTGATTATGACGAGAAAAATTTTATGTCAAAAATTACCAGTCTTGATTTTGAATTGGGAATGTACCTGAATTTCGAGGTGATGTACCAAAAATGCTTCATGAAAGTATCAGACTGTAGGTTATTGAGTAATAGAAAACTGTGAATTTCAACAAAAAATCTGGGACTCTTGTAAAACAAGAAGGTTGGCCCAACTTTCAAATTCGAGACAGGCAAAATTTCAAATTCACGTGGATATAGTGAATCCTTCAGAGATTGTCTACAGACAGGCGAAAATTTTCGCCTGGCTCGATTTTCTTAATCGATACAGTCCGCTCTCTCAACAGTGCCATTCTGAATAGTGCGGATTCTCCTCATTCGTGCTCGAACACTACCCCCACCATCCATCACGCTATCGTGTGGCATCACATTTGAAACCGTTTCTCGCAATAGTGCCACCCGCGAATATGATCAAGAACTCTTCATAACTGATGTTCAATTACTCTGATCCATGTTCTATCATGGCAAATGTGTCGAGATGAAGGATAGAAAATTGGTGTGATTACTTTGGAATTAATCAAGAAGGAATAACCGAAAAATGATACAACTAAATTCAAACATCAAGTATGTATACAGGAATGTGAACTCATGAATGTGATTTCATGAACTTTAATCATTTCTTTGGATAAAAAAATATCTAATATTAAATGAAAAGGAAAGAAAAACATTATACTTAATATCACCAGAAGATAGAAGAGAGTAATTTTGCATACACAAGCGTGTGGCACTATTGCGAGCGTGGCTTACGAATGTTGAGAACATACGCGTACGCCAATGGTGGGGGTACATGAGTTCTAAGAAAAATACTCCCCTACTCTCCCATCACCGGCACTGTTGAGAGAGCGGACTGTACACGGTAAATTTCGCCTGTCTGTAAATAATCCCTCAAGAATTCACTGTATCCACAAGAATTTGAGAATTTCGCGTGTCTCGAATTCAAAATTGGAGATACGTTAGCGTGTCTATAGAGAAAGCCATCCATTTTATAATCCAAATTATTCCTCAGTATATCAATACAAATAATTTTAATTACTGTGAAATATCACTCACAGGTTGGTTTTCTTCACTTTTGAATTCGGCCTCCCACTTCTTCAAGAAATCCGATTGAATTCCGATTTGAGGAATCAATTCACTGATCAACTCCCGAGTTAACGTCTTCAATCGATTCGCGGTGATTTCGTTTTCTAAATGCAATAAACAAACTGAATTTTCATACTATATTGATGTAAAGCTATATCCTGACATGTTAACCTACATCTTCATATTAAAAATTTGAAGCATGCGAAATTTCATCGGTTTTGACCGTTTTAACATTTCATGGAGATGAAGAAAATCTTCAACGCAATATCTCCGACATGTGAGATTTCTCATGCCTTGTATTTGTCAAACATGGAATGAAAAAAATTGTAGACCTATCTCAATGTGTTTTAGTACAAGGAATGAGAAATTCCCTATTTATATGAAACCAAAGCACTGTATGTCATAATACATTCATGCAAACTCCAATGCAAGCGATACATTTCATGAATTTAATTTAGAAACAAAAAACTATATGTTACACTGAACCTTGTTATGAACAAAGTACTCGAAAATATATGTTCCATGTATCTTTGAACGACTACTTAACCTATTATGCGTACGTGACCCGTTTTGTTATTTTTCCTAACTCGCGCGCACCTTGGTATGAAAAGAATAATAGCGTGGCGTTATTTACGGACGATTCTTCAATACAATTGAATAAAAACGAAGCAAGTCCCATTTGGTTTCAATGGTGGGCAATTCGCGCAAAGTAAAACACGAACTCGTTCTTTCTTTGCTAAACTTGTATTATTAGAAAATGCGTACAAAGCAGGTTCTTCTTGTACAAGGACAGGACGCCAACGAACTCTTAGGAGAAGCGCAACAGTCACATGACCAACGAAGTAAAGCGAAGTCTACCGAAGGTGACCGACGCGCTACGAATAGCCGTCCACAATGCATCACCGAATATTCAAAAAAGATTATAC
Source organism: Gonatopus flavifemur (assembly GCA_018340375.1). NCBI lineage: Eukaryota > Metazoa > Arthropoda > Insecta > Hymenoptera > Dryinidae > Gonatopus > Gonatopus flavifemur. The sequence goes on from JAFFJZ010000013.1 coordinate 2,457,443, forward strand.
AACAATAAACATGCGAAATTGAAATTTTCATGCACATAAGTTCATTGACATGGAGATTAATGGACAACAATATTGACGTGAATAACAAATGAAATTTGATTGTTGCGAAACAAAATTCTCTCCTCTTCAATAATAAATGTAGTAAGTCATCACGGTATTATTTCCACTTACCTTTGAATAACTCAAAAAGAATAGATCAATTCCATCTTTCCGAAAGGTTCACTGTCTCTGTATCTGCCATTATGCATATCAACATCAAAATCGCGTATAAGTTATGGAGAACGACATGTGGTGTTGAGGTTCCGTTTATGTTTACCTTATAGGAAACGACCTTCATTCCAATACTGATGCAACGGGGTCAATCACCATCCATCAGATAGCGCATTCCAAGTGCTCTGATTTATACCAGAGGAGATAAACTAGATTTCACAGACTTTTTTCACTCATTCCAAAATTTATTTCAATTATTTGATGCTTCAATATACTTATCGAGTTGTGAAATCTGAATAATTTATACAACATTTTATGAGAATCCATAAGTTGTTCATTCAAACGGAATTTCAAATTCATCACAAATTATTTCAATGGTTGTTCTAATTACAGGCATATTCAAGTTCATTCCATTATCATCGCAATTGAAGTATGCACGGATTCATGTGGTGAACGATTGAAATATAATCCACTGTTGAGCCAACAGTATTCGCTCTGTTGTATCAATCAATTTGAGATTGAACTAATTGCACTATTGTTGAATGAAATACAACTATTTCAACCCCATAATGTCGTTGACATCACAGTCAATTTTTTTCCAGTGTACGGTTACATTTCATGGAACGTTTGTGACTCATTTCATATATGAACTTTGGGAATCGTTTTTCAATAATTACTGATCATTGTGTTCCACTCTGAACTGGCATGGTAGAGAACTCATAGGTTCACGCCGTTTTTTTCCGAAATTCGAGGCTCTATTGTGGAAAACTGTTCATACATTTATGATTCAAAGTATTGTCCATCACTTACCACTACTTTCTCCCATCTTTCGAGCAGCATACGAATCCCACGTTGAGAAAACTGGTCATCTTTTGAAGCGATCCACGAATCGATCCAATTTTTTACTTCTTCATAAGACTGGAAGTGCTAGTCAGCTAAGCCGTGTGTCATTGATCGGAACGAGTGATAGTCCGAGGAAGCAACGTTTGGGGAATACGCTGGGTGGGGTAGAACTTCCCATTTCAGAGTGTCCAAGTATGTCTTGGTCACTTTCGCAACATGGGGTCGAGCATTGTCGTGCTGTGAAATCACTTTAACCTCCGTGAACTTGGCCGGGACCCGGAACGGATTTGAAACTTATATACGGCAATCGCGAGAGCATCGTTTGAACCTGATTGTACCGCAAAAATTTTCGTTTGTACCTCAAAGGGGGCAGAGATATGGCCCGGGGGCTTATGCCCCCGCCTGTGACTTGAACCGATAGGGACGATCTGGGTGTCATTCGAAAGGGCTTCGTTTGTACTTGATTGGACCGATGATATTTTTGTTTGTACCTCAAAGGGGGAGGAGATATGAGGAAAAATAGTTTTTAGCAATTTATATAGATTTTTTGGGGGATTTCTGATCAGAAGGACTCTGGATTGCTTCAGACTGTATCCTGAACTGTGTAAGATCTTGGGGCAGAGACCCATACACCTCAAGAGTGAAATCCCGTCGTTTGTACCTTCTCAGTTTTGCCACAATAAGCCCAGATTGCTCGAAAATCGATATAATTTCACGATTTTTTCTCCATCAGGACCCAGGATTAGTCCAGGCTATATTCTGAACTGCATGGAAACTTGGGTGGAACCACCTCATATACTAGAAGAATCATTTCGTCGTTTGCACCTCCACAGTTTTGCCACAATGAGCCCAGATTGCCCAAAAATCGATATAATTTCACGATTTTTTTTCCATCAGGACCCAGGATTAGTCCAGGCTATGTTTCGAACGGCATTGAAACTTAGATGAAACCTCTTTACATACTAGGAGAATGATTTCGTCGTTTTCACCTCCCCAGGTTTGCCACAATCAGCCTAGATTGCCCAAAAATCGATGTAATTTCACGATTTTGTTTCCATCGGGACCCAGGATTAGTCCAGGCTATATTCTGAACTGCATGGAAACTTAGGTAGAACCTCCTTACATACTGGGAGAATGATTTCGTCGTTTGTACCTCCACAGTTTTGCCACAATTAGCCTAGGTTGCCCAAAAATCAATATAATTTCACGATTTTTTTTCCATCAGGACCCAGGATTAGTCCAGGCTATGTTCTTAACGGCATGGAACTCAGATGGAACCTCCTCACATACTAGAAGAATGATTTCGTCGTTTTTACCTCTACAGTTCTGCCACAATGGGCCCAGATTGCCCAAAAATCGATATAATTTCACGATTTTTCCTCCATCAGGACCAAGGATTAGTCCAGGCTATGTTCTGAACGGCATGAGAACTTAGATGGAACCTCTCCACATACTAGAAGAATCATTTCGTCGTTTGTACCTCCACAGTTTTGCCACAATAAGCCCGGATTGCCTAAAAATCGATATACTCTCACGATTTTTTTTCCATCAGGACCCAGGATTAGTCCAGGCTATGTTCTAAACGGCATGGAAACTTAGATGGAACCTCTTCACATGGTGGAAAAATGATGACGTAGTTTGTACCTCCCCAGTTTTGCCACAATCAGCCCAGATTGCCCAAAAATCGATGTAATTTCACGATTGTTTTTCCATCAGGACCCAGGATTAGTCCAGGCTATATTCTGTGGCGAAACTGTGGAGGTACAAACGACAAAACCGTTCTCGTAGTATGTGAGGAGGTTCTACCTAAGTTTCCATGTATTGAGGAATATAGCCTGGACTAATCCTGGGTCCTGATGAAGGAAAAATCGTGAAATTATATCGATTTTTGGGCAATCTAGGCCAATTGTGGCAAAACTGGGAGGGTACAAACGACGAAATGATTCTTCTAGTATGTGAGGTGGTTCCACCTAAGTTCTCATGCATTCCAGAATATAGCCTGGACCAATCCTGGGTCCTGATGGAGAAAAAATCGTGAAATTATATCGATTCTTGGGCAATCTGGGCTTATTGTGGCAAAACTGAGAAGGTACAAACGACGGGATTCCACTCTTGAGGTGTATGGGTCTCTGCCTCAAGATCTCACACAGTTCAGGATACAGTCTGGAGCAATCCAGAGTCCTTTTAATCAGAACTCCCCCAAAAAATCGATATAAATTGCTAAAAACTATTTTTCCTCATATTTTTTCCTCCCCCTCTGAGGTACAAACGAAAATATCATCGTTACAATCAAGTACAAACGAAGCCCTTTCAAATGACACCCAGATCGTCCCTATCGGTTCCAGTCACAGGCGGGGGCATAAGCCCCCGGGCCATATCTCCGCCCCCTTTGAGGTACAAACGGAAATTTTCACGGTACAATCAGGCACAAACGATGCTCGTCCGATTGCCGTATATAAGTTTCAAATCCGTTCCGGATCCCGGCTAAGTTCACGGAGGTATCACTTTACCATGTCTCTCGTTGTATTGCGGCTGTTTGTCTCTCAATGCTCAGCTCAAATGCATTAATTGCGTCCGTTTAAATTGCGTTTCAGTCGATTTTAATCACTCATAATACACTGCACCGAGCTGGCCGCACCAAATACTGAGCATAACCTTGAAACCGTGAATATTCGGTTTGGCCATCGACGTGAAAGCATGGCCGGGATATCCCCATGGTTTTCTGCGCTTGAGATTATCGTAATGAATCCATTCTTTGTCCCCGGTCACAATGCAATGCAGGAATCCCTTCCGTCTTTGCCTTGCAAGCAGCTGTTCTCAAACACACAAATGCCGTTCAACATCTTTCGGCTTCAACTCGTACGGCACCCAATTTCCTTGTTTTGAATCATTCCCATGACTCTCAGGCGTTTTGAAATAGCTGGTTGCGTCACTCTCAATGATCCTGCAAATTCTTGTTGCGTTTGACACGAGTCTTGATCAAGTCATGTCTCCAATTCTGCATCTTCGGAAACCTTCTCTCTTCCGCCGCTATGCTGGTCTTCAACGTTAAAATCAACGTTCTCGAAGCGTTGGAATCCCTCTCGGCACGTTCTCCCACTAATAGCGGCCTCGCCGTAGGTATTTGAGAGCATTCAATGAGTCTCAGCCGCAGATTTCTCCATATTGAAGCAGAAAATGAAAACTCCCCGCAAATCACGAAAATTTGGCTCGTCAGCTGACATGTTTAATCGAGAATAACTTTATGATGCAGACAGAAATCGACTGATATTGCGATGGCGTTATGTTTACGAATACCAAAGCTCATTGTATCACATCTATGATCCATTTATTTCAACTACCACTTACCGCTACACCCATCTATTGCAAAACGGCGGAAGCAAAGTTTTAAACCTAATATATGAAGAAAGACTCGAATAAATATAAGTTCAATGAGATGTATTGAGTTTTTATAGTACACAAACATATACACACTACTGATGTATATGTGATTGAGAATGACAATTCATTCCATGATTTTCATTATTCTGAAATCCTGGTGCAAAGAGAATAATTTCCTTTCCAATTTTTTCAGCGATACTGGATTGACACAATGTATCTTCAAGGTACCCTCAACAGTAATAGCCTTTTGACAACGGCGAGCTCACTTGTCTTTCATTTGTTCATACTCTTCAGTAGTTAAGAAGTGACAATTAATATTTGGCAGTACGTCCTGTGCCCAACTGAATAATTCTTCGGGCGTTATGATTGGATCATCAATCCGTTTAAGACTAGCTCTAGCAACTAGCCTCTCCGAAGATCCTCCTAACCCGTCACACGGGTCTTTCCCGTGTGGAGTCACAAAAAATGCCACTCTACCGCTATATAAAGCTACCGAAGTCTTTTACATAATGACTGAGATCATCAAACTTCTTCCTATTTTTATATTGTGCACTTGCACCATCAGAAAAATAAATGATTTCATCAATGTATTGGTACATGACTGGTATATTATCGATGTATTGATGGAATCATTAATTTTTCTGATGGTTCAAGTGCACAATATAAAAATAGGAAGAATTTCATTAATCTCAGTCATCATGTAGAAGACTTCGGTATGGCGGCAGAGTGGCATTTTTTTGTGACTCCACACGGGAAAGGACCGTGTGACGGGTTGGGAGGGACTTTGAAGCTAGGGAGGCTAGCTGCTGGAGCTAGTCTTCAACGAATTGATGATCCAATTAGGACGCCCAAAGGACTATTCAATTGGGCACAGGACGCATTGCCGAATATCAATTGTCTCTTCTCAACTCCTGAAGTGTATGAACAAATAGAAGAGAATTAGCTCACCGTTTTCAAAAGGCTATTCCTGTTAAGGGTACTCTGAAGATACATTGTGTCAACCCAATACGCTGCAAAAATTAGAAATGGAATTTGTTCAGTTTCAGGAGGTAGAAACGAATATTTTTTGAAAGGATGAGCGAAGGAAACTCCACAGAAGGAGGAATGAATATCCTGATTGACTGGTGACAAGTGTTCAATTTAAAACTGTTGTGGAATACAGCAGACCGTATGGCTTGACGGTCAGGGCGGCTGTGGTTGCCAAGCGCAAGTAGTAGCATTTTTGGCGGTTTCGAGCGTGTATGTGTGTATGTCAAGTGTATGAACATATGGTGTATGAGTGTGTAAGAACGTGTGTATAGAGACAACCAGAGACTTAGCGTTTCCACGGAGACTTTACAAGGACATTATATCGAGCGGTGATAGAATTCAATTAGATTCTAGACATTTCCGCCGGCCTCGTTTCTGGTAGAAATGAAGTATCACGTGCGTACGAAGATCACTTAAGACTGAGAATAACAATATGAGCTACGTGCGGTCTAGTCAATAATTGAACGTTTTGAATAGCGATTGGTACTAAGCTGAACAAAAGGTAGCGGAAATTGGCTAGCTTCTGACCAGAGAGGCAGCTGTTTCGGAGGGCTTCGGTAACATACATAGCTTCAGTATAGGTCGTTTGAAGGTGGAAGAAGCGGTCCTGACTGTAACCACGCGAACTTGGCCATCACGGCCTGGATGAACTTTTGTGACTCGACAAAGTGGTTACTTGCCCGGCGGGTGGGTCTAGGTCTTGAGGATTGCTAGGTCACTAACCTCAACGCATGGTTGACGAATTCGTCACTTTGGTAGAGCCTAAAGTGAATGGAGTTACTCAGACGACCACCTCTTCCAAAAATTGTCCCTCATCCGTTGGACTAATTACCGGCGTGACAGCATGTCAATGATCAGGTCAGATAATGAAGGCTCAGGAACCGATACTAGAGTGTCGCCGGTAAGAAAATGGACTGGCAGTCAACACGGCTAAGTCGGAGGGGTCATCGGACATCGGGTACAGCGGCTTCAAATTCAGGCAAGCTTCGACCTGGGTCAATGAGGTACTCAGCTCTTCAAAAGTGAGCATCCCGTTTCCCATGACACGACGTAGATGGTGCTTGACCGATTCGGTGCAACAGATGGGTTGAAGCGCCAAGTGGTCCCGTCGTTCGCTGAGAGATCTGCGACTTCTTGAGAGTGAGCTGAGGCCTGCGAGAAGAGAGACTCAAGTTCGGCGTTACCCCCGATGGAGTCAGTGCCACAATCACTGAGAATGTTCGTTGGAGGGCCTCTTCAAGGAGCAAAGCGTCTGAAGGCGGCCAGAAAATGCGCGCTAGAGTATCCCGTGACCAACTCTGAATGTACCGCTCTAGTGCTAAAGCACACGAAAACGGCAATGTAGCCCTTGAATGTTTTGCTTCCTCGCCCATGGTTGAAACGCGAGTCATAAGGGCCGCAATAGTCTATCCCTGTGCTAAGAAATGGGCGAGAGGGACGAATGCGAGTAGGTGGCATGAATTTAACTTTGTAGTGGAGCTAGACTCTCAGATAAGTCCGTGATGTGGGAGGTAGAAGGAAGATTTGGATTCTCATTCAGTCAAAGCTTCCTCCATATGACCCATTCCCAGATATTCGGAAAGAAACGCGACGTAAGATGAATGTAGATCGGGATTTATTTGAAACTGCCGTTCCACATGCTGTATCATACGGAGGGCCTGTGATTTAGAATCACCTAGCTCAGCTGCAATGTTGGTAAATGGAAGCCGCACCACATAACGGCCACCGTGAGTGCGAGAGTGCGTGCTTATTTCTTGAATACGTTTTCTAATTGTATATGAGTATGTGAAATAGTATGTAACTGGTGTATAAAATGTATTCGGTTGAGTGTACATTTTCGTTTGATTATGTCGAAGATGCTCTTCCTTGAATTTCAAGTTCATTCTTTTGTGGTAATGTATTTCTGTCTGTATGTGTTTGTATATCATTTGTTGGTGTGGTTGAAGATACTGTCTGTTCAGTTTATGTTATTGCGAGTTACGGATTGTGTGTGAATGAGGTATTGATTGAGTGGTATGTGTATGTGAATGATTGTGATGGTACGTGGTTCAACAGTGTTCCGGGGGTCTCTTGCTGGAAGTAGTGTAATGTGTACTGTGCACGTCACTATATAACCATGCCTCTGCAGTTCATCGCAAGTCAAAAAGGCGGAAAACGAATCATTTCCAATAGTTATGTGTTCGGCAAGCATAAAGTTCTTCGTTGATATGTCGTCAATATGTTGGATTATTTTGAGCGTACGTGGATTGGAGTTCTCAATCGTAGGAAGAAACGTCAACACCCTTTGTTTTCTCCAATCCTTTGAAATTGTCATGATCGTGTTGTTGATGACTTGCCGAAGACCAATAACTATGTAGAAGGTTGGCATCGAAGTTTCGCGGAGCGCGTTAGTGGTTGTCACGTTTCCGTTTGGAAATTTGTGGCTGCATTGAAGTGTGAGCAGAAAATGCAGGAGTTTGTAATTCAACAGCGGAAGGCAGGTGTTATTCCTTTTGTGATACGTCGGATTACTGCGAAAAATCTACGATTGAAGAATATTGTTGTGGAGTTTACGGACTATGATTTGCTGGAGTATTTGGAGCGTGTGGTTTTGTGTATCACATTGCAGTGTGTGTTTTTGCTAAGTTTTTTGTGTGACTAAATTTTACTGGTTTCTTGGCAATGGAATACACGAGGGATATTTTGTCGAGGGATATTTTTGTTTGGGGGTTTTTGTCGTGGGGACATTTTGTCAGGGTTATTTTGTCGGGGGATGTTGTGCGGGGGATATTATGTCGGTAAACCGGCTCGAAGGATCAGATGTTCAGTTCTGGGAGGTAGGAACGAATATTTACTGAGAGGCTGAGCGAAGGAAACTCCACGAAAGGAGAAATGAATATTCTGACTGACTGGTGACACGTGTTCAATTTGACACTGTTGTGGAATACCAAAGACCGTATGGCTCAACGGTTGGAGTGACTCTGTTTCCAAGCGCAAGTAGTAGAATTTTGGCGGTTCCCTGCGTGTATGTGTAGCTGTGTGTATGTGAAGCATATGAAGATATGGTGTATGAGCGTGTAAGAACGTGTGTATGGAGACAACCAGACACTTAGCGATCCATAGAGATTTTACAAGGGCATTATATCGAGTGGTTATAGAATTCGGTTAGATTTCATTCCGTAATTATCTCATACAAAGTCTCCATGCAATCGCTATGGCTCTTGCGGATTGGCTGGGATGATCCTCTTCCAGCAGCTGAAACTCGTTACTGGAGTCAGCTGGTGGAGGACCTCAGGCATGTACCTGCTATAAGAATCCCTAGGTGGCCTGAAATTGACCGGGATTCATGCGCCTTCGGAATCCACGGTTTCGCAGACGCTTCTCAACGTGCCTACTCTGCCGTGGTATATCTGCGCTACCACACTAAGAGCGGACAGATTCAAACTTCGCTTGACGCAGCCAAAATGAAGGTTGCGCCGCTCAAACAAGTGTCGATCCCTCGCCTCGAGCTGTGCGGAGCACAGCTGTTGACCAAACTCGCTATCCATGTAATCCAAGCCCTCCCTCTTTTTGACGTACCGCTCCACTCATGGTCCAATAGCACGACCGTTTTAGCATGGCTCCTTGTACTCCCGGTAACATGGAAAACTTACGTAGCTAGTCGCGTGGCCAACATACGAACCACTGCTCCGCACGCTCAATAGCACCATGTCGGGAGTAACAACAACCTGGTCGATTGCGCGAGCAGAGGTATCACTTTCACTCAGCTAGCCACATTCCAACCTCGATGGCACGGCCCAGATTGGCTGGCCACTGAACGAGAATGTTGGCCTCCTCCTGAGGCATCCACAGATTCTACAGTCCTCAGCGAGCAGCGGGTGTTTGTGCATATCAAAACAAAACCTAGACCCCATTCAACATGAGAATCCTTTTGGCCTATGGCATCTGCATTTCAGAAGCTGATTAGAGTTACCACCTGGTGTCTCCGATGACTGTTGAAGTTTAGGGGACAACTTCCGACTTCTGACTCAGCATATCCTCATTTTCTTACATCCTTCGAACTTTCTAACGCACGCTTTTCTTGGATTCGTACTGTTCAATGCACCGATTTCCCCGCTGAGGTTAAGGTTATGACTTTCTCCAATCATCAGTTACCTAATGATAGTCCTTCGCTCCCACTGCGGCCGATCATGGACGATCATCAAATCCTGTGAGTTGGGGGTAGATTGACGCACTCCTTACTTGACCTGGACGAGCAACACCCTATCATCCTACCGTGAAACTCTGTTCTGACTCGCCTGCTCATCGGGCTTTCACTTTTCTTAGGCCTAAAGGATCTTTCAAAATGGTTTTCACTGATCCTTTCGATATTCCAACGATGCCAGTGAGGTCTCCGACTGTTAATCGTCGATTCTCAAGCACCAATTCCTCGATTTTATTGACGTGTTGATCATCAGTTGATGTAGATGGCCATCCTGGACGTGGTTCGTCGTCAACGCGTTCTCAACCCTCTTTGAATAATTTGTATCAATCAAAAACACTTGCTCGCGACGAACAATTCCCACCGAAGGTCACAACATTCTGAACGTTTCGGCACCAGAAATTTGATTCCGCACACAAAATTCAATGGAACTTCTTTGTTGAATAATTTCACTCATTGTGAAAATCGCCGTACGCACTTTTTGTACTTCAAGAAGACAAGCGTATACTGAACACGAATGATTATATCGATGTGACATTTGGCGCAGATGTCAGTGAAAGTGATACCAACCTAGAAAAAAAATATTTCGACGAATGGGTTCCTGCGCGAAATTTAAATTAAAAAATCTCACTAGTTTTTGCCCACGGAAGTATTTCAGTGTGCATATGAAACGTCTCGCGTGGAAGTATCCACCCATGCCTCCAGAATCCGACTGAATCGGATTCAGTGATGTAGGACTCAAAATGCTGTCAATGGAAAATATACTTTTGAGGATCATTCACCTTTTGAGGAATGAAATGGTTGGGGGGTTGAACTCAATTCGATGATGAAGAGCTCAGAATGTTCGGTGAAGGATATACTCCCGAAAGTCAGTCTATCTCATGGGAAATAAAAGGGTTGGGGGGTTGGAACAGCCCCAGAATAGGCTTTCCTAGGAGGTAAAAGAGGCCGGAATATATGAAATCAAACGATTTCGACCACCTCTCATCTAAGATATCTACCTGGAAATTCATGTGAATCCCTTCTGAGATTGCGAAAACGTCTCCAGAGAGAGAAAACTCACATCCCTTCATCAGGACCCAGCCATTCAGCATCCCCTAAGGCAGGAGACGATTCCCCTCCTCGCAGCACAGTAGGGGCACATGCCAAAAAGCTGACCAAAACCCCAGGAATGAAGTTTGTGGTTCGAGATATTCACCCATTGGAGTGAGTAAAGTAATATCTCAAGTGTCAAAATTCATATACGAGAAGGTTTGATCTCCTCCTTCTGCCCCTGTATACCAGTTCAAAAGTATCCTTCCTTGTGGTCTCGTTCACGTGGATGAAGAATGGTGAATGAGGATCATGTTCAAAGAAACGCTGTGTTTCGAAGAGTGAATCGATCCCATTTTCCCAAAATGAAATCTACTGCCGAAAGTATATAGAACATACCAAAAATCAGAGGCATGACAATTCAATGAGTGGCGAATACTAGCAGAGCAATGATTGGATGTGATTTTTATACCTCTGAATTTTGGAATTTTTTTGGTTGGAGTAGGATTTGGAGTAAAAGTTGTATGACTGTGATATTCCACCACTTCACTAGTTGGAGGTTGTAGATGAGCGTTTCACCTACAAAATAAGAAAAAAAACAGCTGCTCATGTCTGCTTCTAAGGAATTCCGCCATGTTTTTGTAACAGAAGGGTCTTCCAGATCAGTGGCAATCACACAAAATTGGATGAAATCACAAAGAGTTCTCAAATTCGCTCAAAATTCGATACCTGGGAGTTTTCTACACGATGAAATTCCTTTTGTCGGGGGCTCCATTGTGTGCGTGGGATTTCTATACAGATGGGGGGGGGGGGGGCAATTGGTTTTTGGCATCGCTGTTAGTCAGAGGATTGATGACAATTTTCTTTCAGTACACTGTGTGCATTCGTGAAGTGGAGTCAATGATCAGCAATGTTTGTGGGAATAAAGTGTTGGTGTCGGTTTTGGAATTCGGAGTGTACCAGAAAATTTCCATCTGAAGTGAGTCAACTGCTTATATCACAGTTGGAAAATTTACCGCATGTGAATTTGTGTGCGTGTGGGTATATATATGTGGCAGTCTTTGTCAGATCAGCCACCCCCCTGCGCATTTCAATTTTTGAGATAAAAAATGTTTGATGGGCTTGAAATTTTTGTTGAAGTGTCTACTTTTCAATGCCGTATGGTACTTTTCGAACATGGCGACTATTTGACCAATATGACGGCGGAAACGAACAGGGAACGTGATGATGATGATCAAAACCGGTCATGAAACTATGATACACGGGGGTTGGATAATTCTGTGGATTGGAACATGCAATTCGAGTATCTCGGATTAATTGCATCCAGGTGGAATATTGAAATTGCAAATGGTGGATCCAATATGGCGGCCGGAAGTCCAGAATCACTCCGAATTTCCTGAAACGTGAGAAAAGGGGGTTTTTGGGGTCGCTGAAGACGAGTTCGAACTCAGATTTCCGGAATTACAAATGGCGAATCCAATATGGTGGTCAGAAAATTTCTAGTTCACTCTAATTTGTGGAAACATTACCATCCTAAGGGTTTTTTGATCGCTGATCACGAATCCGGACTCAGATTTCCGGAATTGCAAATGTCGAATCCAATATGGCGGCCGGAATTTCAGAAGAACTCCGAATTCTCTGAGACATGGGGGAAAGGAGTTTTTCGGGTCGCTCATGATGGATCCAAACTCAGATTTCCGGAATTGCAGATGGAGAACCCAATATGGGGGTCGGAAAAAATCTAATTCGCTTCCATTCATGGAAACATCAACATTCTGAGTGTTTCGTGGTCACTGATCACGAATCCGGACTCAGATTCCCGGAATTCCAAATGACCAATCTAATATGACGGTCGGAAAAATTCTAAATCTCTTGAATTTGTAAAAACATCATCATACTGGGGTTTTTGGGTTCGCTGATCACAAATCCAGACTCAGATTTCCGGAAATACGAAAGGCGAATCCAATATGGTGATTATTCTACTGTTTATGTTACTAGTAATCCATCAATTTCCTCCAAATTGTTTGAGAGTTTTTCCCCCCTTGCACTGCTACCGGGTTTCCACTGATACTGGAGATCCAATGGAATCGACCAATCATTTATATGCCATGAAAAGAATGTCCAATGAAACAAATCGAAATTTCCAGTAGTAGACACCCTGTGCTAGCAGGTAAAATGTCGGCTTTGAACTCCAGTTCCTCCGATTTATTGGCTGAATATTGCGTTGCACCGAGTTCTTGAACGATTTTTCTCCCACCCCAAGATGACAGGACGATAGTTGAAATTTTTAATCTCAATGGATTGTTGGGTTCCAAGATTGGAAGTTCCTCTTCGGGTTCATCAAGCATTCCTTCTGGTTCAATTTCTCTGTTCAAGGGTGTCTCATTGACATCTCCGAGTGTCTCATTCTCCAAGTGAGAGTCCATGCTCATCGAACTCTCAATACTTTCAATGCCTTCACTTATATCATTTGATGTATTTACCACCTCGTCATCTGGTAATTTGTACGAGCAACCCTTTATTCATACATTCAACACGAATTTGGAAATTCGTACATGAATGAGAAAATTCCTGCAACATAATCTCCGATATCTTTCGTGAATTCCTACCACCGTGTCCGGCTTTTTTGCATAAATTTGTGTATCAATCCTTCGGAAGAATTGGCGGCATCATGTATTAAGAGATCGAATGAATCAGATGAAAATAGGCGGACGAATGAATGGAATCGATTCTTATGTACTGATGCTGTATTGTTCTGTGATCTCTGAACCTAATTTCATGTTGGTTCGTTGTAACGTCAATTGTTTTTCTCGTCTTCTGTTTTGTATTGTTTCACGTTGTCACTTCATGAATGCTCGCGACGTTTAAACCTCAAAGTTTTTGTGTTTCAACTGATAAGACCTGATTAGGAGTTCACATATTGTCATCTGATTCATTCGATTATCTCACACACGATGCCACGTATTATTCGAACAGACCGATGTGCAAATCCATTCAGAAAAGCCGGACACATTGGTAGGATATTACGTAAGATATGGCAGCTTATGTTGCAGAAATTTCCTCACCTATCCGCGAATTCTAGAATTTTTGATGCATGTATGAAAAAGGGTTCATCGTACAAATTACGAGTTGACGAGGTGGTTGATGAATCAAATGATATCAGTGAAAATATTGATGGTATTGAGAGTTCAATGGAAATGGATGTCCCAGTGGAGAATGAGACATACGAAGGTTCTCATTAGGGGTGTGCGGGTAGCACTTTTAATCGGGTTGGGTCGGGTATTTGTATTTCTTCTCGGGTTGGGTCGGGTCGAGTACCCGATTAATTCGGGTTTTCCAAGTCGGGTACCCGAATATAATAAAATCGCTTGAATTTCATATTTTCAACTCCTATTCGAAGTTGCCATTGCCGTTGATATTTTGGGGACAAATTATCTTGAGCGATTGTAGGAATGAGGGGATTCCATATGAATTCAATTCTAATATGGAGGATGCCATATTCACCACAAGTGTATTAGGGTTGTTACTCCATGTAATTGATTATGCAGCGCATTAAGAAATCCCCAAATTGCTCCATGGAATGTTTATATTTATTTTTTAATTCGATTAAAAAATATAATCACATTTATATCTCATAAATAATATATTATCCATTTTCGTATTGAGTAACCACAATATAGAATCTTGAACATCAATGAAAATAAATATTCTTCTTATAAATATCATTCTTTTTTCATATTTCTAAATTTGAATGGAGGAAGCACAACTCTTCCACATGTTTTGTCAGCAATCTTGATTGAGTTGCTACCACAATATTTCCTGCTGTTTGCCATATTTGAATTACCCGAATGTAATCGGGTACCCGAAAAACTCGGGTAATTGAAAAACCCGACCCGACCCGATGAGAACCCGATGACTCGGGTACCCGCACACCCCTAGTTCTCATTATACACGCTCAAACAAAGAAATTGAACTGGAAGGAATGCTGGATGAACTCAAGCAGAAATTTTCAAACTTGGAATCCAACAATCCATTGAGATTACAAATTTTGACTATCGCCCCTCACCTTAGAGTGTGAGGAAAATCGCCCAAGAATTCGAAGAAATTTAAGTCCAAATCCGGCATTTCACCTGATAGCATTGTGTTACGTGACGATGAATTTCGCTCCTGGAGTACAGAAGAATATAATCCCTATTCCCGCCTGTATTCCCGTACGTGGACTATTTCCCATCAAAGGGAAGTCAGATCCCAAATATTATTCAAAACATATGTTTAAATATATATATCGACCCATAGTATGTAAGAAAAAAAAACGTACGCTCAAACAAAACGCTGAGCAGGAAGAAAGAAATCTAGGTCAGAGCTTGCATCGATGTCCACATCGATGCATATTTTCGAGGCACCGTGAGGGAACATACCAACGCGGAACCAAAGTCCAACGCCCGCGGATTCGCTGTCTTTGTTCACGGTACCCAAGTGCCCGTGTCTCTCTCTCTTCCCAAATACCGAATTGATTAATCACTGCTGATCAGGCAGTTGAGTCGGCAGAAAAACCCCTCTTGCCAGGATCTGGCGTGTTCCATCACCCAGATGAAGAACACGTGAATAGGACGGACGATGGAAAAATCGGGAGATTCGTTAAGCGAAAGTTTTGTTGAACAGCCGATTTTCATTCGCGAAGACAAGTCCGTCCTTTTCCGCAAGAGGGTAGAAACGAAGATACGATTGAAGCCAAGTTGACGATTACATATTTCAAGTTTGCAATAAATCGTAAAAGTATGTCCTTTTGGAAGGTTCCACGGAGTCTTTTGTAAGAAATTCATGTTCAAAAATCTTTTTCCAACGGAACGTTTTCTCAAATTATTCCCTTTTGCCTTAGTCACGATTGAAACTTAGTGAAACGTGACTTTGTAGAATAAGTCTATAATCCAACCGAGATTCGCGAATAGAATCAGTTTTTTTGTTATAATAAGATCAGTGAAATTCAGTGTAATTAATTGATTTTGGCATTCAAATCGCGTTAAAAACTAATCGGGAACCAGCACGTCTTCAATCTTCGTCCGAGAGAGAGAGAGAGAGAGAGAGAGAGAGAGAGAGAGAGAGAGAGAGAGAGACAGGAGGACCACTAGAAGCAACCATCACCTCGTTTTCTTTTTGTTCGAAAAGAAGTACCTAACGTGTACTCTTCTTTTCCACCACGGTGAGTCAAGACCAAAAGAGGAAAAAATATTAGTTCTTTCTTCCTCCTCCTCTATACACACTGTATACACGACCCAAAGGAATCTCCTTTCTTTTCACTCTTTGTACATTACGAGTTTCTTTTTGAAAACTCTCGTAGAAATATTTGTAATAAACATATATCTGGTTTTTCACTCTTTTTACATTACGAGTTTATTTTCGAGAACTCTTGTAGAAATATCAGTAAATCAAAATTATATCTGATTTACTCATTGTACATTCAGATCCTTCCCGAAAATTCTCATAGAAAGGTTTATAAACGAAATCATATCTGTTTTCATGTTTCCCATAGTTTCTTTGAACGGAATAAAGTATTTGTTGAACGAATTCCTCCACATCTAAATTTCTTTCACGTTAACTTTGAGCACCACACTGGGGGTGCAAGATAAGAGAATTCTATATCTTATCGAGAGCTTAAAACCAGGAGCGGGTACCCACTCGCTTTTCCAATCAAGCCACTCCGGTTGGGAAAGCGCTTTATTTTTTTTAGGTATATAACGAGATTTTTCGTCTCTCACCTACGAAAAAACTCGTTATATAACAATTGCAAGGGAGGAAAAAAACTCTCTCAAGCAATTTTGAAAAACGTGAATGGATTCTATATCAGTGACATAAACAGTAGGATAATGCCTGGAAAGAAAGATGTCGTTTCTGTGGAGATTAATGGAGAGCGAACGTTGAAACAGGAACGTCTCTTATTTGTGGGTTTGAAAGAACTTCACACTGTATTTGAACAGTCTCACCCAGGAGATAATATCAGCTTCAGCGCGTTCGCTAGGCTCAGACCAAGAAGTTGCATACTCCCTGGAGCTTGTGGAACACTCAGTTTGTGTTCGCACGACACATCAAAATGGGAAATTGATGTTGGATGCAATTAATATTCAAAAGCTGACCTTGAATACAGAAAAGCCACTAACGAACTACAAAGGCCGCCTCAATGGAATTGTTTGTGAAAAATCTGGGGCTGATTGCTATCTCGATGCATGTGATGATTGTCCAGGAGTTTAGCAGTTTTCGAAGAAATTAAATGATCTACTAGAGAATTCATTCATCACAAGCATTCAATGTTCAGTTTGGACGGCAACGGATCGTTCAACTCTACGAACAGGAATCATGAAAATTGATGATTTTATACTCGAATTGTGCAATAGACTGACAATTCTGAAACTCCATTCATTCATCTCAGAGCAACAAAATCTTTTCATCCAAGAAAGAAAACACAATCTCCGCAATGGCGAAGTACTGGTGACGTTTGATTTTTCTGAAAACTACGCGTATGTTTGCCAGGATGCTTCACAAGCATTTCATTTTAACAACGATCAATGCACCGTTTCATTTCCTTATCTGAAAGTTTAAAACACGACACCTCCGCTGTTTATGCTATTCAGACTTTTTTAATCCCTCAAATCCAACGAAATGTGGAAAAAGTCAACAAGATTATTTATACCAGTGACGGAGCGAAGCAGCATTTCAAAAATCAATCTCGAATCGCGAACTTGATTCAGCACAAAGAAGATTTCAGTATTGACGCTGAATGGCATTACAGCGCAACTGCTCACTGTAACGGTGCTTGTGACGGGATTGGTGCTACATTCAAGAGAGAAGCATATAGAGCGAGTCTGATTGCCAAACCTCAGAATGCCATATTGACGCCCCAAAAACTCTCCAGTTGGGCAAAGAGTGATTTTGAAACCATAGGCATTATGTACTATGATGAAACATATCACGAGAAGATGAGACGGAAACTCAACAAACGATTCGAGAATGCCCAACCTGTACCTGAGATTTTCAAGAACCACGGTTTTGTGATAGGATCCGATAATGAAGTGCTCTTCAAGAGGTATCCGAATGATGATAGGAACAGAGTGTGGTGGCCAAATGAACAACTATGAGGTATGTACGCTGAGTTGGACAATTGCTAATTGAGAGAGGTGTTACAATAATCAGCCCTTTTCACGGCCACTCGATGTGCAGAGTCTGATCGCGCAACCTCCTCGTGGTGCACATTGGGTTATGCTAATGCCGACAGCTTGGAGCCTGAATACACAAATCCACAAGCTAAGAACCAGCAGTATTCATGGTTAGGGTCAGAGGAGATTTGCAAGGAGTTTTATTGGAATGGAGTCCATTGAAAGTTCGCGGATTTGTGTGACCAGTCCCCAAATAATTCCTGAAATGAGTATGATATTTGTTCCCATCATATTGAATGTCTTTGTCGATAATTGTACGTGATGCGTCCATTCCGATTGTAGAAATGCGACCTCAATCTCGTAATTGACGACCAGAAGTTTTTCTGAACAAAGGTTTACTTTAGGGGGCGGATGATTCCTCATACCCAGACCGTCATGAATTTTTACATTGAATCTTCCATTCATAATTCCGGAAATCTGGGTTCGAATATGTATCATCGATCCCTCTAACTCCCGTACGACAATCCTCTCTCAAATTTCCCTTATTTTCAATCTCTCCTAACGCCATATTCGATTCACCATTCGTATTTTCAGAAATCTGAGTCCGGATTCTTGATCAGCGACTTCAAAAGCCTCAGTATGACAATGCTTCCACAAATTTAGGAGACTTTGAATTTTCCCGACCGCCATATTGGATTCATCATTCGCAATTCCGGAAATCTGAGTCCGGATTTGTGATCAGCGAACCCAAAAACCCCAGTATGACTATGTTTTTACAAATTCAAGAGATTTAGAATTGTTCCGACCGCCATATTAGATTGGCCTTTTGCAATTCCGGGGATCTGAGTCCGGATTCGTGATCAGCGACCAAAAAACCCTCGGGGAGGTAATGTTCCCACAAATTAAAGTGAATTATAAATTTTCTGACCGCCATATCGGATTCGCCATTTGTAATTCCGGAGATCTGAGTTCGGATTCGTCATCAGCGACCCCGAAAACCCCCTTCACTCACATTTCAGGAAATTCGGAGTGATTTTGAAATTCCGGTCGCCATATTGGATCCAATTGCTCGAATTGCATGTTCAAATCCACAGAATCATCCAACCCCCGTGTATCATAGTTTTATGACCGGTTTTGATCATCATCACCACGTTCCCTCTTCGTTTCCGCCGCCATATGGGTCAAATAGTCGCCATGTTCGAAAAGGACCATACGGCATTGAAAAGGAGACACTTCATTGAAAATTTTGAACTCATTCAACATTCTTCATCTCAAAAATTGAAATGCGCAGGGGGGGGGGGTGGCTGATCTGACAAAGAATGCCCCATATACAGGATGGTGCAAAAGTCTGGATACACCCTTTCAACTCCTGAGCCGTTGGAGATGATGGGATAACTTCTTTTCCAAATTCAACGGGGGAACAGAATCTACCATACTGGGGGGATAAGGAGTCCTCAATCTTGAAGGAGGCGATGAGGAGCCGAGGGGGGCGAAAATCGTGTATGAGGCTGGGAGGGCTTGTGATAGCTCATCCGATAGGGATTTCCAGCCCAAATACAGCCGTCTCTTGTTTTGTGAATTCGATCAATTTTTCGCCGAATTTTGACCACTTGAAGATTGTTCTGGGTATAGAACAATACCAACACCGGGTGGCCTGGTATAGAACTTCCTAACTTCTCATCGGATGGAGATTTTCGGATGTTTTTTTCCAATCGAATGGGGGGAGGGGCCGCATGATGTGTTAACCTAGGGAAGTGGATTTCCGAAAACAATCGGAAATGATGAATAAGAATGGATCCATCAACAAATCAAGATGAATAAGAAATAAGTGTAGAAGGATTGCACACATTACGTACGTAGCTCCCTAACCAAAGTTCCCTCTCTAACTTCCTCATACCAGTGTTCCACGCCGTACTCGCTGTATAACGTCTCTAAAACTGTTGATACAGGATTTTTCACAAGTTTTTCTCACCTGTTCATTCAAATCATGATTTTCATTTTTTTTGTGGTCCTCACCATTTCTGGCCACTTTTGATCATTTCCCATCATTTCAAGATACTTTCGACAATTCTTGAACATTTTCGGATAACTTGGCACATTTTTGATATTCCTGATGATTTTTGAATATTCTCCCACAAATTTGATTACTTCCGACATTCCTGATAACTCTCGAACATTCACGGATAAATTCGCTTATTCTCGATAATTCTCAAACATTTTCGGATAATTTTGATCATTTTCGACATTTCCGATGATTTTCGAACATTTTCGGATGAATTCGCTCATTTCCGCTATTTTCGGTGATTCTTGAATCATAATCGTCATCATAATAAAATGGCGGTATGATAAAGTCGTGTGTTGTATCGCTCTCCTAATTTTCTCACTTGTCGATTGTAACTCTCTGAAGTTACGATCTATGAGTTTCACAATTGTTATTCCCTGTTATTTCGTTTTTTCATGTCGTGAATTTTGAGTGTAAATAGTTTTCCCATGTGATATTCTGCATTTCAAAACTGTTTTCTCATTCAATAATCGTGGTCCAAACTCTTTGCTTGTGTATGTACTTTGTATACGCTAGCGGTACGGATATTTCTCACGTGATCATCACCAGCTGACCATAGTGACAGCAGTGATTATCATTCAGTATCTCAGTGATTGATTCCTCGTGCATTTTCATTTGTAATTGATACTTTACTTGTAACTCATCATGTCTGAAAGTGCTAAAAAATGTGTGAAGGTTGTGGGGTGGCAGTTGCCAAGCCAGTGATCTGCAACACTCGTGGAATTGTTTCGCATCCCGGTTCGACTTGTCTGGCGAGAACTGGGCACCCCTAGCATACCGGCGTTCTTCTGTATTGCGGAGATACTTCACCGTGTTTATTTATATCACGATCAACTGTCAATGATTCCAATACTGTCACTTTCGACAAAATAAAAGCAATGTTCGAATCCAAGATTCCCAAGCTCATCGGCCAACTTGATACATCCAAAATGGAATTGAAGTCTATAACAACTACACTAGATGATTCGAAAAATGGGGTAATTGATTTGGAAAAAATAGAAAAAACCAACTCCCGACCTTCTGAGATGGGTACACAGGAAGAAGTCTTTGCGGAACTTGAAGAAAGGCGTAGGAGATCTTATAATTTAATTCTATTCAATTTGGATGAACCATCTGTTGACGGGCCTGCAGACATTGCAGTTGTCACGGGTCTTCTCAATGATATTAGACCTGACACGTACGAAAATCTTAATGTTCGTAGATTTGGTAAAAAGGTCGATGGTAAAACTCGACCAGTTTGTGTCACGTTTCAATCTTCAGATATTCCGTTGGACATTTTGAGAAAGAAAGCTTCATATCATGGTCCTAATCAATTTCCTCAGGATCACACGGTCAAGTAAGGTGTGAGAAGTGTTCGGTCACAATTATCGCAGCTTAACAATGCTTCGAAAACAATTAAATATGCGAATGGTATCCCGATAATAGTGTCACGCATCAAACCTGTGAAAAAAAAACTAGTCTCTTGCCCTTTGGTGTATTATCGAAACGTTCGTGGCCTCAGAACCAAATTAGATACTCTTCTCTTGGCTGTTTCATCTTCTGCTGTTGTGTATGATATTATCATCCTTACGGGAACTTTGCTGAATGAGAGTATTCTATCATCTGAAATTGACCTAAATGGATACACAATATATAGAAAGGATAGGGGTCCCTTGTCCAGTCAATATGAGAGAGGTGGAGGAGTATTGATAGCAGTGAAGAATACCATTTCCAGTTTTGTACTTGTCTCCTCATATGCCAATGTGGAACAGCTGTTTGTTAAAATGAAACTCGGTTCTTCTCGTCTGATTATTGGTGCTGTTGACATTCCTCCGTCATCGCCTCCATAACTCTACGAGGATCACTGCAAGTGTGTGGAGGGAATTTTGATTTCCAATCAAGATACCTCCTTCTTTCTAGCTGCTGATTACAACCTCCCTCATGCTCCACGGTTTATGAGTGACGGAGCGTTGTCATATACAATTCATCATGGTGCTTTGAGCAATGAAGTGCAATCAGTACTGACTGTTTGTGAATATTTCAATTTCTGTAATTTATACCAAAGTAATAATATTCATCATGATCGTTGTAATATGCTCGATTTAGTATTTACGAATATTGAACATGTATCTACTGTAATAACTGATGAAATCTTGCTTGACTGTGATATTTACCATCCAGCATTTGTTTCCAAGCTGAGTGGTATGAGATTAAATTACCTTGTTCAAAATGCGATAGCCCGCTATAATTTTAGATTAGGTGATTATGCTGTTATTCAGAATTATTTTCATCAGATTCAATAAGGCTCGGTTTTTGCGAACTCATCAGTAGATGAAGCAATTAAGTTTCTTTACAATCGAATGTATGTTGCTATAGATCTGTTTGTTCCTCAATATTTTGTTCGTGCTTCGAAATTTCCTAAATGGTTTTCATCTGAGTTGATTGATTGCATTCACGCCAAGAAAACAGTGCATTGAGTATACAAGACTTCAAACTTATTACCAGACTATTTGTCGTTTGCGGATTTACGTGCGCGTTGTAGAAAAGCAACGAATACGTGTTATAAGAGTTATGTTCAGTCCATTGAACAGCAAATTCCCTGCAATATGAAATCATTTTGGAAATATGTCAATTCTCACCGTTCTGACAGTATCATACCAAACTATATGGAACTGAATGGAGTTCCTGCTTCTTGTGGTCATGAAATAGCAGATCTATTCGCAGCTCATTTCGAATCGGTGTATACTTCACGCGATGATTCGCTTCCTGTTTCTGATTCTGATGTTAATGTCGATATTTCTGATTTGCATATCAACATCAGTGAAATATTCATGGAAATCAATTCTTTAAATATAAATAAAGGTCCGGGTGATGGTAGTATACCTCTTTCATTTTTGGAGTCTTGTAGTTTCATTCCGCCCCGGGGATGGTTGCGGGTCTTCCAGGGAGATATTCATGATATATAGGGAGATATTCAAGCTGTCCTTGATATCCTCTTTATCCATCCCTGGTAGTATCTGCTTCCTTTACGTGGTGGGGAGGATGAGTATCTCAGAGTTGGATATTTTTTTCGAGTGGAATGAACTACTCAAGAGAAAGAATACAAACTGAGAGAAACGAAATCATCCTAATGCCAGAAACATCGGCAAAAACGGAAGGAAAACGAGGGGAAACTACCTTCCTTGACATGTTTCAATACTTCTCGAGGAAATGAAACCTTTCCCAAACCTGGAATATTATACTCGTGGAACAAAAACAAACGAACAAATTAATAGGTACATGATGGCGCTCTCTCGGGTAAAATATTCCGGAGGTGAACTAGTCTCCCGTTCGGATCTCCGGGTGGAGGCTGCTCGAGGGAGCTCTATCAGTGAAGAACGAGAACTGAAGAATAGGATAG
This sequence comes from Gonatopus flavifemur, assembly GCA_018340375.1. Taxonomy (NCBI): domain Eukaryota; kingdom Metazoa; phylum Arthropoda; class Insecta; order Hymenoptera; family Dryinidae; genus Gonatopus; species Gonatopus flavifemur. Next base: position 2,480,707 of record JAFFJZ010000013.1, read on the forward strand.
GGAAAAGAAACAACATTCTTCGAGTCGGAGCGTGGAATGTTGAATCACTGAGGCAAGCGAGAAAATTAGAGAATTTGAAATTAGTAATGAATAGGTTGAATATAGACGTAATGGGGATTAGCGAAATGAGATGGCCACAAGAGGGCGATTTCTGGAGTGGGGATTATAGAATAATTCCTACAGGATCAAAGAACGGTCAAGCAGGTGTAGGAATTGTGATGCATGAAAGAGTAAGAAATAGAATAGAAAATTATTTGCAACCTAATGAACGTGTGATGATGGTTAGAATCAGAACAAAACCGGTAGACACAGTCACAGTCCGAGTATACATGCCCACATCTGCATATACGGGAGAAGATATTGAAAAAACGTACGAAGAAATAGAAGGAGTGATAGAATATGTGAGGGGAGAAGGGAATTTGATAGTGATGGAGGATTGGAATGCGGTAGTAGGACAAGGAAAAGAGGGCAACATAATAGGAGATTTTGCGTTAGGGAGGAGGAACGACAGAGGACAACGTTTAGTCGAATTTTGTGAAAATCATAAGATTGTTATCACAAACAGTTCATTTGAAAATCATCCAGGAAGAAACAACACTTGGAAAATGCCGGGAGATACAGCAAGATACCAAATTGATTACATATTTGTGGAACGGAGATTTAGAAACCAAGTGAAAAACTGTAAAACTTATCCCAGTGCAGATACAGATGGTGATCCTAATATGTTGATGATGGAATGTTCTCTGGAATTCAAATCTCTGGAGGAGAAAAGGAAAATGCAGAAAAGATGGAATTTGGAGAACCTCAAGCAAAAACAAACACATGAGGCCTTCGAGAGAATGTTGGATGGAAAATTGGGAGATCAAAAAGAGAAAGCCTTGGGAATAGAGAGGAGATGAACAAAGATGGAGGGAAATATAGGAGAATGCGCGGATGAGATTTTGAGGAATAATGGGGTAGAACCTGAAAACCTATGGATAACGGGAGAAATTTTAGAATTGATAAATGAAAGAAGAAAATACAAGAATAATGATAGCCAAGAAGGCCAGCAACGATACAAATCATTGAGAAATAAAATAATAAGAGAATCAAGGGAAGCAAAAGAACAGTGGTTAGAAGAGAAATGTCAGGAGATAGAAATAAGATTGCATTTAGGGAAAATAGATGAAGCATATAGGATTATTAAAAGATTTTTCGGACAAATGGAATTAAGGAGCAGTGAGATTAAAAATTCTCTAGGAAGACGATTGATAAGAACGGAGGAAAAAATGGAACAGTTGATCAATCATTTGGAGGACTTGTATAGAGGAAACGATGATACAGCACTTTTAGAGAAGTAGGAGGATGTAGATGAGGAAGAATTGGGAGATTCGATATTGAGATCAGAATTCGACAAGTCTTTGAAAGAATTGAAAAATAATAAAGCGCCAGGCATAGATGGCATAAGTGCGGACCTTATGAAAGCCTCCAGTGAAGGAACTCGTGACGCACTGTTCAAATCGATTAGAGATATGTACGAAAAAGGAGAAGTACCGAAAGATTTCCAAAAGAATAAAATTGTTGCTATCCCGAAAAAACGAGGGGCAGACAAATGCGAGAACTACAGAACGATCAGTTTAACTTCACATGCTTCGAAAAAACTGACCAAAATTATATACAGGAGGATGGAGAATAAAATGGAGAGTAGATTGGCAGAAGATCAGTTTGGTTTTAGAAAAAATAGGGGAACGCGAGAAGCAATCTTAGCACTCAGGGCAGTAATAGAGAAAAGGATTGCGGTGAAGAAATCTGTGTACATAGGTTTTGTAGATATACAAAAGGCTTTCGATAATGTGGACTGGGAGAAGATGTTTGCGATCCTGAAGAAGGTGGGAATAAATTATAAAGATAGAAGAATAATATACGAATTATATAAGAATCAAAGTGCAATAATAAACATAGAGGGTCAGGAAGGGGAAGCACAAATAAGAAGAGGGGTGAGACAAGGATGCTAATTATCGTCACTGATTTTCAATTTATATATAGAAGAAGCAATGAACGAAGTGAAGGAGGAAATTCAATCGAAAGTCCAGATTCAGGGAGAAAATATAAGTACGTTGAGATTCGCGGATGACATAGCTATATTGGCCACGAGTAGTACTGAGTCAGAAAATATTCTCAACACTATGAGAACAATATTATTGGAAAACTATTGTATGAATATAAATAAAGACAAAACATGATTCATGATATGTACAGCGGCGAAAACGGCTAGAAGAACGGAAATCAAAATAGATACCAAGACAATTGAACAGGTGAAAGAATTTAAATATCTAGGAAGCATAATTACAGAAAACGGCATGAGAGTTTATTGCAAACAATATTGGAAAGGAAAATGAATAGTTGAACTGGTGAAGGTAGACCTAGATCAAGTTATACGAAGCAAATCGTACAAGACAAGGCATGTAGTAGATATGTAGAAATTAAACGTTTGGCGGATAATAGGCAGGGGCCGAGGGTTTCATCAAACCAGTCGTAAGACTGATTACTTCATGATGATGATGATGATGTAGTTTCATACTATCGCGACCCTTGTGGCTAATTTTCAATGCTCCTTCGTCTGTGGGATATTTTCCATCTCGCTGGAAAAATAGCCTGATTTCATCTATTTTCAAATCGGGAAGTAGATCAATTGGAGGGAGTTATAGACTGATTTCTATTATCAGTGTTATACCGGTACTATTTGAATATATAGTTACTCAAAAGATTTCTCCTTCATTTTCCAATATTATCGTAGATGAACAACACGGCTTCGTGTCTGGTCGTTTTACGAGCACAAATCCAACTATATACTGTAACTATGTATCTAGAACTCTTGATGAATATTCTCAAGTAGACACTGTATACACTGACTTTACGGAAGAATTCGACACAGTAGATCACAATATTCTTTTATCTGAATTTCCGTCTTATGAATTATATAGTCTTGGTTTCCGTGGTAACATTCTCAATTGGATCAGGAATTATTTGATAAATGGAACTCAAACTGTTAGAATAATGAATTTTACTTCAAGAGTCATCTGTGTTAGCTCGGGTGTTCCTCAGGGGTCACATTTAGGTCCTTTACTATTCACACTGTTTATTAATGATATTAGTGAAATTTTTAAGCATGCTAAGTTTCTACTTTTTGCTGACGACTTGAGACTGTTTTTGAAAATTTCATCTATTGCGGATGCTGTTGGTCTACAATCTGATCTACATAATCTACAATTATGGTGTGTCAGGAACAAATTTCGTTTGAATATTAGTGAGTGTAGAGTTATGCGCGTGTCACGTAGGATGTGTCCCGTAGTGTTTTCGTATAAATTGAACGATTCTATGTTGTCTACGGTTGAAACTATGTGTGACCTTGGTATTACCTTGAATTCGAAATTTGATTCCACTGGTCATTACTGTATTATTGTTAATAAAAGCATGAAGCAGCTTGGTTTTGTAAAGTGCATGTCTAAGGACTTCAAAGATCCTCGGACATCGGTAACGTTGTATAATGCATTAGACAGACCCAATCTAGAATATGCCTCTCAAATATGGTCACCTCATCAAACTAAATATCGTTTACTCATTGAGAGGGTCCAGTATACATTTCTGCGTTATTTATCATACACAAGTTTCAATCCCATGGCATTCAATTGTCATGATTATGCCCCAATAATAGAATTGTTCAATATGTACTCACGTGAAAATCGTAGATCATTAAATGATTCGCTATTCATTTTTTGAATTATCAATTGTAATATCAGTTGTCCTGTTATATTGTCGTTACTCAATTTCATTTTCCCTTCTAGGAAATTGAGAAAACCGTTGCTTTCCAATATCCCCTTATATAAGTCACGGTTTATCAACACAGATCCGAATAATCGCATCTCTAGTCTCGCTAATATATACAGGGTGGGGCATTTAAAGTGTCGCGGGCGTTTTTTCCAAATATAAAGTGAGATACGAGAAAATTTTTCGGACAAAAGTTGTAGGGTACCGAGGGGGACATCCGATGGTGGCCTTGGCTTTGACCTCAAATCTCATCTTCAAGGGCATTCTGAGATCAACTCTTGTTTTTTAAATAGCATCTCATATTTTTTACTGCAGATTTGGATTCTAGGTCAAAAACCAAGAAACTTTTGTCTGAACCATTTTCCTGAAATCCGCAAAAATGGCGCTCTAATCGATATTGTTCCATTTTGAATCTGACATTCGAATAACTCGAAAACGAAGGGTCTTGCAAAAGAATGTTTCGTACAAAAGTTGTCAATACACAACACATTTCAATCGTCTACATTACCACCATTCAGAGCTCACGCGATGTAAACAAACGACGGGGTTCAGTGAAAATTCACGATTTTGAAAGTCAGTTTGTCAGTTACATTTGATTATTACTTGGTTTATGACAAATTGAAAATCATGGATATCCGATACACGGTTTCTGAAAAGATCGATATGATCTACATTCACGGTGAAGTGCATAAGAACCCCAGACAAGCATATGACTTGTATGCAGAACGATTTCCTGAAAGAACAACGCCATCCATTAGGTATTTTCAACGCATTACAAAATTATTCTCAGAAACGGAAAGTGTTACAAGGGAAAAACGACATCGAATGAGAACTGTTAGCGGGGAAAATGCGGAAGTTAATGTACTAGCTGCAGTAGCCAATAATCCACACGTGAGCTCTCGTGAAATTGAACTCCATTCGGGAATTTCTCGAAGAAGTGTTCTTCGAATACTGAAACGTCACAAATTTCATCCGTATCACATTTGTTTGTATCAAGACCTTCACGGTGATGATTTCGAAAATCGTGTACAGTTTTGTCGATGGGGTCTAGCGCAAATGCACAATAACAACTTCATCAACATATTATTTTCTGATGAGTCGACGTTCACCAATCATGGTCAAGTAAATCGACATAATATGCATTACTGGGCGACAGAAAATCCAAGATGGTTACGTCAAGTAGAGCATCAAAGACAATGGGCTGTGAATGTTTGGTGTGGTATTTTTCGATCTCGAGTAATTGGACCGTACTTCATTGCAGATACGCTAAATGGAGAGAAGTACAGACATTTCTTAGATCAAGTACTTCCAACATTACTTGAAGACATACCTATTCAGGAACGATTGAATATGTGGTATCAACACGATGGTTGTCCATCCCATTATGCAGTCACAGCTCGAGAAATATTGGACAGAGATTATCCTGGACGATGGATAGGACGTCGTGGACCAGTTCATTGGCCTGCCCGTTCTCCGGATCTTACTTCTCCAGATTTTTTTTATGGGGATACATAAAAGATACAGTTCATCAACAAGCACCGACTACACCTGAGAATATGCGTCAACGAATCATCAATGCATGCGCGAGCATCAATGAAGATATTTTAGCACGCGTTCAGCAATCTTTTGTAAAACGTTTTGAAATGTGTATTGAAGTCGAAGGCCATCATTTCGAGCATCTACTGCATTAAAATTATCCAAGTGATGTAGACAATTGAAATGTGTTGTGTTTTGTCTGTTATACCCCATCACCTCCGTTTCAGTTCAAGAGGTCCCCCTTGGAATCAGACAACTTTTGTCCGAAACATTCTCCTCCAAGACCCTTCGTTTTCGAGTTATTCTAATGTCAGATTCAGTATGGAACAATATCGATTAGAGCGCCATCTTTGCGGATTTCAGGAAAATGGTTCAGACAAAAGTTTCTTGGTTTTTGACCTAGAATCCAAATCTGCAGTAAAAAATATGAGATGCTATTCAAAAAACAAGAGTTGACCTCAGAATGCCCTTGAAGATGAGATTTGAGGTCAAAGCCAAGGCCACCATCGGATGTCCCCCTCGATACCCTACAATTTTTGTCCGAAAAATTTTCTCGTATCTCATTTCATTTTTGGAAAAAACGCCCGCGACACTTTAAATGCCCCACTCTGTATAGAGAGAAAATGGATCTGTTTTGTGGTTCATCATTGCGTTTCAGAACTACTATTTTGGAGAACTGTATGAGTGTATTGTCAGAATGATATTTTTTTCTTTCATTATTATTTTTTTTCATTGTGTTTTCTGCCATTTTCTTTTTCTTTTATTATATTTGTACCCAAAGGGCATATGCCGGTATATTGAATGGATTAATAAATGAATAGATTGATAAATGAACAAATCAATGAATCATTTTCGACATTCCCGATGATTCTCAAACATTTTCGGATGAATTCGCTCATTTTCGATATTTTCGGTAATTCTTGAATATTCTCGGGCAAATTCGATTGTTTTCGACATTCTTGATAATTTTCGAACATTTCCGGATGAATTCGCTGATTGTCGATATTTTCAATGATTCTCAAACATTTTCGAATAACTTCGCTCCTTTCCGATATTTTCGGTAATTCTCGAATATTCTCGGAAAAATTCGATTGTTTCCGACATTCTTGATAATTCTCGAACATTTCCGGATGAATCCGCTTATTTCCGATATTTTCAATAATTCTCAAAAATTTTCGAATAACTTCGCTCCTTTCCGATATTTTCGATATTTCTTGAATATTCTTGGACAAATTTGACTCTTTCCGATATTCTTGATAATTCTCAAACATCTTCCAATAATTTGGCTTATTCTTGATATTCTCAATAATTCTTAAACATTCTTGGATAATTCTGCTTCTTCCCGATGTTCTCGATAGTTCTTGAACATTCCCGGTATTTTCGATAATTCTTGAATGTTTTCGAAGAAATTCGATTATTTTCAACATTCTTGATAATTCTCGAGCATCCCTAAATTCCTTTTCTCTCGATATCTTCGATAATTCTCGAACATTTCCGGATAACTTTGTTTATTTTGGATATTCTCGAACATTCTTGAATGAATTGGATTATTTTTCACATCCTCCATGAATCTATTTCAATATCTCTCACGGAAAAAGAAAGGATTGCCATCCCATTGATGAAGGGATAAGGTGATCGAGAACGCTCATGCAGAGAAGTTGCTGGCTTATTCAATGCTGAATTCAGAGTGGGTGAGCCGAGTATTTCTGCAACAACAGTTTCGAAGACTGTACCTAAAACGGTACCGGGAGACAGGAAGTGTTGAGGATCTGCTGTGATCAGGCAGACGTGAGACAGCGACGTCTGATGAAGTCGCGTTAGATATTTTACAAACAGTCGTAGACACTCGAATTACCTCCGCAAGAAGAATTTCTCGTGACCATGATATTTCCCATAATTCGGTCCTGAGGATTCTTAGACGGAATGAATTTCATCCTTACAGGATACATTCAGTCCAAGAATTAAGCGAAGATGATTTCGATCGACGCCTAGAACGTTACATTCATGTTGAATGGGGATGTGAATAGACACAATTGTAAATACCGGAGTGACAGCAATCCTCACTGGACGTCCGAATCGAGAACCCACTACCCACAAAAATTGAATGTTCGGGCAGAAATATTGGATACGCATATCATAAGTCCATTTTTCATCGAGGGAAATCTGATCGCAAAAAAATATAGGGGCATGCTGATTGAGGATATTGTTCCCAATATTCGTAGACTCTCAGGACCAAATTTCGATGCAGTTTGGTTCCAGCAGGATGGTGCACCCGCACATTTCGGATTAGGAGTACATGTTTTGCACCAATGTTTTGTCGGTAGGTGGATTGGGAGGCGAGGAGCGATCGAATGCCCCACCCCCAGTCTCCTGATTTGACCGCATTAGACTTTTTCTTTTGGGGACATTTAAAAGATCGGGTTCATCAACATCGCGCACAAGATTTGGGAGGGTTGCGTGAAAGAATAATAGGAGAAGTGGCACTCATCACTCCTGAAATTTTGCGGAACGTAGGTGAAAGTTGTTCTATTCGTTTTGCTCACTCGAATGTTGAGGCAATCATTTTGAACACCTTACTTAAGTCCCACACTAAAGCGCGTATTTGCCCAAACATGGATATTATTTGGGAATGGAGGAAAACCACATCTGGAATGTAGGAATTGCGATATCCCGGCGGAGGATGACCGATTTCATGAAATCAAAGACGGTTGGATTCGGGTTAAAATAACGACATTCACAGATGTGTCGCAAGCCCCCAATTTGATTCGAAATTTGTGTCTTCCCTACAAATCCCATAGCCCCAATCCGGAGTTATGAATTCTCACTCCCATGGGAGGATACAATTCCAGACACAATTTATCAATCATCGCGATTGGTCACTAATGCCTACTAATGATTTCTTGAGTTGGAATGGCGATATACCAAGTGTTCACCAGTGAAAGGTTATGAAAACTAATCAAGAATGTTTGTTAATCTTTCCTAATGCATTCCGATTCAAGGTGATGACCCTACCAACAATTCAAGACACATCTCATCGATGATCGGGGTTTTTAACCAATGCGTTCCACCCGTTTCTAGAGTTGGAATCATGATCGTCCAAGTTTTTCTCAGTAAACAATCATGACAACTGAGTAGCAATTTCTGGTCACTTCTGCAAATGCGTTGTTGTGAAAGATGATAATCCCACCCACGGTTCCAGACACAATTCATCATTTTTCGCGACTGTTAACTGATGTTTATCAACAATTGCTTGACGTGGCAGTGTGATATGCTAAGGTTTCCTCAGTGAACGAATTCAAAAATGAAGCAGCAATCCTAACAAGAATTAACACAAAATTACTAAAGAACAAACCAAAGGAATTTGTCTTCTTTTTGTTGAAATTAACAAGTTTTTGCGAATGCGTTTCTCTAGAAGATGATCACTCTACCAACAATTCAAGACAAATCTCATCAATCATCCCAATTGTTACCTAATGTTTATCAACAATTCACTTTGGCTGAGGGCTACGCAATGTAAACAATCCTTCTACACTTATTTCTCATTTACCTTGATTTGTTGATGAATCCATTGTTATTCGTTATTTCCGATTGTTTTCGAGGATTCTCTTCCTTAGACTGATACATCATGCGTCCCCCAATTTGATTAAAAAAAACATCCGAAGATATCCATCCGATGGGGATTTGGGAAGGTCTACACCGGCTCTGGCTGCTCCCAGAACAATCTTCAAGTGGTCACAATTCGGCGAAAAATTGACCGATTCCAAAAAAGAAAAAACGGCTGTATTCGGGTTGGAAATCCCCATCGAATGAGCTATCGCAAGCCGCCCCACCCCATAAAAAATTTCCCCTCCCCCTCGCCCCCATCCCCACCTTTCAGGATTGAGAACTTCTCACCCCCTAGTATGATAGATTCTGTTCTCCCGTTGAATTTGAAAAGAAATTATCCCATTATCCTCACCCGTTCAGGAGTTATTTGGGTGTATCCAGACTTTTGCACCACCCTGTATAATACATATATATTAGGGTGAGCCAAGAAAAGTGATCTATCGCATTTGTTGGGTAAAATGAATATATATATACTGGGAGAAAAATTCCCTCGTTTGGCGGGATCTGCAGCTCAATTATAAAAGATGTCGGGTGGGGTATTTCAAATCTCCCATTCAAATAACACGTACAATTTTTTTCTGTTTGGAGAGCTATAACTTTTGAACCATTGGGAATGAAAATTTCTTCTTGGTAGATTCTTTTAGGGCATCGAATCCCCTGGAGAATCATATTTTAGTTGGTGTTTTCCAATCAGAAATTTGTATATTCACGGCTTCGAAAGTCTCTGCTCGTTTTCCGCTTCCATGGCCCGTTGATATACAAATTTTTCAATTTGGAATATCAATTCTTTGACGATTTTTCTGATAATTCAACGCCCTACAAAAATCTACCCTGATACATATACTCACACACATGTCGATATAGCTTCACAAACAGACAGAAGTATTTTCTCATTTTGGAAATAAGAAATTGTTAGTGAAAGGGAACAATATTCTTTTGTTATTATTGAGACAATATCCATTCTCTTCGATCTCCCCAATGAAATATTCATTTGGGCCTACTGAAATGATAACTCTCAGATTGATGGAGGAATTGTTTCCTTTGTAATCCTTTGTTCATCGATATTCTTTCCCATAAGTATATATTCATATGATGATGAATATATTCAATTCTATATGACATGGAATACGCCATAAGATGAACAGCTCTGAAGCGTTGTATAATTGTGGGATCTTGGAAATCGTTTTTCTTATTTCTCAGAGATTGGAACGAATTCCTTCTCATCAATCCAGTGAAGTTGAGATATCTTATTACTATAAGATTCATTGTTGAGTTACTTGAACCGTATCTGAAGCAGGCTAACCACAAGTCCCTGGGAATTTCATAATCCTTCCCAACAATTTGATCAGTAATCATTGATTTTGAACGCCTATTGACAGTGAAAAAGTATACAGAATGGTTAAGAATTATTTAACTAATAGAATACTGTGACAAAAATCGGGATTTGTAATGATGAATAAGGAGGGAAATCCTTCAAATCCCCAAACACTGGAGAGAAAGGTCATTGTTACGATTCCACGATTACACTAGTTCCGGAACTTATTGGAAGGAGAATAGCTTGTGATAGTGAATGATCAGAAAAATCAAATTATGCACTAGCTCTTAAGAATGAGATCTGGAGTTTGAAACTTGGAGATCATAAAGGAAAGCATGTTGAATCACTGTTTTGTATTTGCTACAAACTACCTATCATTCCATAGGGACTATCCTACCATCTCCTGTTCTGGATCTATGGAAATTCGGAGTGTTTGAGCTCCCAGCCAATCAGAATACAGCGAATTCAAATTATCATAGCTTCGAGAACAAAGCATGACAGGAAAGTTCAATTTTTTCCCCAGAGATCTGTCGTTTGGATAACTCTCCCTCTCTGTGAGTATAAACCTACACGCGTTTGTTTCGCTCTGTCTTTTCCGACCATTTTACTGCTTGCCGTTTTTGAGGTCGGCCTTGTTTCAGTGGATTCCCTAGCGGCTCGGGCATTTTTTTAAGCTATTCACGATAGATAGCCGTTATTTCCGTGGTCGATGGTGGATGATTTATAATTTGCATCGATCGTGTGTTGTTGGATGCTTTGCTGAGCGGGAAGACCAAGGCTGGTGTATTACACAAGCCTTTCGTACGCCACCCTCATCGTTCGCCTCATCATTCATTGGTCCGTCACCTTCATACGTCATAACGGTAACGCTGAGTATCGGCTATAGAAACACATTCACACTCTACAGCACAAACCTTGCCCATCTTTGGGAGCCTTGGTGACTGCATCCTACCTGGATTGACGTTCAATAATTTCCGAGCTTCCGGGGTGGAGTCCCGTCTTGTATTGGTTGGGTGCCAACGTTTCGCCATTATTGCAGCTGGCTTCTTCAGGGCGGTATGAGCCTGCGTTCGATTCCGAAGGCTCAAATATAGGGAGTGATCATGGTTAGAAGGGGCATTTCAGGATATAGGAGTAGGATTATATTCAGGGAAAATAGATGAGACATATGGGATTGTCAAGAGATTTTTCGGACAAATGGAATCAAGGAGCAGTGAGATTGAAGATTCTCTAGGAAGACGATTGATAAGAACGGAGGAAAAAATAGAATCATAGATTATTCATCTGGAAGAACTGTATGGAGGAGCGATGCTATGGTATTTGTAGAGAGGGAGGGAGAGGTCGATGGAGAGAGGTTGGGAGATTCAATTTTGAGATCAGAATTCGACAGGGTTTGAAAAGAATTGAAGAATAATTAAGCGCCAGGAATAGATGGCATGAGTGCGGACCTTATCAAAGCCTCCAGTCAGAGAACTCGTGACGCACTGTTTGAATTGCTCAGAGATATGTACGAAATAGGCGGAGTACCGGAAGATTTCCAAGGAGAATGAAATTGTCACCATTCCAAAAAAACAAGGAGCAGACAAATGCGGGAACTACAGAACGATTAGTTCAACTTCACATGCCTCGAAAATACTGACAAAAATCATATACAGGAGAATAGAGAATAAAATAGAGAGTAGATTAGCAGAAGATCAGTTCGGTTTCAGGAAAAATAGGGGAACGCGGGTCCCAACCAAAATTAAAAACTACCCACATCCACGTCCGTTACGGTGGAGAACCCATATCGACAAAACCCATTGGGACCTATATGGGAATTTGTCGCTTTTTTGTCGCTAATTAGTTACCAAGAGTTTGATTTTGTCGCTCTTTTGGTTTTCGAGAAAATCGAGGGTACACCAAGGGGGCCGTTCCGCTAGAAAACCCAATATGGTTAATGAGTCGGAGCGGATTGAAAGTTATACAGGAATTTGTCGCTTTTTTGTCGCTGAAATTTGAGCATAGTTGGAATACCGTAGGCCCAACCGTTCCCGAGTAGGAGGGAAATAACGGATTTGGAAATGCAGGATATATGGGATACGAGAATGGTGGTGATGAATACACGGAGGACAATTTGATGAATTGATATGTGATAACGCACAGAAACATTTGAAGGTAGTGATGCAGGGAAAATCTTGTGATATGGATGTAACATGGATGTAACGAGGATATAACAAACCTCAAATGGTGATTGATTGAACATCATATTGATAGAAACCGTTGTGCGACAAAATAGGTCATTCACAATATGCGAGCGACAAAATCAGAATTCACTGGGAATTGGGAGGTCGAGCTGACACTGAACTTCGAGGTAGGTTTTTCTAGTCTAGAATTATCGGAGCGACAAAATCAGGATTCACCGAAAATTGAGGAATCGAACTGCCTCGTCACTTCTATCTATGTTTTCCAGGTCTGGAATAGATTTTCTGAGAATATTCTTGGGTTTTGTGATCATTCGAACATTTCACTGATGGGAACCGTTGAGCGACAAAATATTCCATGGAAATTATCGGAGCGACAAAATCAGAATTCACCGAAAATCGAGAAATCGAGCACGTTAGTCACTTCTAACTAGGTTTTCCAGGTCTGGGACAGATTTTCTGAGAATATTCTTGGGTTTTGTGATTGATCCAACATTCCACTGATGGGAACCGTTGAGCGACAAAATATTCCATTGAAATTATCGGAGCGACAAAATCAGAATTCACCGAAAATCGAGAAATCGAGCACGTTAGTCACTTCTATCTGGGTTTTCCAGGTCTGGAATAGGTTTTCTGGGAATATTCTTGGGTTTTTTGATTGATCCAACATTCCACTGATGGGAACCTTTGAGCGACAAAATATCCCATTGGAATGATCGGAGCGACAAAATCAGGATCCACCGAAAATTGAGAAATTGAAATGCTGAGAATACTCCCGGGTTTTGTGATTAATCGAACATTCTACTGATGGGAACCGTTGAGCGACAAAATATTCCATTCACAATATCCGAGCGACAAAGTCGGAATCCACGAGAGATTGAGGGATCGAGCTGGCTCGTCACTTCTATCTGGGTTTCCCAGGTCTGGAAAACCTAGATATAAGTGACTAGCGTGCTCGATTTCTCAACTTTCGGTGAATCCTGATTTTGTCGCTCCGACAAGTCCAATGGAATATTTTGTCGCTCAACGGCTCCCATCAGTAGAATGTTCGATTAATCACAAAACCCGGGAGTATTCTCAGCAACTCTATCCCAGACCTGGAAAACCCAGATAGAAGTGACGAGCCACTTCAATTTCTCAACTTTCGGTGAATCCTGATTTTGTCGCTCCGACAATTTCAATGGAATATTTTGTCGCTCAACGTTCCCCATCAGTGGAATGTTGTATCAATCACAAAATCCAAGAATATTCTCAGAAAATCTGTCCCAGACCTGGAAAACCTAGTTAGAAGTGACTAACGTGCTCGATTTCTCGATTTTCGGTGAATTCCGATTTTGTCGCTCCGATAATTTCCATGGAATATTTTGTCGCTCAACGGTTCCCATCAGTGAAATGTTCGAATGATCACAAAACCCAAGAATATTCTCAGAAAATCTATTCCAGACCTGGAAAACATAGATAGAAGTGACGAGGCAGTTCGATTCCCCAATTTTCGGCGAATCCTGATTTTGTCGCTCCGATAATTCCAATGGAATATTTCATCGCTCAACGGTTTCCATCAGTGGAATGTTCGATCAATCACGAAACCCAAGGATATTCCCTCAAAATCTTCACTGGACTAGAAAAACCTACCTCGAAGTTCAGTGTCAGCTCGACCTCCCAATTCCCAGTGAATTCTGATTTTGTCGCTCGCATATTGTGAATGACCTAGTTTGTCGCACAACGGTTTCTATCAATATGATGTTCAATCAATCACCATTTGAGGTTTGTTATATCCTCGTTACATCCATGTTACATCCATATTACAAGATTTTCCCTGCATCACTACCTTCAAATGTTTCTGTGCGTTATCACATATCAATTCATCAAATTGTCCTCCGTGTGTTCATTACCACCATTCTCGTATCCCATATATCCTGCATTTCCAAATCCGTTATTTCCCTCCTACTCGGGAACGGTTGGGCCTACGGTATTCCAACTATGCTCAAATTTCAGCGACAAAAAAGCGACAAATTCCTGTATAACTTTCAATCCGCTCCGACTCATTAACCATATTGGGATTTCTAGCGGAACGGCCCCCTTGGTGTACCCTCGATTTTCTCGAAAACCAAAAGAGCGACAAAATCAAACTCTTGGTAACTAATTAGCGACAAAGAAGCGACAAATTCCCATATAGGTCCCAATGGGTTTTGTCGATATGGGTTCTCCACCGTCATGGACGTCCCACATCCGATTAGATGGGTCCGGATGAATTTTCATTCAACAACGTTTTTTCACCTCTAGCGTCAGTAAGATACTGGATTCCCTGACTTTTCCCTGACTTCCCTGACCATTTGAAAATTTTCCCTGACTATTCTGAAATCCGCAAATTTTTTGAATTATAACTCGTATTTTATGTTGTTTTCATACTTGAAGAAATGATTTGAATGAAGAATTCTGTTGGGGTCAATAGTTATACCTCTTACAGCAAGAAGGCATCTTATAATTATTTTTCATCATCCTAATTGCATAGACAGTGTAAATATAAGGAAAATTAATAGAAGAAATCTTTTTCCGTTCTTTTCCCTTGTTAACCACGCTGTAAAAAATAATCGGAATTTCCATGTATACAACAACAGGAAAATTCCGATCATTGGATAGGAAATCAATTTCTCATAAATCTGTATGAAATTTCCCAACAATTATCTGAAAATTGCAAACTTTAAGGGATTTTTACCATCATTTCACATAGAATTTCCCAATAAGTCTGGAAAATTCCCAACCCATTTATGTGTTAATTACATCACATAAATTTATAGGAATTCTCCAAAGTGTTTTTTTGCAGTGCATCATGGGCCCAACACGTTCACTTGAGTGGCACTATGGAAAAGTTGTGCTTAAATAATATAGAATATTTTTTATCACTTTTTCACTGGAGATATGAACACAAAAAAGTTGAAGATACCGGCTCTCTGAAGCTTAAGGAGGAGAGATACCTTTAGAAATTCAGAGAAATCGATTTCTTCTTTGCATTCATAACATTTCGAAAGTTTATACCCTAAAACTAACATACGCAAATCTCAAATGAATATTTCAAATACTTTTCGAGTCACAGCCTTCTAGATTTCATCTATTCATGAAAATGGAATCATTTTATCTTAAAAATTCCGTATTGATTATAAATTAAGGAATTTTCTGATTCATTTGTGCTTATGGTATTGAAAAAATACTGTAAACACTTTTCATACCACAATCTGTAATACTTCCGTTTATAGCATTCAGACTGAGTAGAATGATATAATTTGAATAGAAAAGTATGGATATTTTTCGATTGGTACATTCTTCGAAGAAATTCATTTGACTTTCCATCGGATGAATAATTTAATGGAACTCATTAAAATAATTGAAAATCACACTTATACGATCACAAGATCCATTTATTTTCATCGCTTATAATGACTATCAGAGTACAAAACATTCAATGTTAATTATCATAACATGAATCTCTTTGATAGAAGACAAAACTGGATTATAATTTGTCATTGCTTCATAAAATGATATAAGATACTTTTTCTAAAAACAGATGAATAACCGGGATGAGATTTGACAATTAGTTTCTAATACTGTCTGTTGCTGTTCATACACTGAGAAAATATAAAAAATCCCATAATTGTCAACAAGTTCAAGATACTCTTGGAATCTGACTAAATGTAGGTTCAATTATTTGAAAACAAAAAATCCATCACGAAAAAGCATACTGTAATAACCTAATAATGTACCATCATGACTGTACACTTTCATGGAATTGAATTTACATTCGTTCAGATTCAAAGAGTATCCTGAACTCGCTGACAACGATGGAATTTTTCACAGTACAATTTTTCTCAGTGTACATGAATATATTTCAGTGAACAAGGAATAAATATTATAGAAAGGAAATTTTTTATACTACGAAGGTATCTACATATGAAGAGAAGAACATCACATTTCACAAAACAACTAATACATTATCACTTGAAATCGGACGCCTTGGGCCACAATGTCGTCGGCTGTGTTTGGACAGGATGTTTCATATGTTTTTTGGTGAACCATAGTAAACCCGAAGTGCAATAGACCCGGAGTGCAGTAGACCCGATGGGAGTAAGCCCGAACGGGGGTAATCCCCAGATAGACAATTTGTCTCACGTTGTGAGTGCAAGCCAACAGGCATATGTGTACATTTGTGGATCATTTGTACCACGGATTGTGAAAAATCAGATGCTGGATTGCATATGTACCACATAAGCATATCTTGAGCTGACATATGCATGCGCATAAACAACTTCAGAATCTGTTACTGATTTGTGGTACAGTATAAAGTACAAAAAAGCAACAGATTCTGAGGTGGGTTATGCGCATGCGTATGTCAGCTCAAGACATGCTTACGTGGTACATATGCAATCCAGCATCTGATTTTCCACAATCTGTGGTACAAATGATCCACAAATGCACGCACATATGCCTGTTGGCTTGCGCTCACAACGTGAGGCAAATTGTCTATCTGGGTCCCGAAAAAGTTTTAGTCACATTTCATTTTATTCGCATGCGACTAGTAACAAACTATTTTTTTTCGGAAACATCTCTTTCGGGATTACTGCCTTCGGGTCTACTGCTCCTCGGGTCTATTGCACTTCGGGTTTACTATGGTTCACCCTTTTTATGGAGTTTTTGAAGGGAACAAATTTTTTCACGAGAATCAATTGAAACACGCGATCAAAGTCACGAAAAATATCGATTTGCTCAACAAATCACGTTCCTAACTCCAGAAATTCAGTTTCTTGCTGATTAAATTTTTTTACTCCCAAACAATTCTGCTGAACTAATTTGAAATTCATAGACAACAGCTCTGATCAATCGTATCCAATAAAGGTCCAATTCTGTTTCTTTTTATGATGCTGACATGTATACAAAATGATGACCCAAGGCATCTGCCAAAGAAAGTGCCTTGAATCAGACGCCGACTAATTTTCAAGTTCAATGTGAACACATAAATTTTCGAAAAGCGGTTACGAACCGGGGGGGGGGGCGAGGGGGGAATCGCCCCCCTACATTTTCTCATAGGAGGGCGAATATGAGGCGTTTAGAGACTTATAACCACTTTTGCCCCCGAATTAAAAAAGAAGTTGGTACGCGCCTGCTCCCCTACATCATCAAATTCTTTAGGGAGCGTTACCAATTGGGACAAAAAATTTGATGCTATACCCACACAGCACAGCAGTTCAAACAGAATTCTCAAGGATTCATCCGGTGCATTCTCTTTGAATTCTTCCGACTCCAATTGAATTCTTTGCGAATCCTTTCTAAAGTGGTATGCTGTATGGAGATTTTGTGGCAACCTCTCTCTCTCTCTCTCTCTCTCTCTCTCTCTCTCTCTCTCTCTCTCTCTCTCTATCTGATTCCCTCTGATTTGGAGAATATGCACTAAGAAAAATAGTTTGGTTGAATATTAGACAGCTAGAAAATATAGAGTAGCCCCCCAGAACACCGAATGATCATTGTATCAAATGCTCACTCCACCGAAAATCATAATTCCGAACGCCAATGCACCGAATGCTTACAATACCGAAAGTTTATAGACGAATAGAAACTTTTGCTTCCTTATGGATCCTCCGAAGTTCTAAAAGACAGGCCAATGAAAATTTTTCGGTATTATGAGCATCCGGTGTATTGGCGTTCGGAATTATGATTTTCGGTAAAATAAGCATTCGATACAATGATCATTCGGTATACTGGGGGGCTACCAAATATAGTCACCCTGAATCAAAATTTAGTTGCGGTAAATAAAATATTTAGTTTGACAAATAAAATTTACATACCGCAACTAAATTTTCATTTAGGGTGACTATATTTTCTAGCTGTCTAATATTCAACTAAACGATTTTTCTCAGAGTGTAAATTTTCTATTCCATATAGTAGTTCTTGTCCAGATTTTTGAGCTAAAATCATCAGTTTACTGTTGTTAAGACTCGGAGTTTTCAACAAAATTGAAAATCCTTAGATTATGGAATAATCTCAAGTACACGGAAAAAAGAAATCAGCACTGGTTACTGTGCATAACATCAATCGGTTGAAGAACAAATGCAAACACGCTTAGAAGATAGAGGTTGGTGCGATCAAAGTGATGTGCACTGCAATGAAATCCGTCAATGCTGCTTGGACAATAACGGTTACTGCGAGACGCAGTACTGAACGGCGTAAATTTGGTCTTTCATTTTTTTTCAATGAATCACTGCGATTCACAGTAACCATTGCAGTTTTCTTTTTTCCGTGTACTATTTATGAGCTGTGAAAATTTCATCAAAATCCATTGAGGAGTTTTTGAATTGTCGTGGTCACCGTTTTGAAAAACATAGTTTCGAGAAAAACGTGCTATACTACCCCAAGAGAACGTTCTATGAACGTAGACTCTAAATGCGGACATTCGAACGATCGATAAATCTCCATCGAACGTATGTCAATTTAAAATCAACCTAAAATTAATCTACGATATTTAGGCATCGTAATTACAGGGTGTCTAGCAATTACCAACATCGAAATTCCCGTACAATTCCCGGATTTTTCCCGTATAGGATTCAAATTTCCCGGATTTACCAAAGAGTAGTATACAAGTCAACATTTCCTTTCGTGAAACATATGTTTTTGAAATATATGATCTCTGAACATGATTTCAACTTTGGCTCTCCATTATTACAATTTTTTGAATATCGAACAACAATCCATGAACTCAGAAACGACAAAGCATTATAATTAAACCATGAAACTTCATAATTGGGACACTGACTTCAGGTGAGAAGGAAATGAAAATGAACTTCATGTTATCTTTGGAATGTATGTATTTATTGAATCCCCTGATGAAAATGGGAGCAGAAAGGAAGAGTAACCAAAGCGTTTACTGGAACGTAACAAAAACGTTCATGAAAATTATCCAGCACTTGAACGGAAAGGATACAAAGAATTTGTGAAGCGGGAATTGAAACAAAGAAAGCGTTTACGATTGAGAAAAGAATTTAAGTTCTTTGTGAGAATCGATCCAGGGAGTACCGCCATGGCAGACGATGGTCTTCTCCACTGAGCTATGGATCGTCGTTGGTATTGCCGGGTTAAAAATATTATTTGCAGTCAGAATATTACTGTTAGAAAAATCTGTCTCAAATTTCACAAGAATATTATGAAGTTTTTTACATAAACATTTTATTAAATTTCATACGAAATTTTGTATGAAATGTCATATTCTCATATTGAATTAATGATCAATTATTGATTTGAGGATGAAAATATGACATTTCATATAAAATTTCGTACGAAATTTAATAAAATGTTTATGTAAAAAACTTCATCATATTCTTGTGAAATTTAAGACAGATTTTTCTAACAGTGTAGATATGATTCGCACACGCTTGATCAGGGCTCCCACTGGGTCACTTTCTTCAACGGAACCACCCAATTACGTAATCTTGTTGGTTAAAATGACCAATCAGAAATAAAAGAAATAGTGACGGTGGGAGTCCTGCTTGATGTAACTTACGGTTACGTCACATGAAGTGTGTGTGAGACGGGATCGAAAGTTTATGAAGCGTATATAGGACGTATCATTCTATAACTTCACAGCAAGCGGGTATCATACGACTTAGGAATCTTACGCGGGCATCTTACGCTTCCTTTGCGCTTTGTGTAACGCTTCATTTTCACCAGGGTTACGCAACGCTTTTTTTCTGTCATTCCCTGTCACCCCAACTTCAAATATGATGAGTGAGGTAGAGAACCCTGCTGAAAATGCCAGGCAAATCCTAATAAAAACAAGCAGATCCTGAGACAAACACCGAGCAGAGCCGAGCAGAGACTTGCCCAATTCGGCCCGATTCTGCTCGGTTTTTGTCCTAGCATCTGCTGGTTTTCATCCGTATTTGCCAGGCATTTTCCGCAAGGGAGGGAACAGTAAATAGCGTTACGTAATTTATGGAATGGTCTCCTGGGATTTAGAACGCGATGTCGTTCCTATTTGTCTGGAAAAAATAAAGAAACTCTTGAAAACTCTCATAAACTCTCAGAAGATGATTGTACAAAATTTCTGAAATTCATCAGATTTTCCATCGAAATTTTATTCTCAGAGTTTTTAAGATTTTCGCAGAGGAAATGGTATGTTTTTCAGAGATTATCCATGGTTTTCCAGGAATTGTTCGAGCCATTCGTGTCAAATTGAGGGCACTCAAGTATCAGGAGAAGCGGGTGAAATCTTGCATCAACTTTTTTCATGAATCACTTGATAAATTTGAATTTAAAATAGATAATGATTGATTGCATACCTGAGATTTGACTCCAAATTTGAATTTGGGTTCCCTCACGATTTGTAGATTTTGGGAGAAGAAATTCTAAATTTTCGACAGCTGAAGATTATTAATTTCAAAATCTTTTTATACTCACCAGGAAATGAATAAAAGACTGAAACTTATATTTAGAGTCTAATCCTGGTCATGGATTGTATTATTATGCACTAAAAATTCCCGTTGAACGGATAATTTATGAAAAACGTTGGCGCAAAATTTGGCTCGTCTCTTCCGGGGCTTGAATGGTCTTGAGTGATCGCTGATGTTATAGTTTCTCCGTGTACAAAATTTACAAAATATTTCTCCAAAGTTTCAAAGCAATCGGAGTGAAGGTCTAGAAGAGAAAACCTTTTGAAATGTTCATCTCCTTCACCGTCTGATGCACATTTGAGATTTTAAATGCGTTTTCCTTGAAATCATGTTTGTGAAGTCAGAAGGCACGATTTCTAAAAAAAAAATTGCACTGGTTTTGAAATTTTGTCCACTTCTCCTAGATAGGATTGACTAGTGATTAACTAAAGGATTTTTTATGTTATCAATTACCGCTTACTTCGTGAGAGGATAAGTGGCGTAAATTTAACGAAAATCGGACATTAATTGTGCCAGGAACTCAAGTGACATTTTCCCCCAAATTCACTCGTTTAATCACGAGCTTAGGTCTTCCACTAACAGAAAATTTTTGGTCTTTTGAATTTGGACGAAACTGTCATGAGTTATCCTGTCCACCGCGAAGACACCTGTTTTCGACGAGTATCCAAAAATCAAGCCCCATTGGCTAAGTTTTCAACATTTTTATTTGAAAATTAAGAAAAAAATATTATCCTAATAATATTTTTTAGATGCCTGAAAGTTTGAATGAAAAATTGTTCTATACTATTGAAAAGAAAGATATCTAGAAAATGGGTGTTTTTTCCCCTCTAAAACCTATGTAATCCCTTAGCATAAGTTGATAGTTTAACTGCACGGAATAACAATAAAACTATCAAATTCCAGTATTTTTATCACGAAATTTTGATAAGCTCAATGCGAATATTTTTCAGCGAGGCTCTTTTTCCCTGAATCGACAGTCACTTTTATAAGGATTAATGACTTCTCCGAGTACGAAATTATCATTCATTCCAGTTGCCATTCAGTTTTTCTCCAAGTAATTTCCAATGACGATTTCATATTTTCAAATGGGATCTTGACAAATTTTCAATGATTTATATTAAATATCTCCAAAAATATGAAAATTCCGATCTATGAAGATGGTTTCACAATCACTTCCACATGAGCTGAAAATAATGATGTTATTTGTGGATGGCAATGAAAGAAACCAGATGGTATTTTCAATGATGATTCACCAGATGAACATAGGATGATCATTGAAGGATTCATGATTAGAGTACCTATCGAGGACTGCCGGATGACAGGTGCGAGTAAGGGGTTGGTCGGTGAAAGGTATACGTTTCAAGTGATTCCAGGAGGAAAGTAGGGCAGGAGAGAGTTTTAGTGAAGTTAAGGTCAAAGCTGTGCGG
Source organism: Gonatopus flavifemur (assembly GCA_018340375.1). NCBI lineage: Eukaryota > Metazoa > Arthropoda > Insecta > Hymenoptera > Dryinidae > Gonatopus > Gonatopus flavifemur. Next base: position 2,503,010 of record JAFFJZ010000013.1, read on the forward strand.
AAAGCCTAGGTAATTCCGGTGGAGTTTTGTGGTGGTGAGGCGTGTAGGGGAATAAAAAAGGAAAGTTTGGCGGGGAAGTAGAGAAGAGGAGAATTAAGGGAGTAGAACAGGTAGAGTTGGGGTCAGACGAGCAGCCGAAGGAGGTTGAGTAGGAATCAGGGCAGACGAGGAAAGTAGAGGGGTTGGACGAGAGAGAAGGTTAGATGGAAGAGCCAGGAATTGGAGGAGGAGAAGAGGAGATGGGGAAAAAGAAGGAGTGAGAAGGGGGGTCAACGTCAACGGGAAGAGGGGTCAAGGAGGGAATCGGAAACGGGGCAGACCAAGCAATGCGGTAAGATTACGGAGAGGAAGAAGTTTGGATCTGGGGAGTGTGAAGGGGATGAGGGAGTTTTGAGAGGAGGAAAGGGGGAGGGGAGTATAATGAGAGAGGGTAGGGATATTCGAGTGAAAAGAACAGGTAGATAGGTCTCCGGAGGCGAAGAGGATGATACAGGCACATTGAAAAGAGGGTAACGGAGGCTTTCTGGACGACGGAGGAAATGAGGCAGGGATGTCCATTGAGCCCGGCGCTGTTCAGTTCGTTGAAAGCAGATCTAGATGAGGAGATGGCGAGGAGTGGAAGAAAGGGTGGAGTTGGGGTCAGGGGGAGAGAATTTCGACATTGGCATAAGCGGACGATATAGTGATGATGTTGTGGGTGGAAGAGTTGCAGGAGGTAATGGGGACGTTGAGGAGATATTTTGAGAGGGAAGGACTGGAGATCAATATAGGAAAAACGAAGGTGATGAAGTTGAGGTTAGAAGAGGGACAGAGAAGGGAAATAGTATGGAAATGGGAGGGAGAAGTAGAGAAGGAGGTTGAACATTTACTGGGGTACCCATAACTGGGGTATGTCATACAAAGTAACGGGAGACAGGAGAGGATGATAAGGAAAGGCTGAGGGAGGGGATGAAGGTGATCGGGGATCAGTTTGGGGGATCGGTGGGAGAAAATCAGGAGTTGACTGGGGAAGGAGGTTGTGGGTATGGGATAGGTCAATAGGAACGGTATTGGAATATGGGGTGAAGATATAGGGGTGAGAAGAGAGGATGAGAATGGAGGGACACCGGGCTACATGGTAAGGGAGGAGTGAGAGAGGGATAAAATGAGGGTGAGATCCAGGAAGAGAGCATAGATATGAGGAGGAACTTGGAACAGAGGAGGCGGGAGAGGTAGCCGTGAGATGCTGGAGTGGGATAAAAGACGAGTGGGCAGGAGGGAAGTGGGAGGAAGAGAGGAGGGATTGGCTGTGGGGAATGGGAATGAAAGGGAAGAATCGGGAGTAGGGATAAGGGGGAGGTGAGCGGGGGGGGGATTGGAGGGGCGGGAAAGGAGCAGTCAGATAGTGGAGAGGAGGTTGAAGATAGGCGAGTCAAGGGACAATTGTTGGTATGGGAGTATAATGGTGGAAGGGACTTCGTGGTATTCGAAGGAGAATGGAGGGGTCGAATTGGCAAGGACAAGAGCTAGGTTCAGGATCGTGAATCAGATGAGGGAGGGAAGAGATATTGGGAGGGAGAAGAAAAGAGGTTATGTAGGGTATGTGGTGAGGGGAGCGGGGTGAGATCATGTTCCGGAGAGGTGCTCAGGGAGGGGAGAGGTGGGGTTGGAGGAGAGAGTGGAGGGAATATTGGGAGAGGACGGCAGAGGAGAGAGGTGGATGATGGAATCAGAGAGGAGGAGGAGAAGGGCAGAGGGAGGAGGGGGGAAGGAGGAAGGATGGGAGAGAGTGGACGGATGAGTGCTCCCTCTCTCTCTCTCGTGTGTGAATGGATGTTTAGGTTGAGTCAGTTTTTGAGTTTAAGTTCAGGGTAAGGTAGATGGAGGTAGGATGAGGAGGGAGAATTGTGAGGCAGGGCGGTGCCCACAAACGATGTGAGTTGGTGCCGATGGAAAACAAATGGAGCATCACATACATACATACATACATAAGAGTACCTATTATAGATTTCAAAACTACTCTTAAAATCCCATCAGTTCATGAACTGGTAGAATTTGATTCGAAAGGAGAAAATATTATATTGGAATGCAAAAATTTGCAATTCATTGAAAAAGAGGTATTTGTGTTAAGAATCTCACTCTCGATATATTGAAAGGGTGGTCGTCCTACTTCATCATTCGAAAATTCGACCATCAAAACAAAACGCAGGAAAGCGAGTAAACTATGTAAGACTAAGTCAACTGCAGAATTGTCTTTGGCCCTACGAATGAAATTACGTCTTAAAGGCCGTCATACGGCAGCTCAAACAGTGCAAGAAGCTTGTTCAGTATCCGGTGATATACCACACATGGTCAAGAAGAATGTTAAAAACATAACTTCTTACACTGACGATGAAGCCTTAGCTCTGATTGTGGAGAATAAATCAACGAAGAATGAGTATCTGAATATGCGACATGGTGCGATAGAAAGGGGTGTGGATTTGTATCCTTCTTATTACAAGATATTGGATGCTAAGACTATATGTTATCCTGGGAATGAATATATAACAGTCACTGATAGTATCGCAGAAGTAAAATTACAAGCTCTCCTTGATCATACTGTAACTCGTATAGTGGAGGTTAGTGAATCTGTTACTGGTATGCTGTCAATTGAGCAATTAGATAAACCGACGCTGTTGTCAAAATGGGATTTGATGGGAGTTCAGGTCATTCTCAATACAAACAGAAACCTAATAGCTCCGAAAGCATGCTCAGTGATAGTAATCTATTTGTAACTTCTTCTGTTCCTTTGGAACTGGATGTCTTGCAATCTGACTTGACGAAAACAATAATTTGGAAAAATCAACGTGCATCGTCAACGAGATTCTGTCGCCCAATAAGGATACAATTGATAAAGGAAACAACTGAAGTGAGTAAAGAAGAGAAACAATACATAGAGAATCAGGTCAATAATCTCGTGCCTTCCAAAGTATCATGTCCTGTAGGTGATGTAAGTGTTACTCATAAAATGGCACTGACTATGATAGACGGAAAAGTTTGCAACGCGATCACATCAACCGCATCTGCGCAAACTTGTAATATTTGTGGTGCTACGTCCAAAAAAATGAATGATATCGAAGTAGTCTCTACAAGAACAGTCGATCAATGCAATCTTCAATTCGGATTATCTTCTCTCCATGCTTGGATAAGGTTTCTTGAATTGCTCTCGCACATTTCTTATCGTCTACCCATTCAGAAGTGGAAGACTCGAAGTGTCGCAGACGAGGATTTATCCTCTCGAAGAAAAAAATTATACAAAACAGATTCAGGAGTGAAATGGGATTGCTCATTGATATGACTATACCTGGGGGAAGCGGAACTACCAATGATGGCAGTACTGCTCGGCAATTTTTCGAATACGCTTCCACATCATCTGAAATCACGGGGATATATTTGGAAGTTATTAAAAGATTCCGCGTAATATTGCGAACAATCTCTAGTGGTTTTGCTATCAATGTTGAGGCATTTGCTAAGTATGCACATGATACGGCTGAACTGTATGTTCATGAGTATAATTGGTATCCTGTGTCAGCATCAGTCCATGAGGTGCTTGTTCATGGGTCTGATATCATAGAACATGCTGACTCATCAATTGGTGGATTATCTGAGGAAGCCCAAGAGGCTCGGAACAAAGATTGCTAATAATATAAAGAACATGATACAAGGAAATCTTCAAGACTTTCAACCAATCTAGACCTTTTACACATGCTACACATATCATCAGATCCGTGGATTTACTCTTTACGCAGATTGCCCCAAAAAAAGAATGAATCTTTTTCACCAGAAGTCCTTGCACTTCTACAAGATCCGCAGATCCAGTTGGCCAAGGAACATTCGAACATTGAATATTATGAAAAATTTGTGTGAAATGATACAAGAAATGGAGAATAAGAAACTTTGAAAAAAATGTTGAAAAAGAAAAAAAAATGAATAAATAAATTTAAAAAATGAAAAAAAGTGTTTTCGAAGTCCAATTTACAATCTCCACGCGGTAAAACACGTAAGTTAATCGAAAGATCAAAACTAATGCATCATTGGCATCATATATAATTCAGCTAAAGATTTTGAAGAAAAATCCCAATCCAGATTCGTATTTGGCGGCTCCCAAAAACTGTCCGGAAACGGGTTTCAGGCGAATCGAAATCATTTTGACATTGATGTCCGTCATATTGAATTTGCCATCTTGAATTCTGAAAATCTGACTGCGAATTCGTAATCAGCGATCGAAAAAAAAACTCCTAGGACGAGTTTCAGGCGAATCGGAGTGATTTTGACATTTCCGTCCGCCATATTGGATCTGTCATCTCGAATTCTGAAAATCTGACTGCAGATTCGTAATCAGCGATCCAAAAAACTCTCCCGGAATGAGTTTTAGGCAAATCGGAGTGATTTTGACATTTTCGTCCACCATATTGGATCCGCGATCTTAAATTCTGAAAATCTGACTGCGGATTCGTAATCAGCGATCCCTAAAACCCCTTAGTTCAGAACAATGCATGAATCAGACAACGCCTTATAGTTTTGAGCACTTTTTGTGGATTTCGGCCCACTGTGGATCGGAATAAAATTGTGTGTGTGTTCAAATGAAGGATGAAATATAGAAATAGCGTTTAAATTCTGATCCCTGTACTGGTTGATAGGTAACGCTCCCAAAACTTTTCAACCAACCTGTATAATGTTCAATGTTATGATTATGTATAGCGTTGACAGGTTATAATCCGAAATAATACGAAATGTGAGGTAGTTGATTCTATTGCAATCTGAATCACAAACATGAAAAAATAATATGATAATACGAGATGGATGAATTATGGGTTATTAAAGGTTATCATAAGATGAATGTCAATTCAATCATTGAATAATGGCTTGTAATTAAAAATTGAAGTCCATGAAAAAACATCGATAAATTATAGCAAGTGTGGAAAACATTTGAAAATAAGGTTAGTCATCGAGCACTTCGGGTATACTGAGAAAATATGAAATCCTGAATCGAAATTTTGAATACGTACAAAATGATACAGAATGATTTCCCTAGATTCTCTGAATAAAATTACAGGTGGATCAAGAAAAGTAGAAGAGATGTAGGGACACTATACATCTGTATGTCACGTACCACTACAATCAATATTATCAGGTCGCGTAGAAAGAAAATGAAGGAAAGGCAGGAGTGCAGTGGATATACAACAGTTCCTTGCGTCGAGTGTACTACTATCAGATTCTTCCAATAAAATCACTGGTAGATGAAGAAGAAACAAGAAGGACGCAGATGTTACTGTACATCTCCCTGGTGGGAATATTCTTCTGAGAATTCCTGAGAATCTCTGGAAAACTCTCAAAATTCGGACATTTCCTACGAATCTGTGCAAGTCTCTACTAAACTCAGAATAATTCTGAAAATCTCTCAAAATATTCTGAGCATTTCTGAAGAACTGTCAAAATTGGGATTCCCACGAGGGCTGTATGTCACTCACCATCATGATCATTAGGTAGCGTTGGAAGAAAATGAAGAAAAGACAGGAGCGCTTTGGGTATTACACAAATTTTTGCATCGGATGCACTTGACCGACCAATTGACGAATGATTACGCAGACTGTTTGGGATCAACTCGACGAAAATTGAGCAGATACAAAAGTATTCTGATTATAGAAATTGTTGTAAAATAACTACAGGTCAACCTGACTGATATGACTGGACATACAATTCATTCTAAATATTTTCTTCCAAAGTTCTATCTCTCCAGATGTTCCATTCAAGCTGGATTACATTTCTATTCTTACAAACTTTTATTTTTATCTTTCCTAACTTTTGTTTTCAGATGATTCGATTCTCGAATATCATGAATATTAAATATCTCTATTTTCATACATTTTGATATTCACAGATCATCTTTCAGATGATCATCAGATTTCTTAGATATGTGTCACAAATGAGAATAATCTTATTCAACCGCCCATTTTTCTCCTCATTTCAACATATATCTTATGATGAGGATCTGTGAGAGCAGAAATATGTGAGAATAGATATTTATCAACAGTGATATGTAGGAAAAAATTATCTGGGAATTAGGATGATTGAGAATACAGATCTCTGATGGAAAATGTTTAATTGAAAATCGAGCATTCGAGAGAAAGAATATTTTAGAGTATTATAAAAGCAATAATTTCACTTGTTCATCAAATGACAATTCAATTCCTATAATCTTCTATAAATGATTTTGAAGAACATAGTATACGTTCATAATACCACAACCGACTAAATATTCTTGAATTTTTCAGAATGATTTTGATGGATATTCCACAAAATTCTAAAAAATTTCTTGTACAGTACTGGAAAATGCTCCTAACCAGATGTTTTGAAAATAACCCTCTTCGTTGCATAATAAATAAATATTTTACATCTCTTCGAGATACTCTTTGAAATAATCTTAGAGAGTGATTGAAACATTTTTGCTGGGAAACTATTTTCAACTCCATGCCAAATGGTACAAAAACTCGTTTCATCAGGGAAATTTCCATTGGATACTTTAAACATATTGTGTGCAAGTTTCCCCTGTCTGTAAGATCTGTTTGGTTTCGATTCCCTAACAATGTGAGCTGCTTCGAGCGCCAACTTATCGGTTGACTAATATTTACTTTTCGGAATCCTGCACATATGTATTGATCTGATAGTAGTATACTCGACGCAAGGAACTGTGGTATATCCTCTGCACTCCTGCCTTTCTTCATTTTCCTTCTACGCGACCTGATGATATTGATCCTGCTGGTACATGGTATACAGATGTATGGTACATATGCATCTTTTTCGCTTTTTCTGCATCTACCTGTGGTTCTATTGGAAGAATCTGATAGTAGTGTACCTAACGCAAGGACTTGCGGTATATCCACTGTACTCCTGCCTTTTCTTCATTTTCTTTCCACGCTACCTGATAATATTGATTGTAGTGGTACGTGACATACAGATGTATAGTATCCCTACATCTCTTCTACTTTTCTTGATCCACCTGTAATTTTATTCAAAGAATCTAGGGAAATCATTCTGTATCATTTTGTACGTATTTAAAATTTCGATTCAGGATCTCATATTTGTTCAGTATACCCGAAGTGCTCGGTGACTGACCTTATTTTCAAATGTTTTTCACACTTGTCATAATTCATCGATGTTTTTTCATGGACTCCAATTTTTAATTACAAGCCATTATTCAATGATTGAATTTACATTCATCTTATGATAACCTGTGATAACCCATAATTCATCCATCTCGTATTCTCATAAATACCCTGTAATTCATCCATCTCGTATTGTCATATTATTCTTTTATGTATTGTGATTCAGATTACAATAGAATCAACTAACTCGCATTTCGTATTATTTCGGATTATAACCTGTCAACGCTATACATAATAATAACATTGAACATTATACAGGTTGGTTGAAAAGTTTTGGAAGCGTTACCTATCAACCAGTACAGGGATCAAAATTTATATGCTATTTTTATATTTCATCCTTCATTTGAACACACACACAATTTTATTCCGATCTGTCAATTCATTCTTTGTTTACAAGCCATTCGAAGTTCACGTGTCATTGTATTTTGTGAAAATGGAAAAATCCGAATATCGTGCAGTGATAAAATGCTTTGTTTTGGAAGGTTTATCAGCAACAGAAATTCATACTAAAATTAAGAAAGTGTTGAAGGAATCTGCTCCTTCATTTCCAACTGTACATCGATGGGTTTTAGAGTTCAAACGTGGTCGTACAAACGTTGGAGATCAATCACGTATTGGACGTCCAAAAAGTGCAACGAAATCAGACATCATTGAGCAAGTCTATGATATTGTTTGTAAAGATCCGAGTTTGACTAAACGTGAAATTGCTGATACCATAGGCATTTCGGATGAACGAGTACTCCATATTTTACACGGAGAATCACATATGAAAAAGCTTTTTGGGAAGTTACTGCCACATTCGTTGACAATTCAACAAAAACTGATTCGAAAACAAATTTTTCAGCGTAATTTGGAGCGTTTCAAGCAGAATGAGACCGATTTTTTTGCTTCGTTTCGTAACCCGTACAGCACATATGACGGAAAAACATGGTTACCACTCGCCAAGCATATTCAAAAATATATTCATGTAGCAAGAAGGTGGGAGGAATATGAAAATGACCGCAAATGTGCCATTCACGTGATTTCATGTTCTAGGCATATTCCTTTTGCCACGGTTATTGTATGGGAACTGTGAACGAGACTTGGATCTACCATCATAATCCTATACTGGAACAAGAACGTTTACAGTGGACTGAAGCTAGTTGTTCAGCTCCAAAACGGGTGAAGTCAGAACGATCGGCAAAAAAGGTTGTAGCATCGGTTTTTTGGGACGCAAAAGGGGTTTTGTTGATTGATTATCTCGAAAAAGGTGAAACAATTAACTCTGAATATTATTGCGCTCTTTTGGACCAGTTGGATGAAAAAAATCGTGAAGAAAGACCCGGTTTACGGAAGAAAAAAATGATTTTTCATCAAGACAATGCACGTGTTCACACAAGTGTTCTGGCGATGGCTGAACTGAACGAATCGAAGTACGAATTGCTTGAACACCCACCGTATTCGCCAGATTTGGCTCCCTTCGACTATTACCTCTTCAGAAATTTGAAACAATTCCTTCGTGGAAAGCGTTTTTCGTCGAATGAGGAAGCTATTGCAGCTGTGGAACAGTATTTTGCGGAGCTTCCGGAAAATCATCACAGAGATGGTATAAAATTATTGGAGGATCGTTGAAATAAGTGTGTTGAAGTTGTGAGAGACTATATTGAATAAAAAAAATCATTCCATCAAAAAATACACATTCTTCCATTTCTGCTTTCAAAATTTTTCAACCAACCTGTATCTATATCTTTTACTAAAATGAACGTTAACGCTATTGGTTGTTCGGAAGATACTGGAATGAATGCTATTGGATGTTAGAAGGAGAAGAACGACACAGATATATCCAATATCTAAACTATTGGAAACATAGCAAAATATTGATGAACACCCACCCGAATTTAGGATGACAAAATTGTCGAGGTTATGAGAACCTCATGAACAAGAAGATATTTTGATCGCATCAAATTGATGAGAAATTCATATTTCAGTATCGGGTTATAGCTGAAAGTTCATAGGGATATGAATCGAAAGTGTATGTTTCAAATTTGAATAAAATTCAAATATTTTTCAATAACATACTGTTATATGGTGAGTTATTGTGCATTGAAAATTTTGTAAATGAGGTTAATGTCAGTTCAGGTGTATATATACACAGTAGCGCCTGACGAGAACTTTTGCGTTTTTCCAGGTTTTTCTCGTGTACTTGGCGTCGAGACGCTGACGCGTCTGTTGATACTAATTCATAATGAGAAGGATTTTCATGTATAATTTCCCATCATTCATAGTGAATTGAGTGTATTATAACCTGAGAATATGCTGACGAACGTGCATGAACTATGCAGCAATTACAGCTATCTCTACTCTCTTCCGTCCTAAATGGTACTCGGTTGTATTGTGCATTCAACCAAATGACAGTTGAGTTTATCAGCTTTGACAACACATTTTGTGGTTTTCAGGTCATAACCTTGATTTCACATCGATTATGGGGAGTTATACACCCAAATTTTTCTCAGTGTATATGATTATTTCATAAATTTTAGTTTCGGTTTGAATTAGGTGGCTAAAGGAATTTAGTGTACCAATGATGTGGAAGAAACCGTTTTGTCATGCAACCGATTGCTATTTTTGTCTGAGCAAACAGACAGGTTTTGGGAAGAATATGCGATGGTATCACGCAAATGTACAATCTGCCACGTTTTGAATGAGACACTCAAATACACTTGTCATTCCGAAACGTCCCAAATCACCTACCCTTGAAATTGGTAAAGATTGATTACACGATACGGAAACGAATAGTGATAGCGATTTTGATGCTACTGAACAGCATCATCTCTCAACTCAAGGTGAGTTGAATGATCGGGTGAGAGATTTGACCTTTTCAGAAGAGGCAGCAGAATAATATAACCTGATCCAATGGTTCGTCAACTCGATGTACTATGTTTGACGGGAGTTGATTGTGAGGAGGCGAGTGATATACATAGTACAGCATGTTTCCAGGAATTCAGTGAATTGAGGAATGATCTCAAAGGTGAAGGGATAATTGTGTCTTATTGTATGTATGTATGAGATTCATTTATTTTTCCACCGGCACCCTCTCACATCGCTTAAGGGCACCACCATCTGACATCTCCCAAACCTTCACTCACACAATATACAAAGAAAACGGAAGAGAAAGGAAAACGAGAAAAGATATAACTCTACATAAATAAAAAATGAGACGAAGTTAAAAATTTCAAGGTCTTGTCCAAAATCATCCGATGATATACCAAAAAAATGAAATGAAAATATAAATTCCTCCTCACTTTACTCCATAACTCACATTTGCCTCTTTCCTTCCTCTCTGCTCCCTGTGATCTTCCCCTTCTTTTCTTGTCCTCCCGTCTTCTTTGTCCCCGTTCTCTCCACCAGCCGTTTCTGCTGCTATGAACTATCTCTTCTTCCCTCTCCCCTTCTTCATCTGTGCCTTCCTTCTCTAATTAGGTCCTCGTCGATATATATTCCGAACCTCTCCAACACGTCTTTTCTGTCCCATATCTTCTCGACTACCTCCTCCTTCTCTAACCTAATGCAAATGCCCTTTCCCTCCTTCCCTATCATCCTTATCTCCTTCACCCTTAGATCCGACCCCATCCTCTCCTCCATTATTTCCAGTAGCCTCACGTTGTCCTTGATAGCTCTCGCCCCCCATCCTCTTTCGATGACGTTCCTTTTCCTTCATCTCCTGTCTTCCCCCTTCCATTCTTCTTGCCTCCCCTTCAGTTATTCCTTCCTTTCTCCCGCTCGTTCTCCTCCCTCCTTCTTCTCCTCTTCCTCCTCTTCCTCTCTATTCCCGCTTCGCCCGTCTTACGCCAGATGGCTCTTCCTTGATTCGCCTTCCTCTCTGCTTCCCGTCCTTGCCGACTCACCTCCTCCCCCTCTGCTATCTTCCTCGTGAGGGGGTCTTTTTGCCGAAAACGTTTTTCGCCGAATACACTGTAATTTGACAATCGATAATCACCTCTAGAAATCACTAGGAGATTTCGTAGTGATCTCTAGAAATGACTAGCGATTGTCGAGTTAAGTTTATTCGGCGAAAAACTTCTTCGGCAAAAAGACCCCCTACCATCTTCCTCACCCTCCTTGTTTTCCTTCCTTATCGGGACTTCTTCTTCTCCCCTGTCGGCCTCTTTATCCACCAGTGGCAGCACCTCCGAGCCTCTTTTTGCTCCGTCTCTCTTCAACTCTTTCAGTAAAACTCCCATCTCTTCTATTATCCCTTCAATCATCTTTATTTTTTGTTTCTTCACCTCTCCTCACATTTTCTCCTCTACTCTCCTCACCCACTCTCCCTCTCTTCTCCGCAACTTTTCCTCCACCAGTTCCTCCACCTCCTCTCTCTCCATTACTCTCCCACGTGTCGCACTTTCAGTCCACGTCACACCTCCAGCTCTCCTCACCTCCCACAAATCTTCTCCCAAAAAATACCTCGAAGAGTGCCACTTCACTTCACCTATCCTCCACTCCCTTTTTTATTCCCCTTCCTCTTGTCCTGCCACTTCATGGTCCACTCATTCTTTCCACGGAACACTGACCGTCATTACTCTTCCGCCATCTTACCGGAAAACCGATAATTGTGTCTTATCAAAAGGGCTTAGAAGGCACAAATGAGATTTCTTATTTTGAAAACGTTGGGAGCATGTTGATTGAAATCGAAACTACACGTTCAATTCTGAATACATTAGCCATATAGAGACCACCATCCGCTGATGTGAAAGGCTCTTTAGAAGAACTAGAGAATTAGATTTCGTCTGAAACAATGAATAAACAAGAGATCATCATCATAGGAGATATGAATATCAATACGTCAGAGAATAACTATATTACACACTCTTACCTGAATATATTCTACGCGTACGGTTTGATAAATCTCATATCATCAGCAATTCGCGAAGAATTGCAAGGAGATAGTTGGAAGTAGTTGGATGTGTAGTGAAAGTGAAGGTAGAAGATGATTATATAACAGGAATCACGCTGAGACGAGATATTGAAATGAATCAAGATGTATTGCCTGAAATCATCAAAGATATTGACACCAAAAAGTAAATAGCAAAATCCGTGAAGTAGACTGAACTTATTTGTTTGATAGTAATGACCCCAACCACATTGACCAGGAGTCAGTCAATCAGTTCAATTTGATTGATGAGCCAAGTAGAATGCGAAAGAAAATTAGTCATATTAGAAAGTTTAAGGGATGGATGAATAGTGAAATAGAGGCAGAGATGGAAGAGAAAGAAAGATTATGGGAGCAATTCAAACAAGACAACAAGGATATAACACTCAAAGGCCAATTTAAAAAAGTTAGAAAAGGCTGAGTGGATTTGATAAGAAAACAAAGAGGAGGATATTACTCCCACTCATTTCAGAAGCACACAAGAAATATTAAAAAAACATGGGAATTGATAAATTAAATAGTGAATAGAATAAAACAAATGTTACCTTACGAAAATATCTCAAACTCGTTCCAAACAGGAAATTTGAAAGATCTTGCAGATAGATTTCTATATACATTCCAAGATAAAATGAGACATATGAGAGAAAATTTCATAAATACCGATACCCAAAATGAGGTAGAGTTGTTATATAACGAAGAGATAAGTGGAACCGCTTGTGAGAATAGCTTTCCATCCTTTAAAATGTTTCGCTCATACAGGATGATTCAGAACTCGCGCACCGTACTTCATAGGCATATCCTTCAGTCAAAATTCAATAATTTCCCGTTGGAAGAAATTTTTTTTCAGGCTTAGTTCTTGACATACGAAAATAACTCGAAAGCATTCTGTGCTACAAAACCTCGACTTCATATTATCGGAAAGATTGGAAAACGGCGGATCTCTGGGAAAAAATTGAACTATCCTGTCATTCTTTGTTTCGGGGCTATAAAAATTCGAAGTTGCTGAATTCTGATTGGCTGAAAGACCGAAAATTTCAAATTTTGCTATAACTTTGAATTGAGAGGTGACAGAATAGTTCAATTTTTTTCCAGAGATCCACCATTCCTCAACTGAGCCGATGGTATTGAGTTGGGGTTTGTAGCACACAATGCTCTTCAGTTATTTGTATTGTGAAAATAATCTAAAAATGTTCGTATCTCAAAAACTGAGCCTCAAAAAAATTTTTGTTCAACGGGAAATCATTGAATTCTGACTGTAAAATATCCCAATGACGTACATTGCGCGAGTTTTGAATCATCCTGTATACCTCAGCAAACGTTCCAGAGCCGCGAGACCATCCTGCTGTTCCTTATAATCTCCCAATCTATTCCTTTGAATGCTGCTGCAGACGTTGCAGCGTATCTTGTTGAGTGACCTGACAAAATCGGAATACCAATATCACTTCGATGTTCAACCATCTTGATCCATCTACTTAGCGTTTGAGATGATACCCGTTCGAATGGTTTCCTAAACGGAATGAATAAATAGTCTTCTTGATCTCTGATTTCTTGTGTAACCTTTATATACTTCTCGATATTTCGTACAACACATAACGCTGGGTCTTTGACTAATTTCGGTAAATACGATGACGGTTGAAGTTTCCCCGCTTGAGAAGTTTTTATTAAATCTGATATTTTAATGTGTAATCCTTCTTCTGATCTTACTATATTCGATAATTTGATAAGTGACAATGATTGTACTCGGTGAACTGTAGCTCATGCTAACAATACCACCGTTCTTTCCGTTAAGGTTTCCAACTGCATATTATTCAGTGGATACCATCCTTTATTCAACTTCAACATCGACTCGACATCCCACGTCAAATCGTATTTCGGTTTTGTTGGTCGTAATCTGCAGATTCCCCTCATTAATCTCTTGTTCATAATGTCTCCTCCCTCATTCTCTGATGGAATTAGGGATATTGCTGATCTATCCCTTTTCAGTGAACCGTAACTCGCACCTTCTCTAAATTCTTTTGCCAAAAATGATATTACTATTTCTCTCGACGCTTTGAATATACCTCCCTTATTCCCTGCACAAAACTCCACCCATTTCTCCAGAGGTACTTCATATTGTCTGATTGACGTATTGGCTAAGGACGCTATCATCACCCCTATTGCCTCCTCTGGTATCTTCTTATTGATAAAATCTTACCCGACAATTTCGCGACCATCGAGGTCAAATGTCTGGTTCTTGGATGTACCTGGGGCTTATGTAATGATAATAGTGAATTTGGATTTGGTTCTAATATTGAAGGTTCTTCTACAATCAGTTCCACAAACAGTTGGTACCAAGGTTGTGTGGTCCAATAAGGTACCACTACAATCCTTGGGGCTTCCTCTTGTTGTATCTCCCCTGATGTCTTCAAAATCACTAAGAAAGGTGGAAAAGCATAGAGAAATATATCTTTCTGAGATATGGTACCACGAAACAAACAACTCACACTTTGTATTATCACTGGACGTAAATGAATCTATATCTGGTTTACCAAGTGACCCTACAATTTTCTAAAAATACTTATCAGACAGCTGCCATTCTGTATCATATGAATTCAATCTGGATAATCTATCTGCTTCAAAATTTTCTTTTGATAGTATATATGAAGGCACTCACCAAATATTTCTCCCTTCTGCCCACTGCCAGATAAGTTTAGATGAATCATTATATTTTTTATAACGCACCCCGCTCTTACAACGAGATCGAGGTTTGGTGTGTTTTGAGTCGAGCTCGTCGCAACTATTTGTAGTGTTGGGTTTTTGAAGGAGCTGAATAATTTGTCACATGGTTATTGTACGAATTTTTCCCCATTTGTTGACTTCCTTTATTCAAGTAGAAGCAATGTTAACAATCATTTAAATCATCAATGGTAAGATACGTTCGTTTATAGTAGTTCTAAATGTGAAATGAATGTAACTATTCACCGTAATGACGAAGTATATAATCATCGGTTGCGATACAACCTTCAGAACACCATCAGAGAAATCATGTTACACACAAACAGCCTTTTTTCACAGCAAAATATCATAAAAGAAACCATTCAATTTATCGAATTATGGTACAATAAATATTGAAGAACGAAATATATATATATTTTCGTTGAATAGCATAAATCTCATTCATATTTTACCATTTAAGGACATTAGAGAAGTTTCAATATCTTCTAGGGTCATTGCATGGAACAACTTCCTTCACACCTTCTTCATAGTTTTTGGTGCGCTAATTACGAATTTGTACAAAGGACAAAGAACATATTTCTGCAATTGCAACAAAGGAGCTGATAATACGATTTAGATATTGATATTCTGCGATGTGTTACGAAGGGGAGAAAACTGAGGAGGATAGAAACATGGGGGAAGAAGGGGAGAAAAGAAGAAAAAGAGGAAGTGCAAAAGAAGAAACAGATCGTGACTTACCAATTTGTTTGTTGATATTGATCCAATGAAATGTGGCAGCAACACCACACACTTGAAGTTTCGGGGAACTTTATTTTCACGAGGGAAGGTTTTTTTTCACTAAAGATAACCCAAAAAACAAGAAACACGAAGATGAAGGGAATTTTTCCACGCACACCATTAAACTGAATTTCCCGTTCTCATCTCTTTCTCCCTCCAAGGAGATTCCTGGGAGCCACGAAAACCCCGACGTGCCATGAAAGAGTTTCATGTTCACATTCATCCCGCAAGCGAAAGGGCCCTGAATTTTCCTGCGAAAAATTCTATTCCCTCAAAGTTTGGGAAATGGATGTGGAGGACAAATTTCTTGTTTATTTAGACAGGGGGAAACATAGACCCCTGTTGAAACTTTTTGGCCGTCGCGGTTCGCGGGCCACCGGAACCCTTCGGGGAGAGAGAGAGAGATGAGACCGCGGAGTTACGTTCGAAAAAAAACCGCGGCGGTTCGAAGTCGAGCAAGAACTGACTAACAGGGCGTTGTCAAACGACGATCTCGGGGCCTGAAGGGGGAGAAAAAAAATGATGGAATAAAGAAGGTTGGAGGAATATTTTTCCCGGCGTGGTCAGCACATCAACCCAACGTCGGAATTCGAAGATATCCGGTGTTGGGTTTCGGCTCTGATGAGTCCCACACGTGCCTTATCGCTACCGAGGACAGATTTTACGCTGGCCTCAGCATCGACAATGCACGTATGTGGCCACCGAGAATGATATAGGGTATTCATGAGGTAAAGGAATGTTGAAAATATTATTTTAGAGTTGGGTATAATCATAGGGATGGACTATGGGAAATGCTGAAAACTTCCCCAAGATCACCTCTCGACAATCCTGTCAGAAAAAAACGGTGTTGAGAGAAGAGGGTAAGGAAAAGGACAATAGAGGTATAGTACACTCGTAACGCATGCAGCGAAAAGTCGCACGCACACACGGATAATTGTGTATACATGAGACTCCAAGCCGCGATACGTGTGAGTGTAAGTGTAGGAAGGAATGAAAGAGGAAATCTCTCTACTTCGCACGTGTACAATGCACGGGGTAGAGAGAGGAGAAGATTTTGGATAGGGTGGGGGATGAATCAACGAAAAGACAAATCAACGAAATCAGTGTTTGAAAAGAGAGAGTGTGACTTATCTCTCTTTTCAACCAACTCTTCGTTGATTTGGCTTTTCGTTGATTCATCCCCCACCCTTTGGATAGCGAGGTGAATAGAGAGACAGATACTTCTCCACATGGCGCGTGAATCGTGCACTTTAGCAACGTTGCGATGTACAGGAGAAAGGTAGGTAAATGAAGAAGAAGAAGAAGAATGGAAAAGATTAAGACGTAGCGATATTCTCTCTTCCGGAATTTCGAAAACGCGTGGTCAGGAGGAAGGCGGGCAAAAGTCTCGCAATCCGCCTCGAAATAATACTCTGAAAGCATTATTTCGAGATCGAAAAATTGCAGGACGTGACACCGCACATTTTTCTTACATAGGAAGTGGCGGTAGTATTGTCTATTCTGAATAAAATCTTTCATTTCGTTGATTGAATCTTGTGATGTTAGATATACTGTCTCAAGTTCCAACCAGTTTATGTGCATTTTCATATCATCTTCATCTCAAATACCATGGACTTTTTTATCACCCAAAACTGAGCCCCAGCCTGACTTAGAAGCATCAGTTAAAACTACATCATAATTATCTCCTCTAATGGGATAAAACGCTGATCCAATCACATTTCTCACCATCCTCAATCATTCTGAACTTCTTTTGAAATGAGCATGTTCGCAAAACAATCGTTTTCTTTTATAATTCAAGTTATACATTTTCCTCTTCCCATCACTTTCGTGTACCGCCAGCCATATTGTGCTGCTGGACGAATTGAAACTAGAATACCTATCAGCTGGGCTGACTGTTATATTGTACAATCATTCCTCAGTAGCCACGAGTTTATTAATTCTGGAATATCATATTTTCTCTTGGTTGGTAACTCCATTCTACAGTTCACAGAATCAATCACAAAACCTCGAAATCCACATTCTGTGTTAGGTACCAAGGCACTTTCTCTATGATTGATAATGAAGCCCAGAGCTATGATCTATTGGTATTACCAAATACACATCCTCCGAATCAACTAGTGTAATGAAATAATTTGATTGAATTAATTTTACTGCCACTCTTGAATCCTCAAACTTGGAAAGTTCAGTTGATATAAATTGATTAACATAGTTTAAGTTCAATTCGAACCTATGAGACCCGTCTGGCTTTGGCATTAAAAAATACGGCAAAAGAACTTGTCCCTTTTCATATTCACAAGTTTCAGCCGCCCTACATTATGAGCATCCTGACTGGTTAATTTTGACTTTCGCGGTCGATGTGTGCTTGGTGGTCTCATTTTCTTCCGAAAATTTATCTTAAAACCCTTCACAAAATTCCAAACAAACCGATCATTCGTTATGCCTTCAAGATCCAAAGAATTCCAAGAACATTCTTCTTGAATTTTGATTCTGTTGTTTGGAACCCGCCTGCCAAGTCCGTTGCCTTCCTGACGGCGGGTCTTTCGAGTGTGAATTCTTCGACGTAGATACCAAAGGTTCTTCGATGAGGTTTAAACCCTTAACTTCTGCGACATTCTACTCACAGTCACAAAATTCTACTTGAATTTTTCACCGCGGTTCTTTCCAAATACGAATTCATCTGGATTCCTCTTCTCCAATATGGGCCTAATTTCCTCCTCTGGTAGTGGAACTACGCATGCTTTCCTTGATACTGATCACTTATCATGCGCGAGAGACAGTAACTGGCCTGCATTGCGAAGTAATGATAATATATCTGATTTGTTGACATTCCCATCCTCTTCCAAAACCATTGAAATGCCACCTCCAAGGCACGTTAATGCAGCACCAATTAAGTCTTGCGATTCGACGAATTATTAGTCATTTCCTATTGCCACACTGAGAGAAGTGGAATGTAATGATTATCATGTACAAATAGTAATTGGGAGACAGCTTCGCGAATTTGGTTTCGGATATTATGAAGAATCGTAGCAATGTTGATGCACATGGGAAATGGTTACCATTCACATGGGGATGGATACCAAATAACATAGTCGACATCATCAACTTAGATATTCTGTCATTGAACTACCATTTTCGCATGGTAATGGTTTTTTCTCAGTGTACCTCATTCATCGTCGCCAGTATCTCTGGATTCATTTCGGGCGATTCTGAGGAATCAAATTTCTTGTATTCCTTCGAAATCGCTTCTGAACCTGGTTTGGAAACACCTCCCTTGATCCATTTTTCCCACCGATTCTTCAACGATGGATGGAACTCTAGTTCTATCACCTCCGTGTCTGTTGTTTCCAAACCCAGTTGTTGCTTCCAATAACTCCTCATCCAATGAATCAAATTCCTGCGGTTCCTGGACCGTATTATCCCCTAAAACCGATGCCACAGATCTCACTTCCATCTCCTGATCATTACCTGGCTCAATGGCTTCCTCGTCGGTATGGTGATCCATGTTTTCCTCTGTCAATTAAAACTCAAGCGCTGCATTTCATGTCCTCCTTCTAATCTACCCTGTTTCTAAAACGGGAATATCAGTTGTTATTCTTACATGCTCAACCTCGAGGGTTAGTTCATGACTAATCATTTCCAACATCTTGTCTCGAAGATAAGCTTGTTGACGAACTCGCTATCGAACATAATTCTCTTCGTTATGCGTCCTAATAACAACTCTCTCCTTCCTGACCTATCTCGTTACGGTATGAGCGAGACTTTTAATTCCCCGTCGAGCTCACCGCAACCTTTACTCCCCTTTTGACGATTTTTGAAATGCTCGCTTCATATTATTAATGTTCGAAATGCATATAATGTTATTTTTGTGAGGTTTAATAGCTCAATTCCATCAATTCAATCAAATTCGGTTATCTGAATGTGATTTATTTTATATCGTTATGCAATTGACTTGGAATTGATTTACAATACCTGATTTACAATACTTCGCGAAGCAATTATGAGAATATAAAATTGAGATCAAACGGTTTAATATTAATCTGTTATCGTTTTCCTCTAGCGATTCGACGGGAGGAGGGGAATTTGGAGGAAAGGGGAAAAGATAGAGAAAGAAAAGCGCGATAAAAGAATAATCATGAACTTACCGGTGGTTGAGTCTTGGTAATTATGAATTTGGGAAAATTGTCCGAAGGTGTATCCTTCGGTTTTACTATTCACTTTCACTACACTGAACAACAACAAAGAGGAGAAACATGAGATTTCACGCGTGTCGCGAAGAAAACTCTGCTTCCTCAATCTCTCCAGGAAAAACCCCGGGGACCATATGGACCCCAACACGCCAAAAAAAATAAAGATTTCGCGGGTCGCATCTATCTCGCAAGCGGAAGGGCCCAGAATTCTCATACAAGAGTAATTCATCCCTTCACGACTTGGGAGATAGCTGCGAGTACACATTCCTTGTTTATTTATACAGGGGGAAACATAGACCCCTGTTGAAATCTTATCCGGCGGTTGTGAACCATTGGTCATCGTGGCCCCCTAAAGAGAGGAGAAGGAGCGTTTTACCGCGGCAAACTCACATCGTGGGAAAAAAACACACACGGTGGAGAGTTGAGCGGAGACTGACTATCAGGGCGTTGTCGAACGACGATCTCGGGGCCTGAAGGGGGTGGAAAAAAATGATGGAATAAAGGCGGGAGGAATATTTTTCCCGGCGTAGTCAGCACGTCAACCCAACTTCGGAATTCGAAGAAATCCGGTGTTGGGTTTCGGCGCCGATGAGTCCCGCACGTGCCTGATCGCTGTCGAGGACAGAGTTTTTTGCTGGCCTCAACACCGACAATGCACGTATGCGACCGGCCGAGAACAATGTAGGATATTCATAAAAAGGAATGAGGAAATACTATTCGAAATCAGGTATACTCACAGGGAATACTATGGGAAACTTTCAGGAGGTTTTCCTAGATCGCCTATCGACAACCCTGTCAAAAAAAAAAGGTGTTGAGAGAAAAGGGTAAGGGAGAGAACAATGACAGTACAATACACCCACAACGTACGCAACGAAGAATCGCACGCACACACGGATAATCGTGTATGCATGAGACTCCAAGCAGCAATACGTGAGAATGTACGGTCGGAGAAGAAAAATCTCTCTGCTTCGCACACATACAATGCACGGGCAGAGAGAGGAAAAGAAATTTTAGGATAGCGAGGAGAAAAAAAACGTGTGGTCAGGGGAAAGGCGGGCAAAAGTCTCGCAATCCGCCCCGAAATAATACTCTGAAGGTATTGCTTTGAGGTCGAAAAATTGCGGGACGTGACAATCTAAACTTGCGCATTGACCAGCTCTGACCTCTCACCAACCGGCTGTTGATTCCCTGCTTGTTGTCTGTTCACCTCATCTTCCAAGTCTCTTAACCTTCGCAAGAATGATTCCCAATGCATCTTCTTCTTGTATTTTCCGTTTCTCTGCTCAATCTCCCATTGAAATTCTCAATACTTGAAACTTCAAACTCCAAAGCTGTGTCTCTCTTGGACACAACGGGACATCATGAGGTGGAAGAAGAACAGGAGATAGAAGGAGGGGTGGGATTTTTTGAAACTCTGAACATTGTGACATTTGGCGGGACGAGACAGCACTACATAGTAATCACGAAGAACGGGTCTTGGAGTATGATATACCATATTGTTAGATTATATCTTTTTCCTGGACAGGTGACACTCAATAAGAGGAAACTTGTTTCCTTTTATGTTCAAGAATATATAATATATTTTATATAAAATGGAACTTGAAATAAATTGAATGATAAATAGATACAATAAAACTTGAAGTGGAATCGCTGCTGCTCTTGGAGGTGATGGCGGAGCGAGTGTGTCAATGCAAGCAGAGAGACGCGGTAGTGAGCACGGTTTAACACATCTCTTAAACAGGTTCCATAGATGGCGCTGACGGTTGAACCTATGCTCCTCGCGTCAGTCTAGCGGCGCTAAGTTCAAACTCAACACTCCCTCCCTCAGTGTCACTCAAAGTTCTAATCAGAAGGTTTGAAATAACTGATTCCTGAGATATCTCTGAATAGAGCTAAAAATTTCACATCTGATTGTTTATGGAATTTGGCACATTTGAAATTGAAATTACTGAATATTACATCTGAATGTTCGAGACATGTGAACATATGTTGATGTAATTTGAAGATTTAATATTTTATTTGTCAGATAATTATGACTCTTTAAAGGTAGAGGTTTGGTCATAAAGTCAGCTTCATTCTCTGAAGTTGATATCCACTTCACGTTAACCTTGCCTTCCATCACACAAGACTTCATAAAGTCTCCATGAGTATTAGCCATATGGCTTTTGGTGCCTGTACCATAACCCTTTCCCTCTTATTTGTAATTGAATTGTTTGAAGATCGTCGTCAAAATTTTTCAACTTATGATTTCCATCCATTTGAGTGCATTTTACAGCTGATTTATTATCACACCATATAGTAATTGGATACAAAGTCTTCCCAATTATACTCCTGATTGCTTTGTCCAGAGATACCAACTCTTGACAACCATTACTCATCGCAAGATATTCTGCTTGACAAGTGGAAACAGTCACATACTTCTGTTTGTAACTTCTCGACATGATCGGATCACCATATAATTCAATTATGAAACCTCCTGTTGATGAGGAATCTTCTAAATCTCGGGAACTGGTGTCTGTCATCGCGATAGGATCATCTTGTTTACCTTTAAAAATTAATCCCAAGTCTGAAGTGCCTTCAAGATATCTGAATATTCTTTTCACTTCTTTCCAATCATCCTCAATAGGTTTAAGTTGACGTCTAGACGAATAATTAACTGAGAAAGCTATATCTGGCCTTGTTGCACCAGATAGGTAAGGTAGACTACCTATAGCTCTTCTATAAGGGGCTCTTGTCTTCTGAGCTACATCTGTTTCATTGCCATCGGAATTCTGAATTTCTCTATTTCTAACTTGTCTCGTTACCATTGGAGTTCTCTGAGGTTTACTGTCTTTCATATGAAATCTTCCTCAACATTTTTGTGTATAATCTGAGTGATTAAAAGTTGAAACTCCTCAGCTCTATCTCGAGTGATTTTCATGCCTGAAAACAGTTTCGGTTCTCCTAGATCTTTCATCTGAAAAACTGAGCTTAGTTTCGTTTTTATCCCTGACAACTTATTATATCTACGTTGCTGCCACCCAAAATGATGTCATCTACATATAATAATAACCCAATCATCTGATTTTGTTTGCGCCAAATGAATAAACATGGTCCATTGACATCCTTTTCAAGGCCAAGTTTTTGAACTTCCTCCGTAAACCGTTCATCCCATCTCTTTGGACTCATCCTGAGACCATGGAGAAATTTTTGTAACTCACAAACTTTCCTCCGTTTGAACTGTTAGTCATAATCCATTCCATCTGGAATTTCTATGTAAATTCCTTCTTCCAGTTTACCGTTCAGGAATGCGGTCTTTACATCCATCTGATGAGCTCCCAAGTCATGTTTATCAATAATAGCAAATGTAGTTTTCACAACTGCTAGTCTGGAAACGGGAACATATGTTTCTTTCAATTCGTACTCTCTTCTATCCTTGAAACCTCTAATGACTAATCTCCCTTTGTACGTAGTTTTTCCATCTAAACCTGTTTTTCTCTTCAAAACCCATTTTGAGTCTATGGTGTGTATTTTCTCCCCATCTTCATCAACAGTGGGTCTATCTACGATCTTCCATACTTGATTATCTTCCATTGAATTCGATTCTTCTCGTATCGCTTCCATCCATATACTTTTGTCCTCTGATTTGATAGTCTCTTCATAACTCATTGGATCGTTATTGATTCTCGCAACAAATGCATTGCTTTGTTCATCCTCTGAATTGAATTTTTCCTTCGTTGAGCTGTCTAAAGGAAGACTCGTATCTCCTGACAGCTTAGAATTTTGAGCCATTCTCAAATGCGTCAAAGTCGGTCTGTTAGTTTTTGCTTGTCTCACTGGCAATTTTCGAATTTTCGATTCGATCACTTCAGACGTCTCGATTGATTTCCTTTTCGATGATCTTCTTCTGTTTTGTTTTTCTTGTTTTTCTGGAGATTTACCTCCTCAATTGTCAACTCGAAACTCAGATAATTTTTGTTCGAATTCCAAGTTTTTTTCCCAGTTTCCTTCTGATTCTGGGCTTTCTGATTCATCTTTTTGAATAACTACAATTTTATTATTGCCATATACATCTCTGTAGACTAATTTCTCGTGAAG
The DNA here is from genome assembly GCA_018340375.1 of Gonatopus flavifemur. Taxonomy (NCBI): domain Eukaryota; kingdom Metazoa; phylum Arthropoda; class Insecta; order Hymenoptera; family Dryinidae; genus Gonatopus; species Gonatopus flavifemur. The sequence goes on from JAFFJZ010000013.1 coordinate 2,526,859, forward strand.
TTTTACGTGTCGTGAAATTCAAAATCTTTTGGTTTCTGAATGTCACAGTATATACCCTGTTTGTGTAAATCCTACCAGTATTGCTCTCAGTGCTGTCTCTGAGAATTTGAATCTGTGAGTGTCATTCTAGCATGAGCTAAGCATCCGAATCGGCTGACTTTTTCCAAGTGTGATTTTTGTTCCGGTTTCAATCTTCTCAGAGGTATTTCTAAATTGATTCCTGCGTGTGGAGTTTTGTTGTATACCAGGTGTCTAAGTATGGAACCGGAATTTTTGTACAGAAAAACACGTTTATTGTGATAATATGATACAAAGTGACTTATTCAAAGTATTGTCCGTCGCTATCTATACATTTTTCCATCTTCCCAGCAATTTGTGGATTCCGCGCCAAAAGAACTGTTGCTCTTTTGAGGAAAACCAGTCATCGCGCCATTGTCGTACATCTTCGTGAGAAGTCAAGCGCTGCTCAGCAAGTACGTGTCCCATCGATGCAAACAAGTAGTGATCGGATGGGGGAAGGTCTGGTGAGTAAGGCGCGTGCTGGACAATCTCCCAACGGAACGACTCTATCGTGTCCCGGACCTGTTTTGCTTTGTGTGCTGGTGCATTGTCATGCAGCAAAATCACCTTGTGTTGTCTTTGTTGGTATTCTGGCCTTTTTTCACACAAAACTCGATCCAAATCGATCATTTGTTGTCGGTAGCGTTGAGTATTGACAGTTTCCCCAGGTTTCAGCAGCTCGTTACTACGCCCTTCTGATCTCACCATCTTTGGTCTTGCCGTCGATATTGATGGCTCACCCGGAGTAACCCATGACTTTTTGCGCTCAGGATTCTCGGAATATATCCACTTTTCATCACCAGTCACAATTCGATGGAGAAATGATTTTCTTTGGAACCTGGCGAGCAGCATTTCGCATGATGTTTTGCGGTTTTCCTGCTATCTTTCGTTGAGTTCATGTGGAACCCATTTCCCCACCTTTTGTATCTCTCTCATGGCTTTCAACCGAAGGGAGATGACTTCTCGGGTCACCTTTAACTGATCCGCCAGTTGTTGTTGTGTTTGAGCGTCGTCCCCGTCCAACAAGGCTTGCAGGTCAGCGTCTTCAGACTTTTTCGGTGGTCTTCCACGTTCTTCGTTCCTGACGTCAAAATCGCCACTTTTGAACCGTTTGAACCACTCGAAACACTGTGTTCCACCGAGAGCATGCTCACCAAACGCCTCCACAAGCATTCGATGCGATTCGGCTGCGGTTTTCTTCAGATGAAAACAGAAAACTAGTGCTGTCCGCAAATCGTAATTGGTTGGCACAAAACTCGACATGTTTATCTCTAATAAACTAATGCTACTGAATGAAATTCGTGTTATTGTGAGTTGCGAATCTTTGTCGGATATCAATACAATAACAAGACACCGCTGACGTAATGTGTCAGTAACTGCATCGACATCTAGCGCCACCTATGGACGAATTCCGGTTTCATACTTACACACCTGGTATGTGGGTCGCAACTCCTGAAGCTAACGTCCACATACTCTTTGGTGACCCTGAATCAAACATAAGTGCTCTGATCTCCCCAATGGTCTTGTTAAATCACTGTGAAGTTCCATTGAGTTCTGGAGTATGTGGTGGTGCGAATTCATCCTCAATCCTTCCATTTTTCATGATTTCTGAAAATTTTCCACCTGTAAATTCTGTACCATTATCCATTCTAATGAAAAATACTTTTTCATCTTTCCCGAGTGAGCTTCTAACATGTTCCAAGTATTCTTCAAGACATTCTCCAGCTTGACTCCAATGTTTAACAGAGTATGCTTTTGCATATCTGGGAGAATTGTCTACGAATACGACGATCAATTCATTCGCCCCCGGATATGGAACCGGTTTCATTGGTCCCATCGTATCCACATGTATTTGCTCTAGTGGTCCACTTGCTCTAGCTCTAACTTCTGAGAAAGGAAGTTCTTCCATCTCTGCTAGAATGCCCACTTGGCAATTTAGTATAGAATCATCAAACTTCACCATTGATAATATCCCCTCCGATTTCTGGGGTCGTTTCAGATATTCCAAGGAATCATGGCCTGATTTCATATGCCCCATCATACCTACATCTAACTTCGAGATTTTATCATTATCTTCTGCTGTCATATTTGATCCTAGTTTCTGTCTTCCTTCTGAGTTGATTCCATCTGAATTTAGACTTTTCCAGTTGAAAACATCATCTAAGTTTCTTCTGATTGTATGGATTCATGCTCCTTATCCCTCCCAGTCCCAGACGGATATTCTTGAGATTCATTCAAGTGTTCAAGACTCTCTGAATTTTGTTTGTCACACAGATTCGTTATATCCGTCTGAGATTGTTGCATGAATCCATCAGCTGACACCATTTTTGCCGAAAAGGAGTATTTATTATAATTTTGCATCTGATTATAATTGTTTCCTGCTTCTAATGTTATAATCCAGTTCGGTTCTTCATATATTCCAGTTAAATACTCTGACTCTGTTTCTTTATCATATATTCTGAGTTGTTGATCATCTCAATATATACTCGAACCTACTTCTGCAAATTGTCTCAAAGGAATCAAATTATCCGAAATGTGTTTTGCAACAATCACATTAGTCATTTCGATTATCTTGTTTGAATTTGTTCCCAAAATCGGATCACCTCCACCATCTATGATGATGTTCGCTGATTCATTCTCATTCGCGCTTTTCATAATTTCATTTCCACATTTTTCAAAATCACTCGAAATTAAACCTTTGCTAAGAGTCAAACTTTCTGAACCGGACCACTAAAAATTGATGGATCGAATTTTGCACTTTTTATTGAAGATTATTGAAGGTTTATGCAAACTGAAATAGATTTCAAAATTTTTTTGGAAAATTTCAATTTTTGCAAAAGTTATAAACAAATGAACTTTTAGGTGATTTATTGTTTAAATAACGATATCTCAGCCAATGATGAATCAATTCCGATGAAATTCTTATGCTAGATTAAGGGATAGTAGTAGATCAGAAAAATTCATTGTACGTATGAAAAAAATGAAATTTTGCAATGAATAATTAATTTTGCAATAAACAATTGGCAATTTAACCAAGTTCTCCTTGTGCTAATTAAAAAATTTCTTTTCATCAACATTCTACAATTCATGCACTAGGAACACGCGTAAATCGATTTCAGTGCACTCAACTGCAAAAAAAGTTACGAATATTTGAAAAAAAAAAAAACCAAAATACGCGCGACTGTGGCCTAGCTCGGACGGCATCAGCGCCGAAAGACCGAGAGCTCGCTCGTGCTCACGTTTTGAGCTGCATATACACAAATAAATTCATACGAGATAAAAGTAAGTAAGCCTTTTATTTACGTTTAATTATTTATTTATTTACATGGATGGGTTTTTTTTAAATTTTTACAACTCTCGATTGCGGGTAGCTTGAGAAAATTTTACATTCTAAAGAAGTAGAATCAAACGGTTCGTAGCAATGTGAATGACGTATTATAAATTTATTTATTTATTCACGTTGATGGTCATTTTTAATCTTCATTTATTCTTCATACATTTTCCCGCCTCGTGGTTGCTGTCGCTGAAAGTACTGCAGACGACAAAACAAATGCAGCGTAAAAACAAATGAAAATCGCGTAACTCGCATCGACTTGTCGCACCGACTTGTCGCCTCGACTTGCTTTCACACGTTACATTCATTGATGTGCTCGTTATCATCATGACACCTCCACCGACCTGTTGTAATCCTTTCAATGAAGAAGGGCACAATAGTGTTAAAAGCAAGTTAGTTCGTATTTCAAATAAGTGTGACGAAAAGTTCAGTGATTTGTGGGGTTTGTACGTTTGTTATTCCTGCCAAAGGCGGCTATACGAAAAGAAAAATTCTCTTGTGCTTAAAGTGAAAGTGACCGACAGTGTAGAAAATCGAGCAGGAAAAGAAAAAGATGATGAACAAATAGAAAGTGATGAAGAAACATTAGAAGAAGAAGTGAATTCAAATACTTTTGAAAAAGATCGAGATTATATTTGCAAGTCGGTTGACAATGAACTTGAAAAACTAAAGCTTGTGGCTACTCTTGAAAAAACAATCATGGTTCCTCCTGCAAAAAAAACACACTTAGATTTATCAGATTCTAATGAAGATTTGTTATCAAAGTTTTGCAGTAAATATACTTCTAATTCTTCAAACACCGATGATAATAATTGGATAAGTGACTTTAAATCAGCTATGTCGCGTGTATCAACACGTAAGCAAAAAATTCTTCTACTGACAACATTGCCTGTACAGTGGCCTACTCGAAAGAGAGCGAGAGAATTCGGCGTGAGTAGGCGCATGGTAACGTCAGCTGGAAAAATTACGTACCAAAGCAGGATATTGTACACTCCCCGAAAAGAAAAGAGGACGAGCTTCAAATCCAGATTTGATAAAAAAAGTGGAAGAATTTTACCTTTCAGACGAAGTTAGCCGAGTAATGCCGGGTATCAAAGATTTCAAATCGGTCAAAATCGATGGTAAACGATCTCATGAAACGGTAAGCAGTAGTTCAAAAAAATTGACGTGAAAAAAATCTTCGTATTTTATCAGTTTATACCTCTTGTAAAATAATTTAAAGAAAAATATCGCATGAAAAAGTATTATTTTTTATCCGTGATGAATAAGTATACAGGGTGGGGCATTTAAAGTGTCGCGGGCGTTTTTTCCAAAAATAAAGTGAGATACGAGGAAATTTTTCGGACAAAAGTTGTAGGGTACCGAGGGGGACATCCGATGGTGGCCTTGGCTTTGACCTCAAATCTCATCTTCAAGGGCATTCTGAGATCAACTCTTGTTTTTTAAATAGCATCTCATATTTTTTACTGCAGATTTGGATTCTAGGTCAAAAACCAAGAAACTTTTGTCTGAACCATTTTCCTGAAATCCGCAAAAATGGCGCTCTAATCGATATTGTTCCATTTTGAATCTGACATTCGAATAACTCGGAAACGAAAGGTCTTGCAAAAGAATGTTTCGTACAAAAGTTGTCAATACACAACACATTTCAATCGTCTACATTACCACCATTCAGAGCTCACGCGATGTAAACAAACGACGGGGTTCAGTGAAAATTCACGATTTTGGAAGTCAGTTTGTCAGTTACATTTGATTATTACTTGGTTTATGACAAATTGGGAATCATGGATATCCGATACACGGTTTCTGAAAAGATCGATATGATCTACATTTACGGTGAAGTGCATAAGAACCCCAGACAAGCATATGACTTGTATGCAGAACGATTTCCTGAAAGAACAACGCCATCCATTAGGTATTCTCAACGCATTACAAAATTATTCTCAGAAACGGGAAGTGTTACAAGGGAAAAACGACATCGAATGAGAACTGTTAGCGGAGAAAATGCGGAAGTTAATGTACTAGCTGCAGTAGCCAATAATCCACACGTGAGCTCTCGTGAAATTGAACTCCATTCGGGAATTTCTCGGAGAAGTGTTCTCCGAATACTGAAACGTCACAAATTCCATCCGTATCACATTTGTTTGCATCAAGACCTCCACGGTGATGATTTCGAAAATCGTGTACAGTTTTGTCGATGGGGTCTAGCGCAAATGCACAATAACAACTTCATCAACATATTATTTTCTGATGAGTCGAGGTTCACCAATCATGGTCAAGTAAATCGACATAATATGCATTACTGGGCGACAGAAAATCCAAGATGGTTACGTCAAGTAGAGCATCAAAGACAATGGGCTGTGAATGTTTGGTGTGGTATTCTTCGATCTCGAGTAATTGGACCGTACTTCATTGCAGATACGCTAAATGGAGAGGAGTACAGACATTTCTTAGATCAAGTACTTCCAACATTACTTGAAGACATACCTATTCAGGAACGATTGAATATGTGGTATCAACACGATGGTTGTCCATCCCATTATGCAGTCACAGCTCGAGAAATATTGGACAGAGATTATCCTGGACGATGGATAGGACGTCGTGGACCAGTTCATTGGCCTGCCCGTTCTTCGGATCTTACTCCTCCAGATTTTTTTTTATGGGGATACATAAAACATACAGTTTATCAACAAGCACCGACTACACCTGAGAATATGCGTCAACGAATCATCAATGCATGCGCGAGCATCAATGAAGATATTTTACCACGAGTTCAGCAATCTTTTGTAAAACGTTTTGAAATGTGTATTGAAGTCGAAGGCCATCATTTTGAGCATCTACTGCATTAAAATCATCCAAGTGATGTAGACGATTGCCATGTGTTGTGTTTTGTCTGTTATACCCCATCACCTCCGTTTCAGTTCAAGGGGTTCCCCTTGGAATCAGACAACTTCTGTCCGAAACATTCTCCTCCAAGACCCTTCGTTTTCGAGTTATTCTAATGTCAGACTCAGTATGGAACAATATCGATTAGAGCGCCACCTTTGCGGATTTCAGGAAAATGGTTCAGACAAAAGTTTCTTGGTTTTTGACCTAGAATCCAAATCTGCAGTAAGAAATATGAGATGCTATTCCAAAAACGAGAGTTGATCTCAGAATGCCCTTGAAGATGAGATTTGAGGTCAAAGCCAAGGCCACCATCGGATGTCCCCCTCGATACCCTACAATTTTTTTCCGAAAAATTTTCTCGTATCTCATTTTATTTTTGGAAAAAACGCCCGCGACACTTGAAATGCCCCACCCTGTACATATTTTTTTTCAGAAACGTCTACTGTTGGGGGACATTCACAGTTTGAATGCTGATTTTTCAAAGAAGTACCCAGATTTATCAATTTCTCCATCAGTTTTTACAAGTTTGAGACCTCAACAGTGTATTCCTGTCGGCGCTAAGGGGACACATGATGTTTGTGTATGTAAGATACACGGGAATATCCGGCTTAAGCAGAAAGGACTAAAAGAAGAATTTTTTCGTGAAAATTTTCGATATGAACTCACTTACAGAGATTTCTCAACGGCAATGATTTGTCCCAACCTAACTGCTGAATGTTTTTTATCAAATTGCCAAAATTGTCCTGGCACAAATCTAATTCTTCTAGATTTAAAGGAAACTCTGCAGAAATATAGAATTAAAAGTATTTCTTTCAATCAATGGCTTACGATGGACAGGTATAAAGATTATAAATTCAAAAATTTTTGTAAGTCAGTCTCGACACTTTGGCTGGTGGAGAAGGAGTCTATATTCCGATATGTGTAAAAATTGTATTATTTGTGAATATCTTTTAAAATAAAAATTTGAAATTTTTCACAGGTGCCAATTACTTCGTGTGACCGAAAGCGTGGAAATTTTCATTCAAAATATCAGTGCAGAGTTACCTGATATTTTGAGACATGATTTCATTGCTGAAGCTCAATCAAAATACTTGAACGAATTAAAAGAATCTCTTGATCATGGCGAATTTTTAATTACTCTTGATTTTTCGGAAAATTATTCCTTCCATGTTCAAAACGCCATTCAATCCCAACATTGGAGTAAAGACCGAGCACGTTGCATGTATACGTTATTTATTACAAAGAGAATAATCGTGTGTACCATCTTAACTTTGTCGTTTTTTCCGAGTACGAAAAGCATGACTCCACGGGAGTTTATCTCTACAATTCCAAAATGATTCGGTATTTGAGAAGAAAATTTGGCCAGCGAAACGTGAAAAAGCTTTTTTATATTTCTGATGGGGCTGGATCCCAATACAAGAACAGATTTAATTTGTTGAATTTACTATATCATAAAAGGGATTATAATATTAAAGCTGAGTGGCACTTTTTTGCCACCGCGCATGGGAGAGGAGCTTGCGATGGCATTGGCGGTTGTGTAAAAAAAAATGCATACCGAGCTAGTTTACAAGATAAAACTATTGTTTCTACAGAAAAACTTTATGAATGGGCATGTGATTTTTTCAAGGAAATTGATTTTGACTTTTGTAAAGGAGATGAATACAAAAAATACGCAAAGCAGTTAGTCAATCGTTTTAATACAGCCAAAGCTATCAAGGGAACACGCCAGTTTCATTGCTACAAACCGTTTGATTCTACTTCTTTAGAATGTAAAATTTTTTCAAGCTACTCGCAATCGAGAGTTGTAAAAATTTCAAAAAAACCATCCACGTAAATAAATAAATAATTAAACGTAAATAAAAGGCTTACTTACTTTCATCTCGTATGAATTTATTTGTGTATATGTAGCTCAAAACGTGAGCACAAGCGAGCTCTCGGTCTTCCGGCGCTGATGCCGTCCGAGCTAGGCCACAGTCGCGCGTATTTTCGTTTTTTTTTTTTTTCAAATATTCGTAACTTTTTTTGCAGTTGAGTGCACTGAAATCGGTTTACGCGTGTTCTTAGTGCATGAATTATAGAATGTTGATAAAAAAAAATTTTTTAATTAGCACAAGGAGAACTTGGTTAAATTCCCAATTGTTTATTGCAAAATTAATTATTTATTGCGAAATTTTATTTTTTTTATACGTACAATAAATTTTTTTAATCTACTACTATTCCTCAATCTAGCATGAAAATTTAATTGGATTCGATTCATTATTGGCTGAGATCTCGTTATTTCAACAATAAATCACCTAAAAGTTCATTTGTTTATAACTTTTGCAAAAATTGAAATTTTTCAAAAAAATTTTGGAATCTATTTTAGTTTGCATAAACCTTCAATAATCTTCAATAAAAAGTGCAAAATTTAATCCATCAATTTTTAGTGGTCCGGTTCAGAAAGTTTGACTCTAACTATGTGATGTGTTACTCCAGAATCTGCTATGAAAGTGATCTTTTGATTTTCTTCATGTATATGATCACTCATATCACCTGTTAACATAGCTTCCACTTGATCAAATTCTTTCTAATTTCTTCCCGGCGTATTAACTTTGACTGTTTCCCCAAAATTTCTAGTATTGCTTCTAAATTTGTTGGAATCTTTACCTCTGCCGTTATTATTATTATTACCTCTGAATTTTGTATTATTGTGAACGAATGTATTTTTGTAATTTTTATTTTTAGCAAAACCATCTTTCGGATTCTCTTTATTTGGGCATTCGTCACCTTTATGATTAGCATATCGTTGACAGTAAAAGTGTGATCAATTTGATGACATCTGAACCATTTCATGTTAACGGCGTTCATTCTTCCTGTTTGTCCCTCTCGAACTCCTATGTAATATGCTTTTGTGTTGTTGCTCTTATCCTCTGATCTCTGACGTCTTCCTGCTTGTAATTGCAACAAGATGTTTCCATTTCTCCCAAGCTTATTCCTGAATTCGTAGTTTGACGTCTGACCATATTCGCTGTTCCCAACTCTATATTCGATTCTGATACCGCTTGATAAAACGCAGGTCCCTTCTCCTCATCTGTCAGAGGTGTCATTGGATCGCAATTTTCGTATTCTCTGATGATCGCGTCGGAACGATCACAGAAGGTATTTACATCTTCTCTTGGATTTATTTTGAGCCGATACAAATTCGTTCTAACAGATGAAGCCGTTACATTTGCCTCCGCTCTTCTATACTCTTTGATTCTCTCAATAATTTCTTTAGGATCTTTTAAGTCAAGAATCTTCTCATGATAATATTCGTCTGAATGATGAATAATCAATTCTCTGACTGGAGTTCTCCTCTTTTCTTGTTCTTCGAGGTTGTGATTCACATTTGACTCATCGGATTGATCAATGATCTCAGATAAATCACAGGATTTCAATTCGGATATCATTTAATCATACCAGGCATTGAAAGATCCTTTCTAAGTGAGTTTATAATTCTATTCATAGTTGAATTCAGCTACATTCTCACTATTCTCCAAGGAACGTCTGAGATTATCAACCGCCTGACTGAATTCTCCCGATAATGTTTTGTTCGTGTCGTTGTTACTTCTAATTTGTGGGTTACGTGTATTTTGTTCTTCTCTGAGGGTAGAGTCAAACACGGTTCCATTCAACTCTGAAAAATCTTCGAGTGCTACTATCGCATTCATCAGTCTCTCAGTAACCGTAGACATTTTGTTGACCACTTCTGTCAACCCAGAGATCTTGTGATTAGTCTCTACCAAAGTATCTTCTGAGTGTTCCATCTTTTTTGAGACTCCCATGAGTCGGTTAATTGCTTCATCCCAGCAAGCCATGATAGTGAATCCTTCAGGAATTATGTCTCGTTCTGGAGGTACTGAGTTGGCTATTCCGACCCCTACCGTCTCTGAAAATGCTCACCAATCATTCGGAATTTAGTTTGTATCCTCTGAATATTTTATACAAATATTTATTTGTCAGATGGGTATTTTGTTCAGGCCTCTGATGAAATTGGTCACAACTCTACTGCAAAACCACATAAAACTATCACCTTGATTTTCTGCCAGTTTTTGAGGAATTCTACAATATTGCTCCTGAAGTCCCGACAGATCTCTTGCCGGAGTTTCTTCCGATGAGGTGGCATTCTCTGACCTCTCTCCGTTCATCGTTATTTATAGTATTAGATTCAGACAGGATAAATCAGTATTGTTTTCCGCTTTGAATGTGGTAATTTATATCCAATTTAGACGACACTGTCTGTCTATTTCAAACGAAATTTGGCTTTCAGTCCCGTTCATCCCAACCTCGTGCCCGTGTTCCCTCTCATCGTGTGTCACTGCACTGCATGGGATCCGTTGCAAGCAGAGAGACGCGGTAGTGAGCACGATGTAACACATCTCTTGAACAGGTTCCATAGATGGCGCTGACGGTTGAACCTATGCTCCTCGCATCAGTCGAGCGGTGCTTAGTTAAAACTCAACACATATAAATCCTCTTGTCCCTGCAGCTGCCAAGAAAACGTTGTATCATGTCATAGTGGAATCGCATCCGAGGTAATCATTGACGAGTACGCTTGGAAACGGTATCAAAGATTGAATTATGGGATGTTCACAGCAGAGAATGGAGGTGAATTCACATACTTGATTTGTGCTGTTCTAGATGAGAATCGAATTCTGATCGATAATGAGAAAGAACATGGATAGGACGATCGTAGATAGGAATGAATAATGTTTCAATACTGATGCGGATACACACAAAGTCATGATATTTCAAGAAGATGTATTCCTGATACTATGATGATCGTCAACTTGAGAATGAATCAATTCATTGATCAAATGAGGTACTGTAAGCTGTGGAACTATTTTCATGTATATATTTGAGCATAAGATGAAAAAGATCATTATAAGACGCACTCATACATCTGTACTCCCACCAATGAGCTGATATTCATCTTGGTGGAAGATCCGTCATAAGAGGAAAAACGAATTGCGATAATAGGAACTGAATGAAGAGATATGAAAAGAAATGTATGTTTGTATGCATGTGCGTATGTACGTATGTGCATATGTACCTACGTACGTACCTATGTACGTATGTATGTATCTAAGCATGTACGTATGTACGTATGTATTTATGAATGTACACATGTCTGTATATATGCTTGTATGGATCAACATTCAGTGGCCTGACTTTGAATGTTCACTCACTAGGACAGGTCATAACCTCTTTCCTGATTTCATATCCACATTCATATATACGTATATCGTGTATCGATCGACGGAGCAGTGGAAGGATCGTTCCATTTGAATCAGCACAGGCAAGGAATTCTCAAGAAATTGAAATGCCCTGTGTTTAAGGAAGACTTGGAACGATCATCGTTCGATTATAACGCTTTTCCTGTATTCATTACACTGTACAAACAATTCAGATTTTCCTATACCACAATATATGAATTGTTCTATTCCTTCGCAGAGAATACATTCTCATATCGAGGATTGAAATTTTGAGATAAAAGTATGTTGAAATTCAGGTTCCTTCCCAGATAACATGTGAGCTTGTCATAAGCTTGATAGACTTGTCATTCAATAGTTTTGAACTTGTTATTGACAACCTTGTTAGTGTAAGGTTGTTATAACTCTGCCGTGAGCATTTTGTAGGCTTGTACTCTTGTCATTTGTCAACTAGGTGGCTTATGTCAACCTTGGCACAAGCTTGCCTGACAAAATTGGAGCAGAGCTGAATTGCTATCTGGGTCATCAATCACTCAAACTCTATATGCGTCAATAGAGAATTCCCAATCAATTGAGGTAGTCCTTTAGGAGAATAATTCCCCTGAATATATTGATATTCAAAGTATCATGTAATACAAAGAACAGAGGGATATTCTTACAAGGATGAGAAGCAGCACCCCGGGAAAAAAAATTCCATATACCAGGTGTGTAAGTATGAAACCGGAATTTTGGTACAGGTAAAACACGTTTATTGGAATGAAATGATACAAAGTAACTTATTCAAAGTATTGTCCGTCGCTATCTATACATTTTTTCCATCTTCCTGGCAATTTGTGGATTCCGCGCCAAAAGAACTGTTGCTCTTTTGAGGCAAACCAGTCATCGAGCCATTTTCGTACATCTTCGTAAGCGCTGCTCAGCAAGTGCGTGTCCCATCAATGCAAACAAGTAGTAATCGGATGAGGCAAGGTCCGGTGAGTAAGGCACGTGCTGAAGAATCTCCCAACGGAACGACTCTATCGTTTCTTAGACCTGTTTTGCTTTGTAGGCTGATGCATTGTCATGCAGCAAAATCAGCTTGTGTTGTCTTTGTTGGTATTCTGTTCGTTTTTCACGCAAACTCGATCCAAATCGATCATTTGTTGTCGGTAGCGTTGAGTATTGACAGTTTCCCCAGGTTTCAGCAGCTCGTAGTAGATTACGCCCTTCTGATCCCCCCAAACACACAGCATTGTCTTTCGTCCATAGCGGTTTGGTCTTGCCGTCGATGTTGATGGTTCACCCGGAGTAACCCATGACTTTTTGCGCTCAGGATTCTCGGAATATATCCACTTTTCATCACCAGTCACAATTCGATGGAGAAATGATTTTCTTTGGAACCTGGCGAGCAGCATTTCGCATGATGTTTTGCGGTTTTCCTGCTATCTTTCGTTGAGGTCATGTGGAACCCATTTCCCCACCTTTTGTATCTCTCTCATGGCTTTCAACCGAAGGGAGATGACTTCTCGGGTCACCTTTAACTGATCCGCCAGTTGTTGTTGTGTTTGAGCGTCGTCCCCGTCCAACAAGGCTTGCAGGTCAGCGTCTTCAGACTTTTTCGGTGGTCTTCCACGTTCTTCGTTCCTGACGTCAAAATCGCCACTTTTGAACCGTTTGAACCACTCGAAACACTGTGTTCCACCGAGAGCATGCTCACCAAACGCCTCCACAAGCATTCGATGCGATTCGGCTGCGGTTTTCTTCAGATGAAAACAGAAAACTAGTGCTGTCCGCAAATCGTAATTGGTTGGCACAAAACTCGACATGTTTATCTCTAATAAACTAATGCTACTGAATGAAATTCGTGTTATTGTGAGTTGCGAATCTTTGTCGGATATCAATACAATAACAAGACACCGCTGACGTGATGTGTCGGTAACTGCATCGACATCTAGCGCCACCTATGGGCAAATTCCGGTTTCATACTTACACACCTGGTATGGACCCATATATGGATTCATATATGCGCCATATATGTGGTCGAAGCCTCATCAGTGATACATATGAAGCATATATGGTACCGCGCGCAACATATATGTTTGCAGGAAACGGTCAAAAACATATATGATTCATATTTGGTATAATTATTCGCTATGTATGGATAATTTCATATCGGATTTTCCAAGACTTCATAAATATTTTTGAAATGGTTATCCCGAATTCTCTGTTGAAAAATGTGAGATACGTATCATTTGTTTCTTTTTTTCTTATTCTATTATGATTCTAGGTTTACAACATATGTCGAAGTTCTTGGTTTCTAAGACCGACTTTTTTTCACATGCCTGTATCTTGGGAAGCTTTTAATACAAAAAATTATTACCAAGGCATGGAACTTAGGATTTTGCCTCAACTTTTCACAGAGTCAAGAGGAAATTTATTTCCAAGGACGTATTTTGCCGTAATTCGACGATGGAAATGAGAAGAGTATTTTATTCGAATTCGAATACGTTTGATTTTCAAATTCCACAAGCAAAACTAATTTCTGGAACATAACGATAATTTTCGTTTCGTTTTCGAAAATGTTACTGCACCGCATTCGAGAGAACTAGACAAAACAAGGACGGCCTGAGAACTCCGCGTGCTCGATTATTCAAGATTTTTAATGCAGCATAGAGACGAGACATTTCATGGACGGATTGATATGTAATTTCAAGTTATTGAGTTATCTTTCCTGTCTTGTTTTATTCATATTTCTTGGATGTCGTAGAAAATTACGATTCTCAGAACTGAACCAAAAGTATTGATATGCACCATAGATCGATCGTGTTTGTTGAATAAAAAAATTAACCCGTTGAGGTCACACTTCAAAGTACTCACGTAAAGGTTACACAGGGTCTTTCGGACCCCAAACTAAAGCAACAGATGCCATTCACGCAGTCTTTCAAATATTGTTGCAAATTTCTCGGTAAAATTCACATCTCGGTGTGTTTGACAATAACAGAAGGCAGCACAAATTCAAATTCACGACAAGCACTGTGAGCTACCCTGACGAAAATTTTTGTCATAATTTCTCATAATTTCTCATTGTCCCAATTCATGGAGAAAATATGAGAAAAAACAATAGAATTCCTCATATTTTCTCCATGAATTTGGACAATGAGAAATTATGAGGAAGAACAATAGAATTCCTCATGTTTTCTCCATGAATTGGGACAATGAGAAAATATGAGAAATTATGACAAAAATTTTCGTCAGGGTACGGAACCACACACTCCCCCTAGAGCCTTTTGGATTCCTGGTGATCTCAAAGGGCCGAAAATGTCCAAATTCGAATGAACTACCATTTCTACTTCCACCGTAGGAATTCGACTAGACACAAATTGGAAAAAAAAATTTCACTCGAATTTTTGAAAAGTTCAGACAAACACATGTGACAAGTATCCCATATTTTTCAACGAAGAATTCGAAAATAATTATTCTAAGAATATTGAGGAACTCATTGTGAATCTGACCTGCAATAACTCATATATGTTTTATATGTGATCTACAATTGTTGATCCACCAATTCGGAGTTCATATATGAGCGATATATGGTTTTCAAGAATAAGCGGGAGTTCATATACGTGAAAGAAGTCGCTTCTTTCAAGCGACCGGCGGTGGCTCCAGTGAAAGAGGGATGGAGTCCCGTCTCAACGAACCGCGTTCAATTCTCGTAGGAGAGACTTTTTTTATACCTCTATGTATATGGGCCATATACCCAAATAGACAATCCGATTTCTATTAGACATCTGAAAGATGTCTGAAAATTTTGTAAGATATCTTAAAATTTCTCCCGAAAGAGATCTTTGAGATATCATAAAGATATCGGACGCAACACTATTATATATCTTTAAGATATCTGAAAAGAGATCTTTCAGGAGCTTCCTTAAGATATCTTAATGAGGTCTTATGGGAGAGCAAAATTAGAAATCCGAAAAATGATATATTTCAGAAGTCATACAAAAACCCTGGTGGTAATGTTTATCATAATTTTCCATAATTCTCATGAAAGTCATGAATCTTTATATTTCCTCATTTGGTACAAGTTCAAGGAGAAAATATTAGATCTTTCTTACCGAATTTGTAATTTATGAGGAAATATGAAAAATTGTCACTTTTATGAGAAATTATGAAAAATTATGAGATCTACCTTCGCCAAGGAATCGATACATGAATTCGATGAAGATGTTCCGAGAAGAAGACAGCCCGCTGCAAATTCATACATTCAGGTTCATAAATTCATTATTGTAATAGTTCAAGATATTCAAGAAGTGAAATTGCGCCTATAAATAGGATAAGATATCATCAAGTAAGTGCATGATATTTTTTTTGCATAATATATATATGTAAACGACGGTAAAGAGCAAGGCTAGGAATGCCGGTAATGTTTACTAATGCTGATTCTGAAAAAGTATACAATGACATCCAACGAATATACGAATAAAATATCATACACTTACTTGGTGAGTTTTTATCCCATGAACAGGTCAATTGCACCTTTGAATCCCTTGAATTCTAATATATAACATTTTTATATATAAGATTCAACATTTGACACGTACTGCACGCGAGAGAATGAGGCAGAAAAGTGATGCAAAAGGCAAAGTCGGTAGACGCCATCTTTTCAGAAATGAAGTTCTGAAAGATGTCTTATAGATGATATTTTGAGAACTCTGATGCAATCGATTTTTCAGATATATTTCAGATATCTTATACAGGCATCTGTAAGATATCTTTTTGAAGATTTCTGATATACATCTATAAGACATCTTTTAGACACATCTTGAAGGTTTCTTTCATCGGATATCTTATATTCATCTTTAAGAACTCAGGGTTTACTGGGTATGGGTCATATATGGGTCATATATGTTTGGATTACTCATAACATATATGATCCATATATAGGGCATATATGGGTCATATGTGGGTCATATATGGTGCATTCCCACTAGGGTTTCCTCATGTAACTCACATTTTCCTCTATAACTCCTTTCTTTCAGGTTTGGATCGAAAACTGCTCAGCGCACAATCATTTACGCAGCGAGCCCTCTCCAACGACCATAGGATAATCGAAATTGGAGCAAGTCACCAGCGGGTCATTTCTTCAATCGTGCATGACCGCTATACCTTAAGTCGCACAAACAGAAATTCTTTCGCACAAACGAGCAGAAACGTAGCAGATGCGAATCCCATAGAGAAAGAATGTTTTCCGACTTTTTACCGGCTAGGTGCACAGAGGTTACTGGAATAAAACCTAGTGGAGAAACTTTGAGTAGCTCCCAATCGAGTTCTTTGTCTGAATTTCAATCAACTGAGTGATATTATGAATCAAAAAATCTTAGAGGAACTATTAAGATTCTCACAGAAGATGTGGTTGCGGCGTTTGACAGCTGTAATATATCTTACAGAGGATCAGTTGGTCTTGTCTCAGCTTCAGGACCAGCTATCGGAGTTAATCCACGTAATCTGGTTTCGAATCAAACTTCTTCCCATGAATTGAGATCTAATTCACCAAAAATAAAGTCCTGGAAACATTAAAGTAATCTTCGGCGAAACCGAAGTTGATGCTGCAGTTATACACTGCGACGGAAAATTGATCCTAGGTAGTACGACTTGTGGGCTGATAGAAAGATTGCCTATTTTGGTTAGTTGTAATGGACAAGAAAAACTTCTTGGTGTGACTGCATGACCTGATGGATGTGGTTCTACTCAAGCAGAAGAAATTCATAACATCCTTTGCGAATGGGGATCAAATGAGTCTGTTGAAGCGCTTTGCTGAGATATCAATAATTCTGACCTCCGTTGGAGAAATGGAGCTGCAGTGATTCTAGAACGTGAGCTTGAATCAAATTCATTATACCTCCTCTGTAGACACATGTGTGAATTACAGTATTCGTATGAATTAATATTATCCTGTGTACATTCTACGAAAATGCCAGGCACAACCGGACCGATTGTACCATTATTCAAGAAATTTCAAAGTCAGTGAGAATCGATCGAAAAAACAAAATATGAGTCTGTAATACAAAGAAAAGGATTGGAGAAGATACTACGAGAACGTGAAGACTCTCGAGAACTCTTGGAATTAAGTGAAATCTGCCTAAGTACAATGGATCCTGAAAATATCAAATTTCATAAACCTGGAGCATTCCATCACGCTCGATGGATGTCCAAAGCAATTTATTGTTTGAAAATTCATATTTTTCGAGACTGTTTCAAGTTAACTCAGGAAGACGAAAAGAATTTACCAGAAATTTCTTCATTCATCGTGTTTGTTTACGTTCCATTCTGTTATGCTGCACCTTTAGCCGCAAATGCTCCAAATCAAGATCTTGAAATCATCAAAGCAGTATCCAAACATAGAAGAATCGATCAACAATTATCTGAAGCCGTTTTAGCGGAATTCAGAAACCACCTGGGGAAAAATAATTCATATCGTCGGTATTATGACAGGACTGCGTATCTTGATTTTTGACGGTTTGGTCGTTTCATCGGAAAAATGGTCAGCACATGCTAATACACATATGAACAAGACTTTTATGAACAAAGAGGCCTTCGATTATTGTTGAGTGAACATAATTGATCGCATATAACTTGGTTATATGTGTATTTAGTGTGTACTGATGATATTTCCGATGGAACCTCGATACTGTCGAAAATCGAGATACGAGGTTTTGATATAGTACCGACGATATATGGTTGTATATGAGCGTATATGAATCATATATGAACATATATGAACATATATGAACATATATGAAATACATATGAACATATATAAACATATATGAACATATATAAACATATATGAGATCATATATGAGCATATATGGATTCTGGCCATATATGATCATGTATGAATGAGACTGTACTTGGCCATATGTGATCATATTCAATCATACATTATCATATACATCCATATATGGACGAAAAAATGTAACGATTTTTTATGGAACGTGATGAAAAACCAAAGGAGAGAGAAGTGAGTATTTTCCATATATGGGTCCATATATGGAATTTTTTTTCTCCGGCATTTCTGGTATTTGAGTCTTGACGCAGCGACTTTGTCTTTTTTCGATGAAAATATCTCTTTTGACGTGAAGCAAATAATAGTGAAGGCTTCGAGATCAACTACCCAGATAACATGTAGGCTTGTCATAACCCTGTCACACTTGTCATTCGATTGTTTTTGGCTTATTATTGACAACCTTGTCAGTGTAAGGTTGCTACAGCCCTGCTGCAAGAGTTTTGTAAGCTTGTACCCTTGTCGTGTATCAACTAGGAAGCTTATATCAACCTTGCCACAAGCTTGCCTGACAACATTGCAGCAAAGTTAAATTGCTATCTGGGTGATGATGACCAGTTTGACTTTCCTCAAAGGTTTATTTTCAATTCAGATGATTTTCAATGGTTTCTCAACAAAAACGTTGATTGTTTCAATTATTTTCACTTTGTCAAATTTTTCGAAAGATTTGGTATTGATACAAATTTTCTTCAATTGAATCATAGTACATGGTCAGGTAATCCAGATTATTTGAGAGAGTCAGAAATTGTTAAGCACCCACAAGTGAGCAATGATACTGCCAAGAGAAGGATTAAATAGACCGAAGAATTTATTAATACTTCAGCTAGGCAAAAAGATCAAAAACAATGTGGGTTGGCATTGTATGTAGCATCCAACTGATCGGCATTCCATAAATGACACTTATGTAGGATCGCGGCTATGTAGCAATGCACTTATGTGGCATCAAGGCATCTGTACCATATGTAGGATCGCAGCTTTGTAGCAACGCACTTATGTAGTATTGAGGCATCTGCACAAAAAATACTGCATGTAGGATCGAGCATATGTAGCATCAAGCATTGGTAAAAAAAAATGCCTATGTAGATCTTCCAGCATCGCACTCATGTAGCATCAAAGCACCTCGACATAATATTCAGGATCACCGTTATGTAGCATCGAAGGCGATTTGATTTTTCCCGTGTACATATAATACAGGCGCCTTGATGCTGCGAAGTGCGTTGCTACATAGCTGCGATCCTACATGAAGATGTTCTTACCAAGAGTCGATTCGCTCGGTGCTACATATGCTCGATCCTACATATGCCATAGGTGCCTCGATGCTACATCAGTGCGTTGCTACATGACCATGATCCTACATGAGTGCGTTGCCACATACCAGCGATCCTACATGAAGATTTTTTCACAACAAGTAGATTGGCTATATTGCTGAAGTTTGAATTGATAATTCAAACGAATAAGTCATCAAATAACGGAATACACAGCTGTTGAAGACTCAAAATCTTGCAGTATGTTCTTCTAACTGTATTTTCAATTTCGAGGGATTCGTTTGAGAAGATGAATAATGATACTCCATTGGATTTCATAAGTTTAAATGTTCATATTGGGCCTATAATCGATTCAAACTTCAAAAACATAATTGCTTCAATGCTACATCTTCCGTCCAAAGTAAGAAACTTATTACTCCTTCAATAACAGCGGTTAGAAGTACGGAGAAATCAATCAAATTCGAAACCTTCACAAAAAAACCGTAACTCACCGTTTACGGTATATTGTATCCTCTAAATGATTTGTCTTATTGATTTTCAAAGGAAACAGTGTTTCTCAATTTTCTCTAATTTACGTCATATGCACATATGGTCTTCTTGCTTTGGACGGCAGACATATGCTCGATCCTGCATATGGCATCTCTTTGTACGAGTGCCTCAATCCTACTTCAGTGCGCTGCTACACACGGAAAAAAGGAAACAGCAATGGTTACTGTGAATCGCAGTAATCCATTGAAAAAAATGAAAACTCAAATTCACGCCGTTCATTACTGCGTCTCCCAGTTAATGTCCTCAATATTCCTCTACCTCTACCTAATCCTAACCGTTGATGTCCAAGCAGCATTGACGGATTTCACTGCAGTACACATCACTGTAATCACGCTAACCCTTATCATCCAAGCGTGTTTGAATTTGTTTTTCAACTGATTGCTGTTATGGACAGTAAACAGTGCTGTTTTCTTCTTTCCGTGTATAAGTGCGATCCTACATACGAACTTTTTCACAAAACATCAATCGGCTCAATGCTATATACGCTTGATCCCACACATGGGATTCTTATTCAAATCATCAAAGCGATGTATGCTACACATTTTCGTGATTCAGTGCTTCTCGATACTATTTCCACGATAGGTATTCGAACTAATACTTCTTTGCCATAGGGAATACCCAATGACAAACAATGGCGAATCTTATGTTGTGGGAGTTTAAACTACAAATTCCGTACGCCTTGAGAATATGTAGGAATGATATGAAGACATATTCTGACTAATTTCTAAAACTTTGTAATTCAACACATTGGTGTGAGTCCAAGTTAATTGAATCTCAATGCAGCATGAAACTCGAGTGGGTGGATTTCAACACATTTTCGACGTGCATTATTCTCAACCATGGGGCAAAATTTCTCAAGCGTACCAGCTAAAAAATTGTTACCTCCTCAATCTTTCTGAAATTTCACTGAGTTGTAGTACTAGTCAGTGACTTTTAATCCTATGAAAGATTTTGCTCTGGTACCTCTGGTTATCGTGCTGCAGGGGTCGAAAATTCACAGATTCCGTTTAATGAGCCCTTTTGAAGGTATAATTTCTTAAATTACATTGTTTATGAAATTATTTTCGATATTGTTTTTTGTAGTTTTTTTTTCTGTTCTTTACAATGGCGTAATCTATTGTTGTGAGAAAAAATTTTTTTCAACAAATTTAGCGAGTTTAAAGTTATTTTTGCATTTTTTTTCAATTTCGACAATTTTGCAAATTTTTGAAGTTAGCTCTGAAAGCTGGATTCTTCAGCTTCAAAATCGTGTAGGAGAAATTACGGAAAGAAAATTTTATCTGGCATTCGCAACGGTTTGAAGCGCGCGTGTCGGATATTCCTATTAGCTACTGAACGTTCTGATACGGTTCGTCATACCGTTAACGTGGAATTGATGTGAAACGAACTGTTTTTCAATAAAATGTGATTTTTCAATCATGCCAATGATTTCATACAATTTGACCGAACCATCATATGGTCAAACTTTATCAATAACAGCTTTTGAAATTATGAAACCTAATCATGAATGAATATACATAATATGATAAATATGGGATAATTCTGCTCGAAGCAATATATTGAGCGCTATTTCTTATTCGTATCAATTTTTTTTTTAATTTTCATCTTCAGGAAAACATTCACATTCAATGATGACGAAAATACCCGTGAATGCAAAGTCATGTTCGAAGTTGGGATGAAACAATGATATTTGAGCTTTCCTGGGATTGTTTTCGCAGTTTCAAAGCAAGTTTTGAGCTTTTCAGCAGTGATTTCATGATTTGTCTTCGAACTGAATGAAACAACGGTTCCTGATAGATTCCTCTTCGCCCATTCGTAAAGCGCATGAGGATTTGAAATTTGCTGCTCAGACCTTGCTTGAAGACTCGCTCGAGCTGCTAGTGGTTTCAGATTAGCACCGATACCGTCACAAGGCCCTTTCCCATGAGCGGTTGCATGGAAATGCCATTCAGCTGCTATTCCAAAATCTTTGTAATGATACAAAAGATTTTTGAAATTATATCTATTCCTGAAGTGCTGAGATCCTCCATCCGTAAAATAGAAAATTTATCTTGGTTGGAAATGCTGCTTCAGGTACGCTATTATAATTTTTTGGAATTCGTACACAGCGATTGTATCGTGATTCAATTTATCCGATAAAATGGCAATGCTCCGATGACTGAGTTCGTTTCCTTGTTTGAAATAAATGAGAGTGGTGAAAATTGTCGTTTGGTCGTTGTTCCAGTGGAAACCCTGTGCAGCGTTCTGGGCTACAAACGCATAATTCTCCGCGAAATCGCATGAAACTAAAAATTATCCTTCTTGTTAATTATCCTCCAAATTTCTCAGGAAAGATGACTGCTGTTTCGCAACGAATGGATGGAATTTGAGTTTCGAAAGGCAACGAGGGAGTCCTCCCAAAGTATCTTCTGCATCTGCAACTTCAGTACGCGAAGTCCTACGATCGGTCTGTTGCCAAATTTGATATTCGAGTTTCTCAATGCAATTGTCTTTGAAAACTGTTTGTGAAAAATTCTGGAAACCCTCTTCGCCAGGACATAATGAACATTCATCGAGATAACATTCGGCACATGTTGTCACATCCTTGGTGTTTCAAGATGAAATATCCAGAATGAGCACTATTTTAAAGAACTCCCCAATTTTGCAGGGAAGCAAGGAAGGGATAGGATCGGTTTTTCACAAAAGGAATCACTTGGATTTTATGCAAAAAAATTTCATTCGATAAACCAAAAGTTTAGTAGGTGGAATCATAATTTATTATAACAACTAAGTTTCTTTCACAATCGCCTCCTCAGATTCAATTCAATGATTTCTTCCACGGTTAATCCGTAGGTTAAAAGTTCGTCTTCGGAATATCTAGTGTATATATTTTCAAATTGTTTACAAATTTCGCAATCGTGGAATATAATCTTGAAGTGAATACAATTTGTACATCTACTTGGCAAAGATGGTGGTGAAGCCGCCCATCGTGGAACTTTCAGTGAATTGTAATATGGAACTCATTTCTTTTTATCTTTAATATGGTTCCGTTTCAAATTTTTATATTTTGGATGAAGCGTAACACCAGGTTTTGAGAAGATTTTTCGACGCTCTTCGCAACGCCCCTCCGCCTTCAAAATGTTTTCTGTTATTTCATGGACTCGATTCACTGTGAATGAAGCAAGAGTACGAAAATATTGATAAAATGGTTGTAAAATAAAATGAAAAATTTGTATCACAAGAGCTGGTTCGGGAATGTATTCTTGAGAATTTTTATCTAAATTAAATATAGTTTTTGTTAATGGAACTTCAATTGATTCAGACTTCAATAAGATTTGGAAGAGAAACAATGTGTTTGGATAATTTTAGGGAGGTTGAAGGAAGTATCCCCATCAACACAAGTGTTCACTTTGAGTGATGGGTGAAAGTGAAGTCCATGAGATACACAGGTATGAACAGAAGAGCAGATTTTCGGAAACTTCTTTTTCCCTTGAACCATCCATATGGCAATCAAGAGTTGAGTCACTACCAGGTCACACGAAGGAAAAACTTTTTTTTTTGTCAAGTCCGCCGGGAGTTTGACAGGTATGCAGTTCAGCCAAAAGAGTAACGCTCGACACAAATCCCCCGGGAATTAGTACAAGTATGCACCTTTGACTGAGTCAACCCCGCGGTGGTATTGTGATTAAGTACGATGTACGTTACAATCAATCACAATGCAATTCATGGAAACACAACAAATGTTGAAACAACTCCACGTGGTTTGATCGTACCATTCCAAGTACTTGATTCATTCACACAAAAAGATGACCGGAATACATCCGCATATAAATGAAAAGAATGAACTTTGAAGGCAAACATATCCATTCAATTACTCTAAACGGATTGTTTGATTGAACGAAATGGATATTGAAGATTGAATATGTCATTGAATATTGGATGAAAATATACGGGGTAAACACAATCTCATTCATGTGATGACTCAATGCATCATAACATTCATTCAAAGCAAAAGAAATTGGTACAGACAAGGATTCTTTAAACACAAAGTGATTTCCTATTGACGTAAAAAAAACATGCGAATTGATGAGGAAAACTCCGTTATGATTTACAAATTGGAATGAATCAAGTTGTTCTCAACATCCATTGAAATTTATTGGTTTAAGCAATGCATTTAGAGCAATTGAATTCTTTGACAGTTTTTGATGGATAATATTGTTAAAAATGGTGCGTGAATCATGCATTGTGACGTGACAAATCACGCACAAAACAGTCTTGATCGCCACCTGTCACGAACACGTTCGTTAGCCATTGAATAGAGATAGCATGATGCGGCGACGTTCGTTCAACAGAGTCTCTCGGGGGCACACTAAGATACCGATCTGTTCACTTATGTATTCCACTTATTCCCGAGGTCCCTTTCCCCCATCGAGGACGACGTCTCCAGAGGACCAGCCCAGCCCACCAGGAAACGGTTGACGCCTGACGCCATCCACAAGGAACGACAACGAGGATCGTGACTGAGGACATCATCAAGGCCCACCCGCAAACCGCGCTACTCCGCCACTCCAGCCAAGCCCGCAGCCAACCCTGTTCCCCTCCCCTACCTCACCACCACTCACACTAACTACGACTTGTTGGAGACCGACCACGAGGCCAGAAACGCTGCTTACCAAGTCGTACACGAGCTTCGGGACCCCCAACCAATCCAAATCCACCGATCCTAGGAAGTTACTAGGAAATTACTATATGGGAGACCACTCAACGTGGACCTTTCACTGAGAAGGAATAACTATTGGTTCCAGCCCAAATTCACGAGTTCCTATTGGCCAACAACGATGTTGGTTCAGACCTACCAATGAGAAGAAGAGACCTCTACGAAGACAAGGGACAGAGCATTCTTGAACATACGAAGATTGAAGAAGAAGAAGCGGAAGACTCTGTGAGAATACTCAATTGCGAACGGACGTCGCTCTGACTCTTCATATTAATTTCATCGATTTGGATACTTCGTAGAAGGTTTAGCGAAATTTCATCCGTGGGATCGGAGAATACGTGAATTCATACGGTGAGTGGTGGGTGGCGATCGCCCGTTAATCTTTCGAATTGCTTAATACTTGGGAAACGGTGCGGGTGGTGCCGTATGGACCACGCCGCTGACTTCGACGGATTCTGCCCCTCGTTCCCTCCCTTTAACCCGTTTACGTGTAAAGTGTGCTCCCGAACCCCATTGAATTCTTATTCGGATTACTATGTATAGTCTGTAGAATTATATGATTGAATTTTGTAAAGCCTGGTGAGTTCCTTGAACCACGGCATCTGATCTATGTTTCACATTAAAGTTAAAGTCATTCCCAGATAGAAAAATGTCTCCATAATGCCATCATAATGGTGACATGCACGCCAAGAAATGTTCGCATCATGGCGCCAAGGTGTTCCCGCATGAAGCATTGTTATTGGTAGCAAAACGAGGCGATGGCACCGTAATTGAAACATAATGTTTACATTCTATGCATCATTGCAAGCTGAGCGGAGTTCATGATAGTACGTTTACGGCACGTTATGTTACAAAACATTCAGAGCATGCTTTTCTATCTGGGTTCTTAACTCGCCCTTTCCCTTCACGAGTTGAACCTGACCCTTACCCTCTTCCACTGGCTGGCTGGCCGACCCTCTTCTGGTTTGGTATTGGTTTTCAGGTTCGTTATTGACCCGAGGCAGGGACCATTTGGAGTGTACCTCGGGTGGCGCTCAATATAAAACGCCATTTGTGAAGGCCGAGGAATTCTATCACAGCACATAAGTATAAATACAGCTGACAAGGAGAGGTCTCGAGAGTTTGAGGTTAGTTTTTAATGGAAGGTACGAGTATTTAGGCACCTTTAGGAAAAAACCATTTCTTCTATGTGGGTTTTTCCCCAACACGGCTTACTGTTCAACATATTAAAGTTTCAAAAATGAGCACAAATGGCTTGAATGATGGAGCTGTGGTCTCCGGTAACGATGACCCGCGTTCAACGCTCGTGGAAGTGATTTTTTTCTTCAATTCATCCTGAAACATGGTTTCTTCAAACTTATGTCGTCACATTTATTACAGGAGAATAGTCTTTTTTCTTCTTCAAGATTGTACTTGAAGAAACAAGTAGCTTTATTTATAAATGTTTATTTGAATCAGAAAATACTTCCTCCTATATATAGAAAAGAATGTATTTATGAATAGAACTACTTGTTTCTTGAAGTGAGTCTTGAAAGAAAAGAAAAAGACAATTCTCATGATGAATGTGATGACATAAGATTAAGGAAACGATGTTTCAGGACGAGTAAAAAAAAATTTACGTCCACGAGCGTTGCACACGGGTCGTCGAAACAGGACGTTGGAGCTCTATCACTTAAGCCCTCACCGATGACTTGGGTGAAGGTGTTTTCTCTGCATATATGAGGTTGTGCTCATTTTTTGAACTTCAATATGTTGAAAAATTGTACCGCGTTACGAAAAAATCCAAAATGTTCTTCCTCAAGGTTGCCCAAAATACACGAACACGTGCCTTCCATTAAAAACTATTTTGCTGAAGTCTGAATTGTTCATTGAAATGAATTGATAATCGAAGAACCAAATACTCAGCTGTTGAAGACCTAAAATATTGAAGTACACCCTTCGAATTATATTTTCAGTTACCAGCAATTGATTTTAGAGGTAAACATAGATGGTTCATCAGATTTTGTGAGTTTGAATTTCTCTACCGTTTCTATTAAATGATTCAAACTTCAAGAACATTTGCAAACTGGCTTCCGACTTTTGCGACCTTGCCTTAGGAGTTTTAATTTGTTTTCTATTCAAATTCATTCAATTTTTGAACTTCTTAAGATTATTTAATTGAACCTCTTTTCAAAGATTCCATTATACGCCTAAGTAGCATCCAAATATTATATATTGTTCAAATGTATTTTTGATTTTGAATTAATATATCGAGTGTTTCCGTTAAATGTGTCCCTTAAAGCAAGCGTCACTGCACTTGTGCAAATAAATGGCCAATCATGATCGCCACCGCTTGATTTCTTCACCTATCTCCAAACACCTCCTATTGGCTGTTTGTGGTTCACGCGTTGTTGTTTTATTTTATTAACCGGTTGATATCGAAACACGTGTTGGAACATAAAACAGAAAATCAAAAGCTGTGACGGAGATTGTATTTGTCCATTCGATTGGAAAAAACGTAAGTAATACTTGTTTCCTTGAAAATATAATTTTCAATATTTGATCATGAGTTTCAATATTGTAATATTTCAAAAGTGTATTGAAAAGTGATTGAATAAGAGTTAATTATTGTCGAGTAAATTATTTCGCATTTTATCACACTCGAATATATGGAATTCCAAAAGAATATAATAAGTTTTGAATATTATTTGAATATTATTATTCAATTGAATAATATTCTCTATCGATTTGATCCTGCCCTCAAAGCATTAGATATATGCTCTAAAATATTCTACACGTGCAATGCGAAATTCCCAGAGCAATCACACCAAATTTGGTTATTCTCACAATTAGCTCTGTACAAATTCCATGACAAAAAACCCCCTCACATCATCAAATTGCTTCAAAGATATAATAGGATTCAAGGTCAAATACTCTACGGTTCTGAACAAAAACGCTAGTTTGAACCTTTCTCCGTTATTTGAATCAGGATATACTGATTCAAGATGTCTTACTTTTGTCCTTTCTGTACAATGATTGTTTCTAACATAAGTATTCTCCTCGCGCATTCAAAATTGAAACACCATCATCGATTCAATGAAACAGTGACGTGTCGTCAACCATCTTGTTTTAAAACATTTATATGAGTGTTTATGGCTTAAAAAAGCATATTCAGAGCGAACATCAATTGATTCGTCAAGTAGAAAATCAACCAAATTCTCATACTATACACATTGAAAACCCCTATTCTGATGAGCATGATGGAATTGTGAATGATCAAACTGGTACAAATTCAGATGTTCATGTTCATCATAATACATTTGATGTTAGTAATCATAGCCATCGAATTAGCACCAAAGAACTTGAGAATAGTATACACATGGCAGCGCTTAGTTTCGTAGCTAAGTTATATAATAATCCCACCATTCCAAGATCCACAGTACAGATTATCGTAGAAAATACATCAGAATTATTTGACCCCGAAGAGAACATGAAGCTTCAGCGAACGTTCAGATTAGATCAGTATAGATTAGCTCGAAGGTTTATGAAAGCTAACTTTTAGATTCACAAACGTTTGTCAAAGGTACTACGAACGTTGAGATGTTCGCCTCGAAATACGTTCCATCTATGTTTCCTGAACGTATTTCAAGGCGGACATTTCAACGTCCGTAGAACCTTAGCTTTCATGAACCTTCGATCCGATCTATACAGATCTAATCTGAACGTTTGCTGAAGCTTCATGTTCTCTTCGGGACCCTTGTGGTCTAGATTTCATCAAACAAACGGCATGTAAAACAATTACTGCGGATAGTGAAGTTGGCAAAATGTTGAATATTATCTCTGATCCTTTCAAAGGATTAGAAACAGATCATTTGAGACAACTTGTTTTGAGAAATCCGGGTTATTTGATAGAACCAAAGCCGTTTATATTACAAAAACTTCCATGTAAAAAGATCGTGAAGAATGAAAGCATACTTGATTCCAAAAATGTTGAAGGTCACTTCATATCAATGCGTGAAATTTAAGAATTCTTCTCAGAATTGCCAAACGTATATGAAAAATTAATCACTTATATGGCATATATACTTGAAACAGAAAAATCAAATTCCGCAAAAATTGATAACTTTTGAAAAGCGAACGTTGGCGGAATATAGAATTCAAATTTCCTAATAAAATAATTATTCCTCTGACAATATACTGTGATGATTTAGACATCAACGACCCTCTTGGGTCACATACAGGTATGAGCAAAATTGGTTTAATCTATTTTAAAATCACATGTTTGTCACCGGAATATGCTTCTGCATTGGAAAACATTTTTTTAGCTTCGATTCATAGATCTGTTCACAGAAAAGACCTGATCGGTCGTATGTTGGAGGAAACTCTCAATTTATTAATAAGTGAGTTGAAATATTCACAAAATGAAGGGATATTGATACAAACTCACGAAGGTATTGAACGTGTTTACTTCATAACGGCTTCATTGAGCGGAGATAATTTAGGAATCAACTTATTATATGGATTACATGCACGGAAAACATAATTTAGCCGCAGCAGCTAAGTAGCTAGCACGGACACAGACAGCCATTAAATTAGCTCCTGAAGCTAAATTTGAGCTGTTACAGCAAAAAAATTTGCATTTGTAGTCAATTTATTTGCGGTCACAGCTAAAATTTAGCTGCAGGAGCTAATTTAATGGCTGTCCGTGTCCGTGCTAGCGGATGGGGGCCAAATCAACGAAAAGACAAATCAACGACATCAGTGTTTGAGAAGAGAGGGTGTGACGTATCTCTCTTTTTAACCAACTTTTCGTTGATTTGGTTTTTCGTTAATTTGGCCCCCATCCGTGCTAGCTACTTAGCTGCTGCAGCTAAATTATTTTTCCGTGTGAATCATTCAACTCAAATCAATACTGCAGATTTTGTAGACAGCATAAAGATCAAATGCAAGAGCAATTGAGAGAAGATGTGAGAATGATTAGAACAGTGGATAATTATAATAAAGACTTATGCCAATTGCAAAATGGTATCAAGCAGGAAGGCTTCTTCCATGATATACCGAACTTTCATTTAACTAGTAATCTGTACTGTGATATAATGCACGATCTGTTCGGAGGTATTTGGCGATATGAATTACCATTGATTCTCAGTCATATAATGAACGATAACAATAACGAATTATTTTCACTGACAGTTCTAAATGATAGAATACAATTTTACAATTTCGGTCCTTGCATTTCGAATAAAAATTTTCCTAAATTCATGAAAACAAATTTGAGAAATGGTCACTACAATCGTACAGCTTCTGAAATGCGAAATGCTGACGTTTATAGATCTAGAATAAATATTAGCTATACTCTAGCCTTGAAAAATTAAATGATGCTTTGTGAACGATTTATTGCTAGACGAGGATTCACGGAACGATTTTCAAAAGGCCCTGCAACTACTATCATGTTGAATGAAATCCAAGAATACAGTCTTTTTGAGAAGAATATACCGGACAAGTGAATAATAAATGATGGGGAGACATTCGACTGTTCAAAATGGGTACAAGTCAATGGCATAATTGACAATTCAGATATGATACTGAATACGGATGATTCACCTCAAGAATTCGCACAGATCAAATATGTTTTATTGAAACTTGATCAAATGTATTTTCTTCGTATCATATTGAAAATCATATCATTCGGGGGACATTATCAGGCTTACGCCATAGAACCAAAATGTGATTGGGGTTTTGTGTTACAAGAAAATTCAATCGTTAAAAAACCACGGAATCAATATTTTATCAAAACTTGTTGGTACATATCATATTTATGAGAGAAATATTGGAGATTTGAGGATAACACAAGTTAGACTTCCAAAGTTTATTACGTTAATATGGCGATGTTAACCCATTAATGCCCATGGCAAAACTGCTGGGCCTACGGGGGAAGTAACTATTGGAAATAGGATATCTGGGTGGGTTGATGAACATCCAGGGAGGAAAATAATTTTTACAATTTGTTGGGAATATCAATTCACGTGGATGAAAACCCCAGGATCGTGTTCTACGGAGAATTTTATATGAGAATAGGTGGTTTGGGGAGTTTTCAACCATCGCATCTGTTTGTAAATAACAATTGTGAACAATTTCGAATACTCCATACCCGTTCGTGCCCACGGTGAAACTGCTGAGCCTACGGGAAAAGTGACTATTGGGAATAGGATATCTGGGTGGAGGATGAACATCCACGGAGGAAAAAAAATTTCTACAATCTGTTTGAACAATTATTGTTCAAACAATTTGTTGAAAATATCAATTCACGTGGATGAAAACCCCGGGATCGTGTTCTACAGGAGATTTCGTATAAGAACAGGTGGTTTGGGGAGTTTTCAACCATCGCATTGGTTTGTAGATAACAATTATAAACAATTTCGAATACTCCATACCCGTTCGTGCCCACGGTGAAACTGCTGGGCCTACGGGGAAAGTAACTATTGGAAATAGGATATCTGGGTGGAGGATGAACATCCACGGAGAAAAAAAATTTTTACAATCTGTTTGAACAATTATTGTTTAAACGAATTGTAAAAATTTTTTTTCGACGGATGTTCATTCTCCACCCAGTCATCCTATCCCCAATAGTCACTCTTCCCGTAGGCCCAGCAGTTTCACCGTGGGCACCAACGGGTATGGAGTATTCGACATTGTTTACAATTTTCATTTACAAACAAATGCGGCGGTTGAAAACTTTCCAAACCACGTATTCTTCTATATGAAATTTCCCGCAGAACACGATCCCGAGATTTTCATCCACGTCAATTGATATTTCCAACAAATTGTTTAAACAATAATTGTTTAACCAAATTGTGAAATTTTTTTTTCTCCGTGGATGTTCATCCTCGACCCAGATTTCCTATGTCCGATAGTTGCTTTCCCCGTAGGTCCAGCAGTTTCACCTTGGGCACGAACGGGTATGTAGTATTCGGAATTGTTTATAATTTTTATTTACAAACGAATGCGATGGTTGGAAACTTTCCAAACCACCCATTCTTATATGAAATTCCCGTAGAACACGATCCTGGGGTTTTCATCCACGTGAATTGATATTCTCAACAAATTGTTCAAACAATAATTGTTTAAACAAATTGGAAAATGTTTTTTTCTTCGTGGATGTTCATCCTCTACCCAGATATCCTATTTCCAATAATTGCTTCCCCCGTAGGCCCAGCAGTTTCACCTTGGGCACGACCGGGTATGGAGTATTCGAAATTGTTATTATTTTTTATTTACAAACAAATGTGTTTAGGAGATAAAGAAAGAGGAGAGGATACTGGAATCCATAGGTTTTAGAGATAGGAAAAGAAGGTGAGAACAGATAGAAATCACTGCACACACGTTCAGGTCAACGATGATATAATTAACGTTAATCACCACACTTGTAAATACAATAAAAGGTGTAATAATTCCTCGTCGGAAATAAGTGTACAAAATACAGTAAAGTGTAAAATTATCTTAAAAAGGGTCTAGAGAAGAGCTCAAATTCGCGTCGCGAGGGGAGAGACGGAAGCGTCGAGGTACGCTCTTAGAGACAGTTTGCCGCCAAGTCACGAGAGTAACAAACTCCCACCACGCAATTATGTGGTGCGAGTTCAGAGGTGAGAAAAACCTCGAAGTAGTGCCATTTCTTTCCGCCAATACTCTCCTATGAGAGCCTTATAAGGAAAGAAAGGGCGCGAGAGGCCAGAGAAAATCCCTCCTACGCTCCTAAGCTACTCGGTCCACCCAAAAGCGCAAGAGGGAAATTCAAAAGCGTCGAAAGCGCGAACATTCCGCCCGCCTCGTCGTATGACGGAAGTTTCACCACCACCTGGATCAAGAAGACTGAATCCGCCCGCCATGAGGGGACGACATCAAATTGTTATCAGGCAAAGGAAGAACGCTCAACTTAGCTACCGGGCGTTTGAGAGTACTCACCGAAGTGCGAATTGAAACCACACGAACCTGACCGTCAGAACCGGGGTGGGTTTCGGAGATACGGCCCATAAGCCACTTGGAAGGAGGTAAACGCTCGTCTTGGACGAGCACGAGTTGCCCTACACGAAAGTTCTCCTGAATGGAACGCCATTTCGACCGTTGCTGGAGATGGTGGAGATATTCTCGAGACCAACGGGACCAGAAATGTTGCTGCATGCGTTGAAGAAGCTGCCAGCGGGTGAGATGATTCTCCTTGACTTCGCTCAGAGAAGGTTCCGGAACAGAAGCCAAAGATGTCCCAGTCAAAAAGTGACCAGGAGAGAGAATCAACAGATCGTCGGGATCAGAAGTTACCGGACACAGGGGCCTTGAATTCAAACAACACTCAATCTGAACAAGGACCGTCGTCAACTCCTCGAACGTAAGGCGTTGATCGCCGATGACCTTCAACAGATGTCCTTTAACAGAACGGACGCCAGCCTCCCATAACCCACCAAAGTGGGGAGCCTGAGGAGGAATAAAACTCCATTTGACCCCATCTTGGGCTAGAAGCTGAGCAACTTCAGAATAGAAACTTGAAGCAGAGCGAAATAATGACTTCAACTCCGAATTAGCACCGTGGAACGTCGTACCATTATCAGAGAAGAGCTCAGAAGGAAGACCACGCCGACCACCGAAGCGGCGAAAGGCTGCAAGAAAGGCTTGTGAAGTTGCATCACTAACAACTTCCAAGTGAACTGCCTTGGTCGCTAAACAAATAAACAAACATATATAACCTTTATAGGTTTTCTGGCCACGACCCCGACTGGTCGATAGATAGACTGGCCCAGCATAATCCAATCCTGTCTGGGAAAACGGACGAGAAGGAAGAACTCGAGGAGTCGGAAGATCACCCATCATCTGTTGACCCAAACGAGGTCGATGCTTGAAGCAAAGAACGCATTTACGAACGTAAGCCTTGACCATCACACGAGCACCGAGAATCCATACCTGCTTCAGCAAGAAACCCAAAGTTATCGACGGGCCACCGTGTAACGCACGCAGATGAGCATGCGAGATGAATAAACGACTCAACGGATCATCCTTCGGAAGAATCGGAGGATGGCATTCTGAGAATGGAAGATAGGAACGTCGTAATCTCCCACCAACACGCATGATACCATCTGGGTCTAAGAATGGGTTGAGCTTACTCAGCGGATTACGAGCTGGAAGACTCGAATTCGAAGCAAGCAAAGCTATCTCTGCTCCAAAGTGAGAAGATTGAACGAATTTAAGTAATCTTTTTTGAGCATTCTGAATTTCATCTGCAGAAATGAACGGAGAGAAAGATGCAGCAGACTCTTTGCTGCTTAAGATGGAAAATCGCAAACAGTAAGCGATAACGCGGAGGAGTTTATTAAGCGACGAGAATCGAGCTAAAATGTCCGAGAACCCGTCTGAGCTCCGAGCGCACAGAACTGCTTTAGGTCTGAGCTCCTCAGTCGAAGTGGAGGATGAGAAATCAACAAGTTGCGGAGGCCATGAATCAGAAGGATCTCGAAGCCAAGCCGGTCCATGCCACCAAATATCAGAAGTTTGCAAATCCTGAGGAGAACTACCTCTAGTAGCAAGATCAGCAGGATTATCCTTGGAGGATACGTGTAACCAATTCAGCCCCTGCACAGAAGTCTGAATAAACGAAACACGGTTCGCAACAAACGTGTTCCATGAACTAGGATGCCTGTGGATCCAGTGAAGCGCCACAGAACTATCCAACCACGCTGTGACTGGAAGAGATGAGAGAGAGCGGCTTCGCTGAATGTGCTGAATAAGCCGGACAAGCAAAACAGCGGAACATAGTTCGAGTCTGGGAATACTCACGGACTTCACTGGAGCCACCCTCGTCTTAGCCATGAGAAGAACAGTGGAAAACTGCCCTGATGATTGAGGAACGCGGAGATAAATTGCAGCTGCATACGCTCTGCTAGACGCATCCGCGAAACCGTGGAGTTGAGCGTCCTCAATCGAAGAAGAGAAACGGACATTCGCGGAATGCGAATGGAACTCAAACCGGTTAGCGAACTAACAAACTTCTTCCAATGTTCTTGCGAATGGAGTGGAAGAAGAGAGTCCCAATCCAAGCCTGCAAGCCAGAGATCTTGGATAACAATTTTGGCGACAATGCTAACAGGCGATATCCAACCCAACGGATCGAATATCCGAGAAATACAAGCCAAGACGATGCGCTTGGTAGGCTGGTGATACTCGACTGTGTCGGACGTCGAGAACCTCGAAGGAACAGCAAAGCTGAAAGCATCCTCGGTTGGAATCCAAATAATTCCCAGCGTTTTAACCGGTTCAAGAAAATCGAAGCAGAGATGATGAATCGGCTCAGAAGAATCTGAAGAAGAATTAGGAAGAAGACATGAATTATTAGCCGACCATTTGTCAAGAGAAAATCCTCCCGCTCCGAGAAGATTAATGATTCGATGTCGGACAACAAGCGCAGATTGCAAATCATCCGCACCAGTGAGAATATCGTCCACATATGATTCGTGAACGAGAGCTTGCGAACCGAGAGGGAAGCGATGACCCTCGTCAATCGCCAACTGATGCAAAGTGCGAATAGATAGAAACGGAGCAGGCTTCATCCCGTACGTCACCGTTGACAGCCGGTACTCCGACGGGAAACCATCAGAATCTCTCCAAATAATTCTCTGGAGATCCTGATCAGCAGAGTGAACGCGAATCTGCCGAAACATCTTGACGATGTCGGCACAGAAAACAAAAGCGTATCGTCTCCAATCTAAAAGAAGAAGAGAAAGGTCCTTCTGCAGGACTGGTCCAGAAAACAGGAAATCGTTGAGAGAGTAACCATCACTTAGACGACGAGAGTCATCGAAAACAACTCTCAATTTCCTGTGAGAGTCAGAACCCGGTATGACCGGATGGTGGGGTAGAAACCAGGCGTAGGCGGGGTTACTCTCGCCAGCAGAAACAGCACTCATATGCCCTAATTCTAAATAATCGGACATAAATTTTGTGTACTGAGCCGCAAGCTCAGTATCTCGATGTAGTCGACGATTCAAGTTGGCGTAAGAGGCAGTCGCAACCCGTCTGGAATCCTTGGAATCGTGTGGCATATCAGGCTTGCGAGGTAGGCGAACCACATAACGCCTTGATTCGTCCCTTGTAGTCGTCTCCTTGAAGAACTGCTCGCAATAAACATCATCCGGTTGTTGAATCTCACCTGAAGAAGGTATCTCCTCCAGATTCCAGAATTTCTCCATACTCTGTAAAAGATTAGCATCAGAAATGCAATGTAACGAGTGGAGCGGTGACGAAGAGAGAGAAGGAGATAAGGAAGAGGTTCGAGGATTGGTAGAGCCAGACAATACCCAACCAAACACAGTATTCTGAGCAGTAAGCTCAGTATTCGGAATAGAGCGCAGACCAGTTCGAAGAATCCGTCCATATAAATCAACTCCGATAATCATACCAACGCCCAGCGGACGCATGAAATCTGGATCAGCCATATGAAGATCAGCCAGTGATGTCAAATCGATATCAGGTACCAGAGCGGAAGGAATAGCGTTGGTCAATTTCGGTAGCACCAGCACATCGACGGATAAATCCAGGTTACCCTCAAATCGGGACTTCAGTTGAATCGTTGCAGCGTGCCTCGCATGAGTTGATGTGGTAGCGGAAATTCCTAGAAGCGGAATCGAAACCTTCCTTCTTGGAAGCTGTAACAGTTGAGCAACAGCTTCAGAAATGAATGTGATTTCCGAACCTTGATCCAACAAGGCCCGCACGAGAACAGAACGTCCATCTGGCCCTTGTACTCGGACACGAGCAGTTGCCAGCATAACCGAAGCTCCCGGATGATTAACATTGGCCATGTGAGTCACAACAGGAGCTTGAGACGATGCACTTCCACCATGAAGTTCCGTTGCTTCCCTCTCTGCGCGATCAGAAACTGGATTCGCATCTCTTTGGGAATTCGAAGCTTCACTATGAAGCAAACTATTATGTTTGCGTTTGCATGAAATGCACCTTTTGTCTGAACGACAATCTTTGAGAGAATGAGAGCCTAAGCAATTAAAACAGAGATTCAAACGATTCACAATTTCTTTGCGATCGTTCTGAGACCTTGATTTGAAATCCGGACAGCCAGTGATATAATGACTCTGGTGGCAGAGTGAACATTTCTTGCCAGGCAGAACGAAAAGAAGAGGAAGTGCACTGAGAAGATGCATGGAAAGAATGAGACAGCGAGATGATGGATTTGATTTAGTAGAAGAGGAAACAGAGGCCTTATTTTCCTTGATATTTCGAGTATTGTCTCTGGAAGACGATTCTAATGCTTCTAGAGTCCGAATTCTATTTTCGAGGAACTCTAGCAGCACTGGGAACTTAGATGGTTCTGTAGAATTCCCCTGGGAAGTTTCCCATTCCCGACGGGATTGAGAATCCAAGCGAGAAACTGTCATATAAACTAGAAGTAAACTCCAGTGCTTGGTTTTACATGATAGTGCATCGAGGGCTCCCAAGGATTCGACCGTAGAATTGTAAATCCTACGCAATTCAGAAGCAGACTCACCATTGCAAGGTTTGATTTTAAAGAGAGTTGCTACGTGACAATTGATTAATAATCGTCGATTGTTATATCTCCGCTCAAGAGTTTCCCAAGCAAGAGAAAAATTCTCATCACTAACCCCAATGTTGCAAACTAATTGAGAAGCTTCTCCGGTCAAGCACGTTTTTAAATATTGGAGTTTCTGGACCGGAGGCAAATCTGCTCGATCGCCGATCAGCGAACGAAACAGATCACTGAAATTCTTCCAATATTTGGAATGTCCCGAGAACGTTGGTAATGCAAGACGCGGAGGGCGAGCACTCGAAACTGTCGGTTCCCTTAACGTAAACTCGTGAACCGGAACCGGAGGCCCCTGGGGCGGTGAAGATAAGTCACTCTCCATATCCAGCAAAACAGCTAGTTGAATGAGATAACTCTCCTCAGCTTTTTCGGCCACAGAATCTTGAAAATATTCATGAGACCGCGATTTATCGTCCGTAAACTGCAGCAGTTTCATGTGACAAGAGGAAAACTCCTGCCAAAGAGTCTCAAGGCGCTTCTTACGCGCTGTCAAAACACCAGCTGTTATTTTCTGTGCGCCCAACTTCTTAATATTAGTAACAATATTTGCTAATGACTGATAAATAGCATGCCGCTGGAGAATAAGCTCATCCATTTTGATATAGGGAGAATGCACGATTGTAATATTGAATTTGCACACAAATAGTTGAATTAACGATGTAGAGAGAAAAAAAAGATTCAAAGGGAATTAAGATATGTGATCGAATTGATATTACGATCAAACATACATGCAACACGGTAGCGAAACGTCTATCGTGAAACGAATGGATATGTGAAGAGGAGTAGAAGAAAATCGCAATTGAGCATGCGTACCTTCGTACTAGGAGAATACGTATAACGAAGATGCGAGAGCGAGAGAGAGCGCGCCGAATCTGTCGATCTGAGAGAGGGAAGAAATCCAACGATGATCCACAGTAGTTATGTCGATGTATGGCACCTCCAGCGGTGAAGCGGGGCGAGAGATGATCGATGACGTCACGTCACTGGAACCCGGATCTAAAATTGATTCCTTCGCGCCAAAACGTCGTACATGTGAAATTTGTATCCTTGTGTTGCACTAACACTGGTACACTTTCACTAAGCAATAACGCGAATGCCGCTGGTGTCTTCAATATATGTCTTTATTTTTCAGGATAGGAAATGCTGAGAAAGGATAAGGGAAAGCCGGAAAGATCCGGCTCGAAGGACCATATGTTTAGGAGATAAAGAAAGAGGAGAGGATACTGAAATCCATAGGTTTTAGAGATAGGAAAAGAAGGTGAGAACAGATAGAAATCACTGCACACACGTTCAGGTCAACGATAATATAATTAACGTTAATCACCACACTTGTAAATACAATAAAAGGTGTAATAATTCCTCGTCGGAAATAAGTGTACAAAATACAGTAAAGTGTAAAATTATCTTAAAAAGGGTCTAGAGAAGAGCTCAAATTCGCGTCGCGAGGGGAGAGACGGAAGCGTCGAGGTACGCTCTTAGAGACAGTTTGCCGCCAAGTCACGAGAGTAACAAACTCCCACCACGCAATTATATGGTGCGAGTTCAGAGGTGAGAAAAACCTCGAAGTAGTGCCATTTCTTTCCCGCCAATACTCTCCTATGAGAGCCTTATGAGGAAAGAAAGGGCGCGAGAGGCCAGAGAAAATCCCTCCTACGCTCCTAAGCTACTCGGTCCACCCAAAAGCGCAAGAGGGAAATTCAAAAGCGTCGAAAGCGCGAACAAAATGCGATGGTTGAAAACTTCCCAAACCACCTATTCTTATATGAAATTTCCCGTAGAACACGATCCCGGGGTTTTAATCCACGTGAATTGATATCTTCAACAAATTGTTCAAACAATAATTGTTTAAACAAATTGTAAGAATTTTTTTTCTCCGTGGATGTTCATCCTCCACCCGGATATCCTATTACCAATAGTTTCTCTCTCCGTAGGCCAAGCAGTTTCGCCATGGGCATTAATGGGTTAATATTTTGATACGAATATTTTATGTTAGTACTACTATAAGATATGAACAAAATCCTACACTTTGAGTGATAGCTTATGCACTAATTTGGCTATACTGTAATTAGTTTCTGTTTATTATCGATTTTTTTCATGAGACTGATGTATTGATAAGGTCAGTGATAAATTTGGATCTAATTACGTTTTTATTCAATTATATTTTCGATTATTTTTTTAAGAGGGTCAATACAATTAGACAAACCAAAAAGAAACATTCAACAAAAATTTTTTTCCATCTGGAACTTTTTATTTAATTATAATGAAACTTTGTGGGTTTGTTAACATGACATTCAAATGTATGAATACATTTTTTGAATAGTTTTCCGTCGCAAAATGGTGGCAGTAGGGTGGTCTCAAAATAACCGATAAAAAATTGGCGGGCAAGTTGGTGGCCAGAACTTTTATCTGAAAAATTTCAATCAAGAAAAGATTTGTAAAAAGTAGTTACAATTTATCTGTAAACCTGAAGAAAATGGAAAATAACAAAGATTCGATGACTAGCGGAGGTTTTTCGACGAACAGACTGTAACTCGTTTTTACAAAACCTTTCTTGGTTTTAATTTTTCAGATGAAACTCTGCCTACCAGCTAGTTTGCTCGCCAATTTTTTTTATCGATTATTTTGAAGTCACCCTACCGCCGCCATTTCGCGATGAAGAATTATCAAAAAAATTTATTCATATACTTGA
Source organism: Gonatopus flavifemur (assembly GCA_018340375.1). Lineage (NCBI taxonomy): Eukaryota > Metazoa > Arthropoda > Insecta > Hymenoptera > Dryinidae > Gonatopus > Gonatopus flavifemur. The sequence goes on from JAFFJZ010000013.1 coordinate 2,566,975, forward strand.
ATCTTATGTTAACAAACATACAAAATTTCATGGTGATTGAATAAAAAGTTCCTAATGATAACAAATGTCTTCCAAGTGCGTCTTATTGGTTTGCCTAATTGTATTGACCCTCTTAAATGAGGAATGCTATGTTGTTTTTCAATGAGACATGATATAATCCACGTACTTTTGATAATAATCAAACGATTCCAATTTTTATTATTATCATTATTAATTATCATGATATTGATTTCAATTCATTACTGACTTCCCATCAGTGTGTAATATCAAAAATATGTGTGATATTTATGTTGGATGTAATGCTTATCGGATTCTTATTTCACCACACTGTGATTCAACCATGTTGAACGTTTTATTTGTTGGAGAAGAATGATATATTATTTTGTTTTTCAATGTATTGAGACGAATCTCTTCAACATGAGAATTGAATCTCGAAGACCTTGAAGGGTACTAGGACCGATACAAAATGTTGCTTCAACTTTTTTCACCACAAAATAGCACTATAAATTCAAGGTATGTTATTCTCAAAGCTCAATTCTAGCAAGAACTGATCCCTGGATGGAACAAATGTTGAATTTATCCGAAATCGTTGATTTAAAATTTTGAATTTTGTTTTGTTTCCTGTAAAGGACCTTGATGCTCAGTTCTAGCTAAGAGTTGCCGCCTGAATAGAACAAATCTTGAATGTATCTGGAATTATTCATCTTCAATTTCGAATTTTCACCAGAACTCTTCTTTTTTTAAACTCTTCATACCAGTCTTAGTGCGTTCGAAGATTGTCAAGTGGGAAAACTTAGATTATTTAGATTTTGAGTCTTAGATTTGGAGTAGAATTCTTCAACGATACAAAAATATATTGTATCAGAATGTATCCTTCAATGCACAAAGATTTTCAACTGGGTTCGATTATAATGATCAACATAAAAAAATGTTGTATTCCCTCACATGCTACTTAACTATTTATTTCTCAATAAACTTCTTCTGAAATATTTATCAATATTTTCCGTGTAATTCATCTCACAAGATCATATTATTCATAACAACTGCTGTGCAAATACCTTCTTTCTATCTTCTTGAATTACTGAAAATCAGCATTACCAATTCCCAGTTTTATAAATGATTTCATTGAATAGTTTCAGTTCGAAGTTGGGGACATGAGACATTTTTCCGTTCGGTTCTTGGGATATTCAAAGTTGAATTTAACATATAAGATAGAAATGCATTGTTGATGTTAAATGTGACATTGAATATTTCAGAAATTGAAAAATTGAATATCTTGTGCTCCTAACCTCAAACTCAAACTATTCAATAAAGTCATTCACAGAATAGTTGAGGTGTAATATTGATTTTCAGTTTTTACAAGAGGATTCGTGATTGAACTACCTCAACAAAAGTAGATATTCAGTTTGAACTCATTTTCCGTCTAATTAATTCCTATAATGAACTAACTGAAGATAATATCATGTTCAATTAATTTGATCGATTTTTCCATCAACAACATCTTTCATTCTTCTAATTATGACAGAGATTGATGTAATCAAATATATAGATTTCATAAAATTCAAAACACATTCAATCAATCACAGAATCTTTTGTATACAGTTCATAGTGACATTCTGTTGAATCGATGTTCCATCCATTGAATAACCCATGAAATCGAGCGAATTGAATAAAAAATTCAATGCAATAATATATGACAATCAATCGAACGTTACATGTTCTTATTTCGAGAGATTTTTATTCAACATAAATATATTTCATGCTGTTTCAATTAGATAGGTGATTGAATGAAATTCATGAGAATTACAACGAATTTCTGAACATATCCGCTAAATTTCTTGCGGGATTGAGGCAACTGATTTCTCAAGCGCGCAAGGGGGTTCAGTTAACCCCTGGATGCATTTCGCCGTATCCAAATGCGTGACGGACTTGATTCAATTGAAATTCGGGTAATTCAAAATACCCTCTTTCTCAGTGCGGAAGGCAGGGCTGGACGATTATTTGAGATACAAGTTCCATCAGTTTATTCAGATTGGTGGAATTACATCCAACTCTATTCAGAATAGTATGATGCGGCAAAGTATTGGGAATCCACTGTTAGAATTATCTGTTTTGGATTTCATGTACCAGATTTGGAAGTTTTACTTTCATATTCCTTATATATAAAGAAAGGGAAGTATTGGGATAGGGTAAAAGTCCATAATTCAGGAGGGCGTATTTCGCCTTTGCCAATCGCATCAAAACGTCGAGGAAATGCGATTTCCAAAAATGTTTGTGTGTGTGCACACCTATTTATTGACGCACAATTACTCTTCTCGGAATGCACCGATTGTAATAATTCTTTTTTGAATATGTTCGTCTTAGAAGGGGCTGGAGGCGTATTGATTACAGGTTGGTTGAAAAGTTTCTGCGCTCGAAATGAAAGAATACTATTTTTGTTAAGGAATATATTTTTTTATTCAATATAATCTCCTAGAAGCTCAATACACTTGTTCCAATGATCTTCCAATAATTTTATCCCATCCTTATAATGGTTTTCCGGAAGCTCTGCAAAATAACCGTCTACGGCTGCTATGGCCTCTTCATTCGACGAAAAATGCTTTCCACGGAGGAATTGTTTGAGATTTCTGAAGAAGTAGTAGTCGCTAGGAGCCAAATCTAGCGAATACGGTCGATGTTCAAGCAATTCGTACTTGAGTTCTTTGAATTTAGCCATCGTCAAAACACTTTTGTGAGCAGGTGCATTATCTTGATGAAAAATGATTTTTTTCTTCTTTAAACCAGGTCTTTTCTCACGAATTTTTTCATCCAGCTGATCCAAAAGGCTGCAGTAATATTCGAAGTTGATTGTTTTACCTTCCTGAAGATAATCAATGAACAAAATTCCTTTTGCATCCCAAAAAACTGATGCCATAACCTTCTTTGCTGATCGTTGTGACTTCACTTGCTTTGGAGCTGAACAACCAGCTTCAGTCCACTGTAAACGTTCTTGTTTCAATTTAGGATCATGGTGGTAGATCCAAGTCTCATCCATAGTTATAAAACGACGCAAGGAGTCGGTTTTATTCTGCTTAAAACGCTCCAAATTACGCTGAGAAATTTGTTTTCGATCCAGTTTTTGTTGAATTGTTAACGTGTGCGGCACTAACTTTCCAAACAGTTTTTTCATACGTAATTCTTCATGTAAAATATGGAGTACTCGTTCGTCTGAGATGCCTATGGCATTAGCAATTCCACGCCTAGTCAAACTTGGATCTTCACTAACCATATTATGTACATGCTCAATGATTTCTGCTGTGGTTGCAGTTTTTGGTCGTCCTTCGCGTGGATCGTCTTCAAGGCTAGTACGACCACGTTTAAATTCACCAGCCCAAAATTCAACGGTGCGTTTTGAAGGTGAGGACTCTTTATACACTTCCAACAATTGGTCATGAATTTCCTTTGCTTTTAAACCCTTCAAAACAAAGAATCTAATGACTGCACGATATTCAATTTTTTCCATATTAAGAAAAATCAATGACACGTCAACTTCAAATGGCTTGTAAATGGCTTCAAGTTACTTGAGAACATCCATATATCAGACAGCAGTAATTTCATTCCTGACACCTTGTCACACTTGTTACATTCATCCGATATGAATATATGAAAAACATGGGAATGTATGGTTCTTAGGGGTGCACGAGAGTTAAGACCAGCATCGGTATCGTCTCGATATCGTCTCGACATCACGAGAAGATACCGAGACGATACTATTGTATTTGGAGTCGAGACGATACCGAGACCGGATATTCGATACTCGAGAATATCGTCGATACTGGGGGTGCACAGAAGTACAAGACTAATATCTGTATCGTTTTGGAATTGACACGGAATTGAGAATAAAGATCTAATATTCGGACATATCATCAATAGTGTTGATTTTTTCCAATAATAGAAATAATAGGAAATAATAGAAAAGGAGTATTTAAAAATGATACATGTGACAACATTCCTCTTCGAAAAGAGCTGTATATCTCTCTCAAATTATAATATATGTATATGGTCTTATTTTGAGAATTGCTTGGTGGAAAAATTTCACTGGGAGTCTCTGAGAATCTCAAAGACTTCCAGTGCAGTTTTTCTGAGGTGCTCATAGTTTTTCAAAGAAGTTCATAGATATTCAGAGGAATTCTCCGTTGAAGAACACAGCGTTTCAAGATGTCAAGACTGATAGAAGAATGATTTATACATTCATATTGAATTTAAACTGCAATTGATTGATAATAATACAGAAATAATAGATCATTTGACCATTTATTCGGATGTACACAATAATATCCCACGAAAATTGTGGATAATATTCCAGTCATATCATATGAATATCATCAGTTGTTAGGACAAATTCAACATAGGTCTAGAGGAGATACACGGAGAAAAAACATGCTACTTTTTATCCTTTTACTTGCTAAACCAGAACCAGGAAGGTTTGTAAAATCGATTTTTACATGAAAATGATCAATAACTGAATTTTACTATATGCTGTATAAAATTTCACGTCCAGCGTTTAAAACTTAAATCCTACCTATGACTTTTTCTACGATATTCGTAATCTTTCGTACTCTTATGTAAAAATTCATATTACAAATATTATATTCCTGTTTCTAGTTCACTAAGAAAGATAACAAGAATTCTTATATTTTCGAGCGGCATTTTTCTCCGTATACCAGCGTAAAAAACATTTTGTCTGTGAGGCTTCTGTGTGCTGAATTTGTGGAACAGTCTACAATAGAGTTTCATGATACTGTCAAAAGTATCAATATCCAGGTATCGATAAAATCGATTATGTATGGATCGATCCAACCAGATATTAGATAGTAATGTATCGATATTCGAAATATCGATATTATTTCAAGAACGTTCAAATTCAATTATTTTTGACAATTCAGAGTGTATGTGTATATATTATCCATAATTTGATTGTGTACATACTTTTGAAAGAAACACTTTTAAGAACAATAACATAATGAATCTCTAAATATAAAACCGTGTATCAATTTGCGAAATACGGCTGAAACATAATTTTTTATCATGTTTATAATTTATAATATCTCTTCATATTTAATCTCCAAGAATTTCAAATGAAGCTCGATACAAAAATCAGCATGAATGCCATTCAGATTCCTTCAAGGATAATTCCTTAAAAATAAAAGTTGTGAAAGATGAGATGAACTAAGTTGGCTTCGAGTATCACTCAGTACATTTCCGGCTCTATAGAATAATCTCTCACATGGTACAGATGTGCTTACAATAGATAAATGTTGTAAAGCTATTTCCGCTAACTCTGGATATTCTTCTTTTCGGGATCTCCAATATTTAAATATATCTGTTTCCCAAGGCTGCATTCCCTTCTGAAGGTAAGATTTTAGATCAATATCAATCGAACCCTTGAAATTGTCGACTCCTCTCTTCTGAAAGTTTGTAATGGTATTTCCATAATTTGTTTGTAAGTTCACCCTTGTTTGCCACATCACTCAATCGTGTTTTATTTGGGTTTTGTTGTTGCAAGTGTAGATCAATTCTCTGAAGCGTTTTAGAAAGTGCAAGAGCGCTGGAAAAATACGTTCTTTTGAATCGGGGATCAAGAATACTTGCTACTGCAATTAACGGATTGTCTTCAATCCCGGAAAATCTACGAGTAATTCCTTTCAGGAATCTTTGTTTCAAATTATTTGCTTCTGCAGTTTGGACTACCATTCCTTCCAATGATTTTTGGGAGAAATTAATCAGTGGTATTATACGACTTAGAGTTACATACTTATCACCACTAACTTCATTTGTGATATTTCTAGTTGGCTCCAGGAGTGATACTATTCCACTTGCCACTTCAACCCGATTCGGAGTGAGCACTTTTGAAGCTTGAGGGTTTTTTAATAAGATAGAACTAATTTCATCAATGAGTATCATAAAACGTTGTATCATTATGAATGTTGAATTCCACCGAGTCGGACAATCTTGCCTCAAACCAATATTACGATTGTCGGTGTCAATTTCAGATTGAAGATTACGTAGATTATAAGAAGCAATTGAAGAATGCTTGAAGTACGTCACGATTGTTTTTATTTGGCTGAGGTATATTTTGAGAGACGTTTCCATCGGCTAGAGCATCTTGGACAACTGAATTGATCAAGTGGGCGAAACATGGCAAATGTTTTTGAGCGCCAAAGGTATCTCGGGTTGCCTTTACCATATTCGCAGCTCTATCGGTTATAATCGCTGATATTTTATTTTTGTCCAGATTCCATTTCTCACAAGTATTTGTTAATATTTTTGAAATGGTTTCACTAGTGTGACTCTCAGGTATCTCAATCATATCTAATACAATCATGGAGAGATCGTTACAATCTCGAAAATGTCCGGTACATCCTAAAAAACTTCGAGTGGTTCTTGAATCCGTCCATGCATCGGTAGTTAATGTGATATAATCCAATTTTTTCCAAATTCTTCTTAGCTAAATGAAAAAGCATGGCATATTTGCTTTCTATCAAAGAAGTGATTTTATTTCGTCCTGGAATCTCGTAATGAGGGACGGCAATACTCAAAGACTTTTTGAAACCTATTCTTTCGGTGATGCTTAGAGGCCCGTCATCTTTGGCAATCATGTAAATAAAAAATCATGTAAAAAGAAATAATATTGCGGATCATTGATGATTTATCTACTCTAAACAAATTTTCCAATATCAAAATTTATTGATTTGATGATATCATTACTTTAATAAGCTGAAATGTTGCATATCATGGAATCAACCCGAGATTGGAGGTTTTTGGTTTTTGGGATTTTCTCAGGCCCTAGAATTATGACAAGATACAATAAGTATCGTCCAACAAACATGATATGATGAGATGAATGGCGATATTCACTCATAGGAGTAGTAGAAGTAGTAGGAATGTCTTGGATACAAACATCTTGAACGTCTTCTAATTTTTCTGGAGAATTGGTTGTGATGGTGTTCACATTTTCACGCGACTCAATTACATTTTCTGTTGATGTAGAATTATTTGTGTCCCCCCTTTTGTATGTAGAACTATGTCAATTAACAAGATGTTTGTGCAGTTGTATTACCAGAAGAAGCAATAAGTTCAGAACAAAGTTTACACATCCCTCCATCCTTATCTTTGATGAAGAAAATCCACACATCGCTCCTTTTCGGTTTTTTTCCTTTGAACGATATGTTTCTGAAATAAATGGAATTTATTTTGGAACAGAATGATATTCAATTTATAAATCCATAGTTCATATTTATATTTACTTGATTTTAGAAAATTCTCGTTGCTGAAGAGAGAGGGGTGACTCTGAGAAATAATTATTCAATAACCACTTTTACAAAAAAATATAAGATGAAATTTCCCATCATTCCCCAATTTGAAAACAGCAATTGAAATGAATTAAAAGGAAATTGCAACATTGAAAACCCTCATTACCCTCCTTTGAAAATACTTCGAATCGATCCCAGACCAACAACATGAACTGAAAAATTGCATCAAATGTAATTCTGTTTTCATCCATCAACAATCTCATTCAACTTTTCAAAAATATTCTCAATTTTTTGTAGCCATCACATTTTCTGCTTTACGGCTTAATTATCATATCCAGGAATGTTTGCAAAGAACATGTACGCGAAATCAGACGCTATAATTGGTGTGTTATATAAGATCGAATCAGGGAAATCCAATAGCATTTATCCCAATTTATTCCAATCAAACTCGCTTCAATTTTATACAAATATCAATTGTATCGGAGGTTGAATCAGAATCGGATTCAATCAGCAACTTGAATTTATAATGATAAGCATTTCAAAGCTGGATTGAATATTACAAAATATTAACTTTTTGGTGAAGAATGAGGTGTTTTATCAACATGGGCAAAAATTCCTGCTTCTGTTTCTGTATCAACTTTTCTTGCAGTTTCAAATATTCCTTCCCTTTCTGGTGCAATAATCACTTCTTCATTAGTTCCAAGAACTGGAGCTTCTTTTGAATTGCCTGTGCTTTGCGTCAACCCAAATCCGACGTAATATGGTTTGGTTGAAGGCTCAACGGATTCAGTCACAGTAGACGTATCACTTGAACAATGCTGTGTATCAACACTATCAGAAACAGGATCACTAAAACCAAAATTGAATGTTCAAGTTCAAAATAATATCCACGTGGAAATATGAAACACATATGAAACTGCGTATCATATCTTTTTCATATTCGAATAACTGTATAGTCGGTGTAAAAAGTCTGGTAACCGTTCTAACGGGAAAATTTCTACATAATAAATTATTGCTGTTATTTGAAAATTTGTAACTCATTAGAATGACAAAAGAACCATTTATGATGGCATCCAGTCGTAGAAAAGTATTTGAAATTCATAAATAACACGTATTCGAAGATATTCGTGTTAGAACTGTTACCGGACTTTTTACATCGACTATACACTCAAAGATATTCACGGAGATTGAGAATTAATTCATGCTCACATAATATAAATAATGTACAAACTGAAATTGTGTTGCATTTTCATGGAAATATTTTTCAAGTTTTTGAGTATGAAGAACCCATTTCGTGGGAGCTTCCGCGTCGAGAGTCAATATTGGAAGACACGAGAGGTCCGACAGGTTGTTTCTTTCCTCCTAATGTTGACGCTTGATGCAGAAGCTCCCATAAAATGATACCTTAATGATAATGCACAAGTGTTTGGAGTCAAATTTTGAATGTGATAAATTTGAATAATTCTCATTTGAATTCGCCAGATTTGTGGAAAGCAGTTGAATATGGACTGAAAAAATGTAGTGAAAAATGAACTCATTATACCATTAGGGGAATTTAGTCTGTTCTGACCACAATTCGGATCGTCTTGGTTAAAATGGGGTAAATTTTCCTAAAGCTGAGATTTTATGGTGACGTTTTTGATACGGCGGCACATTAGTCGAAAGCAGAGATCCTGTCAGTTTTCCTTCATTATCCAATGATCGCTGATGATGTCAGTTATCTCTAATTTTACTACCCACATAGCACAGAAGTTCAAAAAGGATTCTCAAGAATTTATAATCAATTTTTCGAACCTCAATTGGATCCTGTAGAAGAATGTGCTATGAGGAACACTCAGAAGGAGTAGCCTCTCATCATCGAAGCGAAATTATCTACAGAAGAAATCAAACAAAGTTCCGGAAGGGGCCTGGGCATGAGATGAAAATTATCAATTTTCCCTAGAACGATTTATTCAGCCTTTAACCTAGGAAGAAGGATTCAATATAAAAATATGTATAAAACCCATAAGGGAAAGATATAAATCATACCATGAAAACCTCGTTTACAGTAAACAAATTTCTATTATGAAGTTTGAAATTCACACATACACTCAAAACTCTAACTACCAGTACGCAGCCGCCACGCCCCGTCCGGTTATTTCCCTTTGTATAAGGGTCAAAAGACGAGTTTAGGAAAGAATCCACGAAAGAACTAAATCCGTACGACCAGTGCTCAGATGAGCTCGAAAAAACATGTAAATGACCAGAGGGTCAATTTCTCGAAACGAAGATTAGAAAACGTGAGTAGCTCGTTACAAGGTAAAAGAGCTCACACTCGAAACGAAACAAATTACCGAACGGCGGCGCAACGACTAACTCAGTGATGCCAGCATTTGGTCGACCGAGTCGATTTACCCTCTCCATCTGACCATTTCTCGTTCCCACCATTCCAGCCGGGAGTACGCACACATTGAAACCCGTATTCATGTGATTCGGAACCGGTCGGTTCACTTCGAGTCAGCTCGGACAATCGAGAGAGAACCAACTATCCGTCGGTCTTCGTCTTCTCAATATGTTTTACGATCGGCTAACTCCGTGCAAGATCGGAAAAAATTTAAAGCCCACGCGGTCGACTTACCGAAAAGTTTCACCGCTTTTTCTTTTCCAAGCGACAATTTTATTGTAATCAGTATCGAACTGACTTACCCGGCACCCGGGCAATTCTCGGCCGGGCCCTTCGATATTTTTCGTTTTTTCAAATCAAGAGCCAGTTCAATACTGATTATTAAATTATCACGATGAAATATAAATTTGATGCATAGCATCATTTAATTGAATTAAAATCGAATATGAGTAAATAATTTTTCAATTATTATTTATTTTCATAAATTTTATAAGATTATTGGTTATTTTGATGACTGATTATGAAGCTTTCAAGAACTCCTATATGTATTGTATAAAAATTTTCTAATAGTTGCGTATTTCTAATCATTATTTTAAATCTTGATGATTTTTCAATGAATTTCATTAGAAATGTCAATCAATCGATGGTTGAAAAATTCTAAGATAGTTTGGGGATCTATGATAAATGTCCTGCGGTGAATTCCATAATTTTCCCTGATAAATTAATTTTCAGAGATCACTATGATATTCCAGTAATGAGGATAATCAAATCAACATCGATTATCAGATGTTGATCAACATCAAAATAATAAGACTGAATATTCAATTGATTGAGTGCAAATTATTTTCAATGGACTGAATAATTAGATTTGAGCATTCAAATAGATATTTCATCATTTCACGCATTATCAGTCTCTTCCCTTCGCTGCATTACTTCATAGACGTAATATGTGGATCGAAGTATTACAAGACCCCATAGCCTAGCGGCAAAAGACATGTTTCTTGCGGAAGAACGGTCGGGTTCGATTCTGTGTTGGAGACATTTCATTTTTTTTTGTCATCTCTCTGGTGAATAATTAAATTTCACATCCGATTATTATTTTTTATGTCATTACATCGTCATGTTATCAATAATCCTGATCTTTCGGAATGCACTTGCGGATTCGACCAAGTACAGGTCCGAGTCGATTGGAAATTTCCCAAATATTCGTGTCCATGAGATATACACAGTAAAAAATTGTTCGTCAAATTCAACACACAAGCGAATGTTAACCATTTTTCTTCACACTCAACGTGTGTTGATTCCAGAGTGACACTCACAAAGTGTTAATTTGAACTCGAATAACATTTTAATGTGTTGAAAATGAATCGATCGAACAGCATTTGATCAGTGTGTTAAATGAACACACAAAAGTGTTAAATATTCAACACTTGAATTTTGACACGGACTTCTTTTTGACACAATGACGGAATTCCTTTTTACTGTGTAGACCGATCGATGCAGAATCTTCTGAAATGAGGAATTAATAGCACTTCAGAGGAACGTTTTTGAAGAAGTGTACTTGCAAATTCCATCAATTCCTGTGACGAATTGATGAAAAAATTTCAAAAATTTGTGTCCATCGAATAAAGACCGATCGATTCGAAATCTAATGAGATGAAAAATCAAATCACTTCGGAGGAACGTTTTTGAAAAAGTATACTTGCGGATTCCATCAAACCCTTTGACGAATTGATAAAAAAATTTCGAAACTTTGTCTCCGTGGAATATAGACCGATCGATTCTGAATCCCTCACGCAGAGCAATGGATTCTAAGGAGTATGACAAATATCATGAAGGCTGGAATATTTCATAATATATTCTCGAGTATGAGGACAAGTATCTAGATTATAAGTGTTATAAGTACAAGTATCCATTTATGATGAAGGTGTTTGTTTTGGGGTAGATGGTACTGTCAACTCCAGAGCTCTATATGAATTCACTAGTTCGAAAAGAATTCTTGAAGAGTTCTATTCTCGCTCTTGAAAAAGGATTCTTCGTGTGGTATCTTGGCGGGTTCATGTCCTGAGGAATATCTTTTTTTCCGATTTCATATTATTCTTTTCTCAATTCAAGCAACTGAAGATAGTAATTGTAATAATCTTATATTATAATAGGAACTAACTTTTTTTCCTTGCTGTTATTATATTGATATATTACTGGTTGACGGTAACCCAAAACGAACACCTTCATCATAAATGGATACTTGTACTCATAACACTTATAATCTAGATACTTGTCCTCATACTCGAGAATATATTATGAAATATTCCAGCCTTCATGATATTTGTCATATTCCTTAGAATCCATTGCTCTGCGTGAGGGGATTCAGAATCGATCGGTCTATATTCCACGGAGACAAAGTTTCGAAATTTTTTTATCAATTCGTCAAAGGGTTTGATGGAATCCGCAAGTATACTTTTTCAAAAACGTTCCTCCGAAGTGATTTGATTTTTCATCTCATTAGATTTCGAATCGATCGGTCTTTATTCGATGGACACAAATTTTTGAAATTTTTCATCAATTCGTCACAGGAATTGATGGAATTTGCAAGTACACTTCTTCAAAACGTTCCTCTGAAGTGCTATTAATTCCTCATTTCAGAAGATTCTGCATCGATCGGTCTACACAGTAAAAAGGAATTCCGTCATTGTGTCAAAAAGAAGTCCGTGTCAAAATTCAAGTGTTGAATATTTAACACTTTTGTGTGTTCATTTAACACACTGATCAAATGCTGTTCGATCGATTCATTTTCAACACATTAAAATGTTATTCGAGTTCAAATTAACACTTTGTGAGTGTCACTCTGGAATCAACACACGTTGAGTGTGAAGAAAATGGTTAACATTCGCTTGTGTGTTGAATTTGACGAACAATTTTTACTGTGTATATCTCATGGACACGAATATTTGGGAAATTTCCAATCGACTCGGACCTGTACTTGGTCGAATCCGCAAGTGCATTCCGAAAGATCAGGATTATTGATAACATGACGATGTAATGACATAAAAAATAATAATCGGATGTGAAATTTAATTATTCACCAGAGAGATGACAAAAAAAAATGAAATGTCTCCAACACAGAATCGAACCCGACCGTTCTTCCGCAAGAAACATGTCTTTTGCCGCTAGGCTATGGGGTCTTGTAATACTTCGATCCACATATTACGTCTATGAAGTAATGCAGCGAAGGGAAGAGACTGATAATGCGTGAAATGATGAAATATCTATTTGAATGCTCAAATCTAATTATTCAGTCCATTGAAAATAATTTGCACTCAATCAATTGAATATTCAGTCTTATTATTTTGATGTTGATCAACATCTGATAATCGATGTTGATTTGATTATCCTCATTACTGGAATATCATAGTGATCTCTGAAAATTAATTTATCAGGGAAAATTATGGAATTCACCGCAGGACATTTATCATAGATCCCCAAACTATCTTAGAATTTTTCAACCATCGATTGATTGACATTTCTAATGAAATTCATTGAAAAATCATCAAGATTTAAAATAATGATTAGAAATACGCAACTATTAGAAAATTTTTATACAATACATATAGGAGTTCTTGAAAGCTTCATAATCAGTCATCAAAATAACCAATAATCTTATAAAATTTATGAAAATTAAATAATAATTTAAAAATTATTTACTCATATTCGATTTTAATTCAATTAAATGATGCTATGCATCAAATTTATATTTCATCGTGATAATTTAATAATCAGTATTGAACTGGCTCTTGATTTGAAAAAAAAACGAAAAAAATATCGAAGGGCCCCGGCCGAGAATTGCCCGGGGTGCCGGGTAAGTCAGTTCGATACTGATTACAATAAAATTGTCGCTTGGAAAAGAAAAAGCGGTGAAACTTTTCGGTAAGTCGACCGCGTGGGCTTTAAATTTTTTCCGATCTTGCACGGAGTTAGCCGATCGTAAAACATATTGAGAAGACGAAGACCGACGGATAGTTGGTTCTCTCTCGATTGTCCGAGCTGACTCGAAGTGAACCGACCGGTTCCGAATCACATGAATACGGGTTTCAATGTGTGCGTACTCCCGGCTGGAATGGTGGGAACGAGAAATGGTCAGATGGAGAGGGTAAATCGACTCGGTCGACCAAATGCTGGCATCACTGCTTATAACCTGTTCACAGTAATTCAACGAATTGGCATCGAAGCACTGGACTAACTACCGCTTTGAATTTTCACCTCCTCGAACCTGTAGGCAGGAGGAGGGGACTTTCTCACGTATTCACATGAAATTACCATAGCGACATACGAGGAAAGCGTCTAACCACTATAATAAATATTCGCGCCAGTAGGCAGCGAATTCAAACGTCTTAAAAGCCTAAACAGATCCTTTATGAACTCTTTCTGAATTGGTATGCTATCTAGGTACACATATTTCTCACAGCCATGATAGAATGCATTGACTGTAAAATGATTCAATTATCTGATACATTATCGAATATATGTTTACACGGAGAAAAATAAGGTTTTGAAAATTACTACATTCCTACCAAATTGGCAGGATATAAGAAAATATCACTATTATTGGTAGACAGTGTAGTAAAAATGAATAATTAACCAAATATTCTAAAGTACGAGCGTGCAACCTCCTGCATCACAAATTACACATTTTTACTACACTTCTATACAAATAAAAGTGATACTTTCCCTTATTCTGCTAACTCAGTAGAAATGTGGTTATTTGTAAAACTTTATTTTTCTCCGTGTAGTGAACAATTATTGAAAATTTCGTGTTATATGTGATTTTACTGAAATATTCATGAAAATATGAACTCACAATTTAATACCATCAGTGCTCATATATAAAATTTCACAATCCTTATCAGAACATGGATACTCATTTCTGTCCAACAGCTGTCGAATGAGATCAAGAGCATTTTTGCGGTTATCTGTGAATAATAATATCAATGAATTGCGGCAGCCAGATAATCAGTATCTTATTGTATATCATAATATAAATTATTCGTTAACCCATACATATCAATCTCACGTAAGTCCTGTAATCTAAACCTCCGATACTTTGCGCTGGATCATTGTCTATTTGGAAATGTATCGTATACTTTCTTTCAGAAGACGGCGCTAAAAAATAAATTATTCCCGTGATAATTGATTGGGAAAATGAAATTTCGTGAATCCTTTTCCAAAATTATGTATATATATGAAGAGCTGATATTATCATTACAAACTGCAAATTGATAAGCATGATAATGCGATTCAACATGAGATCCCTCTGAAAAGAACTTTTTTTATTTTCCTCATTTATTGGATCATTTTTTCTGTAACTCCAAGAGAACATAAACGTTCGACGAACGTTCTTTCAATCTCGAATAGGATTTCGAAAATTTGAAGATTCATTGAATGTTTGTTGAATACATATTTATCTCAAATCAACCTAAAATTCTCTGAATAAATGATAATTGATTAATCAATTTAATCTATTCAACCCGTGTTCTCTTGAAGTGAGTTTATTGATATTGGTGTAGAGATGAATAGAATTTTATGAAGAGTTCAAGATACTTCAATCAACTATGAAACGTTCCCCTAGTCGAAAAATGGAAATAAACGGAAAACATCCGGAAGTGAATTGTTTCCAAAAATTTCCATTATTTTACAATCGTAAATTTTTAGAAACGATTTCCATACTTCCGGTTGTTTCCCGTTTGTTTCCACTTTTCGACTAGGGTTGTCCATAGTTTACAAGATTCATCATGACAATGAAAAATTTTGCATTGGAGTGCATCGATTATCAAACGCAACATAGAGGGATTCGACGGAAGGAACAAATTGAATACATAAGAATTGGAAACAATAAATGATTATGAAGATGATTATGATCATAAATGGCTCAGGCCAATACAGTCCATACGCCAATTTTATGTCATTTTTATCTTATTCTTTCTTAGAGACAATTAATGAATATCTGGAATGATCGAAAATAATCAAAATACAATGTTTCACGAAGGACAAGTCAAAATATTAAATCAACACTAAAGTAGGAATGAATTGTGTATTCCTAATTAGCAACAGTACTTTCATTATCTTTGAGAAAATATTTATTATGAATTCCTAAAACGATGCATCAACAACAATAGGTTATGGACAGAATAATCATTCACATATGATCAGTTTCTTATGACAACTGAATCCAAGTCTGTTATTTACACATATATTATGATTTAAGAAGACCTACCTAATTGATTAACTTTGGGCATCACGATTTTGTCGATTCGAACACCAGTTTAATCTTGTGAAGAATAAGTGTAAGCATTGAGCCGATGAGATATTCCTTTGGGATTACCTTCTTGTTTCAGATGCAAATACCATGTAATTGTCATAGAGACATTGATTGGAGGAGTTTTTCTAGATTCTATGATCCATCCTTATATCAAATAATTACAAGAATTTTATAGAGTTTGAGGTTCTCTTGATCAATTCAAATATAAAACTTTAAATAGGCAACATCCTGTTTATCGATGCAAGTCTTGATGGAAATCCCAAAAATGCTATACGTATGTTGAGAAATGTGTTTGACTGCTCACTTTGTACCAGAATTGTTCTGTGAAAGCAACAGATGTTTGAATATGTACAATTCTTCCACATATATTGTATTAGAATTGTACTTACACGATATGAATTGCTGCGATGAAAGGCTTGACGCTTCGATTTTAAAGTTCATCAAAAGAACCACTAATTTGAATGAATATCACTATAATTAAAGTGCCAAGTAAACAACCTAATTTGATTAGATTCCCCTGTCAGTGTCTCCATAATAGTTATATGAAGTGTAACATGAAAAACATAACCTTCAACATAAAAAAGTGGCCTCAAGAAAACAGTTCATTGACTCACCTTTATCTAAATATGTACAAACTCTTTGTCGATGGACTGTTTCCTCGAGGCCGCTTTTTTATGTTGAAGGTTATGTGTTCTATGTTACACTTCATGTAACTATTGTGGAGACACTGACAGGGAAATCTGATCAAATTACGTTGTATATTTCTCACTTGAATCAAGTGAGATTGATTCAAATTAGTGGCTCCTTTGATCAACTTCAGAACCAAAGCGTCAAGCCCTTCATCGCAGCAATTCATATTGTGTAAGTACAATTCTAATACAATAAATATGGAAGAATCGTACATATTCAAATACCTCTTGCTCTTACAGAACAATTTTGGTACAAAGTAAGCACTTGAACACATTTCTCAACATACGTACAGCAATTTTGGGATTTCTATCCAGACTTGCATTGATAAATAGGATGTTTCAAATGAATCCTCTGATTTTCCACTTCTCAGTGTTGCAGAGCTTCGAAAAAGGGTATGTACAATTTGGTATGTGTACTTTCCGGAATTTTCAAGTGTGTGATAATAATATTCTTTTTTTTTTGGCCGAGCAATTTCATGAAAATGAATGTCCATCAAAGAAGCTATGCAGAATATTCAAGCGTGGAAATACTAACATCATCGTGGGACCATTCATGGAGTATACAGGTTATACAATCAATCAATTAATATCCTGGTTTCTTACTCACAAGTTTTGTACAAGTTTGCTGACAGTAAATGAAATTTGATATACTATCAGCATATTTGCCTCTGTACATCTAAATGTGCGTGAGAATAATATATTGTTCTTTTTCAGCAAGGAAAATGGAAATCCTGACCAGAACCGAGTCTAGTCCCGGTGAAAATAGGAGCTTACAAGAAGAGGAAATAAAGTGCTTCATGTGATTAGAAAATAGTAAAATTATAACTCAGATAACACGAGAGTTATGAAAAAGCTGACAATCAAGACAATGTACTCATAAAGAACTCTTGTGATATCTGGGTAAGTGAAAGTGTGATTTCAAACACTTTAGTTAGTTTTTGAGTACTTTAAAGAAAGTGGGGTATTTGAAAAATTCAATAGTGTACCAGTAAAAAATGATGTTGCTGAAGTTTGAATCGTGCATTGACACGAATTGGTAATCGAATGAAGGAATACTTTGCTGTTGGTGACCCAAAACCTTGTAATACATTCTTTAAATGATGTTTCCAATTCCAAGGAGTTGATTCCAAAACATACACACCGATGATGTATCAGATTTTATGAATTTCAGTTTCCGTTTCGTCCCTCTAAAGATTCAATGTTCAACAACATGAAAAAAAGGTGATTTGACAGAATAGAAAAGAATAGAGATGTAGGAAATTGAATTCGAATTTTTCGAAGCGACAGAATTTCATACACAGAATGAAAATCCGAATGTTTCTGTTCTTTCCTATTATTTGGGTGAAAATTCGGATTGAAACAGATGGAAAGGACCTACAAAGAACACTGTGAGAACATTTTATGGAACATTACACAATGAATCATTGGCAATATGTTAGCCAATGATATATTGTGGGTTTTTACAGAGCATTGTGGTTTTTCACAATCCTATATTGTAAAATATTACAATTTTTGATGGAATGACATTATGAATCATTAGACAAAATTATAAATTTCACAATACGGTATTGGCTAATATATTACCATTGATTCATTGTGTGGTTTGAAATGAAATGTTTCCACAATGTTCTTTGTAATTTTTTCCAATTGTTTTCCATCTCGAATTCCTCACTTGGTAGAAAATCAATGTTCACAGAAAAATGAAATTAAACACTATGTACAAAACATTTAATATACATTACCCATGCAAAGTCTGGAAAAATCAGTCTTTTGTGAAAGTAATGTGTTCAGCATCAGGGAAATATACTTCTTATTGTAACAGTCCTACGCTCAAAGTTATGATATTACAAAACTTTTGTAATCTGTTCGCATCCAGCATGAGTGATAAAGTTCCCTACGCTGGATGTTAAAAATTGACAAGAGTTTGGTGATATCATAACATTGAGCGTCGGACTGTTACAATAAAAAGTATATTTCCCTGACGCTGAGCACAGTACTTTCATAAAAGACTGATTTTTCCAAACTTTGAATGGGTGATGTATAATCAATGTTCTTGACATTGTGTTTGATTCCATTTTCCTCTGAACATTGATTTTCTTCCAAGTAAGGAATTTGGGATAGAAAAGAATTGGAAAAACTTACAAAGAATACTGTGAAAACATTTCATATGAAATTACACAATAAATCATTGGTAATATATCAGCCAATATCATATTGTGAAGTTTATAACTTGTTCTAATGGTTCATAATGTTATTTTACCACAAATTGTATATTTTCACAATATAGGATTGTGAAAAGCTACAATGTTCTGTAAAAACCCACAATATATCATTGGCTAACATACTGCCAATGATTTATTGTGTAATATTATATGAAATGTTTTCACAGTATTCTTTGTAAGTTTGTCCAATTCTTTGCTATCCCAAATTCCTTACTTGGAAGAAAATCAGTGTTCAGAGGAAAATGAAATCAAACACAATGTCAAGCACATTGATTATACATCACCCATTCAAAGTTCGGAAAAATCAGTCTTTTGTGAAAGTACTGTGCTCAGCGTCAGTGAAATATACATTTTATTGTAACAGTCCTACGCTCAATGTTATGATATCACCAAACTCTTTTCAATTTTTAACATCCAGCGTAGGAAACTTCATCACTTATGCTGGATGCGAACAGATTACAAAAGTTTTGTGATATCATAACTTTGAGTATAGGGCTGTTATAATGAAAAGTATATCTCCCCAACTCTGAACACAGTACTTTCACAGTAGATTGTGATTTTTCAAAACTTTGAATAGGTAATGTACATTGAATATTTTCTGCAGTGTAGCCCTAACGTGTTTTGTAAACATGGGAAAAACACAAAAATGAAATTCTCCACTGTTTTCTTCGGAGAATTTCGTACAGAGCAATGTATCAAATATTCTGTTTTTACATTTTCTGTGAACATTGATGAGATAATTTCAATATTCAAGCGCGGTGTTTTCAAGTTTTTATATAATATTTGGATGCTTTATATGTGTACACGATGTTCACAGTTTGTTACGTAAGTGGAGTGAATAAATTTTCCTAATCCTCAAATTCTCATGAAGCATATTCTAAAGTATATTCATAACATGTAATAGGAACATAAAATACTTTGAAGTGCGGAATTTTACAGTATCATTTGTAAAATATGGATTATGAAACCAATTTTGGTATATAAAGTGGATATATATGTTGAAATTTTTCACTTACCGAATACACAACTTTTGTTATAAATATACTTTTGAATATTGGCTAAGTTGATGTAATTCCAAGTAACCACCTTCAATTTACTCATAATATATTTATCTTTGAATTCCAATAATAACTTTTTTCATTTCAGATACTTAATCACTTGATTTATAGGAATGTTGAGTTATGAATGGAATTTCATTTTCAGTTGGGAAAAATCAATATCAGTGAGATGCTTGAATTCATGATGAAATTTTGTAAAAAATGATTATAAATGAAAAACAAGCATTTGTGTCATTTTTATTCATTTTACACGGAATTGAATGGTGAATTTATTCATTCCAATTAATATTGATTTTTTGTAATTGAAATTGTATTTTATTAATAAGTTAACATTTTTAAAAATCAGGAGATTAAATATCTGCAATGGAAAAAATGATTATATATCACTATATCGATATATCTATCACACGTACATTCGGTACCCTGCATGTGTGTGTACAAGGACGTATTTGTGTAGGTGAGATTCCCCAGGCACACTAGCGCCGCCTGGTTCTGTGGATAGTGAACTATATGATCTCAGTTCGCAAATCTGACCGCATTGTTCTGAATTGGAATAAAAATTGGTAATTGTGAATTCATGATAAAGTGAAAAAATTAGAACATACCTGGTAAATACAACGTTGGCACTGCAGTGTTTGATATTTTTTGTGCTAATCGGAATCGTTCTTCAAAATGGATACAGCAGATTCTCCTTTGTCCCAGCTTCTCTGGAGGACATTTCAATAATTCTGGATTTCCACAAGCTGCAACCCATCTCATGAAACGATCCACTCCTCTCAAATTCGGAAATCCACAGAATTTTGTTTTCTGTGGCTGTGCAATTTCGCACTTCACATGTTCTGCTGTTCATTGTGAAAAATTTCACAACACAACTTCCACACACCGTTCACTGTTTTTCACCGTTTTTCACTGTTTTCACTGTTCACTGTTCACTGTTCACTGTTCACTGTTCACTGTTCACTGTTCACTATTCACTATTCACTATTCACGAGTTCATCTGATTCACAATCGCCGCCCCACTGGCAGCAGCATCATGAACATAGCGTCTCCTTTCACGTAACGAACCTCCTGATTTTTCATTGTCCGTCCTATTTACGTGTTCTTCATTTGGGTGATGGAACACGCCAGATCCTGGCAAGAGGGGTTTTTCTGCCGACTCAACTGCCTGATCAGCAATGATTAGTCAATTCGGTGTTTGGGAAGAGAGAGAGACACGGGCACTTGGGTACCGTGAACGAAGACAGCGAATCCGCGGGTGTTGGACTTTGGTTCCGCGTTGGTATGTTCCCTCACGGTGCCTCGAAAATATGCATCGATGTGGACATCGATGCGAGCTCTGACCTTGATTTCCCCCTGCTCAGCGTTTTGTTTGAGCGTACGTTTTTTTTCTTACATACTATGGGTCGATATATGAATATATTCGAACATATATTTTAAATAATGTTTGGGATCTGACTTCCCTTTGATTTGAAATTGTCCACGTACGGGAATACAGGCGGGAATAGGGATTATATTCTTCTGTATTCCAGGAGCAAAATTCATCGTCACGTAACATCTCCCCACTTGAGACCGGAAATGGGGTGCGAAAGACAATCCCGTGCACGGTCCCAGTTTCGAAAGGTGACGAGGAATTTCTCTCCTTCGTGGTTAATTCATGACCCTCGCTTTCTTTTATATATATATATATATATATATATCTCTAAGATGTGGATGTGTGTATTGTTCGTGCTTTGTTGGGAAGGCAGCTCCGTCTGTTAGTGCAGATCCAACGATGCGATTGGCGGGGCGCGGGCCAGAGGTTGATTTGGCGGACAGATGGCGTTTATTTGCAATGGCGTCGGTGGTGGCGCCGGCCGTGCTGCTGGCGGCGTGGTGCTGGGTATTTCGTGGATGATCGCAATTTCGGGCCTGTTGGCGAGCCTTTTCCGGGGCTGCTGGTATGCTCTGTCGGCACTTCTTTCACAGCGTTTCCTGTAGATGGCGTAGGCAATGATTCCGAGCGTTAGGGCCATCGTTAGGGATGGCACTCCGTATAGGGCCACGCGGGATTCGAATAGGCTCCGATGGTGCCTTCGTATATTTCGGGCCTCTGTTTCGATTTCCTCCAGGGTTGCTCCATCCTTTCCGCTGTCCCAGTCGTTGACGGCCCTGTTTCCCTCAGGTAGTGACAGGCGGTCCAGGGCGATGGTATGTTCGGGCGTGAAATTCCGAATCGAGAGCCTCAAATTTAGGGCCTGTGATGGTTGGTACTGAAGAGTGAGCGACGCATCGACTGTGTATCTGGCGGTCATCATGGTGGTCCCGGTGGAGCCGGTGCATCCGGCTCCCATTCGTAAAATTCCGGTTCCTTGTATGGTTGTCTTGCCCCTGCTATGTTTCGGGCAGTGGAGGTCGATCCCTTCTATCTTGCTGGCGGAGAATAGCCAGCCTATACCAGACTTCAATTCCGCCCAATAAGTATCCCTGGTGCGGGAGATCTTCACCGTGCATAGTTTCCAGGGATCTGATCCGGGCTGCGTGAGTAGCTCAGTTTCGCAGGTCGGTCGGGCGGTGGTCGTTCGAAGTAGCGTTGATTGGCAGATGTAGTCTGATTTCTTAGTTCTGCATTTCCCTAGGTATGACGTGGTGGGTGTGAAATACAACATCACGCTGGTATCAATGGCCAGGTATGGAACCTGCGGTTCCACGTATGCTACTACTGTCCTTTCGGGGCCAAAGTTCTGGGCCACCGGGCAGCTATACGGCCTGTATAACTGATACACGTTCCTCTCTCCAGTAGGGGCACTCCGAGTACCAGTATGAAGCGCTGCTTGGTCATCAGTTTCCGGATAGTTATTGATTTCGGGAATTGTTCCGAGTGTAGTTCCTCCAATGTCATTGGGAATTCATAGATGGAATTCTGCATGATCTTTTTGGATGCTGCCTCTAGTTGGTCGGGCGAGATAATAGCTGGATGGAGGATTCCTTTTTGAGCGAATACCACCGCGTCGATCATGGTATTTATGCCATTGATGTACTGGTCGATTTGCTGCTCCTGTTCCTGGACCCATTGTGCATGTTTGTGTATGATGTGTGATGAACATTGATCGAGTGTTTCTTAAGCTATCTTAGTGACATACAGAATATATACATATATATATATATACATATACATGAATGTGTGTGTGAATATACGTATGCATTGTATATGACTTACATTTACAGGTCTGTTTAGTTTGGAGTTGTTTGTATGAATACGTTAGTTTCATATGTTCGTACGTGGTAGGCTGTTTCATCGCGCTCCGTGTGGTTGCGAGAGCGACAGCGATTACGGATGGATGGAACTGGAATACACGGCGATAACTCGTGTATTGCTACAGTCTTGTATTCATGCCTGTAATATAATGTATTATGGGAAATCATTGTAACGTTGATGCTTTCGACCTATATGATTATGATTGTTGTCGAGGGGGCTGGCATTGATACACGATACCTACAGTCCTACTGTGGTTTTATCGTTTCATGTTCATATGTCCTACTCTCTTCCTCTGAGCCGATGATAAGTTATTTCTTTCTTTTAACTTCAGCCGTATCAATGGCTGCTGTAATATTATAGGTACTTGTATATCTATATTGTATGCATACTAAATGTGTGCACGCGCCTCTCTTCAGCCGTAATGATGGCCGCTCTTGGTTAATAACTCTCCTTTTTCTTTATTATATGGCAATTTCCTGATATTCGTGTCTCATTATTTTATCAATGTTTTACTTCATATGATCGTTTCTATTGCTAATCTACGGTTGCAAAGGTGTGTGTTCGTTTTTGAATGTTGAAGTTAGATTGCTAAATACTATCTACTCCTTTTGTTCAGTGTATTGGTCGTTTTCTGTACTTTTACTCACTTACTTTACTTTTCTGACTTCATTGTTTTTGCCTGCTCGTATGCGGGTTTTAACTTGTCGATATGTTTGAGTTTGATTGCTCCGCGCTCGTCCTCGAGAACGGCGTTTTTGCTCTCGGTCAGGTCTAATATGACGTAGGGACCCACATATTGCTCATCTAATTTCCCTACACGCGGTTCTTTCAACACGTAAACCGATTGACCTACGCTGAATTGAACAGGATTTATATTACGATCATAGTAGGATTTTGATTTTAGTTTTGCGTCAATAATTTTTGAATGAGAGATGGCTCTTATCTCGTCAAGTCGTTTTATCAATTCAGCGAGATATGAGTTGTATGTTCCCAGCTCCTCTGGAGGTGGGTATTGACTCGGCATGCGGGCTTCATTTCCTAATATCAGTTCAAACGGGGTGAACGGAGTCGCCTCGTGCACCGAAGTATTGTATGGAAACATCGCAAATGGGATCAATTTGTCCCAGTCATCGTAGTTTTTGATATAATGTTTCAAATACTCGGTGAGCACTAAATGACTTCGCTCTAAAGAACCATTCGATTGCGGTCGATAACCCGAAGTTGACACTTGATCTATGCGGAATATTTCCGCAAGTTGTTTCAGGACACTACCTACAAAAGCTTTTTCCTTATCAGTCAATATACACCGAGGAGCTCCGCACATCGCGATACAATATCGCGCGAATGCATCGGCTATGGTTGTAGCCCGTCCATTGGGTATGGGAATAGCAATGCAGTACTTTGTTAACTGGTCTTGCATTGTCAGGATGTAATTGTTCCCGCTGGGAGTGGTTTGTAGAGGCCCTACTAGATCGAGAGCGACCTGTCAAAAGGTTGAGATGGAGTATCGGTAATAAACATTGGTTCTTTTGTTTTAATTCGGACTAATTTCTGCTCCTGACAGCTCTTGCATGCTCGAATGTAATTACTGCTTTCCTCATGCATGTTCTTCCAGAAGAACCGATGTCTCATACGATTATATGTTTTTAAGACGCCTTTATGACCTCCAAAAAGACTCGCATGATACTCGTTCATAATTTTACTACGAGCTTCGGGAGAGGGTACGATAATTTCTCCAGTGCAAATTAGTATTTCGATGGGAACATCTTGGAAGGAATACGTCAAGATGTTTTCCACCTGTTTTGGTCTAAGAAGTTTGAATAAACTCCCTGCCGCGGAGAAACGTATGGAGCGACGTTTGTCGGGAATTACTTCCGCTTTGAAGGATCGGACCAGCTGGGTCAATTTCGTTGCACTTAGGGGGCTCTTATCAGTGAAAATACTATATACATTCTGTTGTCCTCTCTGTGAGAGCACGATTTCTCCAGGCTTTGGTCTGGCTTAACGAATTTGAGTATCATCGATGAGAGATAATTCCTCAAGAACTTGATAAGTGGGATCCTCACTCATATTCTCAAACACAAGAAAGTGTGCGTCATCATCTCTCTCCACTCTTAATGGTTTATCAATGATAGTGATCGTTCCTCGAACAGCAAGGAATCGCTCTGGGATCGGATCCACTGATTCGGGATCTAAATCGATTTCCTCTGTAATCGAGTCGTCGAAAAGTGATGACAACCCTATGGAGGGAATCCCAGAAGCTTCTGGGGGTATCTCTTCGTCAATGGAGGACGCATTGAGGGGTGTTTCAACGCTATTTTCACCCTGCTCAGTTCGATTGAGTATGGTAGGTGGTTGTGCCTGGTTTTCGCGGAATTCAATCTTTGTAGATTGTTTTTCTGGAGAGACATTTGGGGCAATGGAAGAATTCCACGAGGCAATGCTATCTCCCGGTCGACTCGGGCTAGGAAGTTCGTTGTTCCGGGCTATTACCGTCTTGTTCATGGTTGAGTCCGAAACGGAGGTAGAATCTCGAGAGCGAATCATCGTCGAATTGGCATCAGGCACGTCGAGGATGATTTCGTCCTCCGGGAGATCGGGCATAAGCAGCGTCCGGGTGAGAGTGGGTAGCAGACTTGACCGGGGAGATTCAATGATTCGTGGGTCATCGGTCGTCTTGTTTGAAGGGTCATCCTCGACTATGGATAGCTCTTGATAGTTGGGACGATTTTCCTCATTCCGTCGTTCCCTCACGCGTATCCCTATTCCCGTATTATCTAAGGGAGGCTGTCTGAGCTTCGCGGTATATTCTGGGTCCTTGTCTCGCGGAACAGCGGGGCACGCCCTCACCACAGGATTCCGCGAGAGCGCGTCAGCGTTCGAATTCACTCGACCAGGTTTGTATACAATCGCGTACCGATGGTTACTCAGTTTGTTGGCCCATCTACAAAGTCGGGCCGTCGAGTCTTTGAACGACTCCAGATAGGTTAGGGGCTTGTGATCGGTGAAGAGTATGAACTCCCGACCATATATATACGCTTCGAACTGTTTGACAGCGTAGATTATTGCTAGAAGCTCCTTCTCGATGGTAGCGTATCGAGTCTCGGGGCCTGTTAGAAGTCTGGAGACGTACGCTATTGGTGAGTCTTGCCCATCCGTCTTCTGACTGAAAATCGCGCCTATCCCGTGATCGGAAGCGTCAGTGGTAATGATGAATGGTTTAGAAAAATCTGGGTATTGAAGGATGGGCTGTTCGCACAGCGCATCTCGTGAATCCTCGAAACTTTTCTGTTGTTTCTCTGACCATTCGAAAGTCGATTTCTTTTTCAGTGAGTCGGTCATGGGCTTCGCTCGCGAGGAGAAATCCTCAACGAATTTGCGATAATAGCCCACCACACCGAGGAATTGTCGGATTTGTTTTGGATTTTTAGGGGCCGGGTATTCCTTCAGGGCTTCTAATTTCTTGAGGTGAGGCTGCACTCCCTTTGCACTGAGCGTATGTCCCAGATACAGGACTTCAGGCTCGAAAAGGGAACAATTTTCGGTCTGCAGAACTAGATTATGCTCCCTAAGTCTTTCGAGAAACAGACGAATCTTATGAGCGTGTTCTTCTATGCTCGATGATACTATAATCACGTCGTCGAGATATACAAAGATACCATTCCCGACGAGTCCTTGCAAGACTCTATTCATCAGTCTCTGGAAAGTCGGAGGGGCATTTTTCAGTCCCATGTGCATCCAAGTGTATTCGAAATCGCCTATGGCAGTGGAAAACGCCGTTTTCGCCTGGTCATCGGGGTGCATTCCTATTTGATGGAAACCGCTGGCTAAGTCGAAGACCGAAAAATATTTAGCGTCTCTCAACTTATCGATGATATCAGAGATTTTTGGCATGGGGAAACAGTCATCTACCGTCTTAGCATTGAGAGCACGGTAATCGACCACTATCCTCCATCTCTTCCGCCCGTCAGGCCCGGGCGTCTTGGCCACTGGGAAGAGGGGTGCATTGTATGCTGATTCAGAGGGTACAATGATTCCTAACTTCAGTAGGTTCTCGACCTGCTTTTCTATTCCTTCCGCTGAATGTCGAGCAGTGGGGAATTGGGGCTTATTTATATAGGAGTTGTCTGTCTGTTGGATTCTGTGAAGGGTAGTCTCTGTTCGAGGGAAAGGATCACCATCTAGAAAGAATTGATTGTGAAATTCCCCGACTATAGGGTGCACTAATTCACGAGCCCGTGCTTCAAAATCCCTCATTTGCGGAAGTTCATTGATCGTTTCAATTCTTCCATCCTCGGTACGAGTTCTCAAAGTGTATTCTCCGAAGTCGATGTCGCTATCCGAGGATATCTCGTCTTCCAGGCACGTAGGGGTCAAATTTTCGTGGATGACTTCGAAGTCCTCTCCGAAGTCCTGAAGGGTGGTATTCAGGCGAGAACTGCCTCCGCGATAGTTTTCTACAGTCTCTTTGTCTTCCGAAGGGTGTACCACCACATTAACGTTAGAGGGTGATTCACGTTTGCGGGATGTAGGTTGATTCTCCCGTATAAATTCCATAGCTCGTCTTACGGATTCGTAATTGTGGAGAGTGATAGGGTCCATTGGGGTGTCAACATTCACAAGAGTTCCATGGTAGAACGATAATTCGCTTCCGTTTTCTACGAAGAAAGGTGCCCCTAAAATTCCATCGTGTGGTAGTTCACAATCAACGATATAAAAGAATACCGTTGCCACCTTACCATGGAACTTAAGATCAATTAGTTTAGTTCCAAGGACAATCACCGATCCCGCAAGTCCGGTAAGAATCGTGTCGTCTTGTTCGATGTTCTTGTCCTTCAAAGGAGCATAGGGCAGAAGATTCACTCCTGCGCCTGTATCGAGCATCGATTCAGCCCTGCCCCTCTTCAAACTATCAGATAGAACAAAGATTGTGGGGGATGGGGCTCGGATTATACGGAGGGGCGGTGGATCGGTTATCGAAAGTTCACCCTCCTCTGGCTGCTTTGGGCCTCGCTCGCCCGTTTGCCGTGTATCGGACGAGCGCCCTCGGAGTTTAAAGATAGCTGAGCGATCGCCGCTGGAGACGCGGATCTACGTTCCCGGGAACCCTCGCTTGATGAAATATGTTTCGTCTCATATTTAGCTCCCTTTTGAGCACAACTACGGCATCCAGAGCAACAGGATTCCGTAGGGACTCTCTCAGAACTCGATTCGCGAGAGCCTTCACGCTTATCCCGTGGATATCCCGGGAAACGTCTTTCAGAGCTCATTGATCGATCTCGATTCCGCGAACTGCGTTCGATTGATGGGTACCTTCGGTCAGGAGAAGGATATTTGTTCCTTGGAGGAGCATTACTTCGATCATCGGGTCGTTTGTCCCGTCGTTTCATCGATACCACGTATGTATACGGTGAGGGAGATCTGCCTCGATAATCTGAACGATATCGATCTCTTGAATGGTCGTCTGATCGGGAGAAACGACCGTATGTGTCGCGAGAATCCTCGTGTTTAAGCTGTGTTCGGCTATAATGCCTGTCCGAGGGAAAATCTCTATCTGGGTGCCGTGATCGATGAGTATCGCGATATGTCGGATAGTGAGGGTAAGCCATGCGATCTTCGCGGGCTGGGGATGTCTATCGCGAGCTATATGCTTTCGGAGAACGGTTGCGGCCGTACTCTCCAAATCCCGAATAGCGCGTATCGGAGTATTCTCCCCTATCCGGACTGACGGATTCGTAATATCTTCTAGCGGCGATGGCTTTATTGACCGCTCCATCGTAGGTCGTAGGGTTAGCATCGCGGATAAATCTTCTAATTTTATCGGGCATACAATCGAGGAGACTACGGATTGAAACTTCTCTGATTCCCTTCTCAAGAGATTGCAAGTATGGCCCACCGTCAGGGCATTCATCCTTCGCGGCCGATCGTGTTCGTATAGTAAGGGCTTGGTGACGATTTAGGAATTCTTGGAAAGTTTCTTCCCCTATTCGATATCGCATTCGCTTTAATTGATGGATTAGCGTGTCAAAAGCCCGAAATGACCCAAATCTATCCTTCGAATGAGCATATAATTGTTTTGGAACAACAAATTTTCTCCCTTCGACACTATCTCTTGCCGGCCCTCTTAGCTTAGTCAGAGCGCATTGAAGGAAAGGAGCTTCGTCTCCTTCCTCCAAAAGTTTCAAGGCATCCTGACAACCAATAATAAATTCGTCCGGAGGACTATACCCATCATAAACTGGGACATCGAGGGCGGCCTCACGGACCCTCCTCCACGCTGCGGAGCGTATTGTTTGATCGACTTCGTCCGGCATACTATTATTCGAAGAGCACGCAGGGGGTAGTGGATATCTAGGTTCACAGGGGACAGAAAATCTGTACAAACGAGGATAACCTCTCTTCTAGGTCAGCTGTTGGCTTTCTTAATTTTCCCTGAAAGATCCGATGCCCTCCTAGATGTTGCTAATTGATCTAGAAGGCGATCCGAATTTTTGAAATATCGATTCGAACCGGAATTGAAAGTCTAATCTTGTTTGGATTCGCTGAACCTATCAGATAAATCCCCGGAGTTCGTTCTTCTTTGACGTTTATTTCTGGGATATACCCAGAGCGTTGATGAGGAGGTTTCAATAACTCGATTTCTAAATCGAAAATCCTATTAAACAATTTAGCTTTTCCGTTTTCTGATAAATTTACGTCCTTTTGATAAATTTTCCTTTTCAATGATTTAGGAACGGCTCTCCGACCAGTTTTAGTCATGGACGAAAAGTAGCAGGGAAAGAAAAAGGATGGAAAACAGAATTCTTTGTTTCGAACAAAACTCTACCACAGAATGCAGTCAGAATTTCTCGAAACCAAGGTAGTGAGAGTAGGTGGGGAGAGGATCACGGCGAGGGAAGTTCTTCTTCGTACTAATATTTAGAAGCTTAACAACCATCCAGCACCACGTAAGAGGCAGTCACCGTCGATTGGGAAGATTCGTAAGCACAGTTGGGAATTCCACGCTATTGTCCTCCGATTAGGAAAGACTTACCACAGGATGCAGTTAAATCTTCCACAAGGGAGAGAAAATAACGCAGAGAAATCGATGATCAATCTCGGAACATTTTTCTCAAAATCCATAGTGTCAATCTGTTTACATCTCCATACAAACGTTTCACCACCATCACAGTCAGTGTCGATTTGGAAGATTGGTAAACAGATTTTCATCCATACCCTATAGTCCCACCAATGCGAAACGATCACCACTGACTGCAGTCGAAAGTCTTACAAAAGAGGAAAAAAATATAACGCACAAACTCTTTGGTTTGAGGATAAAATCACCATTAACTATTCGCCGCCTTTAACAACGATCCAGCACCACATAAGAGGCAGTCGCTGACCATCGGAAAAGTTTGCACAAATGTTCAAGTCCCAAACTATTATTCTCCTCTCGTGAAACACACACCACAGGATGCAGTCGTATGTATCACAGGCGGGGAGAAGGAATAACTTGGAGGAACTCAGTGATTTGATTCAGGATTTCACGTGGACAGGAACGGTCTGATCGAGCGAAAGCAGAACAAGTAAATCCACTTTTTGTTTTTTCACAATTGTACCGGAAGAGAAACGTTCATGTCCAAACAAAACTAGAGTTTCAACACCGGAGAAACGTGTTTCAACCGTGTACGGTACACGAAGCTACTCGTATACCTCTTATCGCGATGAATTCTAAGTCCCTATATTCTTGGCTGTAAAATTGTATGGGCGCCCCAAGAATAATTGTGACGTAATGGGGTTCTAAATGACGAATATATATATATATATATATTGGAGACGATAATATGATATTAAAACACAACAAGAGATATCAGTTGAAACTGCACTGGTTCCCACACACGCTCGTAACCTGAAAAAGGGGTAAGCTAATCGTTGTAAATTAAAGCAAGCGGATGAAAAATGTTGAATCATATATATGAATTTCTGTTTTCTCCAATTGATGAAGTGAGACAGTAACACTCGCTATAAGAAAATTACTTTTGGGGTTTCTACTAAAAAAATTTCCTTCAAATATGAATCATACAAATGTATTTCCGAAGATGAATGCAAAGGGAGAAATATACTATGGTTTGGGTGGACTAAGTGAGCGTGTGTGCAACTCCTGTCCGGTAGATATGTATATACGTGCGCATATTTAACACCTGAGAAATGAGATGAAGACAGAATAGGATAGAGTGTAATATGGTGTGTATGATGGCGAGTGTATGAAATGAAATGTGTGATGAGTTGGTGTGAGTTCGTAGGAAGAAGCAAGGCCGAGGTATCGTATGACGTCCCTGACCTGCGACAGTGCAATGATTGTCGTTATAACGAGAAGAAGAGATCACTCAAAATCATCGAGAGCACCTATGTTCGGGACGGAAAAGAAACAATCCTCAAAATATAATACACAAGTTCGCAGAGGATTGTTCTGATCGGAATGAAAGTAAATACGAGAAGCAGAATTAGTTTATTTCATCTACAGGAAAGAAGTTCGTAAGTGTAGGAAAACTCGCAAAGAGTCGAGTTGTACAATGCGACGGTCGCGTGAAGCATACGTTGTCGACGACGTTGAAAAAGAATCGATTCTTCTTCAACGTAGTGATGAAGAAATTCGTACGGCGTGTTATACACGCGTTCGTCGTATCGAGGTATAGAGGGAGAAGAAGAAAAGAGTATGTCGTTGAATGCAACGAAAGGAGAATAACCACATGTACGCTGAGTTATTGAGCGGAGTTCCTGTCAAGATTTTGGACAACAAAGTGAGCGAAGTAACTGAAGAAATTGACAGGAACTTGTACCCCACACTTAGCACCAATGTTATATAACGGGTTTTTCCGTAGGTGAAAGACGAAAAATCTCGTTATATATGTAAAAGAAAATAAAACAATTCCCCAACCGGAGTGGCTCGATTGGAAAAGCGAGTGGGTACCCGCTCCTGGTTTTAAGCTCTCGATAAGATATAGGTTCTCTTATCTTGCACCCCCAGTGTAGTGGTTGAGGTTAACGTGAGAGAAATTTAGATGTGGAGGAATTTGTTTAACAAATACTTGATTCCGTTCAAAGAAACTATGCAAAACATGAAACAGATATGATTTTGTTTATAAACCTTTCTATGAGAATTTTCGGAAAGGATCTGAATGTACAATGAGTAAATCAGATATAATTTTTATTACGGATATTTCCACGAGAGTTTTTGAAAGGAAACTCGTAATGTACAAAGGATGGAAAACCAGATATATGCTTACTACAGATATTTCTACGAGAGTTTTTGAAGAGAAACTCGTAATGCACAACGATTGAACATATATAATTTGATTACAGATGTTTCTACGAGAAGTTTTCGGAAAGAAACTCGTAATGTACGAAGAGTGAACAGATATAATTTGATTACCGATGTTTCTACGAGAGTTTGCGAAAAGGAACTCGTAATGTGCAAAGAATGAAAAACCAAATATATGCTCATTACAGATATTTCTACGAGAGTTTCTGAAAAGAAACTCGTAATGTACAAAGAGTGAACAGATATAATTTGATTAACGATGTTTCTACGAGAGTTTTCGAGAAGAAACTCGTAATGTACAAAGAATGAAAAACCAAATATATGCTCATTACAGATGTTTCTACGAGAGTTTTTGAAAAGAAACTCGTAATGTCCCAATGAATGAAAAACCAAAGATATCCTTATTACAGATATTTCTACGAGAGTTTTTGAAAAGAAACTCGTAATGTACAATGAATGAAAAACCAGATATATGCTTACTACAGATATTTCTACGAGAGTTTTTGAAAAGAAACTCGTAATGCACAACGATTGAACATATATAATTTGATTACAGATGTTTCTACGAGAAGTTTTCGAAAAGAAACTCGTAATGTTAGAAGAGTGAACAGATATAATTTGATTACCGATGTTTCTACGAGAGTTTGCGAAAAGGAACTCGTAATGTACAAAGAATGAAAAACCAAATATATGCTCATTACAGATATTTCTACGAGAGTTTTTGAGAAGAAACTCGTAATGTACAATGGGAGAAAGGAAGAAGATCCCTTTTGAGTCGTGTATACCGTGTGTATAGAGGAGGAGGGAGGAAGGACTAATATACAGGGCGTCCCATTTAAAACAGGACAGCTGAATAACTCTTCAGGGAATGGAGGGGGAAAAAAATTGTTTAGGTGAAAGTTGTAGGGTTCGAAAGGGGCCATAAGATGGTCACCTTGAATTTGACCTTGAGGTCAATTTTGAGCATAATTGATGGTCATAGTATGTTTTTTCAAATGGAAAACCCTACGTACGACCTCAGAAATGGAAAGAGCGGAAAATTTTACGTCCGAATATGTTAACATATCAGGTCATTTAGAGGTCATTTGAAAGTCAAAAAACCATTTTCTATGGATTTTCACGGGAAAGCCTCAAACGAGTGGTTTCTCTGACCACAGTTATTAAAG
Source organism: Gonatopus flavifemur (assembly GCA_018340375.1). Classification (NCBI taxonomy): domain Eukaryota; kingdom Metazoa; phylum Arthropoda; class Insecta; order Hymenoptera; family Dryinidae; genus Gonatopus; species Gonatopus flavifemur. Next base: position 2,600,634 of record JAFFJZ010000013.1, read on the forward strand.
TTAAAGTGAAACCCCACGTTTCGACCTTGAATTGAAAGTAAACAGAACTAACCTCCAGAGTTTATTCTTCATAGCAGTACGAAAAGGATCAGTAAGAAGTTTTCATCGTTTACGGTGTAAGTGCGGGTTCAGAATGGTTTATTCACCTAACGAATGTGTTGATATCTTAATGATCTTGGGTGAGTGTCGCGGAGTGTATCAAAGAGCGTCACGATTGTACAGAGAGCGGTTTGAAGATCGGCAGCATCATCCTTCTCCAGAAGTCATTCGCCAAGTTGGAAGAAATTGTCGACAAGGAAGGATTGGTCAACGCCAAAACAATCAAGGTTTCAACTTTGACGACCCTCGATGCGTTGCTGTTTTAGCAATAATACACATGAACCTTCATGTTGTTCACGTGATATTGAACGCGATTTGGGTATTCCACGCAGTACGGCACACAGAATTCTACAAGCTGCTCAATATCATCCGTACCACATCACACTGACCCAAGAATTATCTCAACAAGATATGCAGAATCGGGTTAACTTTTGCCATTGGGGTTTACAGAGGTTAAACGAAGCGCCCGATTTCTTCCGATATGTTCTTTTCAGTGATGAATCAACGTTTCAAAGTACTGGCTTGTTAAATCGTCACAATAGCCACTATTGGTCAGCGCAAAACCCGCACTGGACTCAACAAGTTGATCATCAGCATCGGTGGAGTATAAATGTTTGGTGTGGAATTCTAGACAATCAAGTTATTGGGCCGTATTTTTTTGATGGAACTGTTAATGGTCCTAATTATCTACAGTTTTCACAGAATGAAAACATGTGATAATGAAAGATGTGACATGAGCAACTAGGCAGAGGATGTGGTATCAGCAAGACGGTGCACCACCACACTTTGCTCGATGTGTGAGGGATTATCTAAATATCCTTTTCCCCAATCGTTGGATTGGTCGAGGTGGATTTGTACTGTGGCTGGCAAGATCTCCTGATCTCACCCCCTAGATTTTTATTAGTGGGGTTACGTAAAAAATGTCGTTTATACCAACCGACCAACAACACCTGTGGATCTACAACAACGCATCAGATACGCAATTGCGAATATTCGTGCAAAAGTTTTTCAGTCTGTTCTTGGAAACTTTCGACGCCGGCTGGAGTTATGTATTGAAGTAAATGACGGTCAATTCGAACATGTCCTGCAACAAGTGTGTCTTACCCGTCAACGGATTTGTGCCATCTGTAATTATAAAACGACGAACTGGAAAAATAAATAATTTTTCAATTATTGTTTCAAATTTGGCATTCATTATCGTTCTCAAGGTCGAATTCAAGGTCGAAACGTGGGGTTTCACTTTAACTTTGATAACTTTGGTCAGAGAAACAACTAGTTTGAGACTTTTCCGTGAAAATCCATAGAAAATGGTTTTTTGACTTCCAAATGACCTCTAAATGACCTGATATGTTCACATATTCGGACGTAAAATTCTCCGCCCTTTCCATTTCTGAGGTCGAACGTAGGGTTTTCCATTTGAAAAAACATACTTTGACCATCAATTATGCTCAAAATTAACCTCAAGGTCAAATTCAAGGTCACCATCTGATGGCCCCCTTCGAACCCTACAACTTTTATGTGAACAATTTTTTTCCCCCTCCATTCCCTGAAGAGTTATTCAGCTGTCCTGTTTCAAATGGGACGCCCGTTTTTGCTCTTGACTCACCGTGGTGGAAAAGAAGAGTACACGTTAGGTACTTCTTTCCGAACAAAAAGAAAACGAGGTGATGGTTGCTTCTGATGGTCCTCCTGTCTCTCTCTCTCTCTCTCTCTCCCTCTTCCTCTCTTGGACGGAGATTGAAGACGTGCTGATTCACGATTAGTTTTTAACGCGACTTGAATGCCACAATTAATTAGTTACACTGAATTTCACTGATTTTATTATAACAAAAACTGATTCTATTCGCGAATCTCGGCTGGAGTATAGACTTATTCTACAAAGTCACGTTCCACTAAGTTTCAATCGTGACTAAGACAAAAGGAATAATTTTTGAGAAACGTTGCGTTGGAAAAAGATTTTTGAACATGAATTTCTTACAAAAGAATCCGTGGAACCTTCCAAAGGGACACACTTTTACGATTTACTGCACACTTGACTCCAATCGTATCTTCGTTTCTACCCTCTTGCGGAACAGGACGGACTTGTCCTCGCGTATGGAAAATCGGCTGTTCAACAAAACTTCCGCGTAACGAACCTCCCGATTTTTCATTGTCCGTCCTATTTACGTGTTCTTCATTTGGGTGATGGAACACGCCAGATCCTGGCAAGAAGGGTTTTTCTGCCGACTCAACTGCCTGATCAGCAGTGATTAGTCAATTCGGTGTTTGGGAAGAGAGAGAGACACGGGCACTTGGGTACCGTGAACGAAGACAGCGAATCCGCGGGTGTTGGACTTTGATTCCGCGTTGGTATGTTCCCTCACGGTGCCTCGAAAATATGCATCGATGTGGACATCGATGCGAGCTCTGACCTTGATTTCCCCCTGCTCAGCATTTTGTTTGAGCGTACTTTTCTTTTCTTACATACTATGGGTCGATATATGAATATATTTAAACATATATTTTAAATAATGTTTGGGATCTGACTTCTCTTTGATTTGAAATTGTCCACGTACGGGAATACAGGCGGGAATAGGGATTATATTTTTCTGTATTCCAGGAGCGGAATTCATCGTCACGTAACAGAATAGAATTGTCAGATGACTAGTAGAGTCTAGGAATAATTCGGGATTCCACAATCCGATACATCGAACTTTCGGGAAAATGAACCTTCGGGCAGAGATGAATTGGATAGATTACTAACCCAATGTTCGAATTGTCGTCCGTATCACGTAGAGCTGCCAGGTGGACGGATGAGGGCCAAATCAACGAAAAGACAAATCAACCAAATCAGTGTTTGAAAAGAGAGAGTGTGACGTATCTCTCTTCTCAACCAACTTTTCGTTGATTTGGTTTTTCGTTAATTTGGCCCCCATCCAGGTGGACATTTCCGTTGAGGGGAAGTGTACCCCCACTATCGTCCCATGTATAAAAGTTATATGTGTGTATAGGTTTCGTGTGGTGAGAATATGGAGCCTTCCGAAATAGCTGATCTGATCAAATGATCGAGACCAGATCACCTTCGATTGTTTGAAGCAGGGCCGGTGAAACGTTTCTCTCTGTCTTTCTCTTCGTGCATTGATATATACGGGTTAATAAAGGATAGTGAGCGGGTAACTCACCACTTACTATCCTTCATTATCCCGCATATGCGAATGGACGAAGAGAGAGACAGATAAAAACGTTTCGCCGGCCCTGGTTTGGAGTGATCTGACCAGATGAACAGGTCAGGTGCTTCGTAAGGCTCCTACGAATATGAATAATGGTGAAAGCACTTTTCCACACTATTCCTCTCAATGGCAATGCCAATCTGGCAGCTCTGGGGTGCTTCCAATACCGAGGGACTAGAGTGGAGTGAGTTATCTTTTAACCAATCAAACATTAGGAATTCTTTTTCAATTGGTCGAAAGATAACCCACTCCACTCTACTCCCTCGGTATCGGAAGCACCCCTGGCATCATGTTGTTTCCTCTTGAAGAAAATTATGTGATTGGTTGAATTTTTTTTCTGAGTCAATCAGCATGGAAGGATGAACGAATAACATGATACCACCAATCAGAAACTGGACGATGGTTTTCATATCTCGTTAGCAATCTCTTGAAATCATCTCTGCTTCAGGACTGCGACATTACCGTGAGAACCAAGATAATACCTCCTCTGAACATATTTCCGATATTTTTATGATCAATCCGTGGGAAGAAGTATCGATACACTGAAATATCATCACTTGAAAGATCGATAAAAAAATTGAACATCAAATTGCGAAATATCGATATTCAGAAGTATCGATAAATACACTGAAAAACAAATTTATTCCAGTCAAATAATCATTTATTTGTCCTGTACCAGAGAAATATCCATTAGAATCAACAAAATATTCTTTGGAACCAAAATAATTCATTTGAATCAAATAGATGGTTTCAATCGTTTATTTGATTCCAATAAATTATTTTGGTTCCAAAGAATATTTTGTTAATTCTTATAAATATTTCTTTGGTACAGGACAAATAAATATTTATTTGAGTGGAATACATTTTTTCTCAGTGTAACGTCAACCTCTAGTCTACAATTTCCAAAGAATAATCTTCGATAGCGCAATACATAGAGTATCAAATATTATTCCCTGAAAATTTCAGACTGTCCCTGGTGAGAAATGTTGAAACAGAAGGAGCGTAAAAACCTTTCAATTTTCGCTTCTTTTGCGCTTAGATACGGTTCCGTTTACTCTTCCGCGTCGCTCCATCCGCTCCATTTTCACCAGGGGTTTCATATATTCTTTCAGAGAAATCTTACAATAAAATGTTTATTCGAATGATACGCTTGTATCCCCTCAATGAACTCCGATAAAATGTTTCTATTAGAGAATTCACTTTCAACTTGGAAATTTCTCGGAATTGTATACTATTCTGGAGAAATTTCAGAGTTCTTCGCTGAGATGGGGACCCTACTGCTTAATTGAGTGATTGAATACAACTAGGCATGTGTTCCAAAACTTTACTCCTGTACTCTGAATTATCAGTTTTCTATGTCTTCCTGAGCAACTGAACAAAGCTGTGCTGTTCAATTGACCAGCTGATACTGCTACACTGATATTCAGGGTATAATGGTGGAGTATTGTTACTTTCATGAGAAATATTAGGTGATACCGATACTGACGAGGCGATACCGATACCGTGTCCACGATACCGAGACGATACTCGCATCTGATAGTATTTCTCGATACCGACACGAGACTTTCAAAGTATCGTCGAGAATTTCGTCTCGTGCACCCCTAATGAATATAAATGAGGACAAAACAAAATTCATGATTTGTACAACAGCGAAAACATCAAGAAGAACGAAAATCAAAATAGATGCAGAGACAATTCAGCAAGTCAAAGAATTCAAATATGTAGGACGCATAATTATAGAAAACGGTAAAAGCGAAAGAGATATAAGAGCAAGAATAGCACGAGGGAAACAGGCTTTCCACCAAAAGAAACAGTTACTATGTTCGAAGAATATTAGCTTAGCAGTAAGGAAGAAATTCTTGAAGAGTTACGTTTGGAGCACAGCATTATATGGTTGCGAAACTCGGACAATTGGAAAAACGGACCAACGCAGACTCGAAGCTTTTGAAATATGGTGCCATGCAAGGGTGCTTAGAATAAAGTGGATAGAGGGAGTAAAAAATGAAGAAGTACTTAAGAGGGTAAAGGAAAAAAGAAGTCTTTGGAGACAGGTTGTGAAAAGAAGGAGCAATCTGATAGGACACACATGAGGGCATGATAGCTTATTGAAAACAATATTGGAAGGAAAAATGAATGGTAAAACTAGAAGAGGTAGACCTAGATTAAGTTATATGAAGCAAATTATACAAGATAAGGGTTGTCGTAGATATGCAGAAGTTGAGCGGTTAGCGGATAATAGACAGGGTTGGAGGATTTCGTCAAACCAGTCATCAGACTGATTACTTCATGATGATGATGATGATGATGATGAATTGAATTGTTATATTTGATGAGTTCCCAATTGGGAATAAATTTGATCTGAAATTAAATTCAATTTCTCGAAAGTTACAACAGATTTCATCTTAGTCTATTCTCGTCCACTAAGATAAGAACTGTTTTTATCCTGTTTGATGAAAATCATGGATAAATACCGATTAAAATGTTTACACCGAGTGGAGTGGAAACAATAGTTGGGGAGGATAAATTCAAGATTCATCAAAGTGGATGGAAACAGTCTTTAGTCTTTGACTTGGTGTATCACCGCAATATCTCTCCTGATCTCCCCAATCAGTCATGAATTCTGCGGAAGTAGGCTGATGTTTGAATTTTGCGATTACAAAAAAATAAATCTACGATGAAAAATGGAGTGAGCACTATGCCTCTCATATTTCACCTGCAGAGAATGTGAAAATCATGAAGAATTTAGGTTACGTGCTTATGGGAAAATCGTTGTATCCCACAAACAAATAGCCTAATCAACCTGAAACTTCGCAGAAAGTTAGCCCATACAATGGTCAACAAGTTTGTCGTTGGGAGTTTTCTACAGCTTATACTTCACTCATCACTTTTTTGATACGAAGCTTGAAAAATGTGATTTCCAGTTCGGATTCAAAAAAACACAACTGGTAATGATTTTTCAAGAAGTCACTGAACATCATCGTCATCAGTCAAATCTCACGAAAAATATTTGTTGCCAGACCTATCAAAAATGAAACTGATTACACAGGGCGTCCCATTTGGAACAGGACAGCTGAATAACTCTTCAGGGAATGAAGGGGGAAAAAGATTGTTCAGGTAAAAGTTGTAGGGTTCGAAGGGGGCCATAAGATGGTGACCTTGAATTTGACCTTGAGGTCAATTTTGAGCATAATTGATGGTCAAAGTATGTTTTTTCGAATGGAAAACCCTACGTTCGACCTCAGAAATGGAAAGAGCGGAAAATTTTACGTCCGAATATGTTAACATATCAGGTCATTTAGAGGTCATTTGAAGGTCAAAAAACCATTTTCTATGGATTTTCACGGAGAAGCCTCAGGAGAGTTGTTTCTCTGACCACAGTTATTAAAGTTGAAGTGAAACCCCACGTTTCGACCTTGAATTGAAAGTAAACAGAACTAACCTTCAGCGTTTATTCTTCATATCAGTACGAAAATGATCATTAAGAAGTTTTCATCGTTTACGGTGTAAGTGCGGGTTCAAAATGGTCTATTCACCTAACGAATGTGTTGATATTTCAATGATCTTGGGTGAGTGTCGCGGAGTGTATCGAAGAGCGTCACGATTGTACAGAGAGCGGTTTGGAGATCGGCAGCATCATCCTCCTCCAGAAGCCATTCGCCAAGTTGGAAGAAATTGTCGACAAGGAAGGTTTGGTCAACTCCGAAACAATCAAGGTTCCAACTTTAACGACCCTCGATGCGTTGCTGTTTTAGCAATAATACACATGAACCTTCATGTTGTTCACGTGATATTGAACGCGATTTGGGTATTCCACGCAGTACGGCACACAGAATTCTACAAGCTGCTCAATATCATCCGTACCACATCACACTGACCCAAGAATTATCTCAACAAGATATGCAGAATCGGGTTAACTTTTGCCGTTGGGGTTCACAGAGGTTGAACGAAGCGCCCGATTTCTTTCGATATGTTCTTTTCAGTGATGAATCGACGTTTCAAAGTACTGGCTTGTTAAATCGTCACAATAGCCACTATTGGTCAGCGCAAAACCCGCACTGGACTCAACAAGTTGATCATCAGCATCGGTGGAGTATGAATGTTTGGTGTGGAATTCTAGACAATCAAGTTATTGGGCCGTATTTTTTTGATGGAACTGTTAACGGTCCTAATTATCTACAGTTTTTACAGAATGAATTACCAGTTCTCATGGAAGATGTGACATGAGCAACTAGGCAGAGGATGTGGTATCAGCAAGACGGTGCACCACCACACTTTGCTCGATGTGTGAGGGATTATCTAAATATCCTTTTCCCCAATCGTTGCACAGTGGGGCCAAATGCCAAAAAGCTGGCCAAAACCCCAAAAATGAAGTTTGTAGTTGGGGATATTTGACACTTGGGATAAGTAAGGTTATGTCCCAAGTATTGGAATTCTGATATAAGAAGATCTGATCCCCTCCCCCTGCCCTTGTGTACCAGTTGCAAAATACCCTCCTTGAAGTATAATCCGCGTGATTGAAAGACAGTAAAATAACGAGCATGTTCAAAAAGACGCTGTGTCTCAAAAAATGAACCGATTTAACTTTTTCGAAATGCAGTCTATTACTGAAACTATGTAGAATACACTAAAAATTAAGAGAATATCAATTTGATGAGTGGAAAATACTGACAGAGCAATGATTGGATGTAATTTCTATATCTATAAATGAGAAAATGTGTTTGGTTTTTGAAGCAATAGTAGAGGATTACGCAAAATTACGTCGTTTAACTTATTGGAGGTGGTAGATGTGACTCTTACCTAGACATCAGAAAAAAGAACGGCTGCCCATGTCTGCCCCTAAGCAATTCCGCCATGTTTTTGTGCAGGAAATCACAAAAAATTATACGGATTGATGAGGAGTCCTTAGATCCGTCTGAAACTTGATATGCAGAAGTTTGTGGGGTCGCTGATTATGAATCCGTTGTCTTCATTTCGGAATTCAAAATGGCGGATCCAATATGTCGGACGAAAATTGAAAGAAATCATCGGATTTTCTTCAAATTCGTTACCCAGGGGTTTCTGAGGTCGCTGGTTACGAATCCGTTGTTTGAATTTCAAAATTCAAAATGGCGGATCCGATATGGCGGATGAAAATTGAAAAAATCATCGGATAGCCTTCAAACTCGGTACCCTGAGGTTTTTAAGGTCGCTGATTCCGAATCCGGTGTCTGAATTCCGGAATTCAGAATGGCGGATCCAGTTTGGCATAAAAAAATTGAGAAAATCATCAGATTTCCTTCAAACTCGGTATCCAGGGTTTTGTGGGGTCATTGATTACGAATCAGTTGTCAAATTCCAAGAATCAAAGATAGCGTATCTAATATGGTGGACACAAAACTCAGAATCCAGTAGATTCGCTTCGAATTTTATCTCAACGTTAGTATGTGTTTTATTTCCAGTGTACATTTGCTGCACGAGGAAAACTGTATGAGATTGATTACCATTCGTTTTTCTTCTCATCGCGGGCTTAGGGTACACAAAGGCCAGGAATCATTGATATTTAGGAAGATGATGGACCATTGAGAGAAAAACAGTATTGCTGGAGAATATTCGTAGTGAATTTACTATGAGTTGATGAATTCACTATGGGAAATGACAATAAAACTACCAACATTTAGTATTATTACGACGAATTTTCGGTAACTTCACTGCTAACATTCTTCAGCGATGCTCTTTTTCCCTAAAGTGACCGTCATTTTCCTAAATGTTTATAAATGTTATTCAAGTATTGATATCCCTTTTCTTTTCGTGAACTGAATCATGACTCGCGATTTGGTGATCGTTTTTATGTTGCCCTATCGTTTCCATGGCAACGTAAATAGTTGGTTGTAATCGGTCTGATTTCAAATGGTGCTTATCACAATTGTGCAATAGCTGTCACCGAATTCTTACTCTTGCTAGTAATCGTTACCGTAAACTTTTTTCCGCGTGCAAGTTTGGAGCTTGGTGAATATTTTTCGTTTTTTAAAATCATTCAATGTTAACATACAATTCCGAATGAGATGGATTCCGCTGCCATAGGTGAGTGTTTCAACAACCTATATTTCCTTAGTAGTTTAATTTGAGCAGTTGACTGCAAAAAAAATTAGCTTAAGAGGGTTGAATCCAACCCAAGAAAATTAGGAAAATTTTTAGAAACACATGGGGTTTCTGTAGCGAATTTTATTGAATTCTACAACGTTTGTGGATTTCTAAGATGATTCAATATCTATGACTCGGAGAAAGATGTACAATATTTTAAGGAGCAGTTCTCTACCTACGTTGGATGAAAAGTTCACTTTCCTTCAAGGAAAAATCATCGAGATAACGTGTTGTCCGGATAACAAGACTACAGAGATCTCTAACCTTTTATCTACTTGCAAATGTGTATTCAAAAAGAGATGGGAATCTTCTCAAAGGACCGGAGAACGATTTCTTGAAAATAATGAACAATGGTTGAAACAAGAGGTAGTGTTTTGTACTTTCAGGAATCCCCATTCTGTAACTGTTCACACGCAAGAGGGAAGACCTCTTGTTGAATTCAACGAATGTTCAGAAAGAACGAAACGTAGGAAAACGGAGAATATCGGAGTAAATACTCCTATCTCAGAGCTGTCTTACGCCACACAAATGTGTTTAAGAGCGTCTGGACAGATCGAAGCCGCAAAAATTGTAAAGGATGTTACATCTTCTGATCCTAGGCTTGCCAAAATGTATATGAAAGGTTATCAAACTTTCAAGCGAAATGAGCCAAAGATGTTGAATGATGAAGATGCTCTAGCTCTCCTAGTAGATGCCGAGCTCTCAAAACATCAGTACTGCTTATTGCGTGAAGCTGATCCGCAGAAATTTCCACCTTATAAAAGAATTCAACTGGCCAAACGCATGTGTTTCCCTGACGAGGAATTTATTCAAATAACAGAAACCTGCGCTGTTGTGCAACTACGAGCACTTCTTGATCACACAGCTACAGGTATTTTAAAGCTACAGAATTCGGTTTTGTCAACTTTATCTGATGAAGAGTTACAAAACCTGGTACTTATTTCCAAATGGGGGTTTGATGGGAGCTCTGGCCACTCCTCATACAAACAAGCATATCAAAGTTCGGAAGCTAGTGATTCCGCTGTGTTCATTACTTCGCTTGTGCCTCTCCGCCTACACTGCAATTCAAAAATAATTTGGCAGAATCCAAGGCTATCATCAACCAGATTTTGTGGGCCAATCAAAATAGAGTTTGTGGAAGAATCAACTGAAGTTTCGGTTGCAGAGGAGCTACGGGTTGATAATGAAATAGAAAATCTGAGGGCTACTTCTTTCAGAACTGATGGAAAACATGTTTCAGTGAAACATGAGATGATTTTTTCTATGGTGGACGGGAAGGTATGCAATGCCATAACTGAGACAACCTATACTCAGAAGTGCTATATATGTGGTGCCACATCTAAGGAATTCAACAAAATTGATGATATAGTATCCAGGCCGGTCAAAACCGAAAACCTCCAGTTTGGTTCGTCTTGTCTACACGGCTGGATACGATTCTTTGAGGGCCCCCTGCATATGTCTCATAAGCCACCTATTCAGAAGTGGCAAGCACGAAAACAAGATAAAGCTTTGGTGGAAGAACGAAAAAAGGTTGTACAGAAAAGTTTCAAAGAAAAATGTGGCCTCATTGTCGATGTTCCTAAGCCAGGGTTTGGGAACTCAAATGATGGGAATACCGCTAGGCGATTTTTCGCACAACCCGAAGTGTCTGCCGAAATCACAGGGGTGGATGTCAACCTAATACAACGACTTCATGTAGTATTAGCTACCGTTTCAAGTGGCCATGAAATAGACGTTGAGAAGTTTCGGAGTTACGCTTTAGACACGGCACGCTACTACGCGACAAAATATCCGTGGTACCCAATGTCACCTACGATGCACAAGTTCTTGATCCACGGACCTGAAATCATTGCATCTGCTCTTCTACCTATTGGCCAATTGACTGAGGAAGCACAAGAGGCTCGTAACAAAGGTTTTAAAAGGTGAAAATGATGTATATCATCAATAATAGTCTATATTTGTCACAGTGGACTCGACACTTTGAAGGGAAAAATTTGACTTCTCAAGTACTGCAATCAGTTTGATACATTGCACAATACATTTTGACTTCTAGGCAAACTATATATTCATGGTAACCACGAGAATATATGTTCGCGAAGATTGTTTTGTTCTGGTAAGGAATTCGGGGAATTATGAATATTCATATACTTTTCTTTATTAATAAGCCACATTGTTCATCCTCTGGAAACATAAATTCATAGACTAGAGAACAATTTTGAGAATCAAGTAAACTTATGAATTAGAGGATTTATTCAAAACTTTATACTGATGACCCCAAAGTGCAGCTGCTTTTTGTTTTTCCTTGATTTTGCTTGTCATGTTGAGATCAAAAGCTTTAACGGTCTCGATGAATACATAATTATATTCAAATATCTTAACAACATTCATTTCCAAAGGTGCCGAGAGCATCACTCCAGGAAATGCAGTAGAGAAAAAACGGATGAAGTCATTTTTAAATGGTTCCTTTTGAGTTCTGATCCAATGTTATCGAGTAAAAGACAGTTGCCCAAGAAAAAACTAAAGTTTCTCCCCAGAGACGTGTTGAGCCTGATCAAAACTCCAAATATACTTGATGAAGACAACGTAACTTTCCCATTATCTTCCTCTGAGAGTGAAGAAGAAGACTGATCTGAGTAAAAAAAGTGTGGCAAAAGTAAGAACCATTACGATTCCAGTTTTTTATATTATTGTATATATTGTGAATGTATATATCTTTCGATTTAACACATTTGGTGTGTCAATATCATTCGATAATTATATTAATAATGATTCAATGTTGGAAATAATAATAATAATGATCATAATAGGAACAACAAAATGGGCCGTTCAGTTCTTGTTTAATATTAAGTTATGAATGAAGTTTTGATTTTTGGCATCTGCCATCCTGAATTTCGGAATTCTGACAACGGATTCGTGATCAGCGATCCCGGAAACCCCTGGGTACCGAGTTTGAAGGGAATCCGAAGATTTTTACAATTTTCGTCCGCTATATTGGGTCCGTTATTTTGAATTTCGAATTTCAGACCGTGGATTCGTAATCAGCGACCACAGAAACCCCTGAGTACCGAGTTTGAAGAAAATGCGATGATTTTCTTAATTTTTGTCCACCATATTGGATCCGCCATTCTGAATTTCAAAATTTTGACAACGGATTCGTAATTGGTGACCCCAAAAACTCCTGGATGCCGAGTTTGAAGAAAATCCGATGATCTTCTCGATTTCATTCCACCATATTGGATCCGCCATTCTGAATTTCGAAATGCAGACAGTGGATTTGTAATCAGCGACCCCAAAAATCTCTGGGTACCCAATTTGAAAAGAATCCGATAATTTTTTCAATTTTCGTCCGCCATATTGGATTCGCCATTCTGAATTTGGGAACTCAGACAGCGGATTCGTAATCAGCGACCCCAAAAACCCCTGATCACCAAATTTGAAAAAAATCCGATGATTACTTCCAATTTTCGTCCTTCATATTGGATCCGCCATTTTGAATTTCGAAATGAGAACAACGGATTCGTAATCAGCGACCCCAAAAACCGTTGGGTACCCAATTTGAGGAAAATCCGATGATTTTTAAAATTTCCATCCGCCATATTGGATTCGCCATTTTGAATTTTGGAACTCAAACAGCAGATTCGTAATCAGCGACCCCAAAAACTCCTGATCACCAAGTTTGGAGAAAATCCGATGGTTTCTTTCAATTTTCGTCCGCCATTCTGAATTTTGAAATTCTGACAACGGATTCGTCATCAGTGACCCCATGAACTTCCCGAGTACGAAGTCGCAAGCGAATTTGAGAGCCCCTCATAATTTTGTCCAGCTTTTTGGCATTTGGCCCCGCTGTGCGTTGGATTGGTCGAGGTGGATTTGTACTGTGGCCGGCGAGATCTCCTGATCTCACCCCTCATAATTTTTATTCGTGGGGTTACGTAAAAAATCTCGTTCATACCAATCGACCAACAACACCTGTGGATCTACAACAACGCATCAGATACGCAATTGCGAATATTCGTGCAGAAGTTTTTCAGTCTGTTCTTGGAAACTTCCGACGCTGGCTGGAGTTATGTATTGAAGTAAATGGCGGTCAATTCGAACATCTCCTGCAATAAGTGTGTCTTACCCGTCAACGGATTTGTGCCATGTGTAATTATAAAACGACGAACTGGAAAAATAAATAATTTTTCAATTATTGTTTCAAATTTGGCATTCATTATCGTTCTCAAGGTCGAATTCAAGGTCGAAACGTGGGGTCTCACTTTAACTTTGATAACTTTGGTCAGAGAAACAACTCGTTCGAGGCTCTTCCGTGAAAATCCATAGAGAATGGTTTTTTGACCTTCAAATGACCTCTTAATGACCTGATATGTTAACATATTCGGACGTAAAATTTTCCGCTCTTTCCATTTCTGAGGTCGAACGTAGGGTTTTCCGTTCGAAAAAACATACTTTGACCATCAATCATGCTCAAAATTGACCTCAAGGTCAAATTCAAGGTCACTATCTCATGGCCCCCTCCGAACCCCACAACTTTTATCTGAACAATTTTTCCCCCTCCATTCCCTGAAGAGTTATCCAGCTGTCCTGTTTCAAATGGGACGCCCTGTATATAGACAATGTGATTAACATAACCAAACCGGTGATCGTGATTCTTCAACTTCGTGAAAGACAGTATGAACTTCAGAGTCGAGGATAATGCACGTGGAGAATTTGTTTGAATCGATCCACTTGAGTTACATGTTGTATCAAGATTCAAGCCCTAATGGAATTGAATACACCAAGCCAACACCGTGGTTTTCTGATGTATTCGTGAATTTTCCACACCATAATTGACATTCAAACTGCACCTAGGAATATTGCACTCGTTTTACATCAAGCAGTCATCCTGAATATTTTTAGTTGGAGTATAGTTACACCGAATTTCCCATTGATTCACACTCACTTCCTACTGAGGAAATACCAGAAAGAAGTATGTGAAAAATGTAAGAATTCTCCACAAAAAAAATACGCCGAAATAATACCTATCAAAATTCAACTGAACTCAAACTGGGATAATCCCATGCAGAAATTGACGAACGACCCAGTACTGGAATAACGTTATTTGCCAACTGCCAACTGTTGGCAAACAACGTTGGAATAAACCCAGAATGATAACGCTGATCAACACTGGTACGGCGTTGTTCACCAATACTGGGTCAACGTTTACATCAACCCTGAATCAGCACTGGTTTTTCATTGGATACCAACATTGACAATTGATTTTCAACCGGTGATGGTAATCCGTTTAAGCCTTTGTACGTAGCTAATGAAAATAATTTCATATTTCCAGCTAATGTCCACACCGAAAAAACCATATTCTAAGATTGAGAGGGCGCATCTAAATTTAAGAACATTGGCATCCAAAATAAGCGCCAAGAATATATTTCAAATAATTCACAAAAAAATCATTGAAATCCTTGTCGATCTCGTACTGTATGTGTAATAGATGTATGGAAACATGTTCCAATGTCAGTTGCTAGAACCGCGTTCTACAACAATCGAACTCCCTGGTGGAAATGATCTCAATAAAGATATTTAATGATAACAAGCGTTCAAACTGTGGGGGTCAATTGCGAGAATCTCATAGCCCTACACGCGGAACCGAACCTAACACAAAATCCTAACCCTAATGAGAGAATGACGCTTTGACCAGTACAGCTGTACGCCAGTTATGAATTATGACATCATAAATTAAAGTAATATTGTATAGTCGGTGTGAGGAGTCCGCCCACACAGACAAAAGCTCTTCTAGATATCTAAAAAATGTCTTTGAAAACTGCAAGAGCTCTTGCAAGACCTTTCCAAAAGATCTCTTTCCGTGAGCGGAAAGATGTCTTATGCAACACCAATAGATATCTTTTAGTTGTCTTCAAGAAATCTAAAAGACATCTTCAAGAAATGTTCAAGAATTCTCAATGATTTCTTGAAGATGTCTTTGAGAGCTCTTGAAGAGATCTTAAATCCTTCTTGAAGAATTCTTAAATCCCTCTCGAAGACTTCCTGAAGGACTCTCAAATATCTCTTGAAGATTTCTTGAAAGTATTATTAAAATGTCTCGATTAAAATATTAAAATATCCATAACCATACGAATTCATCCATCATTTTGATTTATTAATTCGAATAAAGGCTTACCAAAACATATGAGGTGTTTGCATATAATTCGAATGCAAAAATACTTCAAGCATTTTTCATGCATGTAAAATATATATTCAAAATATTTTAACATTCAATTTCATTCACTTGAATCTGAATTTCAAAACATTCTATCTTGCACAAAAATGTGAAATTTGATGGAAATTTAATTCACGTACGTACATAAAAAATAAAGTACAATGGATAAAATAATGAATTGATATTCCTCTAATATATGACTCTGCATGATGATAGGTTGGTTTTTGCAAATAGGATCATTGGCTACAAAACAAAATATATTATTGTAATTGGTTACACGTTTCTTTTCTGTGGCAATACTTTTATTATCCAGTATTGGATCTTGAATGTTCATGTATATATAATTAATTATATATAATTAATATTGCACAATATCATCGGCGTCGTCGTTCCTCACTGCACACGTGAAACAAATGCGCGAGACACTGTGAATAACTATACGTGAATTACTGCAATGTCCCCTCTAATTCTCTTTGATCTAATTGGTCTATTGGGATTCTTCTAAAAGTGCTCTTGAAGATATCTTCAAGAAATGTTTATTGGTGTTCTTGAATATATCTCAATTACAGTTGTCTTATAGAACTCGCGCAGCAAGAGATCTTTCATACATTTCTAAAAGACATCTTTGAGATGTCTTTCAGGAATGTCTTGGAGATACATGAATTCAGGACTCTTTCAGACGTCCTGAAGAACTGCTTGCTGTGTGGGCGGTAACAGATCTAACGGGAATATTTGTGAACACGTTGTTATTCATGAATTTTAAATATTCTTCTCCGACTGTTTACTATTAAGAATGTTTCTCTTATCATTCTGATGAGTTACAAATTGTCAAATAACAGCAATAACATATTATGTATATAAAGATATTTTCGTTGAAACTGTTACCGGAGTTCTTACACCGACTAGACTAGACTTGCAAATTATTCAAATTCAGTATCAGTAATAATCTTTCTGTACCGTCAAACCGGTACCTACGCGATGCGTTAGTAAAGATCAATTAAAGTGACGTGTTCATCCGATTCAATCATCCGTCGGTTGGATATGATAATCTATGAGCCTGTGTGGAAATTGCAGTTCAGTTGACAGATGTGAGGTTAAATTTATGTGATCAAAAGATGGATGAATTATTTTTGTGAAATGTGTGGTGGTTATTTCTTGAATAATGTGTATCCAAAAATCTCTTAGTAAGTGCAAAATCGATCAGTAAATCAGTCATAGCTGTTGTAACAGGTTAAAAAATCGTAATTTATTGATGCAGTGAAAATGAATTTTCTTCAAATACTTAGATCAGTACTTCTAGGCGAAAACTCAGAGATCATATCAATTTTGTTATGAATATGACTCATGGAGAACTCATTTGATCAAAAATATGTCAAGAAAATGTTCGAAATGAATTGCAAAAAACTTGGATTATTCACTTGCAGCTCGACGGATGGTTTTACTTTTCGAATTGAAGAGTACTCTTCATGTTGAAATTTCCAAATTTGAGGAAAAAGCCTTATTATCTGAGTTGAATTCGTTGTTAGGGTGATGATGAACTTGTGGGAAGAGTTTGAAAGTTAGGTGGAATCTATATTGATCAGGAGAGTCCAAATCGTGTGGCAAAAGTTGGAAAATCTGTCCACTTAGCTTACGGCACATGGGTATTCTATCAGCTTTCCTTCACTAAACGCAATCTAGGCAGGAGAAATGTATCAAAATTTAGTAGAATCAAGTCGGTACAGAGTAAGAGAGGACAGATATATTCATTGAATTTTATTGGTTATTATAAAAATGTTGATAAATACGTGAAGGCTATGTATGACTCAATTTATCGTCTCTCAATATTTTTGGTCCATGATTTTGTATTGTGCGCATTTTTGTATCTTTTCACTAGTAGGTTGAGAAAACATGTGTATTGAACCTGTTTCATAAATATAATAACATTCATTTGTAGGAACATGATACAACATTATTGGATCAAAAATATTAAAAGACGACACATTGGATCTTCTGTAGCCTCTCCTTATTCATCAACATTTTTATAATAACCAATAAAATTCAATGAATATATCTGTCCTCTCTTACTCTGTACCAACTTGATTTTCCTGAATTTTGATACATTTCTCCTGCCTAGATTTCATGTAGTGAGGAAAAGCTGACTCGATACCCCAGTATTGTCAGCTACGTTAACAGATTTTCCAACTTTTGCCACACGATTTGGACTTACCTGATCAATATAGATTCCACCCAACTTTCAAACTCTTCCTACAAGTTTATCATCACCCTAACAACAAGTTCAACTCAGAACATAAGGCTTTTTTCTCAAATTTGAACATTTCAACTTCAAGAATACTCTTCAATTTGAAATTCTCTCATGTTTAGAATGACTTTTATACGAATATTGTGAATTTGTAAGTCATCTTACATCTCAGGCTAGATAATTTACAAAATTATTTTGTACAGGGCGGTTATTTAAAATGATCTGGGAATATTCTTATTTCAAGATCTTATTCTAAAACGAAGAATCACTTATGAAGTCACTAAGAAATTAGAGAGGGTTAGTCCCATAAGAGGATTGGTTTAGAGGAAGAGTGAAGAATAAATTCCTCTCAATCCTAGAATATCGTGTTTTCGGTGCATGGTTATATCGTAAGTAAGAAATATAACACATCTGTTCGTATGTTGCTGGAGTTTGAATCGTTTCTTGAAACGAATGAATAATCCGAAAACGTGTGAAGAAGTCAATCCGAGACAGTGTTGCCAGAGGTCGTACGTACTACATGTAGTACAAGCATCATAAAATAGTCGTACACTATCGTATTCATGAGAAGAAATTATCGTACGCATGTCGTATGTTTTCAATAATGTGTATGAAGTTTAAATATATGTAATCGATTGTACGGCTAAGGTTTTATTTTTCTTTTCTGAGAGGAAATCTTCAGGGAATTTTTGGAAAATTCTAGTGAGTTACTACGATGGACCAATTGGGCAATAGAATCGGTAGTATGCAAGAAGCCCGACCGGTAATAAGCCCACTACTACACTATCACCCCTACTATTAGTCGATCACTTGGAATCTTCAGTGAAGTCACAAGAAATCACCAGTTTTCAGCCAATGACAAGCAATCGGGCTTATCACCGTTCGGGCTTCTTGCATACTACCCTAGAATCCCCTTCCTTTTCCCAGAAATTCCGATTCAAGAGTGGCCAGCCCATCCCAAGTATCATAAGAGTTCTAAAACAATTTTGTGGGAATATATTGTATTCCTTATGAACTCTTTCAGAATTCGTGGGGGGTCTGGGGCAAGTTTAAAATTTAACCAAGGTTCGAATCTTTATTAACTTGCAGCTGGGTTGCATGTGTTACGTGATTTTTTCATTCTCTACGTATCATACGTGGTCTTCGACACAACATCTCACCCACCACATCAGTTCAGAAAGAATTCATAATGAATCCATTAATAACCATAACAACTCAAAATGGATTCAAAGGGCGATATGCAGAGGCAGATCTGAGACTAGGACGGGTCCTAAATCCCTGATCAAAAAAATCCATCCATTCTCGTTCAATCTCATTGATTGTTGCCAATTCCGATGTAATCTTGTACAATGTACTGACTAAATTTCATTGAATTTCCTGTATCGGATTTAATGTACTCTCTTAACTAGGGATTCTTATGTGGTGTCTGGGTAGTAGAGTTTAGGAGTTCATTTTCACAGGATTCATTAGTAATTCTGATGTGTATCAAAGATTTCATATTCCTTCATACATTTGTTACAAACTGAATATGCTAGAGTTATAAAATATATGAATACAAAGTTTCTTCAACTGTTTCCCATATAGTACTCTTGCAGCAAAAATATTCGAAAAGATTTCTGAAGAGTTTTTGAGAAATTTCTTGAAATGATTTCGCAGTCAATATGTTATCTAGGTTCGTATTTTTGAACAGTTATTAAATTTCCTATCATCCTGAGGCCGGAGACTTATGATCGCGACCATCATACGTGGCATCATTAGAAGAATAGAAAGATCCAAATTGAAAGTAGTTCACCTCTCTTTCCTTCAAATGGTTTTGCACGCGACAATCGGTAGCATAAGTATCCGAGGCAGTAAGGAGTGAATTTTTTATCCGAGAAATAGTTTAAACTTGAATATTGAGTGACTAATTCATTATTCATACTCAGTACACTCTTCTTATTTATTATATTTTCCACATCAAAGTACAAACTTCTTTCTACAGTTCTATATTTTGTATCTATATGAAAATAAATATATTATTTTGAATTATTTAAATATCCTTTGGAAAGTCACCACTACTTCACATTCTGTTATGGTAACTAGGGAATTATTTCATCACGGTAATCCATCGTGTTGATCGAAAACTGATTCTGACAGAATATCGTTTTTATTTTCACTTGAGTTTGATTCATTCTGATGATTCAAATTTCCATTGTAAACATTTGGACTATTCATGTCTGCGATCATTTTGTCAGATGGTTTGAACAGGAAACAATTGCAGTTTCCAGCTGTGGTTTGTTGGGAGACTAAAATCAATGCACTTAACGTGTCAGTATTCAAACGATTTCTTGGTTTTGTTTTGATTAAATTCACTTCAGAAAAAATCCTTTCAACCGTCGCATTACTGTGCGGGCAACTCAACACATTCAAGACAAACTTAGCAATGTTTTCGAATTGTTTTCGACCGGGTAAATCTTTCAATTGTCCAATTCTTGCCCAATACAGATCGATATCCAAATTTTGGTGCTTTTGAACGATTTCAGGGTTCAAAATCAGTCTTCTCCATTCATCATCGACATGTTGAATGTTCAAACCATTTGTAAATCTAGGACATTTGTTCAGAAACTCAAACAATGAATTTGGCAACTCAATAGGATAGCTGGCATGATTGAAGATGCTCATATTCTTCAATATAATATCATTAAAGTGAAATCGTTTCTCGTTCGTACACACGCAATTTTGACAAAATTTTGACATCTTATCAAAAAATCTAATTTTCTAGTGCTTTCGAGTTTATCAATATTTTGCAAAACGTTGATGCTCAAATAGATATTATTGATTGGTATACATTTTGTTCCATCCTCTGGCTTAATATCCTCTATCTTAGTTTTGTTGATGTAATTAGGATCCAAATATATCGACAGCAGTTCTTTGTAAGTGGTCGCCATTTTTCCGTACAATTCTGGTCAAACCAACTCCACGCTCTGGAAATATTCGTTTAAACCTACAAGTTTTGGTAATACCCATTCAAGGAATTCATAGAATAATTTGTTAGCAAGATTATTGAGTGCTATAGATAACTGTTCAGATTGATGAAGTCTATGTTCAAAATAGTGCTGCCTAAAATACAATTCTAAAGGGACCCATTGTTCTTTTATTCTTTTCACGACATACAATAAGGATAACCACCTAATTTGTGGTGGTCTTAAGATTTTATGTGGCTCGACGTTACAAAAATGTTGGAATTCTCCAAATTGGGCCTGTCTCTTAGCACTACAATTAAAAAATTATAAATGTCTCTAGCGATTCCTTCACATTCACGCGGGAGAGCTTTGCATGCTTCACTAGCACAAAGGTGCAAAGAATGGCAAATACATCTCAATATCATAATTCCTGGGCAATTTTCGCTCAATCGAGATGCAATGGAATTATGTTCTCCCATCATCGCATTGCATCTATCAGATGCAAATCTGACAATATTTTTCAGTGGAATGTCGTTTTCAGTGAAAGCGTGAATGGTTTCATCAAATATTTTCCTTGCCGTTGCTCCTTCATTAGCACCTGAAATTTATGAGAAACATAGCGAGATTATTTGCAATTGCAAAATTTGGACACTTACTGTAAATAATAAGTAACAGTATAGGTCTTGGAGCATATACTACTGGAGCGAGCATTGCCTATGATTTCAATGCAAACAAGTGTGGTTGATCATGAGAAAGAGGGATTCGACCTTCAGGCAGTGGTCTCTCATTTTATCCCATGAGATTTCAACAGAGATAGCACTGCCTAGAAATCGGATCTCTCGTTTCATCTTTCGTATCAAACTAACCACACATTCTTGTCGCCTTTGCTCGCTCCAGTAGTATATGCTCTAAGGTATACAGGGTGATTCAAAATTCCCGCACTCTTCTTTGGGAGTAGATTCCTGATGAAATTGTAAAACGATTTGTCCTTTTGCACAATGCTCTCCGACGCATAATTTCCGAGATATAATTATTTAAAGTTGACTAATTATGAGGTGGATCCATCGGTTATTCAGGAGCGTCATAACAGAACAAGAGAGGAAGGTGCTTGCAGAGGGCGCTCATACGATCAGCTGTTCGGTATTATCGATACGATTTACCAACATACATATTGGTAAATTTTCTATGTAGAACGATTGAATTCGTTGACACTGTGGAAAAATTGATTATTGTCATGAATTCTTATCACGATATGCTGTAGGTGGAAGTTGTAATTTCAGTAATGATTTTCATTACGCAGACAAATGTGAAATAGTGTTATTTCGTAGGGATAGGGATTCAAGTGGGAGAAAAAAGTATAACTACTCGTTTTCAATCAGAATTTTCATGTAAAGAAGAAAACATGAGAATTTTCATTCATCCGATACCCAATTTGAACGCTTTGATTAGTAAGTTTAACACAAGAGATTGGATTCCGAATCCTGTATTCTGATTGGTCGAGAATCCATGTATGTTAGATCAATCCTCGGCCGTTTCAAATGATTCTTCTGAAGAATGTGTTTTCGACTTATCCCGACCACAACATTGAACAATGATGAATTTATTCGAATTCACCTTTTTTACATCATCCGATGATTATAAAGGGTTTATCGAACGTTAATAACTTACTTGAGATCACTCAAGATCATTCATGTTTAAATCAAAATCTAATTCAAATTGTGTGCAAGTTCGAGCGCGTTTCTACGTTTAGAAAATGTATTCGTCCTAAAAAGGACGGATTTGGTTAATCTTCAAAGACAATTCTTTTTCCATTTGAAATAACAATATGCCCTTCGGAGTCATATGTGCTTCAAATGAAACTGTTTCGAGCTGTCACCTGATTGGTTGATTCGTATCACGAATGGTTGATTTGAGCTAAACAAACCGTATGTGATTACAATGTCAATCAAGTGCAATGATTGGGTCGTATACGATGTCATAACTTGTATTTTCGTCAAAATTGATGGATTCTGCAAGTTGAAGTAAGTTTTTAACGTTCGATAAACCCTTTATAATCATCGAATGATGTAAAAAGGATGAATTCGAATAAATTCATCATTGTTCAATGTTCTGGTTGGGATAAGTCGAAAACACATTTTCCAGAAGAATCATTTGAAACGGCCGAGGATTGATCTAACATACATTGATTCTCGACCAATCAGAATAACGGATTCGGAATCCAATCTCTTGTGTTAAACTCACTAATCAAACCGTTCGAATTGGGTATCGGATGAATGAAAATTCTCATGTTTCCTTCTTTACATGAAAATTCTGATTGAAAACGAGTAGTTATACTTTTTTCTCCCACTTGAATCCCCATCCCTACGAAATAACACTGTTTTACATTCGTCTGCGTAATGAAAATCATTACTGAAATGACAACTTTCACCTACAGCATATCGTGATGAGAATTCATGACAATAATCAATTTTTCCACAGTGTCGACGAATTCAATCGTTCTACATAGAAAATTTACCAATTTGTATGTCGGTAAATCGTATCGATTATACCGATCAGCTGATCGTATGAGCGCCCTCTGCAAGCACCTTCCTCTCTTGTTCTGTTATGACGCTCCTGAATGACCGATGGATCCACCTCATAATTAGTCAACTTTGATTACTTATATCTCGGAAATTATGCGTCAGAGAGCATTGTGCAAAAGGACAAATCGTTCCAGGATTTCATCAGGAATCTACTCCCAAAGAAGAGTGCGGGAATTGTGAATCACCCTGTAGATAGTATCCAGTGAACAATATTTTGTTGCAGAGAGCTCGTAAAGATATCCGAAATTTGTGTGATAGACCTTTTAGAATCTCAACATAAAGATATCAGAATGCTATGAGGTACGCCAATTTCTGAAGAAAATAAAAGATCACCAAAAAGCTATCCAAACGATTTCTTTGAGAGAATTCTCATCTGAGATCCCAGACAAATGAAAGCATGCAGATATCAATATGACGGAGAGGAGGGTGTATCAAAAAAAAGGGAGGGCAACAATCTCATCATGAGGCTTATTAGATATATAATAAACAGTATTATATGGATTCTATGGGTACAATCTGTATATCTATCTTTGTTCCCGGGGGAGAAAGTTTAGATCAGATCCAGATCTGAATTTTGACCAGACTCTGATCAGATCCAATTATATCTGAAAAACCACAATTTTAGCTTGTTGTCCACATACATGTTCAAATTTGAATTCATAGATGGGAAAATATCAGAAAACTTTTGGCAATTGAGCAATAAAATTTTCATCAAGATCAAATGTGATTTTCAATTCAGATACAAGCAGATCTGTCAGATCAAATGGGATCTGAATATATCTGAATCAGATATTGTTGACCAAAATTCAGATCTAATCAGATCTGATGAAATCTAATCATATCTAAACTTTTTTTCCCAGGTTACAGATCTAATAAACCTTACGATAAAATCCTTACTATCTCTGTTTTTTCACAAATTGCTGTCTGTGTAGCATTGACAAAGTTCCTTCAGAAGATCTCTCAAACAGGTCTTCCTCTCATAAGTGTTCACTGGGGAGATTGAGAAAAGATTGATTGAAGTTATAGATAGATGGTAGATTTCATGTTCAAGATGTGTTGAAACTTTGATTGAAACATTTTAATAGATTTTTTATTCCAATTAAATTATTCGCAATTTCGTGAAATTGATTGAAGGTATATTTTTGAAACTTATTTCATTCGAACTTTTTGAAACTAATCTTGTCACGTTATATGGTGGGTTAAGCAGCCTCCACTTTAAGAAATTTGAATGAGACTGTAACCTGGTAGAATTTGACAACCAGAAACTATTCATTTCGTTCAGTTTTCTCCTTTTTTTTCGTACAAACTATACCAGGGTACAGTCTCATTTAGAAGTTTCCAAAGTGAAGGTTGCTTGATGTACCATCACGTTCATATTATTTCCTAACAAGAGCAGGCATAATTTTTTTACTTAATTACTGGTTGACAATGAATATTAATATAATAATATGAAAATTTCTTTACAAATATCATGAAAGTTTGTTCTTGCTGCTTGAAACTTCTTGAAATTCTCATTCAGAGAATTCCAGATCATTATAGGGGAACCAAGAGTTTAATTTTTATACATACCTTCTGAATCATCTTGGGAAAATATTTGTATTAGAGCGTAAAAGCGGGAAACAATTTTTCTTCTTGTTCTGAATAATATCTGACACACACAGCCAAAGTTTTGACACAAGATATATTCTGTAGATTTGTCTATGAGAACGCTGAATTTGTTGATCTCTGAATATTCAATCAATTCTTCGTAATAATTTTTAGCAATCACATTTTTCGTAATCAAAGTAGCTTTGGTCCGATTGAGAGATATGGATTTTGCGATGTTGGAGTCCAAGAAACAGTTTTTAATCAAAGGAATTAGATGCTCCACAGTTGAAAAAGGGAGTTTGTGTTCTGCTAAAAACGCACATAATTTTATTCCTGTACTTTTTATATTTTGTGCGAATGACCTATCTGTTAAACACTCAGTTATCTGTTTTTGATTGATACTGATTCCTTTGGATCTGGATGTGTGCTTGGAACCATTGGTATGTCTCTTTATAACTGCGATTTCAGCAGTAAATTCCGCATTGCACCATATGCATTGTGCACGATACGGATTACCTAATAAAAATTGTATATTTTTGAGAAATTTCATATCCACATCTAAATAGAATAATAATTCAATTACCAAAAGTAATATTGATATGATGAGTTCCAAATTATTGTGTTTGAAATTTCAGAAATCTATCCACAGTATAATGATGAAATTCACCCACTACAGATTTGTGAAAAATGGAATCAGGTTATGATCGTAAGAAACAATCAGTATCACAATTCGAAGAACTCAATACGTCATTTTTCACCATCTTTAGCAGTATGATGAACATATCGATGAACAACCTACCTTTGATTGGTTTTAACCAAGTTCTGTGATGTAGTTCCCATTGTTTCCTATATTGCTGTCTTCTATGTGTGTGATTTGTACCATGACGAGGTTTTTGAGATTTTTTTCTCTCTGGCGTACTTTTATCGCTTGAGGTACTTGAATTTTCGTCAATTATAAAATTTTCTTATCGATGAAAATGTTGAATGCTTCTAGTGAATCGTTTAAGTGATTCAAATGAGGGATTCAACGTATCTTATGTATCTGTAATACCTGCTACACAAGCACGGAAACGTGAACGTGAGAAACGAAGGAAGGCACGGTTTCTGCGCAATCGTTCTTACGCCTCTACATGTAAACGTAAGAACGGATGCGCAGAAACCGTATACTAGATCTGCACAGCCTTCCATTTCTTATGTTCATTATGATTGCTGTTCTACCGGATTTGAATCAGAATTGAACCAAGGGGAATGAACCCCTGTGAACTTAGCCGGCGACTTTGAGGAAAAATTTTTTTTTCCATGCCAAAATGTAGTCCATCGTTTGTACCCCAATGTACCGTAACGATTTTTGTTTGTACCCTGAAGGAAAATAAGTTATAGGGGGTTGAGAAAAAAGTTTGCCGGCGACTTTTTCCGATTTCAATGATCTTGGACTCATTGGAAAGAGGATGACGCGTAGATGTTCGTACCGATGAGGATTTTTGATTTTACCCCCAGGGAAAAAAGTTAGGGGCGATATTCCCGTTTTGAAGAGAGATGGAATAAGTTTTACTGCGGAATCCGATTCTGGGGTGGGCGCACAGTGGGGCCAAATGCCAAAAAGCTGGCCAAAACCCCAAAAATGAAGTTTGTAGTTGAGGATATTTGACCCTTGGGATAAGTAAGGTGATGTCCCAAGTATTGGAATTCTGATATAAGAAGATCTGATCCCCTCCCCCTGCCCTTGTGTACCAGTTGCAAAATACCCTCCTTGAAGTATAATCCGCGTGATTGAAAGACAGTAAAATAACGAGCATGTTCAAAAAGACGCTGTGTCTCGAAAAATGAACCGATTTAACTTTTCCAAATTGGAGTCTATTACTGAAACTATGTAGAATAGACTAAAAATTAAGAGAATATCAATTTGATGAGTGGAAAATACTGACAGAGCAATGATTGGATGTAATTTCTATATCTATAAATGAGAAAATGTGTTTGGTTTTTGAAGCAATAGTAGAGGATTACGCAAAATTACGTCGTTTAACTTATTGGAGGTGGTAGATGGGACTCTTACCTAGACATCAGAAAAAAGAACGGCTGCCCATGTCTGCCCCTAAGCAATTCCGCCATGTTTTTGTGCAGGAAATCACAAAAAATTATACGGATTGATGAGGAGTCCTTAGATCCGTCTGAAACTTGATATGCAGAAGTTTGTGGGGTCGCTGATTATGAATCCGTTGTCTTCATTTCGGAATTCAAAATGGCGGATCCAATATGTCGGACGAAAATTGAAAGAAATCATCGGATTTTCTTCAAATTCGTTACCCAGGGGTTTCTGAGGTCGCTGGTTACGAATCCGTTGTTTGAATTTCAAAATTCAAAATGGCGGATCCGATATGGCGGATGAAAATTGAAAAAATCATCGGATTGCCTTCAAACTCGGTACCCTGAGGTTTTTAAGGTCGCTGATTCCGAATCCGGTGTCTGAATTCCGGAATTCAGAATGGCGGATCCAGTTTGGCAGAAAAAAATTGAAAAAATCATCAGATTTCCTTCAAACTCGCCATCCAGGGTTTTGTGGGGTCATTGATTACGAATCAGTTGTCAAATTCCAAGAATCAAAAATAGCGTATCTAATACGGTGGACACAAAACTCAGAATTCAGTAGATTCGCTTTAAATTTCATCTCAACGGTAGTATGTGTTTTATTTCCAGTGTACATTTGCTGCACGAGGAAAACTGTATGAGATTGATTACCATTCGTTTTTCTCCTCATCGCGGGCTTAGGGTACACAAAGGCCAGGAATTATTGATATTTAGGAAGATGATGGACCATTGAGAGAAAAACAGTATTGCTGGAGAATATTCGTAGTGAATTTACTATGAGTTGATGAATTCACTATGGGAAATGACAATAAAACTACATTTAGTATTATTACTACGAATTTTTGGTAACTTCACTGCTAACATTCTCCAGCGATGCTCTTTTTCCCCAAAGTGACCGTCATTTTCCTAAATGTTTATAAATGTTATTCAAGTATTGATATCCCTTTTCTTTTCGTGAACTGAATCATGACTCGCGATTTGGTGATCGTTCTTATGTTAACCAATCGTTCCCATGGCAACGTAAATAGTTGGTTGTAATCGCTCCGATTTCAAATGGTGCTTATCACAATTGTGCAATAGCTGTCACCGAATTCTTACTCTTGCTAGTAATCGTTACCGTAAACTTCTTTCCGCGTGCAAGTTTGGAGCTTGGTGAATATTTTTCGTTTTTTAAAATCATTCAATGTTAACATACAATTCCAAATGAGATGGATTCCGCTGCCATAGGTGAGTGTTTCAACAACCTATATTTTCATAGTAGTTTAATTTGAACAGTTGACTGCAAAAAAAATTAGCTTGAGAGGGTTGAATCCAACCCAAGAAAATTAGGAAAATTTTTAGAAACACATGGGGGTTCTGTAGCGAATTTTATCGAATTCTACAACGTTTGTGGATTTCAAAGATGATTCAATATCTATGACTCGGAGAGAGATGTACAATATTTTAAGGAGCAGTCCTCTACCTACGTTGGATGAAAAGTCCACTTCCCTTCAAGGAAAAATCATCGAGATAACGTGTTGTCCGGATAACAAAACTACAGAGATCTCTAACCTTTTATCTACTTGCAAATGTGTATTCAAAAAGAGATGGGAATCTTCTCAAAGGACCGAAGAACGATTTCTCAAAAATAATGAAGAATGGTTAAAACGAGAGGTAGTGTTTTGTACTTTCAGGAATCCCCATTCTGTAACTGTTCACACGCCAGTGTGAAGACCTCTTGTTGAATTCAACGAATGTTCAGAAAGAACGAAACGTAGGAAAACGGAGAATATCAGAGTAAATACTCCTATCTCAGAGCTGTCTTACGCCACACAAATGTGTTTGAGAGCGTCTGGACAGATCGAAGCCGCAAAAATTGTAAAGGATGTTACATCTTCTGATCCTGAGCTTGTCAAAATGTATATGAAAGGTTATCAAACTTTCAAGCGAAATGAGCCAAAGATGTTGGATGATGAAGATGCTCTAGCTCTCCTAGTAGATGCCGAGCTCTCAAAACATCAGTACTGCTTATTGCGTGAAGCTGATCCGCAGAAATTTCCACCTTATAAAAGAATTCAACTGGCCAAACGCATGTGTTTCCCTGACGAGGAATTTATTCAAATAACAGAAACCTGCGCTGTTGTGCAACTACGAGCACTTCTTGATCACACAGCTACACGTATTTTAAAGCTACAGAATTCGGTTTTGTCAACTTTATCTGATGAAGAGTTACAAAACCTGGTACTTATTTCCAAATGGGGGTTTGATGGGAGCTCTGGTCACTCCTCATACAAGCAAGCATATCAAAGTTCGGAAGCTAGTGATTCCGCTGTGTTCATTACTTCACTCGTGCCTCCCCGCCTACACTGCAATTCAAAAATAATTTGGCAGAATCCAAGGCCATCATCAACCAGATTTTGTAGGCCAATCAAAATAGAGTTTATGAAAGAATCAACTGGAGTTTCGGTTGCAGAGAAGCTACGGGTTGATAATGAAATAGAAAATCTGAGGGCTACTTCTTTCAGAACTGATGAAAAACATGTTTCAGTGAAACATGAGATGATTTTTTCTATGGTGGACGGGAAGGTATGCAATGCCATAACTGAGACAACCTATACCCAGAAGTGCTATATATGTGGTGCCACATCTAAGGAATTCAACAAAATTGATGATATAGTATCTAGGCCGGTCAAAACCGAAAACCTCCAGTTTGGTTTGTCTTGTCTACACGGCTGGATACGATTTTTTGAGGGCCTCCTGTATTTGTCTTATAA
Source organism: Gonatopus flavifemur (assembly GCA_018340375.1). Lineage (NCBI taxonomy): Eukaryota > Metazoa > Arthropoda > Insecta > Hymenoptera > Dryinidae > Gonatopus > Gonatopus flavifemur. Next base: position 2,630,464 of record JAFFJZ010000013.1, read on the forward strand.
GCTACCTATTCAGAAGTGGCAAGCACGAAAACAAGATAAAGCTTTGGTGGAAGAACGAAAAAAGGTTGTACAGAAAAGTTTTGAAGAAAAATGTGGCCTCATTGTCGATGTTCCTGAGCCAGGGTTTGGGAACTCAAATGATGGGAATACCGCTAGGCGATTTTTCGCACAACCCGAAGTTTCTGCCGAAATCACAGGGGTGGATGTCAACCTAATACAACGACTTCATGTAGTATCAGCTACCGTTTCAAGTGACCATGAAATAGACGTTGAAAAGTTTCGGAGTTACGCTTTAGACACGGCACGCTACTACGCGACAAAATATCCGTGGTACCCAATGTCACCTACGATGCACAAGTTTTTGATCCACGGACCTGAAATCATTGCATCTGCTCTTCTACCTATAGGCCAATTGACTGAGGAAGCACAAGAGGCTCGTAACAAAGATTTCGAAAGGTGAAAATGATGTATATCACTTAATAATAGTCTATATTTGTCACAGTGGACTCGACACTTTGAAGGGAAAAATTTGACTTCTCAAGTACTGCAATCAGTTTGATACATTGCACAATACGTTCTTTACTACTAGGCAAACTATATATTTATGGTGACCACGAGAATATATGTTCGCGAAGATTGTTTTGTTCTGGTAAGGAATTCGGGGAATTATGAATATTTATATACTTTTTTTATTAATAAGCCACATTGTTCATCCTCTGGGAACATAAATTCATAGACTAGAAAACAATTTTGAGAATCAAGTAAACTTATGAATTAGAGGATTTATTCAAAACTTTATACTGATGACCCCAAAGTGCAGCTGCTTTTTGTTTTTCCTTGATTTTGCTTGTCATGTTGAGATCAAAAGCTTTAACGGTGTCGATGAATACATAATTATATTCAAATTTCTTAACAACATTCATCTCCAAAGGTACCGAGAGCATCACTCCAGGAAATGCAGTAGAGAAAAAACGAATGAGGACATTTTTAAATGGTTTCTTCCGAGTTCTGATCCAATGTTATCGAGTAAAAGACAGTTGCCCAAGAAAAAACTAAACTTTCTCCCTAGAGACGTGTTAAGCCTGATCAAAACTCCGGATATACTTGATAAAGACAACGTAACTTTCCCATTATCTTCCTCTGAGAGTGGAGAAGAAGACTGATCTGAGTAAAAAAAGTGTGGCAAAAGTAAAAACCATTACGATTTCAGTTTTTTATATTATTGTATATATTGTGAATGTATATATCTTTCGATTTAACACATTTGGTGTGTTAATATCATCCGATAATTATATTAATAATGATTCAATGTTGGAAATAATAATAATGATGATCATAATAGGAACAACAAAATGGGCCGTTCAGTTCTTGTTAATCATTAAGTTATGAATGAACTTTTGATTTTTGGCATCAGCCATCCTGAATTCCGGAATTCCGACAACGGATTCGAGATCAGCGATCCCGAAAACCCCTGGGTACCGAGTTTGAAGGGAATCCGATGATTTTTACAATTTTCGTCCGCTATATTGGGTCCGTTATTTTGAATTTTGAATTTCAGACCGTGGATTCGTACTCAGCGACCACAGAAACCCCTGAGTACCGAGTTTGAAGAAAATGCGATGATTTTCTTAATTTTTGTCCATCATATTGGATCCGCCATTCTGAATTTCAAAATTTTGACAACGGATTCGTAATTGGTGACCCCAAAAACTCCTGGATGCCGAGTTTGAAGAAAATCCGATGATCTTCTCGATTTTATTCCACCATATTGGATCCGCCATTCTGAATTTCGAAATTCAGACAACGGATTTGTAATCAGCGACCCGAAAAATCTCTGGGTAGCCGATTTGAAAAGAATCCGATGATTTTTTCAATTTTCGTCCGCCATATTGGATTCGTCATTCTGAATTTGGGAACTCAGACAGCGGATCCGTAATCAGCGACCTCGAAAACCCCTGATCACCAAATTTGAAAAAAATCCGATGATTACTTCCAATTTTCGTCCACCATATTGGATCCGCCATTTCGAATTCCGAAATGAGAACAACGGATCCGTAATCAGCGACCCCAAAAACCGTCGGGTACCCAATTTGAGGAGAATCCGATGATTTTTAAAATTGTCGTCCGCCATATTGGATTCGCCATTTTGAATTTTGGAACTCAAACAGCAGACTCGTAATCAGCGACCCCAAAAACTCCTGATCACCAAGTTTTAAGATAATCCGATGGTTTCTTTCAATTTTCGTCCGCCATATTGGATCCGCCATTTCGAATTTCGAAATTCTGACAACGGATTCGTAATGAGTGACCCCATAAACTTCCCGAGTATGAAGTCGCAAGCGAATTTGAGAGCCCCTTATAATTTTGTCCAGCTTTTTGGCATTTGGCCCCACTGTGCGTCGATGCGGAACACGTGGCGCGGTCGATGAAGATTTTATAATCCAACTTTCTGTTTACATATTAATACATTTCCATGGACATCTTCATGGTAGATGAATGAAAGTCTACATACCGGAATCACACTAAGATACGATTTTTGAAGTGTGAACTTCTTTGATGTACACTTGAAGTTCACCAAGTTTACAGTGACTAAGGGTAGGTAATAAAATGAATTCTGTATACCAAAATTACATTGAGATTATATTTCACACTGAGAGGGAAGTTTACTTATATTAAATGAATATATTTATTTGACGTCTGTTCAAGAATATTCATTAATTATGAATAAATATGGTAATTGTCAATGAATATCATAGTTGGCATACATACGATTGATTTTATGTGACATTCAGAACAAACAAATCGTTCATTTAGTCCATTTATTTCATGTGAATGATATTATTTTCCCCTCAAGTAATAAACGATTCCTAATTTACAAATAGACGGTTTGATGAGTACAAGATTTTCATTAGATAAATACTAGTAAACTAAGAATATGAAGAAAAGAATGGTTGATTGACTCAAATTTCAAATTGAATTTCAACGCAATAATTCAGTTTCCCAATGTGTATACGATTCTCCCCTCTCAAACACAGATTTGTTGATAATTAAGAAATTTGATTTGACATGAACACCTTGAATTTGATTCGACTCTCGATCTATATTGCAGCAGAATATATAGTTCAGCTTCTTGTTAGAGTGTGTTCAATGATCGTTAGGTCGAAAAATACATGTATTATTTATAATCGTGAGAGAGTGAGAGAATATGAGAGACAGTCTTGTAGGCTGAATTTTCCTACAAAATTATTGAAATATTTCACCATAACTTTCCATTCAGTTTGTTCAACTTCATCATCACTGTTAGAAAATTTCTTGAATTTAATATAAGAATTCTTATGAAATTTCATAAGTGCATTCCAAAATCAGTAATATTCTGGGATTTACACCTTTTTTTACGCAATTTCACTTCTTCATGAATTTTTTGTGATAGAATCCTATTACATGTATGATGTCATGACGTCAGCATATGTGATATCTAAAACCACATCGTATTTCTCAATCGGTTTTTTCAATCGTGATTTAGTCAAGGTGGTTGAAGCGTTAGGTCGTAATAGGTTAGGTTAGGTTAGGTGGGAAAGTAGGTTCGATTCCCCGTTAGGTCCCAAAACTTTGTGCTTCAATTGCTCTACTTACATTGATGATTACAAACTCACTTTAGAGGCATCTCGAGAACATGAAATTCACGAAGCGTGAAGAAATTTGGTGATAAATCAAATTTCCAATCTGAATTTTTTCTGTATTTTGGCAAAAATTCGTAACAGTTATTGAATTGAATACACAATTTCCATTATAAAATACATTGTTGAATCTAATAATAATATTCTGTAAAAAATTTTATAATAATTATCATTAAACTTAAGACATATTTTTCTAACAGTGATAATATTCTCCCGCATAATTCATCATTTCATTTGATTAATTCCAGAGTGTTATTCCAATTTTGTTTGATTTGACTTATTTTCTCGCGAATATTCAAAGCAAATTATGCGACAATTTTCTCAACCTCATATCACATTCAGGCAATCTAATAATGCTTTGATGTACATTCCCAAGTTTTGGAGTGATAAAACAGAAATTTCGCACAAAAACACCGTTTGTTAATAGTTAACAAATATGGATTTGATACAAAAGATGATCTCAAATATGACGCTGGATGATAACAAGTCAATATTTATTTCCCCTTACGGAAAAAATGAAACACGACTGGTTACTGTGTTACACAAGAATAAGCAAAACATATGTGAAAAAATTCTCAACATATCACTAGTTCATGTTATTGTGAGAATGAGTAGTTTCCCCATGAGACTGAGAATCTTTCAACACAGTAACCATTCCTATGTTGAACATTACATTGAAAACATGACTGGTTATCATGATTACAGTTACCGTTCACTTTCAAGATAATATAGATTCTCTTCAGCAGCAGCACCCTTGCTATATAAAACATATACAAGTGCTGTGTCTGAAAACGAAGGAATCACATGATGAACATTCCCCATTCCAGTCTAGCACAGTAACCATTCATGTGCTGGATGAGAACTGCCGCTGTGACTCACACGACCACTAATGTATGTACAATGGAAGCGAGAGCGCCCCGAATTTCACATCGCTTCTTGTATACCCATAAACCATACTGTATGCTCTATGCTTGTAACACGTTTCTCAGTTGAATATGATAGCAGCGACGCGTATTGAGAAGTTTTGGTATTTTCGAAATGGATATCGCAATGAATATGGTTCATGGGTATACAAGAAGCGATGTGAAATTCGGGGTGCTCTCGCTTCCATTGTACATACATTAGTGATCGTTAGACCGGAGCGAAAAACAAAAAAGTTTTCAAATGGAATCGTAATAGTGCGGAAAAGTTGCTACTCGTTAACACAAACACAGGGAAAAAAAATTTTTGAAATCGGACAATATCTTCCGTTCGCGCATCGCGTTCAAAATTTTTCCGAATTTGAACAAAAATTTAACAAATATGCACAAAATTGCAGAAGAGGTATATGCTGTCCAATTGAGCCCATTTTTTTTGTATTTAACATGGCTTCGAGGCATAGAATGAGGGAAAAATGCCACACAACCCTCCTCTACCTCTTTCCAACCCCTTCGAAGGGGTGATAATGGACAATTTCCGTTAAAAATAGCTTGTATTACAGGAGGTACAAATGGTGACCCATCGACCTGATTTTTCGTACATTAGATGTTTTGAGGCGCGAAGTGGAAAAAATTATTCTCTACCTCCTCTCTGCATGTTCCCCCCAAGGGGGAGGGGGGCTCTGTCCCGACTACACGAGCTAAAATAGGAATTGCAGATATTTGGCAAAATTTCCTTGTAGAACGCGTTACGTTTTGTTTTGATTGCCATCCGTTCAGTCGGCGTCTCGGCTTTGTTCCCCACTCCCTTCTTCTCGACTCTGGGATTCCAAGAAACGGACCGTATGAGCGAGGAAGCACTCTACTGGTCACTGGAAGTATATGATTATCTGGCTTGTTGCATAGCAAAGGAGCGCTTCTCGGACTGAAAACTTTTTTTATCAGCGTTGTTCATAATTTCATAGCCTGCATTAGATCACGATCACATCGATCACCAATTTCATTTCATGTATGTTATTAAATCGGATGATCATATAATTCACTGGCTTGTCGCAGAACATTCTTCGCTAATGTTAATTAAATCTAATTATATCTAGGATGTTTAGTGCATCAGGTTGACGTGGAAATATTCATATTAGAACGAACCAATCTAACAATATTGGATTGTCTTTGAGTGACGAATATAATTTCGAGAATTTATTAAAATTTCAAGAATTTTTAAACAATAATACGAATCTTACAATATCAGGTGTGACCAATCACCTCTCTTGATCTTGATTATGGCACTGACTCGTAGTGCTCATGCTCATGCACCCTGCCTATTTTTTGGTGCACCAAAACCACTACCACCGGCGGTTCTTCCCACCAATGCCGATATCGTAAAATGTTGGAATGAAGTCAAGTATGACATGGCAGTAAAGTCTAGTGACTGTAAACCTGGAAGGAACTTGAGCTTCTCAGACGTGGCAAACATTGTAGCTCAACAGATTGAGTCAATATATTCCAAAGCTTCGATTCCTGTCGTGTGTCACACAAGAGTCGTTCAAAAGATCAAGCAACTTTATGCACTCCGTGAATCATATCAAAGGGACAAAACCAGGGCTGGGAAAAAGAATAAGTACAATGACTTCATCCATAAATCTTATAACACATTATTTGACATATCATCTTGCAAGTGCAAGATGACACTACCATGCAATTGCAGAAAAACCTTGGAGAAATGTATTTGTCCAAATCCTGTAGTTGTCAGCTGCAATTGCCGTAAGGATAGGAAAATACCTACATTGGAACTGAAGTTTCTCTACGCACAAAGACACCTTAGAATAGGTAAAATTGGATTGACGGTAGATAAGAAGGAAACACAGAAACTTACATCAAAGTTGCAAAGAAAAGCTCGTCAGCTTGATCTGCTTAGCGTGCAAATACAAGACTTGCCTGGTCCCTCCGTTGGCAGTACCGATCCGGAAACAGAAGAGACAAATTTTGATGTCGATGATGATTCGGACTTTCAGCCCACACGTTTTTCGTCTGCCCTGTCAAGAAGCTCAAAGTCCTCACAGATGCGCCTGTCGCTTCCAACAACTGCTTTGACAAGTACTCGTTTTGGCCTGTCTGACAGAGCAACAGCTGCTATCACATCTAGCGTGCTGAAAGACCTAGGTCTTATTACTGATAGTGATACATCTCTGATCGTTGATAGGAGCAAAATTAGAAGAGAAAAAGAAAAGTGCAGAGTGAAACGTACTAATTTAGAGCGACGGGAACATCAAATGAACGGCCCAAAGTGTGTATACTTTGATGGTAGGGCAGATAACACTTTAGTGTTGGTTGAAAAAGGAGTAAAACGATACCAATCTGTAAAAAAAGAGGATCATATTACAGTAATTGAGGAACCGGGTTCAAAGTATCTTTGCCATCTAGTACCTACTTCCAAAAGTGGAAAGGACACTGCTTTCTGCATCATAGACTATTTCGAAGAAAATGGAATAGATACTTCTAAAATTGAAGTAGTTGGGACTGATGGGACAGCAACAAACACTGGCTGGAAACGGGGAGCAATTAAGTATATAGAAATGCGTTTGAAGAGGCCAATACAGTGGGTGATCTGTCTTTTACATTTCAATGAGTTACCTTTGAGGCATCTTGTAGAAACATTTGATGGTACAACCGCAGGACCGAAGTCTTTGAGTGACCCTCTCGGCGAACCGCTGGTTGGTTGCGAGTCTTTGCCTGTAGTTGCATTTAATAAAATTGAATGTGTCATTCCACAAATTGACCCACAAATTCTGAGTAAAGACCAGAGATACCTACATGACATTGCCGTTTCCATTGCTGCTGGGTCTTGTTCCTCGGACCTAGCGAATCGAGATCCGGGACCAATATCTCATGCTCGGTGGTTGACGACAGCGAACCAGTTTTTGAGACTATATATTTCATTTGAAAACCCACCTGAAAATCTCATCAACATCGTTACATACATCATGACTGTATACGTACCCATGTGGTTTGGAATTAAGACAAGATCTTCAATAGTTGGAGGACCTAAGCATATTTTTGAATGCATCAAGAGATGTAGAGGCTTACCTGCAGAAGTCCAAGAAGTGGCGAAGAAAGTTATTCAAAGGAATGCCTTCTTCGCCCATCCCGAAAACCTTCTTCTTTCGATGGTTATGGATGATAGGCAGGATGTTCGGAAGCTGGGCCTTCGGCGAGTATTGAAATCCAAAGAAACTACCACAAAGGGTAAATCTATCAGAAATTTCTTAGTTCCGGCCATAAATTTTGATGCTCGTGATTATTTTGATATCATAAATTGGTCTGCAACCAAAATCACATGTCCACCTCTTTTGGCAACCCTTTCATCAGCTGATATTGCAGACTTGATTCCTCAAGGAAAAAAACCAACTCTTTCTCTGAATCTAGCAGACATACCCTGTCATACTCAAGCCGTAGAGCGCAGTGTTAAGCTAGTAACACAGGCCTCTTCAGCAGTTTATGGTCATGAGAGACGTGATGGTTTCATAAGAACTACACTCGCCTCTCGTGCTATCATGTCAAAATTTGAGACCAAATCGGAATTCGCAGTCCCTGAATGTGAATAATTCTCCACGCCCACGTTTGGTTGGTTGGATGGGCAGAGTGTGGGTGGAACTTGCAGTGCAGCCACCTTCCCGTGGTGAGTTCTGAGTCGTTCAAGGAAGGACGGGCCAGGAGCTGCACATCTTCGGCCCCTCAGGGGAAATAACGAAGGAAGGGGAAGACTTTTTTTACTTTCAGCCTTAAAGTTGCCTTATGTACGAAAAATCAAGTCAATAATTCAGTATTTGCATCTTCTGCAATACGAACTGCTTTTAACGACACTTGTTCATCTTCACCCCTTCGAGGGGCTTGGGGGTGGGGGGGGGGTAGAAGAGAGGTATGCGGCATTCTTCCCCTATTCTACACTTCAAAACAATGTTATGTATAAAAAATGAGCTTGACCGGACAGGATTCACACCTCCTACAGTTTTTCGTATATCCGTTCAAATTTGTTCAAATTCGGGAAAATTTTGAACGCGATGCGCGAACGGAAGATATTGTCCGATTTCAAAAACTTTTTTTCCCTGTGTTTGTGTTAACGAGTAGCAACTTTTCCGCACTATTACGATTCCATTTGAAGACTTTTTTGTTTTTCGCTCCGGTCTAACGACCACTAATGTATGTACAATGGAAGCGAGAGCACCCCGAATTTCACATCGCTTCTCGTATACCCATAAACCATATCCATTGCGATATCCATCTCGAAAATACCCAAACTTCTCAATACGCGTCGCTGCTATCATATTCAACTGAGAAACGTGTCACAAGCATAGAGCATACAGTATGGTTTATGGGTATACAAGAAGCGATGTGAAATTCGGGGCGCTCTCGCTTCCATTGTACATACATTAGTGGTCGTGTGAGTCACAGCGGCAGTTCTCATCCAGCACATGAATGGTTACTGTGCTAGACTGGAATGGGGAATGTTCATCATGTGATTCCTTCGTTTCCAGACACAGCACTCGTATATGTTTTATATAGCAAGGGTGCTGCTGCTGAAGAGAATCTATATTATCTTGAAAGTGAACGGTAACTGTAATCATGATAACCAGTCATGTTTCCAATGTAATGTTCAACATAGGAATGGTTACGGTGTTGAAAGATTCTCAGTCTCATGGGGAAACTACTCATTCTCACAATAACATGAACTAGTGATATGTTGAGAATTTTTTCACATATGTTTTGCTTATTCTTGTGTAGCACAGTAACCAGTCGTGTTTCATTTTTTCCGGTACAGGTAACATCCTCGTCTTTTTTCGCACTTTTTTTTGTCTCTCTTCTATCAGAATATCGATATATTTATACTCTTCACTCATATAACATTGTTATTTAAATTTTATATCAAAATTACATAACATGGAACAACAATCTTATAATTAGGAAATTATATTTGAATCATGATTTCAATTGATTCTAATATATCTATGTAACAATCCAATTACATGCAAGTAACAATCTTTCATGTGAAGTTCTTCTATTAATTCATAAAACAATATAAAAATAAAATTTTCGCGTTATATAATTTTCATTCATTCATGATATATATTCTTCTTTCTCTCATAATTCATATTTTCTTTATGTATACAGGGTGGGGCATTTAAAGTGTCGCGGGCGTTTTTTCCAAAAATAAAGTGAGATACGAGGAAATTTTTCGGACAAAAGTTGTAGGGTACCGAGGGAGACATCCGATGGTGGCCTTGGCTTTGACCTCAAATCTCATCTTCAAGGGCATTCTGAGATCAACTCTTGTTTTTTGAATAGCATCTCATATTTTTTACTGCAGATTTGGATTCTAGGTCAAAAACCAAGAAACTTTTGTCCGAACCATTTTCCTGAAATCCGCAAAAATGGCGCTCTAATCGATATTGTTCCATTTTGAATCTGACATTCGAATAACTCGAAAACGAAGGGTCTTGCAAACGAATGTTTCGTACAAAAGTTGTCAATACACAACACATTTCAATCGTCTACATTACCACCATTCAGAGCTCACGCGATGTGAACAAACGACGGGGTTCAGTGAAAATTCACGATTTTGAAAGTCAGTTTGTCAGTTACATTTGATTATTACTTGGTTTATGACAAATTGGAAATCATGGATATCCAATACACGGTTTCTGAAAAGATCGATATGATCTACATTTACGGTGAAGTGCATAAGAACCCCAGACAAGCATATGACTTGTATGCAGAACGATTTCCTGAAAGAACAACGCCATTCATTAGGTATTTTCAACGCATTACAAAATTATTCTCAGAAACGGGAAGTGTTACAGGAGAAAAACGACATCGAATGAGAACTGTGAGCGGGGAAAATGCGGAAGTTAATGTACTAGCTGCAGTAGCCAATAATCCACACGTGAGCTCTCGTGAAATTGAACTCCATTCGGGAATTTCTCGAAGAAGTGTTCTTCGAATACTGAAACGTCACAAATTCCATCCGTATCACATTTGTTTGCATCAAGACCTTCACGGTGATGATTTCGAAAATCGTGTACAGTTTTGTCGATGGGGTCTAGCGCAAATGCACAATAACAACTTCATCAACATATTATTTTCTGATGAGTCGACGTTCACCAATCATGGTCGAGTAAATCGACATAATATGCATTACTGGGCGACAGAGAATCCAAGATGGTTACGTCAAGTAGAGCATCAAAGACAATGGGCTGTGAATGTTTGGTGTGGTATTTTTCGATCTCGAGTAATTGGACCGTACTTCATTGCAGATACGCTAAATGGAGAGAAGTACAGACATTTCTTAGATCAAGTACTTCCAACATTACTTGAAGACATACCTATTCAGGAACGATTGAATATGTGGTATCAACACGATGGTTGTCCATCCCATTATGCAGTCACAGCTCGAGAAATATTGGACAGAGATTATCCTGGACGATGGATAGGACGTCGTGGACCAGTTCATTGGCCTGCCCGTTCTCCGGATCTTACTTCTCCAGATTTTTTTTTATGGGGATACATAAAAGATACAGTTTATCAACAAGTACCGATCACACCTGAGAATATGCGTCAAGGAATCATCAATGCATGCGCGAGCATCAATGAAGATATTTTAGCACGAGTTCAGCAATCTTTTGTAAAACGTTTTGAAATGTGTATTGAAGTCGAAGGCCATCATTTTGAGCATCTACTGCATTGAAATTATCCAAGTGATGTAGACGATTGAAATGTGTTGTGTTTTGTCTGTTATACCCCATCACCTCCGTTTCAGTTCAAGGGGTCCCCCTTGGAATCAGACAACTTTTGTCTGAAACATTCTCCTCCAAGACCCTTCGTTTTAGAGTTATCCTAATGTCAAATTCAGTATGGAACAATATCGATTAGAGCGCTATCTTTGCGGATTTCAGGAAAATGGTTCAGACAAAAGTTCCTTGGTTTTTGACCTAGGATCCAAATCTGCAGAAAAAAATATGAGATGCTATTTAAAAAACAAGAGTTGACCTCAGAATGCCCTTGAAGATGAGATTTGAGGTCAAAGCCAAGGCCACCATCGCATGTCCCCCTCGATACCCTACAATTTTTGTCCGAAAAATTTTATCGTATCTCATTTTATTTTTGGAAAAAACGCCCGCGACACTTTAAATGCCCCACCCTGTGTATATATATATATATATTATATGATTTTATTTTCCAATCAATATTCAATGAAAAATGCGAATATTTTAGGATATAACAATATTCTTTTTCCTACGCCTTCGAATTGTTTTTGAAAGTACGTCGGAATGTATACAAAATCTGTATACATTTGGGTGACAGATTCGAAGGAAACTCCTGTGCGCTACGGAAAAGCGTTTACAAAAAACTTGAGATCAGAACAATGCCTGTGCTGTTTCGATACCTCGCTATGTGACGTCAACCCATGCATTCCTAACTCTATGTATACTTTCAGAAATAATTTACAGATATGCAATATTATTGGGCAATATTTATAACCAAATTCGGATTCTTAAGTATTAGTTATTATCAACTATATATTTTCTTTCACAATATGACTCGACCCCCAAACTTTAGATAAGAATTAATCTATGTAATAGAATTATAAAATCTAATATAAACTGTTCAGATTACATTTCCAATATTGACTAGAATTCCCAAAATGAAGCTATAGATAGATATGATACATTGAAAATGGTTTTTTCTCACTTGAGCAATATTTAAAACATATTCTTCACAAATTTAAACGAATTCTGGAAATATTCAAATGTATTGAATCATATTTTTGATGAATATTGCTCAATAGAATATCATCATGATATTTTCATATAACATTCATAACAAATATATAACTAGGATGTAACAAGGTTCAAGAAACTATTCAAAAACATTTAAATTATAATTCAACAATTTCTATGCTGCTTCTTATTGGGAAAATCTATTTAAACTATGGAAGACTAACAAATATATTATATAAGATCATTATCATTGTAATTCTGAACAATTATTATAAGAAAATCTATTATTTTCAACTCGAGTCTACGAGGAAAAGCTATGCAAACATAAAGAAGCATTGATACGTAGGAAAACCTATATGAAAAAAACTCTCGAGCCATAGAAAGAATGAAAACATATTTCCTTCTTTCTTAAACAACTGACCCCCACTTGGAGGGCAGCTCCCAGAACAGTATATAAGGAGCCACCTCGTGCCCTTTGACACTCACTCTCAAATTTTTCCCAAGCTCATACATTCATTATTATAGTTCAATTCTCAAAGTTCATATACGTTATAATCTCAAAGTCAAGTTCATTGTATTTGATAAATTTATTTCAAATATACTCAAACAACATTCAATTGGGGAGTTTCATTCATCGAAACCACGAAGTAAGTTCAAAAGAATAAAATACACGCGATTTCATTTCTTACTAATCCTTCAAATTTCTATCCTTTTCCCTGATAACGAAACTCGCGGTCGTTATCAGAACATACCACACAATTTCCCTTGCTTTAAGACGAGATACGCGCGATCTAGTCTCAATCCCTTCAAATTTCTATCCTTTCCCCTGATAACGAAACTCGCGGTGGTTATCAGAACATACCATACAATTTTCCTTGTTTTAAGACGAGATACGCGCGATCTAGTCTCAATCCCTTCAAATTTCTATCCTTTTCTCTGATAACGAAACTCGTGGTCGTTATCAGAACATACCATACAATTTTTCTTGTTTCAAGACGAGATACTCGCGATCTAGTCTTAATCCTTTCAAATTTCTGTCCTTTTCCCTGATAACGAAACTCGTGGTCGTTATCAGAATATACGTTATCCATATACCTTCCACATTCAAGATATGATACTCGTGATCAAATCTCGAAAATTCCTATGATACCCGTGATCATTTGTAAAGAAATATACTCGCGATATTTCTTCACTGTGAACAACACTCGCGATTGTTAACAGTAAATGACATTACAAATTTTGGTTACGATACACGCGATCGTGATCTGAAAAAAATCAAATAATCGCCTAAGATCTCCCTTTCAATCGAACGCAAACATGATATGAATATCATAGCACTATCCATTTAGAATTTTTTCTTTTCTCGCGACTTTCTTTCAAAACGGTAAATTGAATGGTCCCCGAGTATAATTGAATCAATTGTGGAATTTCCAATTGTTTTAGTGACTCGATCCCGAAAAGAAATAGCATCAGATCTCCAAGACTACAAAAAACCTATCTCACTCTCCGTTTCTCCCAGTTCATAAAAAAAATCTATCTACCAGGGTCAGTGAAGTAATTCTCACGAATTTCAATTCTGACTCATGTCAAGGAAAGGCATTTTTCGTTCCGACGAAATCCCTGGACATGACACCCCATAAGCAAATATAGGATTTTTTAGCTATCAACAAATCTTGTCCACTATTGTTACGGATGAGTTCGAAACGTTAATCGGACTCTCCGTAACTTCGTTTCCAATGATGGAATTTATTGGAAGAAAGAATTTTAATATCAACCCGAGCGGCGAGGCTGATATGTTGGTTGGCTCTTACCGTCTGAGGCATCGGAATACCTTGCTTCTCGCTCCGGGGGTGGATGAGGACAGGGTCGTGAATGTGTACCATTTAAGACAAATTCATTTCGGAATATTCAATATATTCTGAGAATCATTATGTAGATAGAATTTTACAATAAAAACACAATTCATGTCGTGGTTGCCACTTATCTTATATTGAGATTTCCATATGGATATAACTTTAATTTGATGCGACGGACAAGATAAAAGGAAAAGATCAAGATACATTCGGGAAATAGACGGTACAACCAGGTAGAATCAGAGTAATGGAAATACGGACTCACCCAAAACTGCGAGCAGATCGCGAACAAAGGGCGTGTGCTAAGATCAGCCGAACTGAGCCGTCAAACACTTGCCACCCGTTTTCGAGCACGTTTAAAACTACGCGATCGACCCGAAATTTCGAATGTTTCTAAGGAAATTTGAAGGAAATCAATGAAACTGAAAATATGACGGCACCGTAGAACCACATAACTCCGCGAATTTAGGAATGTTTCCTTCCTTACTCCCCCAAACCGACGAATCCGGGGGAAACACGGACTCAAATGGCACAGAAAATGGACCTTGGAATATCCATCTCGTGAGCGGAAGGGCCCCGAATTCTCTCCATAGAATTTTGTCCCTTCATAGCTCAGGTGATGGATATTTAAACGTAAACTTCTTAATTTATTTCACTAGGGGAAAGTATAGACCCCTAGTGGAATTTCCTCTGCCATTGCGCCCGCGAATTCGCCGGAGTGTTAAAGAGGGGGGGGGGGACAAAGAAGGAAACACCCGGGTAAACTCACCAAGGAAGAACGCGAGGTTAAAAGGTCGAAAGAAGACTGAGGAGTTGGCGTTGCCAAGCGGCGGCCTCGGGCCCGGAGGAGTTGGTGAGGAATTAGTGGGGGCCAAGAAAAAGAACAAGAGGGAGTTGTATTCTCCCCAGCGCAATCAGCATTTCAACATACCATCGGATTTCGAAGAAATCCGGTGTTAGGTTTCGATGCTGACGAGCCCCGTACGTGCTTCATCGCTGCCGAAGCCAGATTTTTGCTGGACTCAACATCGACATTGCCCGCACGTGGCTTGCGGAGAACAATACAACCATTCACAATGTGAAAAGGAAAAAAATTCGAACTCAATCATTTTATCATTTTGAGAGGAATTTTGAGCAAGAAGCTATTGGAAATCTGAGGAAAAAGCCCTTGGCCGAGATCGCCACTCGACAAACTCATCGTGAAATTTGGCAAAAGGGAAAGGAAGGTGAAGGAGAAAGCGCATAGGGTAGAGAACACTCGTTACACGTGCAGCAAACAGCAACGCGTGCGAGGCCAATAGACCAGAAGAAGAGAAGAAGAAAGTTCTCTACATCGTGCGACTGACTAGGCAGGCACGATGCAGAGAGCCAAGAGGTAGGCCAGACTTGTCCACATAGCATGTGCATGATGCGATGCACAATACAATGTAGACAAGAAGGGTGAATGGGAGAGGTGAGGATTAGAGAGAGGAAGAGTTGAGAGGCGAAGAATTTTTAAGGTCCTCTTGCTTCCGGGGTCGTGAAGCGTGTGGTCGGGCAAAAGACAGGACAAAAGTCCCGCAATTTGTCCTGAAATAATGTATTGAAACATCATTGAAGGGTCGAAAAATTGCGGGACGTGACACTATAAATGAATACTCTCCTTAGTGTATTATTGGCATACAATGAATCCAATAATGATGAAATTTCGGAATATAACATTAATTTTTCAAACAACCCCGGGTTAATGTGATTTCGCTGTACTTCAAAGATGGGCTTTTACATAAATTCATCCAACGATTACACCCACTAAAATTACACCAATTCCATACTCATCTGATGTCAGTGAATATTATTCAACATACTCTCAGAATACACGAAAATGAGACGACAGCACAGTAGGTTCCATAATGAATGTTATATACCAAAGGCGCACCAAGATTAGATTGGTAAAATATCAACAAATTCAATCTTGACGTAATTTTGCTGTACAAAGTTCATGTTACTACCTTGGCTTGGTTTGATTTTTGTGTATTTGAAGTGTAAGTCAAATAATAGGTGCTTGACATCATAAAAGCGTGGAATTGGTGTGAATTTAGTATTTGTTAATTATGGAGAGAATTCGTGTAACCAGCCGAAACGTTGGGTATCATGATCAAATAAAGTACTCAACCTACTCGATTAAATCATTGGATTATGTTTTTCCTATTCTTCCCACGAATATCGAGTACGAAATTCATCCAAATTTTGGCACTACCCTATCCAACGACACGAAAATGGATCAGCACGGAGGAGACCCTTCCGTTCTATGAATTTTTGTGATAATTCCCTGAGGAGGGCTGGTATCAGCCAAAACGTTGGGTATTATGATCGAATAGAGCACTAAATATACTCGATTAAATCATTGAATTCTGTTTTTTCCTAAAGTCACAAAGACGCCGTGTATTCATGGTGAAATATCAAAATTCCACTGATTTTCTATTTGATTCGCACGCATACCAAGTTCACACTAAGAAACACGTTGTAACATTTTCATTGGGGAGTAACTTCAACTCGCACTAATGTTTTGGATTACGACCTTTCAAGAATCAGTTCATAATCATTGCATAAAATATTATGTGTCACACAAAAATTATTAGTGTGAATACTTTTGGGTCTTATTTTTCGTGTACAATTATTACGTGTATGATTTTCACCTGCATAAATCATACCCTGTCATATGCTCAATCCTACCTACCCAGAAAACAAAGTGGTTCAATGATTGTACAATCATGGACACTTTGAAGTCGTTCACGATTCTACAATTAGCTATATGATAAGTGACAACATTATTGACCAATGATGCATGCATTGAAGATTACTGCAACTCTTGTGCATCAATGATTGTACAATAATTGATAGTATTCACGCATTAGCCATTCTGATAGTACAACCACTGGTCAATTGTTCATGCATCATTAGGTCCATCAGATTAAGCGATCGTGGACTCGTTCGTTTTGTTTTCTGGGTATGGCATTTCTTTGTACAAGTACCTCGATCCTACATAAGGGGCATTCCACGTCAAGTGTACCCGCCTAAAAACCTTCATCGCTGGAATTTTGATGAAACTTGGTGGAGTTGTTGTACTATTGGAGTACATAATTTGTGCAGGAAATGGGGAGGAAATATCGACGGGTTGCCGAGATACAGGGGCTCGAAGTTTTGGACACGTTTGTCTTCGCTGAATTATAACTCAGTTATTATTATTTTTTTTTCAAATGCAAGTTATGGTTTTCGTCGGTTTTTTCCGTTCTTTTCAATAGATATGGAGGCAATTCCCCAAGTTAATCATTTCTGCGAAAAAAAGTGATTTTTATTTTTCTTTTCGATTTTTTTTAAAAATCGGCATTTCTGAAAATTTTTCAATCACGCTCAATCGAAAGCTTATTCTTTTCCCTTCAAAATCATTGGTCACACATGATGGAGTCTCATGAACTCGTCAGTGAATTTCATCGTTAAAGCCGGCACGATCCAGCTTCCAAGCGCGCTGAACATACTGGTCGGCCGTCACCCGGTACGGCGATGAAATTTTAACATGCTTTATTTACTGTAGGAATTATTTATTATCATTATTAATCATCTCAACAAAATAATGCTACAGAATTCACAACATTCTTCATGCTTAACCAGACTCTGCACTGAAGTTGACGTGAGCATCATTTTGTTTTGACATCAATGTGAAGCTATCTTCACAATGTTCAATGTTTATATTGTGAAAACAAAAGTACTACACAACTCAATTTTACCGGAGACCCATTTACTTGAAGAACGCTGTGAATTCAACAACATTATCGTGTTCCGTGTGAAATAGACTGAACTGTCAATTATCAAGTGTATTTGTCATCTACGATCCGAAGTGAATATTTTGTCTACGGTACGTCATTTTTACGCATCACTCGAATTGAATCAAGATTTGATGTTCATTCAAGTGAACCGCATGGCATTCCCATTTTATAATGAACAGGAAAAGTTTTGGGTCTCGCTGTTCCAACCCCCTCGAAAACGGCCAACATCCTGCATTTTCTAGATCATTAAGAACAATCCCCAAAAGTCTTCAGGAAGAGTACATTTCTTTACCAAAAGATGCTCAAATATGCGGAACCTGTCGAATAAAAATGACAAATCTTGCCGCTATGTCACCACTACACATTCAACTCGAGGCAATGGAAGTGGTAAGATAAAACAATTATACTTGAAAGATTCTAAATCTGTTTCTAAATTCAGCGATACATTACATGGAAGCGATTACTCAGGGAAGCGTTTTCTATACGATTGTTCTATCACTCTCTGTTCATACCTCATAAAATACACGGAAAAAAATGCCGTTCGAAAACATGAGACTCTCATGTTTTTCTTATTGAAACTGAAATTACGGTGGTTTGTTAAATGAATTTTCATATGAAAATACAGAAGATTACGAACACTGTAGAAGAAGTGAAAGATAGAATGGAAATTTCAAACACTGAACGTTGAATTTTATGAAATGGATAGTGGAATTTGGCTATAAATTCGTAATCTTTCGTATTTTCATATGAAAATCCATTTTTAGAAACCTTCCTGTTCTAGGTTCAGCAAGCAAAATAATAAAAAGTCATATTTTTTTCTCCGTGTATATGATGAGAAATGTATAAAAAAAGGGACAAAAAGTGTACAAAATGCAGCATTGTATAAATTAGTACATTCATACAGTGATGCCATAGATTTTAAAATCTAATTGTGTATATCCAATCAAACATTTTTGTTGATAAGATCAACAGTATCAGGCCCTCGCACTGTCGGTCTTCACTTTCTGGCAACACAGTATTCATGTCCCCACTTTATTCGCGACTTGATAAAATATTCTATTGAACTGATTATAGGATGGACTCAAACGAATTTTTTATATTATTATTTTAGAGCAATGATGAAGAAATGGACAACCAAGTTTTTCCAGACAATAATCAAGTTATTCACATTTTCGAGGGTCCTTCCGTTTCAAAGTATCGAAAAACAGAATATGATTGTAGAAACAAACAACATTTGGCAGCAGTTGAGGTTTTAGATCAAAGTGAAGAAAAATTTGTGAATTCAAAAAGTCATTCAGAAAAACTAACACTTCTCACTCTCGCACCGAAATTTTGGGGTCGAAGAAAATTAGCTACAGAATTCGGTGCTTCTGAACGCCAAGCAAGAAGAGCGAAGCAGTTAGTGAATGAATGGGGTATTTTTACCCAACCAAATTCCAAATTAGGTAAAAATTTACCAATTGATACGGCTAATTTGATCGTTGCCTTTTATGAAGATGATGAGAATAGTCGTATCATGCCAGGGATGAAAGATTACGTGTCGATCAGAAAATCAGATGGATCTCGTGAACATGTTCATAAGAGACTGGTTTTATGTAATCTTCCTGAATTATTCCAAATTTTTGAAAGCACATACCCTACCATAAAGATAGGTCTTTCTAAATTTTGTCAACTCAGACCACGGAACTATATTCTCGTCGGAGCCAGTGGTACTCATACCGTATGTGTTTGCGTTTACCATGAAAATGTGAATTTGATGTTGAAAGCTGTCAAGTTCAAAGACTTGACTTGTGGAATTGACTTTCCATTCCAAACGTACCAAGATATTTCCAAAATAATGACATGTACAACGCCGACTTCAGAATGTCACCTTGATGAATGTGAAAAGTGCCCTGATATCGAAACTGTGAAAGAATCCCTCAAGTCAGTTCTTGCAGATCAGGACATTGAGAATATAGAATTCCAAAACTGGCAACAGACCGACAGGAGTACCTTGGTCACTGTAGTCATGGGTTCAGAAGATTTTGTGGATCAGTTTTTTGATCGCTTGCGAAAGTTGAGACCCCATTCTTTCATTGCTAAACAGCAGTCAGATTTTTTGAAACATATTAAGCAAAGTCTGAACGAAGGGGGATTTCTCGTAACATGTGACTTCGCTGAGAATTATTCTTTTATTGCGCAAAATGCTGCGCAATTTTTCCATTGGAATGATGATCAGATCACAATATTTACAGTCGTGTTTTATTATAAAAAGGGGATTGATATTGCACATGAAAGTATGGCAATTTCATCCGATGATCTAAAACATGACACAGTCACGGTATATGCTTTCCAAAAAATATTGATCACGTACTTGCAAGAAAAGTCCAATGTTAAGAGGATATTTTATTTCTCCGATGGAGCAGCACAGCATTTCAAAGACAAGTACAATTTCCAAAACCTACTCCATCATGAGGAGGGTTCCGGTATTGAAGCTGAGTGGCACTTCCATAAGACTGCACATGGTAAAGGGTCATGTGATGGTATCGGCGGGAACATAAAAAGATCAGCAATCCGTGCGAGTTTACAGGCATTCTCAAGGGATCAAATTTTAACCTGCGATGCATTTTATGCTTGGGCGAAAGATAACTTTTTAGGAACAAAAATATTTTTTAGTTCTAAAGAGAGCCATGGAAAGATACGAGATGAGCTGAAGTGTCGATTTGACTGTGCGGGAACGATTCCGGGGACAATAAAATATCATGCGTTCGTCCCAGTTTCACGAACGACTCTCCAAGTTAGAAGATATTCTTCCTATTCTAGAAGCAATTTTTTTCCAAAACTTCAGAAAAAAATTGAGAGAACTTGATGTACACATTCTTTTTCAATTCCATACACAACATCCAGCAACTTGTAACACTATTTATAACGTTATTGTGAGAAAATTGTATATACTTCTAAAAACAAAATACAAAATTTGTTCATTGGGAATGAGAGAATGAGAATATTAATAATGATAATGAATGATTTTTACAGTGAATAAAGCATGTTCTATGTATTTTATCAATCATTTTCCAGTAGTCTATAGAGGAAAATTGTCATCAACATCGCCGTACCGGGTGACGGCTGACCAGTATGTTCAGCGCGCTTGGAAGCTGGATCGTGCCGGCTTTAACGATTAAATTCACTGATGAGTTCATGAGACTCCATCATGTGTGAACAATGATTTTGAAGGAAAAAGAATAAGCTTTCGATTAAGCGTAATTAAAAAATTTTCAAAAATGCCACTTTTGTTTGCAGAAATAATTATCTATTGGAAAGAACGGAAAAAACCGACGAAAACCATAACTTGCATCGAAAAAAAAAATAATAATAACTGAGTTATAATTCAACGAAGACAAACGTGTCCAAGACTTTGAGCCCCTGTATCTCGGCAACCCGTCGATATTCCCTTCCCCCCTCCTGCACAAATTAGGTACTCCAATAGTACAACAATTCCACCAAGTTTCATCAAAATTCCAGCGATGAAGGTTTTTAGGCGGGTACACTTGACGTGGAATGCCCCTTATGTAGGATCGAGGTACTTGTACAAAGAAATGCCATACCCAGAAAACAAAACGAACGAGTCCACGATCGCTTAATCTGATGGACCTAATGATGCATGAACAATTGACCAGTGGTTGTACTATCAGAATGGCTAATGCGTGAATACTATCAATTATTGTACAATCATTGATGCACAAGAGTTGCAGTAATCTTCAATGCATGCATCATTGGTCAATAATGTTGTCACTTATCATATAGCTAATTGTAGAATCGTGAACGACTTCAAAGTGTCCATGATTGTACAATCATTGAACCACTTTGTTTTCTGGGTAGGTAGGATTGAGCATATGACAGGGTATGATTTATGCAGGTGAAAATCATACACGTAATAATTGTACACGAAAAATAAGACCCAAAAGTATTCACACTAATAATTTTTGTGTGACACATAATATTTTATGCAATGATTATTTGTTCACGTTTAATTGATTGACATAGAGATTGTACACGAAATATTTTACAAGCTTTAAAAATGTAATCAACAAAAATTGTACACATATTGTTTATGCACGATCAGAAAATAAAATTAATCAGTATATAATTATTGTACTCCTAATCTAATTCATAGTAATTATTCAATAGAAAGAAAAAAATTTCTCATATGAATTTCATTAGGTGTACAATCATTATACACTCATTAATTACATTTTTTGTCCGTGCACAAAAACATGTGTACGATTTTTGTGAATCACTTTTTTTTCAAGCATGAAAAATATTTAGTGTACAATTTTCTCATCAAATAATTTTACGTGCACCAAAGCTTATGTGTTAAATATGAGGTATTAAAAAAAAAATTATTAGTGTAAATACTTTTGGGTCTTATTTTTCGTGTACAATTAATACGTGTATGATTTTTACGCGCATAAATCATACCCTGTCGAGCATCCGGCTGGAAATTCGGTCACATTTGATCGGGTTGACCTGGTGTTTGATGAGGACCCGATCAGGACCTGGTGCGTGAAAAAATCCTCATGTAGGATTAGGGTGAAGAAATTTGACGATAAAATTTTTAGACTGATTTCAGCGCTGCCGTACGGAAAAACCCTGAACTGATTTTATATGGATATACTACTACTATTTCAAGAACTTTCATGATTTGTTTATTATTCATGTTAGTGTATTTATGTAAAATTGTTCCAAGTGTTCTTCCGTACGGCGGCACTGAAATCAGTCTGTAAGTTTCGCAATTGAGTTTATGCCCTCTGTGTAGGATCGCGGCTGTGTAGTCACGCATTCATGTAGCATCAAGGGCCCCCTGGTGAGAATGGGAGCGAGGAGAAAGAGTAAACGAAGCGTATGCTCAAGGGTAACAGAAACGGTAATGGAAAGTATACGAAGCTTGAATGGAAAGGATACAAAGCGTATGTGAAACGGGAATTGAAACAAAGAAAGCGGGAAAAATTCAAGAATTCTAGACAAAACATTGAACCCTGTGGTGAGAATCGAACCGGTGACTTTCACTATGCTAGGTCTTATCCACTGAGCCATGGATCGTCGTTGACATCGACGGCTGAAAGATGTTATTTGAAGTCAGAATAGGTATGACTCGCATACGCTCCATATAACCTACTATTACGTTACATGAAGCATATGCGAAACGGGATCGGAAGTTTATGAAACGTATACAGAACGTATGATTTGATGACTTTCCAGCAGGCGGGTACCATACGCTCCAGGAAGAGGGAGTTGGAATGTTTTTCGCTTCATATACGTTTCCTTCTCGCTTCGTGTATACGCTTCATTTTCACCAGGGCCCTGTACCCTATGCAGGATCGAGCACATGCAGTATCGAGCGGATCGACATTTGGTAAAAAAATCCTTACGTGGGATCGCGGCTATGCAGCAACGCACTTTTGTAACATCGAAGCACCTGGGCATATGATATGTAGGATCGCCGTTATGAAGCATCGAAGGTGACTTCAAAGATATGTATTCACTGAAGACTTATTTAAAAAATCGGAAACCACATTGCATTTCCATAAAAACGATAAGCGCGATAATGTATCTTTTATTCCAACACTGAGGGTTCTGTTCCCAACTATCAGCCTTGAACGTATTACCAAAATCACTGTAAACTATCTTGGAGTTACATTTTATTTTGATCATACCATATTTATCATGTACAAGGATTCCTTATTCTGAACATATCTGATGAATCGATACATTTTCAAAACATCTCACAACCCCATGACATGCTACTGTGTCCAAAAAGTAAGGTGACATTTGAATTCAAACTCCGCGCGCAAATGGATTTGGGGAAATGCTCTTATTTTTAAATTGACAGGCCTGTCCTTGATATCCATGCCAAAGGTCACATCTAAATATGCATTAATGTTTGAGATACGCTTTGTTTTGTAAGCTGCTGAAATTGAATTCTCCGATGTTTATAATTCCTGCATTTATTGAGCAAAGAATTTGCATTGAATTTTGTTTACGGAATGAATTTTCTGCTGCTGATTTGTTGAGAAAGGTACAGAAAGCCTTTGGTGATGAGGCTATGTTGAGGAAAAATGTTTACGGGTGATATAAAGAGTTCTCAGAAGGTCAAGGACGTGTCGAAGACGAAAAGCGTCCCAGTTGACCATCAACCTCAACTGACGGAGCCCACGTCCAAAAAATCAAAGATTTGATGCTTGTGAATCATTGATTGAAAATGAGAGGTCTTGCTGATGATGTTGGCATTTTAAAAGGATCAGTCAATACCATTTTGAACTCTTGGTTTTTGCACCACGACAATGCACCGTCTCACACTGCATTGATTCCGCGAGACCAATTCGCAAAAAACTCGACTGATATCGTGCCACAACCACTTGAATTGACACCAGGTGACCTATGGCTATTCAACAAACTCAAAAGACCGCTTCAGAGACACCGTTTTGAGTCAATAAAAGAGATACAAGCCGGATCAGAGAGAGAGTTGAAGGCCATCCCGGAAATCAACTTCACCAACTGTTCCGAAGATTGGAAAATCCGTTGGCATGAGTGCATTGTATCCCGGAGGAATTACTTTGAAGGCCATTAATTTGATTCGGGAGAATGAGTGGAGATTTTTCAAATTAAATGCTATGTCACCTTACTTTTTAAACACAGTAGCATATCCTCTCCATAGTAACACACTGTAAAAAAAACTGGAAATTTACTGTACAACTGGACTGGAAATTTCCAGTGCTAGTACTGAAATATGGATATTCCAGCACATGTACAGAGATTTTATTGGTATGGTACTGAAAATTGACCAGGCATAACTGAAAATTCAGTCCTTGTACTGGAATTTTCCGGTTTGGGGTTGTGTACTGAAATTTTGCTATGATTTCGCGAGAATTTTACTGGCTTGTACGACAATTTTACACTTCTTGTGCACCAGAAAAAAGTATCCCCTCAAAAAGGACTTGGAAAGAATTTCGAATTTAGAAAAAAAACCTAATTGTTGGTATACTGGAATTATACAGGTTTTGAACTGCAATTTTCAGGTCGTGTGATGGAATTTTCTAGTTATGCTGGAATTTAATCACTGTTGCACTGAAATTTTCCACTTCTATTGAACTTCGTCATTTCTGGCAGGAAAAATTTCAAGTCTTCGTATTAAAAATTTCCTGATTGAGATTTTAAATAATAATTGTAATTGTAGCGAATAAAATTGATGTATGAGGTTTTCCGAAGACTCAATCTCTTGTGTATTCTAGATATGAAGCATATGTAGTAACCTAAGCTGGTCTTCCAACATGTCACGCTAGAGCTCATCTGTTAGTCTTAGGTTTCAGTTGGTAGGTAGGTAGAAAAGTGTAAGTTCAAATCCCGTTAGGCAGACATTACTTTCTGTCCATCCAAATGAACGATCAAGTTTCTCAATCATCTTGAAACATAAGGACCGTGCAAAATCACTTTGTGTGAGTAATTTTTTTTCAATTTTCATGAATATTTTCAGTATTAATTTTCCAGTGCATGTCCTGGAGGAGTCCAGTTCGTGCACTGAAAAATTCCAGTGCTGAGGCTCAGAAAATTTCCAGTTTTGATGCTGAAATTCCTTAACATTTGTACTGAACTTTTGCAGTACAAATGTGCTAAAATTTTCCGGTACATGTACAGGTTAATTGCTTCCAGTACATGTACTGGAATTTTCCGGTGAAATTTTTTACAGTGCATGATATGACTTTTTTGTCTTCCAATTCCATACATCAGCAGGATTCAGTAATCTTGATTCATTTGGACGTCCAACGAAAGTCTGAAATGGATGTTGATAAGAATCTTAGGCTGTTATCATTTTTCATATCATCCCAATTTTCACGTGATATGCAGCCAACTTCAGCGCGTTCGTCACTTCGTGCTTGAGCACATTCAGTGATGGAATCATTCCTGGACCAGATGTATCAAAACAACTGGTCCATAAAAAATGCTGCAGTTGTTGCAGCACATGCTCATGAATATTGCCAGTACCGGCAGTATTGCATCCCCAGTACTAGGTCTCATGGGAAAAGTTGTTATCATTCCGACTCCAGGTCAATATTGTCGAACCAACTGGCCCTGAACTAGTTTATTCGGCAACGGCACTGCACCACCAAGCGGCCAGCTCTTGATTTCACCATGGGTTGGTTGATATATGGGAGATCCAAATGTTACATGAGGATATCCAGTTTTCATCCACTTGATTCAGCCCTTTGTAGGATACGCAGTTCAATTTGGAGACAACATTCTATGGATATTTGACCTTGGAGCAGGAGCGGACTATGGCCTGTACCAACGGTGCCATAGCGCAGGGGCGGCAATCGAGCCGGAAAAAATGTTTTTTAATTTGAATAATTTAAAAATAATATTTAGGAGAATAACAAATTCTGAGCAATAAAACAACATTCTTTGGTAATGAATATTTTCGTGAAAGATTGATTTTTGTTGCCATGTAAGGGATGGCCAAGCTGGATGGTGCAAGGGTGGCAATAACCAAAGCCTGCCCCTGCCTTGAAGACAACTGTTTATCAATTGGCCATTCCAAATTTTTCAGAAAAGTTTCTTTCGATCCTATTGTATAATTCTGATCATATCTCACGACCGTCATGTTATGTGATAACGGTTGTGAGAATCTTCAGTAGTACAGGAATCTCATTTTAACACTACATTAGTCGTGTTAAAAAAATAACAACGTCCTTCTCATCGTATCTCTGGGATACACGTCCTGGTTGAAATATCCTACTGATTCCTGTAGAAAGTACAAAATTTCAATCCAAACGTAACGGGTATGAATCGGTTTCAATTCAAATTCTGCACGTTCAATCGGAGCGAATGGGATTTTTTCATCAAGGCGATCAGTTTTCAACGGTCAACGATAATATTGTGTTCAGATTTTGTGTGAATATTTATCAGTTCACATATTAGCAATTGAACTTATTTATCCATGGAAATAGGTCTTCAACTTGACATGTTCAAAATTTTTGAACAACTACAATCAACTCCCTCACCAGCTTGAGGAATGGAAGGAAGGGGGATTCAGTTCTTGCATACACGTGTTATCACGGAAATAAGAAATCTTGTATTCCTACTGAGAAAAAACTGCAGCTGCACGGGAAAAACAGATCTTTAGAAAATATTAAAATTTGCTGACATACGTTAGCACTGCCCTGCTACGTATCATAAATGATATCAAGTCGCATTTCAATTTTTAGGCACATAAAATTAAAATTGAGTAATGGAAATTACAGAAATTGCCAATACTCACAGTGATTCATGAAGATCCTACGTGACATTACACTTTGTAATACTTCACATCACATAATCAGTGGATCGAATAGCTCTTTATACTGAAAACATATTAAAAACCTCCATTGCCATATTAAATAGTGGACTGAGCTGTTTTCCAAAGACGGACCCCAGCAAACACAACTGCTAGCGTTTCAAAGGGCCAATGACGGCTCTTCAACGGCATTGCCGAACCATTAGCGGCCCATTGAAACACCAGTAATCATTGTTCGTAGGGACTTTTCTGCGTGTAAAATCGAGCTCAAGTACATTTTTCTGGTCACAGTAGCCATATTTTCCATTGAAGTAGCTATGAGAATCGCTGTGATGATGAAAATATGGCTACTATGACTGAACACTGTAGTTGGGCTCATTTTCAGCTATAGTTGTTTTTTCTTAAATCGCGCACCACCAATACAGTGTTGAAAGCAATGCTAAGTGTGGAGGCATATGCGTGTCAATACATTCACTCACCGAAATCAACCTCTTTTGGAAATTTTTAACATATTGAAATAGGGGGTAAAATTTCTCAGGCGTACCAGCTCAAAAATTGTTACCTCCTCAATCTTTCTGAAATTTCACTGGAATGTAGTACTAGTTAGTGACTTTTAATCCTATGAAGGATTTTGCTCTGGTACAGGGTGGTGACAGAACCGGGAAATCAGGGAAATCAGGGAAATCTCAGGGAATTTCGAAAATAAAATTGGAAACTCAGGGAAATGTGTGGGAAGTCGAGTTTCAAATTGAGATTCGGTATTGTCATTGTTTTCTTTTTACTTTTACCTAACTTTTAACTGATTCTTATGGAAATCTCACATTGGAAATAATATATATATAAATATAGTTTTTTGATTTTTTTTTTCTTATCAAAATGAAATTGAATGAAGGAAACATTTAACAATTTTTCAATAAAGGACATAGCTGATATCTAAAGAAATATGATTGAATTGTAATGATCAGTCAGATTTTTAAAAATTTTTCTAGAATATTTCGAGAATATCTAATTCTTACAGTTCATCTATGTTCCTCTAGTGAATAAATTTGAACTATTCTCTGTATTGAAAAATTGTTGATTGTTAATTGTTCTTTTCATTCAATTCTATTCTGATAAGGAAATAACTTTCAGTGCTTTTTTCAAAAAATCATAATTGACCAAAATTTATCCAGTAGAGCATAAAAAGTGAGTTTGTAACTTTCACTACACAAAAATTTGAAAAATCAGTCAATAACCTGATAGCACATGGAAAATTTGTTCTCAAGAACAAGAAATAGAATTGTTCAAGAACTCTTTTTGAATTTGATGAATTCAACAAGAGTTTGGAGGAGTTCAATGTTTGAGACATTAACGAGTCCTGTGAGAGTACTGAAACAATTCTGAAAGTATTCTCACAGTACCCTCATAGTATTCGTGAATGTCTCAAACATTGAACTCCTCCAGAGTTCCTTATAAATTCATTAATTCGAAAAGACTTCTTGAAGAATTCTATTCCTTTTTCTTGAAAAAGAATCCATCGTGTTTTATCTGGGTACAGATCTCATACAGCACGTCTACTCTGTAAATCCGAATCAGTGAAAGGTACTGAGAATCAGTGAATTTCACTGGCGAATCAGTCCTAAGTCGTCCACAGTGGACGATTCAGCACTGGTTGGTCAGTGGAATTCACTGATTCTCAGTACTTTTCACTGATTCGGATTTACAAAGTAAATATGGCATCTATCAAGTATTCAATGGATATTCCAATATTCGTCTAATATTCATTTGACGTCCATTGGATCTGCATTGGATGTCGAAAATATCTTAGATATCCAATTTATATCCTTGTGCCGTATGAGATTTGGCTTGGTTTGGAAGAAGAATACAAAAAATGATGAAACAAACCTCCAGAAAACCTTTTATTTATATATAGTCACGAATCGCATTGTAGTTGTTCTCGAAAATTTTCACGAATACTTTTCCAGTAAACATTTTTGAATCCCTCTTTTGGATCACTAAAAGATACATTGAAGCGATCCAAAAGATGCCTTACAATGTTGCATAATACATCTTCTATATACGTTTAAGATATCTATGTCCCGTAAGATTTCAACAAAAATGTTTATTGGGTTCCCTCTCATTATATAAATTGGGAAATAACCCTGCTTAAGAAGACCTATTAGGACCGATTAGAAAATTTTTGCCTGAATTTGATCGGTTTACGTCAAGGAAGAGGTGATCAAAATCTCGCTAATCTTTCACCTGTATTCAAGTGGTCCTTACTCTCTTTTTAAAATCATTTGAAATCTATCGACCTCAAGTGGACGGGACTAGTCCCAAAAGGGACCACCCTGGGAAACACCATTTTTCTTGTTTCTAAGGGGAATTTGGTGTGTTGAACACAGGAGAAATGGTAAAGAATTTTTTGAGTCACCCGTTCCTCTGAAGGTTAAGGAGGTAGCCTGGTGTAAAACATCAGAAACAAGCACTGTTTTGTGGATGTATTTCAGAAACAACTGTTCAGCATATAGTTTTGCAATTTGCAGCATTTATTGTTCGCGTATTGAAGAATTCAAATCAATTTTTTGGTGCAATTATGTGAAAGTTTGAGCAAGGTACAGCAGCAAATACGGAAAAAGAGTGAAAATTCACTCTCATAGAGTGAAAACTCACTCTTTAGGAGTGAAATCTCACTCTTATTGGACTTGCAGTATTTTCACTCTTTAGGAGTGGATTTTCACTCCAAAAAATTTGGAGAGTAATTTTTCTGAAAGGAAAAACAGAAAAAGGTGTTTGTCTTTTCTTGTTCTACGCCAGGCTATCCCCTTGAGAGATATTTTCCCTCAGTATTTGGTTGGATTGTCCAAGCCACCAACATCCCCAATTTGTGAAAATCGGCGATTCGGATGATTGGAGTTCGGATAATTGGAGTTCTACTGTATTACTCTTATTATGTTACGTAATTTTGTAATTTCTTACGTAATATACCTGGTTTCTGAAGTATAATGTATGTAAGATCCTTCAACCCTCCTCAAGAGCAGGAAGTTGATTTTGCACGTAAAATACTCAGTTTTTTTTACATCCCTATAAAAAAAATCCAGGTGAGTTCCATGGAAATCTACATGGGAATTTCAGGGAATTTCATGGGTACCCATTGATTTCCATTTGGGTTCCTAGGCAATCTTAGGTGTGACTCGCGGTGACTTTTGACGGGGTCGTCATAAACCATATAAAATACTCGAACGTATTTATTATATCAACTCTACACGGAGAGATATGTAGAATTAAATTTACTATGGTGCTTTGTAATCGAAGAACAGGCTGAACTTACAATAAAATTTACTATGACGAAACAATACGCAGTAAAAAATTTTGTATTAAAAACTGTCCGCTCAATACTCGTATTGAAAGTCAACACAAAAAATTATCAAATTCATAGAGTTTCAATGTAAATTAACACTTTCGCGTCAATTCCACACATTCTCTGTATCGATATTCAAAACGAATTTTGAGTGGACCGTTTGGGACATGCGCATGTGTTTAAAATACACAAAATTTTTTACTCTGTAGACACCTGATCACATTTACAATGTCTCACAGTAAATTCCATTGGAAAGTCAGTCTGTTCCTCGGTTTCAACACTGAAAAAATCGTATACTAGAATTAAGAATATTCACTGTAAAAAAATTTGTTGAATTCCAAACAAAAATGCTTGGAAATTTACAAACTTGGTTTGGAAAAATAATTTCCGAACCTTTTTTGTAAATTGCCGAACAAAAGTTTGTGAATTCTTAAAAATCTTCGTGAAATCACAAAATTTTTTGAATGTTTACAAACTTTTGTTTGGTAATTTACAAAAAAAGTTTGTGTAAAAGAACTGCCAAACTTCTTTGGCAGTTTAGGAAGTATATTTTTCACAGTGTTCCTCTAAAATATGAGGCTAGTACATATTCCTCTGAGTTTCAGATGATTGATGTGGGAGTTCCTCTGAACGTTAGAAGAATTACCACTGATATTCAGAGGAAAATGTACTAGGCTCATATTATAGAGTAGATTCTAATTTTTAGAATATGATTTTTTGGGTGAATAATCACGTAGTAAATTCAACTATAAATATCTCTCCGTGTGCGTTCAACGATGAGAATTATCAAATTTTATGCTTATCATCAAAATCATATTTGCTGAGTCGAAATAATTAATACTTGAGCGTTGGAAAACATTTTATTTGTACATAATATAAAAGTTCACAAACCTCAGGGAAATTTACAAAAAGTACTCCTGGAAAACCGGGAATTCTCAGGGAATTTGAAAACGAGATTTTTGTCGCCACCCTGTGGTACCTCTGGTTATCAAACTACAGGGGTCCAAAATTCACAGATTTCGTTTAATCAGCTCTTTTGAAGATATAATTCCTTAAATTAGATTTTTTTATGAAAGTATCTTCGATATTGTTTTTTGTTGCTTTTTTCTGTTCTTCACAATGGTGTGATCTGTTTTTGTGAGAAAAAATGTTTTCCAACAAATTTAGCGAGTTTAAAGTTATTTTTGAATTTTTTTTCAATTTCGACAATTTTGAAAATTTTTCAAGTGAGCTCATCTGAAAGTTGGATTCTTCAGCTTCAAAATTTGAAAAATTACCTTGAAAAAATTTCAAAATTGTCGAAATTGAGAAAAAATGCAAAAATAACTTTAAACTCGCTAAATTTGTTGGGAAAAATTTTTTCTCACAAAAACAGATTACGCCATTGTGGAGAACAGAAAAAAAGCTGCGAAGGAGAATATCGAAAAGAATTTTATAAAAAAATTTAATTTAAGAAATTATTTCTCCAAAAGAGCTGATTAAACGAAATCTGTGAATTTTGAACCCCTGTAGTTTGATAACCAGAGGTACCAGAGCGAAATCCTTCATAGGATCAAAAGTTATTAACTAGTGCCACATTCCAGTGAAATTTCAGAAAGATTGAGGAGGTAAAAAGTTTTGAGCTGGTACGCTTGAGAAATTTTACCCCATATGCGTGACGGTCGTGAGCTGGTAAAATGAGGAAATGATAAGAGCCTAAACAATTAGAACTGAAACCAAATCATGGACATAACGTACAACATGTGTACCACATTCTCGAACAACTCATCGCATTCTCTAGACAACTGATATTACCAGTGGGGCGTCTCAATAGTGAATTCCTGAACCAATTTGTACTTGATAAACCTGATCGTGAGATCAAAATTGGTTAAAAATGAGAAATCTCCAAAGGGAGATGAGTGCATGAAACAATGTTTTACGCAGATTCAAAGTAGTGAATAAACAAATTCCTCTCCAAATATATGTATATAGTGTAATTGCTCTCCTAGCTATTACTTACAAGTGGCAGTCGTGAGCTCAGAAACATTCTTGTGGATCTGAAGGAATGATATTACCAGTGATTACACAATACGTTCTATGGATTAAAATATTTGATATTTGATTGAGTTCGAATTGCCTGTATGAGGATTTGAAATCAACTTTCATTTAGAGGTTCCCGTGTTGAATCACTGTTGGTGGAACGGGCCGACTGCAAAACTAATCGTGTGCTCAACGTGACATAATATTTGGTGTTTCTTAGTTCATCACAGAGTATCATTTGACATACAATTCTGTTGAAAATCCATTGCGCAAAAAGACGGGCAGTTTACGTCGTCACTCTTTTCTGGTGGGAGTCTTTTGGCCGAAAAAGTTTTTTGCCGAATGGACATAATTTGTCAATTGCCAGTTCGGGTTAGTAATCACTAGGAAACGACTAGCGATCAGTGATGCCAGCATTTGGTCGACCGAGTCGATTTTCCCCCTCCATCACGCTCTATACAATCAAATTTCTTTTGTCGGAGGTTTGATTGTGTGTGTGGAATTTCTGTACAGACAGATGTGATGGAGAGGGAAAATCGACTCGGTCGACCAAATGCTGGCATCACCGCTAGCGATTGTCAAATTATGTCCAGTCGGCAAAAAGCTTCTTCGGCGAAAAGCCTCCGACCCTTTTTTCTTCTTTTCTGAATCAATGGAGCCAAAAATGTTTCCGACTTTCAATCTAATCATAGAAAACTTTATTTACTTTGAATTTGACAATATTCAGCACCTTACCGAACTATGTCATCAAACAAACGTTATTCTTCTCATAACACTAGTTGACAAAATAAAACAAATTGTCTGTACATTGAATGCTATTGATTTGCTTCCTCGTCAGAGAGAAACTTTGTGATCGTTTCGAGGAGCCGACAATTTTTTTGTCTCCAAACTCAAAGTCTCTCAGACCAAAATGTTCGCAGACGCAAAATTTTTGGTTCCGTGTGTGTGTGTGTGCGCGCGTAAACTTCTGTGACCAGGGATATCTTCCGTTCCTATTATCCGATCGTCATGAAATTTTAACCACGACCAGATGTGGTGTTGATAGTGGACCCATATGAGTTTCATCACAATCAGTTCAAAACTGCGGAAATTTTTTTTTGCGATCTGCATTTTTTGCCTTCCCTATGTCCGTATCATCCGAATGATATGGAATTTGAAGTATATTCAATTCACGAGGTGTTAGTTGGACGGTATGAATTTCAAGCGAATCGGAAGTCAGGGAAGAAAATAGTGAGCACTAAGCTTCGAAACGAAATTTGAAAATCTCGTACATACTGATATCATGTGAATATATTTCGTTCCTATGATCCGATCGTTATGAAATTTTCACCATAGTTCCATGCAGTGGCGATAGTGGTCCCATATAAGTTTCAATTCGATCCTGACAAAAAAACGGGAGAGGGAAAGGAATTGTGTCGTCGAAAATTGTGATTTTGCGACCCAGCATGTTTTCGTTTCCTGTAATCCGATTGCAATAAAATTTATACCACGGTTTAGTTATGGTCCCATAGTGGTCCCATATCAATTTCATCCCAATCGGTTCAGAATGCGATCCGCATTTTTTTCCAACACAAACGAGGAAGCCCTGTGCCAATTGGCAGAGTTTTTTTGTTGTGCATTTTGGCTCGCTGAACCCGAAAATCACAGTGAAGAATTTTTTTATGGATAGGTTTCCGAGTTATGAGTTGTTTTAATTTTTCAAATTGTTTTCCGATGATAGTTCTACTATTTGAGGTATATCTCGAGCTAGAAATGGCCAATCTAGTTGCATGAAGTCTCAAATTGAACATAATTGAAGTGGCAATAAATATCATCACCGTTGTTACTAATCAATTAGGTAGTACGAGTGCAACGAACCGAAATATGTGCGGGAAGTCATGCTTTTCAAGAAAAATGGAATTAAAAAAGTCACTTTTTTGCCGAGGAAAAATAGAAATCATGGAAATATGTTCAGTTAGGTGCGTATTTTCTACGTGAAGTTCGTACTCTTACGAAGAAAACAAGGTATTTGCAAGATCAAATTCATGGAATATTACCGAAGTTACAATCGTTTATGTATGAGTACCAAAATTCAGCTTCTTCTTCATCCTTGTACTGCTATCTTATTCATAGCGTATACTCGAGTTTAATCGATTTGAATCATTTTTATTATGATATTTTGATACAACATGGATGAATCAGAAATAATTCTAGCTTGTTAATCGTCTTTTGCTTTTTTTGCGGCATTTGTTCCTCTGACATTTCACATCTGTGTATTATTGTATCCCGTCAAAATGTTTGAATCGATGTTCTGTGTTGTGACATTAGAATTTCATTTTTCAATTCATTTTATATATCATCCCGGGAAAAAAATTCCATATATGGACCCATGGACATATGGTCATATATGAAAGTGGGGAATCTACCAGCATTGATCTCACTTCCCTCTCCTTTGGTTTTTCATCACATTCCATGTAAAATTTTGACATTTTTTGTCCATATATGGATATATATGATGATATATGATTGAATATGATCACATATGGCCATATAAAGTCTCATTCATACATGATCATCTATGGCCAAAATCCATATATGCTCATATATGATCTCATATATGTTTAAATATGTTCATATGTATTTCATATATGTTCATATATGATTCATATATGATTCATATACGCTCATATACGACCATATATGAATTATTTTTTCCCGGGATGAGTGAAAGGATACGAGATTTCGAGTGCGCAAATCATCCAGACAATTTTTGCTACGTATGCGATAATTATGTCGTGGGGAAGAATCGCCAAGAATTCACTAACCCTCTTCAAGGTCATTATATACAATATTTCAAAATCAAAGCTGAAAATCTTGATGAACCACGGACACCAAATATTGTATGCTTTTCATGCCATATGAATCTCGTAGAAACGGCTTCTGGCTATACAGGGTATGTATTGAGTAATAAGTGGATGTCTAATCTACAGCTTGAGTATACCCTTAGGAAAATTTACGCCATTTGATCAAAACATTTCATTTTTACTCCAATTTTTTGGAGCAAAAATGGAGTGTTTTGACCAGAATGTAATGAATTTTCCTAAGGGTAGTACATACACGCAGAGAATCCTGTAGTATCGATTACTATAATTCTTTTATAATGTTGGACTATACTGACACTGTGACCGAAATCACTCAACGTTGATTTTTAAACACTTTGCGAGCATCTCTTTTCCCGGAAGGAAAATTGTAATTCTTCTTTGTTTTGTATCCAACTTTACTACATTGTACCGTAATTTCAATCATTATCATAGCAATATTCATCGTAATGTCAGTATGGTCCAACTTTACAAAAACATAGTAATATTCAATACATTTTTGTTACAATTTATACCACAAAATTTTCTCCGGGTACTAATTTACAATGAGCAAAATGTTCATGTATACTTTCCCCTCATCCATAATGAATTGGGTATATTATAACCTGAAAATATACTGTCGAACGTGCATGAACTATGCAGCAATCACAGCTATCTTCACTCACTTTCGTCCTAAATGTTACTCGTTGGTATTGTGGATTCAACCAAATGACAGTTTAATTTATCAGCTTTGACAACGAATTTTGTGGTTTTCAGGTCATAACCTTGATTTCTCATCAATTGAGGGAAATTATACAACCAAATTTTTCCGAGTATATATGATTATTTCATGGATTTTACTTTCGTTTTTGAATGAGGGGACTGAAGAAATTTGGTGTACCAATGATGTGGAAGAAACCGTTTTGTCATGCAACCGATTGTTATTCTCGTCTAAGCAAACAGACAGGTTTTGGAAAAAATATGCGATCGGATTACGCAAATGTACAACCTGCCACGTTTCCGATATCACACTCAGATACACCTGTCATTCCGAAATGTCCCAAATCACCTACCCTTGAAATTGGTAACGATTGCACGACACGGAAACGAATAGGGATAGTGATTTTGATGCTACTGGAAAGCATCATCTTCTAACTCAAGGTGAGTTGAATAATTAGGTGAGAGATTTAAGCCTTTCAAAAGAAGCAGCAGAATTGCTTGCATCTCGAATAGAACAATATAACTTTTCGGCTGCAAATGTTAGCATAATGTATTACAGAGACCGTGAGAAGGTTGACTCAAAGTATTATAAAACAAGAGATCAAATATGCTTTTGCGAGAACATTTCTGGTTTGTTCGAGGAACTTGAACAGTCATATGATGCGAAAGAGTGGCGGTCATTCATCGACAGCAATAAAAACAGTTTGAAAGCAGTCCTTTTGCATAACGGGAACGAAGAATCGTCGATACCCATCGCACAAGCTGTTGATACTAAAGAATCCTATGAGACAATGGTCAAATTATCAGAATCTATCGAGTACAAAAAGCACGATTGGAAGATTTGTTCTGATTTAGAAGTAGTGGGCATGCTATCTGGAGTGCAGCAAGGATACACAAAATATTGTTGTTTCCGATGTCCCTGGGATAGTCGTGATCGTGCACATCATTATAAAAAAAACCACTGGCCGAAAAGAAAAAACCATACGGTGGGTGAGAATAATGTCAAATATGTGGCTCTCGTATAGAAAGAAAACATTATACTTCCACCATTATACATCAAACTGGGGCTTCTAAAAAACTTCGTGAAAGCGTTGAACAAAGAAGGACAATCATTTACTCATCTAAGAACCCTGTTTGAAAATCCTTCTACCGCGGAAATCAAAGAAGGGGTTTTCGATGCCCTGGTAAAAATAAAGTGTGCCACAATGTACGAACAGCGTGCAAACAACGTGAATCTGTGCCATTTCCCACCGTTTGCACGCTGTTCACACAATGTGGCACACTTTATTTTTACCAGGGTGGTCCATAAATAAGAAAACTGATGGAAGATGGAGAATTTCTGACATATTTGCCCCCCGATGAAACTGCAGCCTGGAATTCGTTCAAGTCAGTTGTTTTTGGTTTCCTTGGGAGTAATGAAGATCCGAAGTACAAAATGATCGTGGCCAATTTATTTAAGAACTAGGCAAAAATAGGTATACAATACCGTTCTTCTATTCGATTATATCCCTTGTTCTGTCATATGTCCAGTATCCCTTCACTTTTCCTAACGGGTGTGAATATCGTCGGTACTATGGCGAAACCTCGTATCTCGATTTTCGCCAGTATCGAGGTTCCATCGGAAATATCATCAGTACACACTAAATACACATATAATCAAGTTATATGTGATCAATTATGTTCACTCAACAATAACCGAAGGCCTCTTCGTTTATAAAAGTCTTGTTCATATGTATAATCGCATGTGCTGACTATTTTTCCGATGGAACCACCAAACCGTCAAAAATCAAGATACGA
Organism: Gonatopus flavifemur; assembly: GCA_018340375.1. Classification (NCBI taxonomy): domain Eukaryota; kingdom Metazoa; phylum Arthropoda; class Insecta; order Hymenoptera; family Dryinidae; genus Gonatopus; species Gonatopus flavifemur. Next base: position 2,668,506 of record JAFFJZ010000013.1, read on the forward strand.
GGTTCTGTCATAGTACCGACGATATGTCCCTCAAGATGCATTTCTTACACTTCCACTTGGATTTTTACCCGGAGAATCTCGGTGACGTGAGTGACGAGCATAGTGGGAGATTCCACCAACAACTTGAGTCCATGAAGCATCGTTACCAGGGATTTTGGAATGAGAGAATGATGGGGAGTTATATTTGGTTCCTCATAAGAGAAACAGATGTACCAAAAAATAAACGACAATCGAGGAGTCAAAATTATTTTCAATGAACTCATACCCAAGTAGCAAGCGAATGTTGTATATATACTATGCACATACGTAGTATATCTGAATATACTATGAACGTACATAGTATATATACAACGTTCGCTTGCTACTAGGGTATCATATCAAAATATTGAAATGAAGATGAATCAAATCAATCAAACTTGAGTATACGCTATGAATAAGATGAACCAAGGAGTCCAAGGATGAACAAAAAGCTGGATTTTGGTACTTGTACATAAACGATTGTAACTTCCCAGGAAAAAATCATTAGATCTATTCAGATCTAAATAGATCTGAGTAGATCTGATTTTTGGTCAGATCTGATTCGAAAGATCAGATTAGATCTGTTCAGATCTCAGTAGATCTGATCAGATCTTGGCACATCTGGTTAGATCTGAGTAGATCTCGTTAGATCTGAATTGAATATTAGATTAAATCTTAATGAGCAATTGGTGGTTCAATTGTCAGAAATTTTGTGATATCTGTCTGTATATGAATTTGATTTTGCACATATATTGTGACAAACACAAGTCAAAATCGCAGTTTTTCAGATCTTAATAGATCTGACCAAAATTTAGATCTGGTCAGATCTGGTCATTTTTTCCCGGGTTCGGTAATGTTTCATGAATTTTATCTTGTGAATACCTTATTTTCTTCGTAAAAGTACGAACTTCACGTAGAAAATACGTGACTAAACATATTTTCATGATTTCTATTTTTCCTCGGCAAAAAAGTAACTTTTTTATTTCCATTTTTCTTAAAAAACATGATTTTTTGCACATATTTCGGTTCGTTGCACTCATACTACCTAATTGATTAGTAACAACGGTGATGATATTCATTGGCAATTCAATTACGTTCAAGTTGAGACTTCATGCAACTAGAGTGGCAATTCCTAGCTCGCGATATACCTCGAATAGTAAAACTATCATCGGAAAACAATTTAAAAAATTAAAAAAACTCATAACTCGAAAACCTATCCATAGAAAAATTCTTCACTGTGATTTTCGAGTTCAGCGAGCCAAAACGCATAACAGAGGAACAATAGCATTCAATATATAGACAATTTATTTTATTCTGTAAACTAGTGTAATTATATTCGAATGATCTGTCAATATATTTGAGTACAGTCATCCATAAATCTCGTTTCAATGAAACACTGAACTTGCTGAATTTCAAAGCGGTTGGTGAAAGAGAATGTGAAGGAATGATATCGAATTTATATATTTTCTCAGGAATCACATTATACCAAAAAGTGCAGAGGCAGTAAATAATGAAACAATGAAAAAGGCGAAGAATAATAATAGGAACAATCAGTATGATCGAGACCAGAAATGCTGTGATGCCAAGTCTACACTGTGCACATTGTACAGACGCAAAATTAACTCTGCTGTGGAATAATTAGTGGTTCACACTTGACCCAGTAAAAAGCCTAGTCGAGCTCTTGACGTTACATGCGGGAGTACAGACATCTACGTAAAGACTGGCACGTATGTGAGAGATATGATCCAGAATCACAAGCGTTTATTCGACCGTGCTATTTGGCAAGGGTATATGGGTGTATACGTATACATATATAATCACCGCCGAGAGTTCACGGTGAGATGTCGTATAGGCTATAGAGGTTATCTCTATCATCCAACGTACCATGTAATATATCAGGACAAAAAAGAATATACCTTTTTGTTCAATGCAACATCTCACCCCGAAGATCGACTGACAGGGAAGTGTACTTCAAGTGTTATCTACGTCATAGAAGAAAATCGATTTCCATTATAATCTTTCGGAGTGAAGAATTCGTTCCACAAATTCCACAAAATGGGGACAATGAAAAGCTATCACTGAATGCTTGATGCAATCTATCATTCTCAAGTTCTGTGAACTACTTCGAATGTTATAATACATGTACGGAAATTGAAGAATTCTACTGGGAATGATTGGGTATAATCTACATGGAACTCATTCAAAATATTTGGAAAACGTACACTGAAAAATGAACCTAGTAATAGTCACGAAATTCAAACATGCGATAGGTTCATTATTGACAAGTTTGGTCTCTATTATCAGAATTTAGTGAATAGAACCAAAATCGAGGAATTATAACCAACCTAGTAAACATTTTCCCTCTCAATATTTCAAACATTCATTATGTCCTCTGAGTGCCAAAAGAAAATTATCTGATGCGTCGATTTTGGGATCGGATCCAAATGTACGAAAGCGAATCCATCGAAGAGTTACAGTAGGATTACATGAAGAAGCAATGGGATAGGAATTCCTGGATTCCAGGGATTACGGATCCATGGAGATTAGGATTCTGTGTTGCATTTTGTTTGGGAGGTGTGAAGTGCGTTATGCTTCTAGAGCTCACTTTTTCTCTCCGTTTGAGAAATGAGAAACTAATAATACACTTTGAAGAAAATATGAACTTCCCGAAAGTCCAATATATTTTATCCTTCACTTTATGAAATTTATGAGTTAATTTGATGCATCAGTTCGCGTGGGAGAAATTCTACAATAAATCGGAACGTTTGATTATTACAGCGCCACCTCTAGATGAGAACGCTTACCCTCTTTCTCATTCGAACAGTGTTAGCCTAGCATTGGAGAGAGTTAGGGTTCTCATTGAGAGGTCACACTGTATTTGAAAACTGAAAACTTTTCTGAGATTCTTTTGAAAAAGAGTTCTTTTTGAGCTGCACATATTCCGAACACTCATCATGTATCGACTCACTGACTTCCTCACTTGCTGCTTACTTGAGTTTACTTGATAATGGATACCGTAGAATGGGGTGAATAGAAACAGTAGGGGGGAGGGGGAATGAAAAAACCCTTAGAATAATCATTTTCCACTAGTTTCCACCTTTTCAGGATGTTTCAATTCACCCCATTTGACAGTGCGAGAGTCTGACCTAAACGTCGTACAATATATGATTTTGCGTTTAAGTATTCTCGAAAATTTTTGGAGTGTAGTTCTGTAGCCAGTCAGGAGTGAATTTGGCAAATTTTCAAATGAAATTTCCACTTTTTCGTGGTGTTGGTCTCAAGCTTGATCAGGTTAAGAATTCACGACTATTTCAATCCTAAAGTGAATTGTTGACTTTGAAAAAATGAGTTTCATGTAAAATTACAAATCGGATCTGTTTCTTTTCAACCAATAAAACTCATCAAAAGCAAAGTTTTCCTAGTGGATCTGTTTGGAAATTTTCATTGTATATATCTTTGGCTTGAAGTCTATGCAATAAAAAGGATACTCGAATATACACTTCGTTGTTTTACAAAGACATGAACATGAAATGACAAATATCCGATTTGCCCCAGAATTGGGAGAGATAAGGATCATTATGGTAACAAACATGAAACGTGTATTGATGGAAAACGAATTCACACATTGAAACTCTCTTGTGATCTCTGAATATCTTCAGTAAGTGAAAGAATTTCATTCCACGCACATGTGGCAAATAAACTTCTCTTGTCAGCAAATTTTTTATGAAACCATTCTTTACATCCACTGCACTGAATCCAGTCTTCGTCGGGTGGATATAAGAATTTTCCAGAGCAATACCAGTACCAGTCTGTTGATATTGTGACGTGATACATCGTCACAAAATAGTCGCGAGATGGCCCTCTATTGCCCTCCCGCCTAAGCTACCGACCTGAGAGAAAGGAGCAAGTCGCATGTGCCGCCTAGCCACCCATCATGCCTTTGGAAAAGGAGAAGAAAGGAGTGAGAGACAACACGGACCCCGACACTTTCCGTCACTCTCGCTCAGGAGAAAGCGAGGAATTGGGAAAGGACAGAAATACTCACCGAGGAGAACCCCTACCCCACATATACCCACACTCACGCAACGGATAATTGGAGACCACCACCGCCAAACCCATAATACAAGCTCAAGATGTGAGCTCTAACGGAAAGTCACCGACGTGGTTCCATGTGTCACTTTACGAACTCACCCGTCGCACAGTGTGACATTTTCACAATCTAGCGGGATTTAATTCGATATCAATCAGAATGGCTCGAGACTCACCTTCTAGAGGTTTTTGGGATCGCTGATTAAGAATCTGTTTTCAAAAGTTCAAAATTCAAAATGGTGGATCAAATATGGCGGACCAAAATTGAAAAATTCATCGGATTTCCTTGAAGCTCGGTGGTTGGGACATTTTGGGGTCGCTGATTATGAATTCATTGTCGAAATTCCCAAATTCAAGAAGGGGGAGTTCATTATGGCGGCCCGAGTTTGAAAATTCATCTAATTCCCTTGAAACTCTGTATCTGAGACGTTTTAGGGTCGCTGATTATGAATATGACGCTGATTATGTCGTAAAAATTTGAAATGAAATCCAAGATAGCATCCAATCTTTCCTCTTCAATTATCTCGCACCATATACGGAAAACATCAGCGTGAGGGACGCCGTCACCCACCATCTTCAAAAATATATACAACTCAGATCCGCAACTATCCGCAGGCAAATAAGATATCTACAAGAAGGGGACAAACTGTTCTTCAAGAATATCAGTGAGCGAACACAATATTCGGCAATATAAGAAAGTTTTTCTCTCCTGAACTTGATAAATTCACTACACAATGATTGAAATTGTAAGTGAAATTATTTGAAGGCCACGCACAATTACGTAATTGGAAAATAGAAGAATAATAGTGTGAACTGAGCTACACGAGACAAAGATTTATATGTAGAATGAATGAACTATCTTCCGGAGGGTCTTTGACGACATGGAATGTATTTTCAACTTTCTCCCTTACTAACGCTCGAACAGATTCCTGAGGTAACAAATCCAAGGTTTTTTCCGCGAAGACCGCGCGATAAAAGTCAAACAACTACAGTTCCCCTTTAGTCAGTTAGTTTACTAAAACATGGCGTGTTCAAATATTTCGAATTTGCACCTCGAATTTTTTACTTTTACAGCGCTAAATGCGTCAAATGCCACACTGTGCGTCGGTGAAGAAGGAGGAAGTGGCTATCTTACCTGTCACTTCTTGTGTAACCGAGCGATCGCAACTTGCACGAAGAAATTCGTTTGAAGAAATTCCGGATACGGTGAGTGTGGGGTGCCATCGAGGCCCGAAATTCGGTTTATTAACGGTACTACGCATCCGCCGAAGTGGTTTCTCCGGTGTGAGAGTGCTGGTGCGGTAGAATTCAGTATTGTTTTTCTTGGTGAGAAAGTTCTTTTTGTGGCCTCCTCCACGTGTTCCTTCACTCGATTTTCCCTCCTCCCTTTGTGCTTACACCCTCAATTCATCCCCTTCGTTCGATTGAGCTCTCCTCCGAATATAACTACGTGGTCACGGTTTCCATGAGTTTCCCCTTCCTTTGACTTATGTAAACGGCATAGTCCATATGGTTTTCCCCCTCGCGCTCGTGCCCTCCCGTAGTCGATTGATTTCCACGTGTTCCCTATTCTTACTTTGCTTATTTGAGGACAATTTATTCCTTGTATATAGCGATCAAGTCGCACCAATAGTGTATATATTTTCATTCTCTTTGTGGAATATATATATGTGCTTGTTGCACGTGTTTAACCTCAATCATTAAGTTTAGCGATTTTGATTCATTACACGGCCACACAAAAAAAATTTTTGGTTGAGTCTGACAGTCAGACTAGGCATACTATATGTTTTTGGGGTCGCTGAATCTAAATCTGAGGTCAAAAATATCCCTGCACGTCTGAGACTTGATATAAACTCAAAAAAACCTATTTTGCACAGAAAATTTTTTGTCTATTCTGACAGTCAGACAATATATACTATATATTTTCGGGTTCGCTGATTACAAATCTCAGGTCCCAATGGTACTCAATCTACACCGGAAGAAGGTTGAACGGCTTGATTTTGTGTATCATATGAGAGCTTTTTATGTAAAATTTAAATTTGTTGAATGCTTACCAAGAACAAATAAACGCTTGAATGAACAAATCGTATGTACCCTGAAAATAAGTAGAATCATTATAATATCATTATAATGTATAGCATGTATTGTCTGACTGTCAGACTCGACAAAAAAATTTTCGTGCAAAATAGGTTTTTTGAGGTTATGTCAAGTCTCAGACGTTCAGGAGTATTTTTTACCTCAGATCTGAATTCAGCGACCCCAAAACATATAGTGTGCTTAGTCTGACTGTCAGACTTGACAACAAAATTTTTTTGTAGAATAAGTTTTTTGAGGTTATGTCAAAAACTCAGACGTGCAGGGGCATTTTTGACCTCAGATTTGGATTCAGCGACCCCAAAACCATATAGTATGCCTAGCCTGACTGTCAGACTCGACCAAAATTTTTTTTTGTGTCACTGTGTTAGTAACAACCCACACCCTCTCCCTGAGCTTCCCTTTGCCCTTGACCCCTTCCAGCCCATCGTGAACAATTCACTTGTGCTTTTTCAATATATTTCAAATCACACGGCTCCGTATAAATATCCACGACGGGGATCGTGGAGGCGCCCAACAACCTTTGCGCCTTTGTGCATGGGTATAGGAGTTACTCATCACAATATACCATACTTGCCTTTGATTCTCATGCGACTCAGGGAAAAACTTCATTGTCCAAATCATCCCAGAAAAAGTGACAGGATCACCGCATATACCATTTGGAAGAGAACATTCATCTGCTCATAGAAGGTGTGATAATACTGGTTGCACACTTTAATCATCTGATTCAGTACATCACAGACTATACATATGAATTAGACTGGTATGATTTTCCACATACCTTATTATTGAAAATTTCGGAAATCGTAATGAAGTTTTCACGCCGACGATAAAATTCTCCCCTACGCACACGATGCTTCGGCTTGTATCATTGCCCAAGACCAATTGATGGACGGTGAAGTCGTGTTTTCTCCTTTTTGCGGCAGATGATGAGATTGAGTAGGCAACGGACACACTGAAAGAGTGTAATTAGGGATGAGAATGATCGGAAACCGCTAATCAACTTATTATTTTGATTCGATTCATCTCGACCTACCCATCTTAGTTATGGAAATTCCCTAATTCGCTTCTGACGACGGATCATCTCACATTTCTCCGGAAGTGCAGTTGAAGTAAATTTATAGATCGAATTTTGGACGATCCTGTTTTCTCCAATTTAACTGAATTTAGTCTCATGTTGCATTATTGATAATGCACGGAACAAAAAGTATCGTTCTCATTACGATTTTTGTCATGACTATGTGAAATATGGGGATATCATTATCGTTGCTATCCTCCAAAGAACGATATAGATGGTCACCCTAGCCATCTTAATTGTTACCATAGCGATACAGTATCACCACTACCACTGTCTTGTCTAACTTTACTTCAGATCGTTACAATAACCATACTTTTTTTTCGGGTGAGAAAATTGTTTTTTTTTTCCTTTTTCAACATTGTACGTTACGAAACAAGTGGAGCTTTCCGAAGTGTGTGACCCGGGGCGTCAGGGGCGTGGGATGAACCAATAGGAATCCGTAGTTCGCGCTCCAGACGCCCCGAGTCAAACACTTCGGAAAGCTCCAGTAGCCTCGTGAGGGTGTAGTGAAAAACCGTTTTTTTCCCACACCTGCGCGGAAAGCGGCTCTTTGTCGACCTGTTTTTGGGGGCGAAAGTGATCAATTCCAGACCAATGTTGTTGAATCGACCCATAAGACCGTTGGCAGCGGGCGGAAAATTTCCCTCCCCGCTCTGCAGGGACGAAAATTTTCGTCCCTGTGCAGGTGTGGGAAAAAATAGTGTATTCACCTCGGGGGGAAAGTGTAATTCCGGACTCGTATGGTTGTTTCCCCGAGCCTCCGGCTCGGGAAAATCCCACTTCACACTTGTCCGAAATCACGTGTTTTCCCCCTTGGTTAACAATATACTATTCTTGAATATCGACCTTACATTCACGGAATGGTTGTTAAATGTGCCAAAACAAACCTCGAAAAAATTTCAGCTTGATCGAACAAACTGTAAGTGTCTCACCCCCCCCCCCCCCAGGAAGTTCGGAAAATCCAAAAAATGTGATCAATCCCTCTTCTTGCATCCATTTCTTGTCATTTCGCCCTCTCTGGCCCAAAATGGTCGTGAAATGTGACTCGAGTAACTTCACAAGCATTTCAGCTCGCTCGGACCAAGTGCAGGGGTCTCCCCGTCTCATTTAAAGTTCGGGAAATCGAAACAATGTCACCCTATTATTTTGTAACTTTGATTTCTCTTTCACGGAATAGTTGTCAAATTGCATCAAATAAACTAAAAAATTTTGGTAACCAATTGTTTCAACTAGAAGGATCTCATCTAACCCCCTCCACACTAAACTTCCATACCATCCAACTTTCCTATGATTTTTGTAGGAACACGTGTAGTTTTCAAAGGTCACACGGAAAAAATTGTATGGTTGTTCCAACCAACTGTATGGCTATATTTGACTCACGTCAAACTTATGGCTGCCTGAACGAGAAATTTGCTTGATATTGTTAAATATTTGTTTGTCACAAATCAATTCCCAGTTCTGACGGCCATAAGTTTGGAGTGAGCCAAATACAACCATACAGTTGGTTAAAACAACCATACAATTCTTCCCGTGTAGATGAAACACAACAAAGAATGGTTTATTCGGACCAATTCATTGCACACTGAAGGTGAACAAAATTTGTTTGCATCATCGAGTTGAGTTATATTCGAAAAGTAACAAAGTTCAATTCAAGTATGCCATGCATTAAGAATTGTTGGAAGTCATGAGCGAATCAACCGTGAAGTGGCGTGATGTGTATATACCTTAAGAATGGAATCAGATGTTCTGAAATCCTTCTTTGGGTTAAATTTGGGCATGACATTGCGTGAAGTCATCTCCGTCAGGATGACACCCTCGTGGCTCTCTGCGTCATGTGCAGATCCACAGGAATCTGACACGGTCCTAGCGGCTCTCCGACTGCTTGGGAGTCTCCCGTTTCAGATTCCTGTGGATCTGCATATGACTCAGAGGGCCGTGAGGATGTCATCCTGGCGAAGATGACTTCACCCAATGTCATGCCCAAATCTAACACAAAGAAGGATTTCAGAACATCTGATTCCATTCCCAAGGTATATACACATCACGTCAAATCACGGTGGATTCGCCTATGATTTCCAACAATTCTTAATGCATAGCGTACTTAAATTGAACTGTCTCACTTTTCAGATCTAACCCAACTCGATAATACAAACAAATTTTGTTCGCACTGAAAAAGAGGTATGGCTCTCACAGCTCCACTATCTATGTGTTCTTGCTCTCAGGAGGTATGAAGATGCCAGTATAGCTCCCACAGCCGACAGATTACTTTGATGGTGACGCGTTCGGCTGTGGGGGAGCTATACTGGCATCCTTATACCTCTTGAAAGCGAAACCACATAAATATTAGAACTGTGAAAGCCATACCTTTTTCTCATTGCACCTTCAGTGTGCAATGAACTGATCCAAATAAACCATTCTTCGTCATGTTTCATCCACTCGGAAAAAATTGTATGGTTGTTTCAACCAACTGTATGGCTGTATTTAGCTCACCCCAAACTTATGGCTGTCAGAACCAGAAATTTAATTGTGACAAACAGATATATAACCATATCAAGCAAATTTCACGTTCAGGCAGCCATAAGTTCGGGGTGGGTCAAATACAGCCATATGTTTGGCTGGAACAATCATACAATTTTTTCCGTGTAACCTTTGGAAACGACACGTGTTTCTACAAAAATCATAGGAAAGTTGGATGGTATGGAAGTTTGGTGTGGAGGGGGTCAGATGAGATCCTTCTAGTTGATACGATTGGTTACCAAAATTTTTTAGTTGATTTGATCCAATTTGACAACTATTCCGTGAATGGCAGGTCGACATCCTAGAAAAACGGGTTTTCACTGCACCCTAAGCCTCGTTTGTGATTACACTTTTTCAGTACCTTGATTTGTGAACACATGTTTCTGTATACAATTATAAATTGTGAGAAAATCTGCTCCAAATTCTATAAAGTTATTATGAAACTTCCTACATAACACAACTCTTATGTACCATATTGGGTTGGAATCCACCCCAGCCCAGTTCTATCTTCGTTTTGAGTGTGTTCATCCAAAAGCACAGGGTCTACAGCGACATCTGTCAATCACTGAAGGATGCCACTACTTCGAAGCACAGTACCATTCCGGTAGACCGATTAGTGAGTCTGCAGTAGTCATTTAGAGTTGTGGATTGCAAATTTTTGATGTCAACAAATAGTTCATTTTCTGGCAAATTTCTTCCCTTCATTCCTCGCAATGAATATTTCTCCATCAGCAACCACTGGAGGACTAAAGCCTCCCTCACAGAGGAACATTCCAAAAGTATGATGTCCGATTTTGAGGTCAGAATATTGGAAAATGATGGAATTATGGCTTTGATTGTGGAAACAGTTTATTTTTCTTCTCATGCTTCATTTTTCGGGTATACTTTAATCCCAATGAGACTCCAAAGAAGTGAGAAAATAATGCCAAGCACATGAAGATGCGATCAATATGTATCAAGAGTAAATCTATAAACCTATTCTCAACAGGAATTTTATCACATTTAAAATTTCGATGCAATACAACAGGATATGCCCCATCTGAAAAAAAATGTGAAATCAACATGAGCTGCCGAGTACATTCGGTTATCAAAACGGTATAAACGATTTTTTGTATTTTGTAACTTCAATCTTCTTCAATTCTATTCGAAGCGATTCATGATCTTTGAGAAACGTCGATATATTGGAAATGAAGATACAGTGGAGTAGGAGAAGAATCAGGTTCGATCATTTGGCATACTAGAAACAACTCTGACTTCATTTGAAGCAAACCTGTTCGTCATTTCTGAACAGCTTCGGAACTCATGTCTAGACTGCGGAAGCTTATGCAGGATCATTTTGAATGAATAGAATAGAATGAGTTGGCTTATGATGATTTGTTTTGACTCTTGTTTCGTTTTTAACATGCATATTGACATATGCGGAAAATATGTTGTGAATATGCGTGAAATGCACACACAAAATATGCGAAATATATATACGCTATATACTTTATATGCAAAAATATGCGAACGAAATTTTCAAAAATATTAGTACCAACAGAACTTTCTCACAGAAGCAGAAAAAAAATATTGTTGCCACGAAAAACCATTATTGCTCATTTTGAACATTCAAGTTATAATTGGAATCACAATAAACAATTAGTATCTTTTCAAGATCCAACACCGTGAACTGGTGTCATTTTTCAGACAAAATTGATTCATACGTCGAAAATGATCTCTCGATGTCACAAGATGTAATCGGAGCAAACTTATATTTACTCCACAAATCAGACGAAATTTCTTGAGGTAGTGGAGCTCTTCCATCTTTCAATATATCAGGGACTTTGAATATTCCTGTAACTCCGGCATCCCTCTCCAAAACATTATGAATTTTTTTTTCATCTCAGTCCGCAAGAGCGTGGTATATTGTGTGAATCATCGATGCAAGTACGTACCACTGCACAGTGGGCTGAAATCCACAAAAAGGACTCAAAACCCCCTTTTCTGAAATACTCTAAAATTCAAGAATGTTGGTATTTTCTTACTCCAATACATTAGTAGTATGAAGGTATGTAACGCTGTGTCTGAAGGCGAGTTAGTTTGTGAGATACAGAAATTACTGTGAAATTCTGATAATTCCCGAAAAATAATACAAGAGTTTTCGAAGTAATTAACGCTTGCAAGCCCTCATGATTTTGATATCTGAGGATTTTGTGGAAGTTTACATGTTGTTTCAATATGGAAATAATGAATATTGTCCAAGGGACATGAGTGTTAGGTTGGAACATTGCATTTTTGAGTTTTCATTGACGATTTTCTCAAATACTTTGAATAACTCTCTCCGGGAGGTTTTTGCAATGTGTTCTTAGATGATTCCTACTTGCAAATCACTCCTATTTATGCTGCGCAGACCTGCGCAACGAGTGGTATGTTAATTTTCATGACACAGTGTCTGTAAAATTATTAGTTCTCCGGTATACACTGTTGAAAAAGTTTGTGAATTGAATACACAAAATTTGGAAGCAATTAACACACATATTTGTGTTTGAAATTCACCATAGATTTCATGAGAATTCAAATCAAATTTTGTATGAAAAGCACTTTGAAATAATATTGTGTTTGGATTTTAATAGAAGTATGGGGAATTCAATAAACAAAATATGTTTTGTCAATAGCTTACAAACTTTTGTATCAAAATTAATATAAATATTCTTAAATTTGCGGTGGAAATTTTTAACAGTGATATGCAGGGGGCATAAACTGAAATATAAAATTTTCAGAACTGAATGTGGCGCTCTTCAGTGTGGATTAGTGAAAGTTCGAATGGAATTCAGGGAGTGGGAGTATCAAGTATATTCATGTTGTATTACCAACACAAGCATACTTGTGTTGGTGATTATAGGTGATACCCCCACTCCCTGCATTCCATTCAAACTTTCACTAATCCAAACTTGAGAGCGCCAGATTCAGTTCTGAAAATTTCATATTTCAGTTTATGCCCCCTGGTGATATGCAACATGCAACATTACAATAAATCACATGCAGAAAAACGATGTATCGAAGATTACTACATTTACTCGTACATTAGTGCCCGTGAGTGGAATAGTATAATGTTCACAACTGAATGTAGTAATATCTCATGCTTTATGATATGAAGTTGCATCAAATTGCACGATGTTTTGCTACATTCAGTTGTAAACATTATACTATTTCATTCACGGGCACTAATGCACGAGTGAATGCAGTGATATTCGATACATCATTTTTCTCCGTGCAAGTGAGGTTTAAGTAGAGCGTGCGAAAATTTCTAGAGTATTGGATGAATTTTATTTAATCTCTGACTACTGTCCTTTGATAGTTTGGCAACGTCATAATGTCATTCACTTCAACACGGAAAGAGTTGTTTGATATGTTACGGAACGTGAAGAGTGCCTCGCGTGATGCGAAAATTAATCACCTAAAAAGTTACGTCATCAATAACTTACACATAAAAAAAAGATGAGAATATAAAACACATCGGACGACAGGTTACATTGTTTGGTTTGAGTATATTTGATAAGTACGATGAAGCTTCCCGAAAATTGAATATTCTCCTCGACAGGAATGAAAAATGGCTCAACGAAATATTCAAATTTTCAATCATCAAAATGCTCAATAAAACAAACAAGAAGGGTGGTCGTCCTACTTCATCATTCGAAAATTCGACCATCAAAACAAAACGCAGAAAAGCGAGTGAACTATGTAAAACTAAGTCAACTGCAGAATTGTCTTTGGGCCTACAAATGAAATTACGTTCTAAAAGCCACCATACGGCAGCTAAAATAGTGCAAGAAGCTTGTTCAGTATCCGGTAATATACCACACATGGTCAAGAAGGATGTTAAAAACATAACTTCTCACACTGACGATAAAGCCTTAGCTCTGATTGTAGAGAATAAATCAACGAAGAATGAGTATCTGAATATGCGACATGGTGCGATAGGAAGGGGTGTGAATTTGTATCCTTCTTATCACAAGATATTGAATGCTAAGACTAGATGTTATCCTGGGAATGAATATATAACAGTCACTGATAGTATCGCAGAAGTAAAATTACAAGCTCTCCTCGATCATACTGCAACTCGTATAGCGAAGGTTAGTGAATGTGTTACTGGTATGCTGTCAATTGAGCGATTAGATAAACTGACGCTGTTGTCAAAATGGGGATTTGATGGGAGTTCATGTCATTCTCAATACAAACAGAAACCTAATAGCTCCGAAAGCATGTTCAGTGATAGTAATCTATCTGTAACTTCTTCTGTTCCTTTGGAACTGCATGTCTTGCAATCTGACTTGACGAGAAAAATAATTTGGAAAAATCCATGTCCATCTTCAACGAAATGCTGTCACCCAATAAGGATAGAATTGATAGAGGAAACAACTGAAGTGAGTAAAGAAGAGAAACAATACATAGAGAATCAGGTCAATAATCTCGTGCCGTCCAAAGTATCATGTCCTGTGGGTGATGTGAGTGTTACTCATAAAATGGCACTGACTATGATAGACGGAAACGTTTGCAACGCGATCACATCAACCGCATCTGCGCAAACTTGTAATATTTGTGATGCTACGCCCAAAAAAATGAATAATATTGAAGTAGTCTCTACAAGAACAGTCGATCAATGCAATCTTCAATTCGGATTATCTTTTCTCCATGCTTGGATAAGGTTTTTTGAATCGCTCTTGCACATTTCTCATCGTTTACCCATCCAGAAGTGGCAGATTTGAAGTGTCGCAGACGAGGATTTATCCTCCCAAAGAAAAAAAATTATACAAAATAGATTCAGGAGTGAAATGGGATTGCTCATTGATATGCCTATGCCTGGAGGGAGCGGAACTACCAATGATGGCAATACTGCCCAGCAATTTTCCGAACATGAACATCTGAAATCACAGGGATAGATTTGGAAGTTATTAAAAGTTTCCGCGTAATATTGCAAGCAATCTCTAGTGGTTTTGCTATCAATTTCGAGGCCTTTGCTAAGTATGCACATGATACGGCTGAACTGTATGTTGTAAATGATAACGTTTGGCCTAATTTGTTTATAGGGAAATTCTGGTTAATTTCCAATTGAATTTGACTCTCAGGATAACCCGGGCAGGGTGTATTGAGCAACAAGCCGACGTATGAGGCATGTGAGTATATTTGACAAGAAAAAATATACATAAGTTCAATACAAAAAAAATAAAGGAAGAGAATTCTACAGTGGGTCAACTATTTTACTTTCGCCCCCTTTCTTGGAACGTGAATTCCCGTGAGAATCTCAAGAGACTTTCTGAAACAAAAGAACCACTTGTCTTTGTACGCTCGCGCTTTGATAATTTATCAATTAAATTATGATTGATTGAAGAAATTTTGAGCTCAGTTCTCGACTGTCGTGATCACAAAGTGATTTGACGTCCGTGTTTCATCATCGCTCTATTTTGATGTATTTACCATAAGTTCACAGGAGATGTATGTTTATTTTGTGTTTTCTTCTATAATTTAAATTGAAACTGTCCTCATCTGATTCGTGTGATTATTCCGCATAAGTCCCGGGTTAGGGGGTTCGGCAAGAGAATAATTCGCGAATTTGATATCTATTCCCTCTTTAATGGAAATTTGAATTGAAACTGTCTTCATCTGATTCGCGTGATTATTTCGCCCAAGTCCCGGGTTAGGGGGTTCGGCAAGAGAATAATTCGCGAATTTTATATCTCCTCAATCTCTGATCGCCGCCAAGTCCCTTTTTACGGGGTTCACGGAGTCGATCCAAGAATCGATGAGTGGCAAAGTTTTTGAATACCATCGCACTTAAGGTACCGCTATCGCGGGGTTCGGTGCAGATGGTATGAATAAACTCGTACCTGAAAAGGGAAGAAAACTAGATTTCACACATATGTATGTGTGTTTGTACTTCAATGTATTTGAAGTTCAAAAGGAAATGTATTTGATTTCTTCCGATAAGAACAGCTTGCTATACGAGGTGATTTTGCCTCAATTATAATGTAAAAAAATTCATTTCACACAGCAGCAGGAAGAAAATCTAGGACGCTCCTAGCGTATATGTGAGAAAACATAAATCTATGGTAAATAACATCGCTTTTCAATTATCGCGTGAGCCTGCACATGACCACGAGTGGTAACGGTAATCATATGCGACCCACGCGAGCGTCGATAACAGAGATTGATTTCCTCATCGATCTACGCGCTTCAATGTCTTATCGAATCTTGATCATAGTTATAACCGTAAACCGAAATGAATGGAGAAAAAGAAACATTCTGGATTTCAAATATACCGTAAACAAAACGAAAATCCCTCTTCAGATCAATATTCGACCAGGATGACCATGAGAAACTAAATGACAATCAAAGGAAACGAATCATTATTACGCACAGATGTTTCTACCGTTACATCGCCCCCCTCTAAATGATGAGTATTCAAAGACGAGTTATTTATATGAACAAAAAAAAATCAACTTTCTCACTTTTCAATTTCAACCGTTGGAGCCTTTTTTCCGGGCCTCGGTATTTCCGAAAGATGCCCTTAGTCGGGTCTCCCTATCCTCTTAATCGCGCATGAA
The DNA here is from genome assembly GCA_018340375.1 of Gonatopus flavifemur. Taxonomy (NCBI): domain Eukaryota; kingdom Metazoa; phylum Arthropoda; class Insecta; order Hymenoptera; family Dryinidae; genus Gonatopus; species Gonatopus flavifemur. The sequence goes on from JAFFJZ010000013.1 coordinate 2,684,883, forward strand.
CTCCCACATATCCTCCATCTCCCTCATGAGAATCGCCGGATTTCTCTCCACGTCCTCTTCATCTTTTTCTATATCCTCCAGCTCGTCCTTTTTCTCCTCCTTCTTTGTTAATTTCAATCCTGTCCTCATGTATTCTTCCTTAAAATATTGTCTTTTCTTTTCCTTCATTTCTTTCTCTCTTTCCGTTTGGGTCCACTTTCCTCCCTTTGCTTCCCCACATCCACTCACGAACCTATCTCGACGATACCCATACAGGATCTTCGCGAAAACGTAATTCTCGTAATTTGACGTTTGCGTCTCTACTTCGCGTTTTGCCATTTTGGCCAGTACTTTTCCGAATCTTCGATGCTTTTAGTATCACGGATGGCTCACATCTGCCGTATCAAACTATTCTTATTTATGTCCCAAGTGGGGATTTGTTTTGGTTCGGGGTTTTTCTTTCAATCCTGAATCATTGCTCTTTCTTATGTACTAAACGTAACGATATATATTTCATGGAAACCAAAAAAAATGTGAATACTTATGTACATACAGCTTATGCTAACATTCTTTCCCTTACCCTTTATGGTATCGTTTTAGATTATAGGAGTGAAACATTCCTATCTCATGCCCTTTCAAACTCTCCAAGATAAATGTTGCCGAAGCGATTTGTTTTTCCATTTTATACGGCCCTTCGTATAATGCGAAAAGCTTGGGAATGTTACAATTCGACGCATCAGATATATTCTTGGATGATAACAAGACTAAATCTCCCTCTTTAAAAACCTCCGTTCTCCTGTTTCCCGTGAAAAGATTGTAAACTTTGCTTTTCGCACGATCGGCCCGGTTTTTGCCTTTTCGTCGAAGTCTTTCTCTAACCAGAACCAGTTTTTGCTCATAAAGCATCTCATTCTGAGGATTTCCTGGGCTTTGTATCCAATTTTGCAATACTCTCTTTGGTTTTTCGTTAAGGAATATTCCAATCGGTGTATATTCTGTGCTTTCATGAGACGTTGAATTGAGGGTCCGGATGCAAGAACCGACGATACGCTCGAAAATTGATTGAAGTATTGTCCAAGCCATGACGTCACACGTCGAGATCAAGAGTTGGAATTTCGGGAATTGAAAAATACTGGGTGATAGGTAGTAGAAAATCAATCCGAGTCACCGTTTACGATTTTTTTCTATGATCGATAGTTTTCGAGCAAAAAAATAAAAACTACCTATTATTTCACACCAAAAATCAATGTTTTTGAACATTTAACTCATTCTAACTCGGCCATTTTTCAATGTATCGCAATAAATCTTGCGAATCCTGATTCGCGAGACTTTTTCGGAGACGACAATGTTGGAAAAATGTGTAAAAATTAATAACAAATTGATACATTTTCAATCCGAAGTAAAAATCACGCTTTTCATGTTCCGCACTGAAAAAGTGGTGGAGGGAATATGAGCTACAAAGAATGTCCAGCGACAAAGTTGTTCGTTGGGATATAAAGAAATTCTCTGAAAATTTTCAGATCGATTGAACTAATAGTTTGCAAAATACAGCGATATTTGTATGAGCGCGCAACGGAAATTGTTCATGATCTCGCGTCGTTTATCGAGTGAAGTCGATAATTGATGATCTTTGCTAGTTTATAAGATACGAAACTATGATGTTACAAAAAATAGGTGTTTTTTTCAATATATATATACACAAAGTTACATTATGTGAAAATATACAATAAATACATGATATGAATATTTTGCTTCACATTGCGATCACAAGGAATCTTTTTTGTTCGAATACTTTCACCATAAAATCAATATTTAGCACGTGGAGTCGATTCGGGCAAATAAACTGCTTGTAAAAAAATTGGATACGGGATTTTTCACAAAATAGTATGATATTCAGATTCGTGAATCCCAAACACATACACCTGCTGGAGAAATAAAGTTATAAGAATTGTTTTCATATTGACTCCAATATAACAATACTATTGAAATAAACAGTCGAGAAGAAGAGAAAATGTATCATAGAAAATTTCTTCGTCACAAAATAAAAAAAAACCGTATTTTTTTCTGAGCAGTTTTCCTTCAGAATCAACAGTTTGTCCATAAAAAAGTTATAAACAATGAAATTGTTTATGAGGAGAACTGTATTGCGAAAGGTGCGAGAATAGTTCGATAATCGGATTTTCCGACCTCAAAAACATAAACCCACGTTGAGAAATCAAAGAAGTAAAATCTTTTGTACGGACTCCGACTTCACTTGATAAACAACGCAAGATCATGAAAGATTTCCGTTGCGCGCTCATACAAAAATCGCTGTATTTTGCAAACTATTAGTTCAATCGATCTGAAAATTTTCAAAAAATTTCTTTATATCCTAACGAACAACTTTGTCGCCGGAAATTCTTTGTAGCTCATATTTCCTCCACCACTTTTTCAGTGCGGAGCATGAAAAGCGTGGTTTTTACTTCGGATTGAAAATTTATCAATTTCTTAATCATTTTTACACATTTTTTCAACATTGTCGTCTTCGAAAAAGTCTCACGAATCAGAATTCATGAGATTTATTTTGGTACATTGAAAAATGGCCGAGTTAGATTGAGTTAGATGTTCAAAAACATTGATTTTTGGTGTGAAATAATAGGTAGTTTTTATTTTTTTGCTCGAAAACTATCGATCATAGAAAAAAATCGTAAACGGTGACTCGGATTGATTTTCTAATACCTATCACCCAGTATTTTTCAATTTCCGAAATTCCAACTTTTGATTTCGACGTGTGACGTCATGGCTTGGACAATACTTCTATCACTCTCCAAGCGTATCGTCGGTTGTTGCATCCGGACCCTCAAGTTATACATTCTCCGATGATTTTCATATATTTCGCCCAGGGAGTATGTTTGTCCTTCACTAACACCCGAAAAAATCTGCCCAATTCGCGATTCACGCGTTCCACTGCGTTACTTTGAGGATGTATCATTGAGGAAAAAACGAGTTTAATGTTTTCTGATTCTAATTCATTTTTCCATAACTTTGCAGTGAACTGGGTCCCGTAGTCGGAATGAATTCTTTCCGGAGGATCAAAATTTGCGCTGTATTTTTCAAATATGCATTCAATGACAGCTTTCGTTGTAGCCCTTTTTGAGGAATATAACTGCACAAACTTTGAGAACACATCCATCACTACAAGAATGTATTTCACACTCCCCATTGATGTAGGGAGAGGACCATAAAAATCGATCGAAATTAGTTCGTTCGGCTTCTCCGGAACCGTGCTCTCCATAGGAGCGTAATTATATTGATTGGTGTTTCTGGTTCGTTGACAAACATCACATTCTTTGATGAATTTTTTTATAAATTCATAAAGGTGCTGTGATGGAAATATTTCGCTGATCATCATGAACACCTTTTTTGCCCCTATATGAACGTATTTCTCATGTATTCCACGAATTAACAATTTTGCCAAAATCTTCGGTAGTAAAATCTTATCCGGGCCGTTTTTTGCCCGTTTATAAATCACATCATCTTTTTTATATTATCTCTGATCAGAATCCGAGTCTACGTTCCCTGATAACTTATATCGAACACATAGTCTTTTGATATATTCATCCTGTTCCTGAAACCAATCAATGTTCCTAATAGCCCCTCTCAATTCTTCATTCTCCGTGATTTTTATAGGCTGAGATTTTTCTATGGTCGCCTCCCCATCATCCGAAGCGCGAAATTCAGTTCTACTTAGAACATCCGCAACGCGGTTTATTCTGCCTGAGCAATATTCTATTTCGAAATCGAAGTCCTGAAGGAACAAGATCCACCTTGCCATCCGTGAATTTTGGAATTCACAACTTTTCAAAAAACTCAGGGCTTGATGATCAGTTAGAATTTTCATTTCACTCCCTAATACATACGACCGCAATCTGTGTAGGGCCCATACGATTGCTAATAATTCTCTCTCAGTCGTGGGATGATTCAATCCAGCCCCTTTCAAGGTTCTGCTCACAAATTTAATTGGTCTCAGAACATTTTCATCATCCATCTGTGCCAGAGCGGCTACTATCGCGAAATCACTAGCATCCGTATGGATATAATATAATTTATTCGAGTCTGGATATTTTAGCACGACATTTTCACAAAATAGCTCTTTGACATTCTCGAATGCTCGTTGTTGATCATAAGTCCATTGCTATTTCTGATTCTCTTCCAATAACTGTATTAGAGGTAATATCTCATAAGAAAATTTATCCGTAAATTTTGTGTAAAAGTTCACAACTCCCAAAAAACCCCGTAATTGCTGTATGTTTTTCGGCACAGGGAATTCTTTCATTAATCGAATTTTTCCTGGCAATGGTCTTATTCCCTTACAAGAAATCAAGTGTCCGAGAAACGGTAGTTCCTTCTGGAAGGATTTTGCTTTTGTAGAATTTAGAGTTATATTATGTTCTAAAAGTCTTTTAAATAACAATTCCAAGTTTTGAAGATGCTGTTCTATGTTGGTTGACATGCACAGGAAGTCGTCTATGAAATGCAACACGTTTCCTATCCCATTTAATACAATGTCTAGAGTTCGGATAATAGCCGGGCCACTCGTTTTCAATCCAAACGGCGTAACGTTGAATTCGTAACATTTCCCGTCGTATATGAATGCGGTGTATTTCCAGGATTCCTCTTCCAATGGGATTTGCCAAAAACTATGTGTCATATCGGAACTTGACATGATTCCTTTTCCACGACAACGTTGGAAAATTCCTTCTATAGTGGGTGCCCGCTCCGGATCATCTATGAGCCCTTGATTCAACGCCCTAGCGTCTAAACATGGCCTAACGGACCCATCCTTTTTTATCCGGATAACTGATGGATCAATCCATGGACTTTTTGATGGTCTGATGATGTCATTCTCCAACATTTCTTTTATAGCAACATCTACTTTATTTTTATACGCTATAGGAATCGGATATATTTTTGGTTTGATGGGTTGTTTCCACGTAATTTCGAGATGATGATGATAAACGTTTACTCTGCCTAATGTTTTTCGGAAAATCTTTTTGTATTTCATAATTAGCCTTACGAATTGTCTCTTTTCCTCACTATTTAAATTTTCGCACTCATCTAATTCTTCATATATCTCTCCAAGGGTTAATTCCTCATTCTCTAATGACTCATTTTTATTGGGATCATCTTTCAGAGGATAATCATTCCTCCTCAGGGGCTGAACACAATTTTCAAAGAGTTGAATATGAGGAGTAGTAATTGGACCCTTTCTTTGAAGAGTCCTCGATGAAGCGCTAACCATATTGTCATCAATGAGATTCTTCCATTCTTGCAACAAATCGATTCCTAAAATGCAATCTTCACTCAAATTCGGTACCACGATCGTTGCTTGAGAAATGTATTTTCCGTGTCTATCCAAGATCGTAGAATTTTTTAGGTAATATTCTTCAGAAATCGCAGTGATTTCGCTGCCTGTATCCACTAATGCTACGACTTTTAATCCGTTCATCGAGCATTCTATACGCGGGCATTCAATGATTTTATCGACTTTCTTCTTATGATCACCATCTATCAACCATTCTTTCAAGTCCGTTGGGATGGAACAAATTAAATTTCCTACTTCTTTTAAATTCCACAAATCCACTATTTTATCTTTCGAACGATGCGTTGTGCGCTCGTCCAACCCCAACGCCTGATTCTGGCACCGCGGAGAACGCACAACGCCTATTCGTTTTCCGGATTTCCGTGCACTATACTCTCCGGAATAGCCTCGAGGTTTACAGACTGAATTTTCTGCGGTCGGTATTTCCTCCGATCGTCATTTTCTATTCTCTCGGGACGACGATATGTCGGTAAGGCCGGTTGGGTCGTTGTTCTTTGTCCTTCATTTATGCGTCTGTCGTACGGAAATCTGTTTGGTGGATCCTCCTGGCCACGCTGATTGTTGAAGTCCACACGATTTTGCTCCCACGCAGCTCGAGTCGGGTTATTATTTATATTTGCTCGATCATTGTCCCATCCGATTCTTGGTTTTTGAAGCAGAGATGGGTTATTTCCGGTTTAACCATCATTTTCTCTTGATCGGTGAGACGTTTCAGTTCGATCAAATGAATGGAGAACGTCCAAAAGTTGTCTGAACGTTTTCACCCTTCGAGCAATGAAGATATCACGTAGTTCTTCGCCGAAATGTACCCTCAAATATCGAACTACTTCTCCACCGCTCGGTGCAGGGAGCAAATTTTGAGCATCATCATATAGCTGAATGGCGTACTCAAACCGTTGCATTCTTTGTCCCGAGTTCCATTGACCTGCTCTCAACTTGGCCCACACTCGATGTTGTACTTCTTGGTCCCAATAAGCTTCGGTAAATTCTTTTTCGAATTCTTTGAAGTTTGACACGTCTTTTCGAACCATTTTCCACCATTTACTCGCAGACCATCCGAAACATTGGCCCAAGAGATATTCAAACTCAAAATCGCGCACATCATGAGCTTCTACGTATTCCCCTAACTCGTTAAAAAAATCCATGGCCCGTTCCGATGGCTTTCCCGAAAATATGGGGGGGGGAGGGGTGTTTTTGTCGATCGCGTTCCCGTGGTGGCATGTCCTACTTGTAGATGTCCCGTCCTCGATCTTTTCTAGTCGGTCTTCGTTCTCTTTAATTTTCTCGATGCAGTGTCCGATTACTTCGTCATAGTTTTGTGTGGGGGTGATTAATTTGTCTGTAGTTTTGATAAGTTTGTGTTGCTGTGCTCCGATTTTTTTTCAAATATTTTTTGTTTTTCTTTTCGATTTTCTAATATTTTATCCAATCGCTCGTGAATTATTGCAATGGCCTTATCATATTCCCCGAACCGTACTTCAACTATATTATGTTGTTCATTCACTTTTTTTGGTAACGAATCTAATCTCTTATCCATTTTCTTTAGGTCATCCTGCTCACCCTCATCATCGCCCGAGGATGATTCTATCTCTTCCGGAGGGATAGTTATTTGCTTTTTCTTTTGCGTTGTTCTATTTTTTTCGGATACTTGTATCCCGGTGGTTCCACCTGTTTCAGTCAACCCTTGATCGGACATGTTTCGAAAATTTTTTATCGATTTTATTCTTCACCCATCAAGGCTATTTTCTCACCTGAGAGCAGGGATGCCAGTATTCCCTAGAAAAATCTTCAGATTTTTTGGCATTGGTCATTTCTTTCCAAATTGAAAATATGATTGGCCGGTTGTACAAGAAATAACCAATCATCAGATGCTGAAGATTTTTCTAGGGAATACTGGCAACGCTGCCTGAGAGTCCCTGTTCAGGCGCCAATTGTGGATGATAAGGTTCAGTCTAATTTGTTTATAGGAAAATTCTGGTTAATTGTCAATTGAATTCGACTCTCAGGATAGCCCGGGCAGGGTGTATTGAGCAACAAGCCGACGTATAAGGCATATGAGTATATTTGACAAGGAAAATATTCTCCTCTTCTTTCCCGGTGGAGGAAGGGTCTGATTCCTGACATCGTCCTGATGTTGCTTGGTCCTAATCTTAATTCCCTCGAGACGTTTTTCCAAATATTTTATTCTTTCTAAAGTCCTCGCTTTCACTATAAAAACAAGGAAGAGACATTTCGTTTAATTTCAATAAAAAAAAATGTTTCGGAAAAGAACCCTTGTTTTGTAGAAGGAAGGAAAAAAAAGGAAGGATTATTTGAAAATCTTTCAAATGATCACTTCCAAAACGAATGTGAATTAGATTTTCACGTTAATTATTTTATTTGCAAATTTGTTAAAATGAAATTTATTAAGTGTGAAGAGTTAGTTTGTTCGAGAAAGGAAACAATGTTCCTTGCCCCACCCAAACGTGCAGAAATGCACTTACTCTTGTGGTGAAGATTTTCCCTACGAGTACCTTGGGAACTCGTCTCTCGTACTTGTGACTTGTTTTAACCGCTTGATGGTCCTGGTTGTTGTAACTCAGGACCGCAGTACCGCCCGTTGCGATTTCGGGTGAAATCGATGGAAGAAATCTCCACGTGAATTTCTGGTCCTGATTTGCTGTCCAGAGCAAATCTTACTCGAGCTCTCCTGAGCGAGTATTCCTCGGTTGAGTTTGTTGATAGTCGTCGAATGTGACCAAGCTCTCCTGAGCAGCGATATTTGTAAGTCCTGAGGAGGACTATGGTAGAGATTTGTTGATTCTCGTGAGCAGCGATGTTCGGTCAGTCCTGAAGAGGACTATTGTAGAGATTTGTTGATTCTCGTGAGCAGCGATTTTCGGTGAGTCCTGAGAAGGACTGTTATAGAGATTGTTGAGATCGATGAAAACTGTTGATTCTGAATGAGTGAGACTGTCTGTGTTTCAGTTGGAAAATCTCGTGATATTTATAAGAATGCATTCCCACAAAAACCCGATGATTGGCTGGAGGGTTTTTGGTGGGAAAACTGTTAGTGTGTACCAATAGGAATTCTAGAATCCACTTTTCGTCGGTTGCTGCCGATTCGAATTTCACGATTTTCGCGCGCTCCGTCTATCGGGGGAGTCGCGAACCAGCGTATTCTGTGCTTGATGTTTGCTGCGTACTGACCTATTTTCTTTACTATTCAAATTGGCTTAAAATTCTATGTTTTTCCTAATTTCTATACAGGTTAATTTATTTTAATGATAATATAAATGGATACTCACGTGTATTTTCCAATTGCGTGAACAGTGTGATTGTTTCATCTGATTTTTATCAATCATTTTGGCTCTTAAAAGTGAATTTATGAAAATTGATTTCTATTAATTTTCTTAGTGTTGTGTGATCTTATGTGTGTTTTCCATTCATATTATTATGGAAGTGTTACGTTGTTTTGTAACGTTCACAATCTTCCTTATTAATTACAATTCTTATCATTAAATATTTCGAATCAACATTTATTGAAAATTTCATCTTCGATTGCTTCTCTCCATTTCTATCACTGAGAAAATACGTATATTTTCAGAATTGTTTTAATTTTCATTTTCTGTTTTATGCTTCCATTTATAAAGTTACTGTTTTTGTGTTCAATCTGGAAATTATGCAGTCTGAAACCTCCAGGTATTGAAATAGCATGGATTCTTTAGATTGTGAATAGTCAGAGTGGATTTGAGTTCTTTGATTAGTCACTGTTGATACAATTTCTCAAAGTAACTGTCACTATTTATTTTCTATGATGTCAAGCTATTAATTAGTGTTTCAGTTAATATACAGGATATTGGAGGATTGGAATTATTAATCATGAGTTCCTTTCAAGAGCTCTTACTGATATTATTTTGTGCTAGAATTGTTTCAAATTTAGTGATGAAAAATTGATATGAATCTTTTCAGCTATTGATTTGGATAACTCATTAGAGTTGTCCAATAAATAATTATGCTTCCAGGTTGAGATTTTGATGGATATCCTGAAATGTTATTGAGAAGTTGTGAGTTAGTTCTATTCTTATATGGGTTGAATATTCTTCGGGTGAAAACAAAGATTGGTTATTCTAGGTTTATTGGAGGTTTCGAATGACTTGCATGAAGGATTGGATTGACGAAATAATTCGTCAATTGTGGATGAAAAGCTTCTGTAAGTTGCATGGAATAGATTTCAAAAGTTTCACTAATGATTGGTGATTAATTGATGGAAGTCTTGTAAACACTTATAAGAATAGGAAAAATGTTTGTAAGAGTTCGTTAGATTTTCAATGGTTCTAGTGAAATGGAATTCTGTTGGAATATAGGATTTGTGGGAATATTTTTATAGTATTTTTCATTGAATTTATTTTAGAGTTTATATATATTTTCATCAAATTCACGACTTGTGTGAATTTAAGAAAGTTATCTCTTCCTGAGAAAGCTGTTTAGTTTGTGTTTAGAATTGAGAAGGTTCATTTAGGGAATTCGGGAGTTATTTGAATGTGGCATTCATTAGTTATTCAGTATTGAAATATACAGAATATCGTTTGGCTGTATTTCCCCTACACGAACGTTTCATTATTCCAACTGATTCCAGAGTTTGTGCTGTTAGTTTATAGAAAGTGTTCATTCGCAATTTTAATTCAGACACTATTTTCAAATCAATATTCTCTTGAGATGTTGTTTTTTTTAAGCTGTTCTTCCTCAATTTCTCTAGAGGTATGGAAGAAGAGAGAACTAATTGAGATACAAGTTTCGTTCGAATTTTGCTGAAAAGAAAAAATTATATCATAATGTATGAAATCCATTGTTCATACTCATCTTTCATCGTTCATAAATTTTTAAACATTTGGGATATATAAAATAAAAAGATTATATCTGGGAACTGGCAACACAGTTCCTCGCGGTATTTCCAATAGCCTATGCTTTAATGAGGTTTTTATGGTAGGGTTATTTGCGAACGTGCATCTGCTCAATGAAGTGGTCAAATAGAAGCAAGGGAAGGGTCTCTGGTCTTCCTGATTTATTAGCGTGTACGGTTACTTTCTGAATGAATGAACATGACGGTAGCTTTTAATTCGTTCTCACTCAGAATTCCCTTTCCTTCAATTTTTTAAAAATGAGGGTATCAGTGAAATGAGCAGAAATCTTCCTTACCTTATTCAGGTGTTTATGTGGGTCGGTGCCGAATCAACGAAAAACCAAATCAACGAAAAAAAATTTACTAGCAGTATGAAGTTGTCATTTTGTTGCAGTATGAAATGAAATTAGTCATAGATCATTGATTAAATTAAATGAAAAGTGAAAAACATTGATTTGCTAACACAACCCCACGGTAAACTTAATTTCCCTTTGTTATGTTCATGATTATGGTATGGTTATGTTTATGATAACAACAAACCAATTTTCGTTCTCTACAGACGTTTGAAAAAGTTTGATTGTACCGATCGATCAGGAAGATCGTTAATAATTTTATTAGAATGATGAATTACGTGTCTACTGTAATAAACGGGTGCAGTGAATAGGTTAACATAAAGAATTTTCGTTCAATTTAATCAATGATCTATGACTAATTTCATTTCATACTGCAACAAAATGACAACTTCATACTGCTAGTAAATTTTTTTTCGTTGATTTGGTTTTTCGTTGATTCAGCACCGACTCGTTTATGTATTTACCCTAAGGTATGGGAATAAATGAAATTCTGTATTATCCACGTGTTGGTTTGAGTCGTGGGGGTTGTAGTTGGGCCTTGCGCCACTATACATTAGTGCGCATGTGGTGGAATTTCATGAATCATGATAATAATATAAGACACTTGTTAACTGAATGTATGAGGGCGTTCCAAAATGCACATTCTCAGGGGTGAGAGAAGAGAAAATCAGAGCTTCGCAAGCTCGAAACGAGTACGTTACAGGGGCATGATAGTTGGATCAATTTTTTTTTTAATTAAAGAAGGAATCAAGGGCTATCTTGAAGGGGTAATTTGAGTTCCCCAGCCCTGTAGGGGACGATGGAGGGGGGGGGGAAGGGAAGGGAGCCAAAATCTCGAATGAGATGGGGGAGCTTTTGACACGTAATTCAATAGAATTTTCCAACCAAAATCCAGCGGTTTTTTTTTAAATCGGATCATTCTTCGCTGAGTTCTTGTAATTTCAATACTCCGATGTGGCAAAGTCTGGAAACACCTCCATAACTCTTGAACGAGGCATGATGATTGCATCAAATCGTTTTGGAATCGGAAGTTTTTCATCCCAATTTTGGCATTACCCAGAATCAACGGCTTGGACGTGTCGGGAACCTGATTCCTTGTGTGTGTGTGCGTGCGTGTGTGTGTGTGAGTACGTTCGTGTGGGTGGTTTTGTGTGGGTGTGCGTGCATGTGTGTGGTTTTGTGGATATTGAGATTTCACTTAGCTCATCCAATGAGGATTCTCGTCGCTCCAATATCGGAAATTGTGTCTTTTGACGTTACTATTTGAGCAAAAAGTGGCCTCGTCGGAAAAAACAACCCAGTTTGACAGGTGAGGATTTTCATCAATCATTCCCATAAGGGTTCCGCGAAATTGCAAGCGACGGTCAAAATCATCCTCAAGTCATTCTTGCACAAGTTTGATTCTGAAGGGATGGAACTTCGCAGTTTCAAGAATGCGCTGGATTGAGCGGCAACTAATATCATGAGCTTGTGAAGTTTCACGGATGGTGGTGTGCGGTTCCTCAACAAATGATTGTATGACCTCCACCGCAATATCATGGTTAGTGGTTGTGCGTGACCTGCCACATCTCGGGCGATCCTCAACACTCCTGGTTTGTGATGTGACATCCTCGTCTTCTTTTCTTTTTTAATAATTGTATGAATAATTTTTTTTGTTTTTTGTATATATGTGTATGTGCACGCTCATGTGATTTTTCTCTCTTCTTGATTAGAGGTCATGTATTTGTTCACTAATCAATATCTCCTTGATGCAATAAATACACAATGTACTGTCTGTTTACGCCATTGAAGTGATTCACGAGATCTGCATACCATAGTAACAATGAATGAAATAAGAAGCTACTGATTAGAGCCGAGAATCGTGTGCAGGTGGACGCACTCATCAATCGATATATTCTCATATGTATATATATGGGTATGTGTGTGTGTACGTATGTGTGTCTATATATATACACTTTTTCATATATGAACATATATATGTTGTATATGAACTTTTCTCTTTGTTTCCCATCAAGTTAACTTCCTTTTAGGATATCTTTGAACATTTGGAGCTAATATAAGAAAGAGAAATTTCAAACCTTCAACAATTATCAAAATACTATGAAAATTGATTTAAAAGAGGAACTTCTGATGCATAGTACTTCTTGCTTCAAACAAGAATACTTTCCTTATGAAAGACATGATATCATTCATACACGAGTTATTCTTTCTTCACGCAAGAGCATGATATCGACTAATCGAAACAGAGACTCTTCTTGTAGCTTGAAAGGAATTGCAATATATGATGGGTTCCTAGAGTATGCGTTAGACCTCGTGAATTATAAAATAACTATGAATTGTAAAATAACTATGAATTGTAAAATGACTATGAATTATAGAATAACTATGAAATTGTGAGGTAACTATGATATTGATGAAATTTTGAATGTTTTGATTTCTTCGATTAGTTATTAGTATTACTCCTTTGAAAGTTTCTATTATCTACGATTATAAGATCTCAGGTGACAATTTACTGTGATCAATATCATTATGCACTGTGTGCGGGATTATAATGGATGGTGGGAGATGATAAGAACCCAATAAGAGGAACCAACACGTCTTTTGCATTGATGACCAATCCCCGCTATAACAACTAATTACCCCTCAACAACCCTATATAAGAACGGGTCAAGCCCTCTAATGAATCAATCGATCAAAACTATACAAGCGTTCAGATCATTCAAACATTCAATTAATACATTCTTTTAGCAATTAAATTCATTAATTTATTGAAATTAAGTTCATTTAATCGCCACAACATCATCAACTATTATTCAAACATACCCCCCTCCACAAGTAAGTTTATCAATTTTCGAAATATTTGAATTGAAAAATCATTGAAAATTTCAATAATTCAATTCACCTCCGACCTCTGGTGGTTTGAGTGAATTGAATTTGAGATCTTATATATTACTGAATGCTGCCTATTTGCACCTGATTGCTTTCCGTCAGTTTCACTAATTTTCACATTATTCAAATTCTACTTTTCATTTTCATTGAAAATTTCAATAATTCAATTCATTTCCGACCTCTGGTGGTTTGAGTGAATAGAATTTGAGATCTTATATATTATTGAATACTGACTATTTGCACCTGATTGCGTTCGGTCAGTTTCACTAATTTTCACATTATTCAAATTCTACTTTTCATTTTCATTGAAAATTTCAATAATTCAATTCACCTCCGACCTCTGGTGGTTTGAGTGAATTGAATTTGAGATCTCATATATTATTGAATATTGACTATTTGCACCTGATTGCGTTTGGTCAGTTTCACTAATTTTCACATTATTCAAATTCAACTTTTCATTTTCATTGAAAATTTCAATAATTCAATCCACCTCCAACCTCTGGTGGTTTGAGTGAATCAAATTTGAGATCTCATATATTATTGAATATTGACTATTTGCACCTCATTGCGTGTGGTCAGTTTGACTAATTTTCACAATATTCAAATTCTACTTCTCATTTTCATTAAAAATTTCAATAATTCAATTCACCTCCGACCTCTGGTGGTTTGAGTGAATTGAATATATTATTAAATACTGACCATCTGTGTTATCTCTTCCCTTCATTCAATAATTGCGCAAAAAATTCAATTATTTATAATAACTATATTCCGTCGGGTTCACCGATTTTAGTGAATTACCTGCACAAATATTTACACACATTCTCAAAATTTTACGTTGCACCTAGTCTTTCAATGGCTTACGTGTAGTAAAATTTGAAATAATGAATTCTGTCAAGTGATTGATCCCATCGACCTTGTCAACAAATAAATACACATTGCCTCATTCGAGATCCAATAATGAACTTAGATTTTTTTTACATAGTGTCGGAACTAATCTCTTCTCTTCTTGAGGGAGTAAAAATTCTGGAGAGGAGAATAGTATTCAGATGACAAGTATCAAGGGAAAAGGGGTCAGATATTCATCAAAAAAGAATCAAACGTCTAGAACGAAATCTCCATACCTCCATAGTCAATTTAAGAAAATTGAAAGAACAAAGTGGCATCAAAATTCAAACATTACCCGAGGAGAGGATTAGACTATCAAGAAGGAAACTTATTGGATCCCCCTCAACCAAAATTTTAGAAATAGATTCAACCCAAGAAAGTGTTATTTCAGAGATCGATTTGACTCAGGAAACCAAAACTCCTGAAAATAATCAAACCAAACGATTCAAATCTGATCGACCAATCCTAGGTGTCGATCTTGTGTGAAGGAAAAGAAAGAGTTCCATAGGTGTATAAATTGCAGGAAATTGGTGAAAGAATATTCAAATCTAGCTTACGAAGATATTATAAAGGTCTCCTTCACGCAGGGAGAGTTGGAAGCTATATGTGAATATAGAATCTCTTTCTCCGGCACCTGGGATGAGAGATAATTATATTTATATTTTTTTGATATATTATCATACTTATTATTATTATTATAATTATTATCATCATCATTGTTGTTATTATCATTACTTTCAATATTAATCATATTATCATTCTCATCACCTTCATTATGACAATTATTATCATTATCTGAATAATTTAAACTAATATACTATCAAATATCATATGAATCTTTTGTATAAATGGAAATTGAAATCTCTGTATATTCAAAAATTAGTAAATTTAACTAAAATTCATATCAGTGTGATCATTTGACACTCTTCATGCTCTATTCCGTTCCTCCCTGTCCTTTTGAATAGACATTCAAATGAGGGAATTCTGATAGGAAGGAAGGTCATCAACCTTCCTTCCCTCTTGTTGCTGAATGAGAATTTCTTTTGGAAACATCTCTAAGCGGGATTCTCTGGACTTAACAGTGAAAAACGTTCTGGAGATAGTACCTAAGGAGATTCCTGAGGTACCGACGCGATATTCATCGATGAATAAGGTTCGTCCCTCCCTGGAAGATCGTTGATGATCTCCGTAGCCACGCATCATTGAAATAATGATTCGCTCTTCCTCTGAGAGTGACATCTCCGATCAACGGTTGATTCAAATACCGGATACCTCGGGTAAATCACCGGCTTGATGATGAACAGCCTGAAATGAACCTGAAGATAATCGATCACAGCTTTGGAATGAACCTGAGGATAATTATCCTCGATTATAATCGATTCCGAATACGCTCACGTAAGTCAGTATCGATAAGGATAGTCCCATACAGGCCCATACGACCGAACCACCCACCCACACTCACTCACACACACACCTACTCACACACACAAGGAATCAGGTTCCCGACACGCCCACGCCGTTGATTCTGGGTAATGCCAAGATTGGGATAAAAAAACCCCCGATTCAGAAAAAATTTGATCCAATTATCTTGTACCGTTCAGAAGTTATGAGGGTGTTCCCAGACTTATGTGGCACCCTGTATATATGTATATGTCATTTTCTCCGCAGTCTTTGAATATTCGTTATCTTGGCTTGAAATCCAGTGGTTTCCGAGGGTGCTGAATCCGAATCTGGAGTCAGACCCCTCATTCGAGATGGCGAATCCAAGATGGCGGAAGTGAATTCAGTCAATTTCGCACTTGTGGGCAGATTTACATGGAACAAAGGTCCTAGCGATTTTGAAGGTTGAGAAATGCGAATCTGACGTCGAAAAATGAATTCAAGATGGCGAATCCAACATGGCGGGTGTGAATTTAGTCGTTTCAGCATTTATGGACGGATTCTCATAAAACATGGGTTCCAGGGGTTCTCGAGGGTGCTGAATTCGAATCTGGGGTCAAATTCCGAATTCCAGATAGCGGATCCAAGGTGGTGGACGTGAACTTAGTCAATTTTGGATTTGTGGACAGATTCATATGGAACATGGGTTCTAGGGGGTTTTGGAGGGTGAGGAATCCGAATCTGATGTCAAAAATGAATTCAAGATGGCGAATCCAACATAGCGGATGTGAAATCAGTCGTTTCAGCATTTATGGACGGATTCTCATAAAACATGGGTCCTAGGGGTTTCCGAGGGTGCTGAATTCGAATCCGGGGCCGAATCCTGAATTCATCATAGCGGATTCAAGATGGCAGACGTGAATTTAATCAATTTTGGATTTGTGGACGGATTCATATGGAACATGAGTCCTAGGGGTTTTGGAGAGCGAGGAATTCGAATCTGACGTCAAAAACGAATTCAAGATGGCGGACGTGAATTTAGTCAACTCCGAATTTGTGGACAGATTTATGTGAAACATGGGTCCTTGGGGTTTTGGGGGATGAGGAATCCAAATCTGACGTCAAAAAACGAATCCAAGATGGCGAATCCATTATGGCCTACGTGAATATAGTGATTCTGGCTCTCATGAACAAAATTATATTGTTATATGTAACGCGGGTTCTAGGGATTTTCGATGGTGCTGGATCAAAATTTGAGCTCAAATGTTGGAAGAGAATAATAATTTAGATCTTTCTGTGTGAGCTCTACTGTATCTGAAGACTCTTCAAGAGCTGGTTGACGTTATAACAACTGCGCGCCAGTGAGAATCCAAAAGTGAAGGAAGTAGCCGTTGAATTTAATGAAGCCCGAAAATATTCCGATTCATTCCGGAATTATGCCCAAATAACTCTCTGTTACCCTTATTACGCTTGAATGACTTATAGTTTAGGCTCTCTTCGCCCTTCCAGGCTTCATTTCCACCAAGACAGTTGAAATTCTGCAGTTCTCCAGGTATATGTTTCTGGATCATTTGGAGGTGGTATGAAGGATGGTAGGCAATAAGTTTCAGGCTTTCTGAATATCACAAAGTTTTTTACAAAGTTTCTCAATTGAGTGAAAAACCGATCAGTGCCTTTTTATATATCCTTGGATATCTGAATTGTTCGAAATGCGAGCGAATCAGTCAGGGGGCGGAGCCTCCTGATTTTGATTCTCGGCTCATGTCGATTTTGTCGCTCGGAGATTCTTTGTGGAATATCCGGTCGCCGAAAGGTTTTCATCAGTGGGATGTCCCATGGACCACAAATCCCAAGAGAATGCCCCAAAAATCTATAACAGACCAGCAAAACCCACACAGAAATTACCCGTCGGCTGAATTTTCCAATCTTCGTTGAATGTCGACTTTTCCGCTCGAAGATTTGCCATGCAATATTTTGCCGCTTGACGGTTCTCATCAGTCGGATGTGCGATCGGCCACATATCACAAGAATATGCACGAACAATCCATAGCAGGCCCGGGGAACCGACACACAAATTACCCGTCAGCTGGATTTACCGATCTTCGTTGAATGTTGATTTTATCGCTAAGGGGTTTCCATAGAATATTTCGTCGCTCGATGGTGCTCATCAGTGGAATGTGCCTCTCACTACAAATCCCAACAATATGTGCAAGGCATCACCTCAAGATCCGTACAATCCATACAGAAGTTACTTTTCAGCTCAACTTCTGTATATTCAATGAATCCAGATTTAGTCGCTTGAATATTTTCCATACAATATTCTGTCGCTCAATGTTCCCCATCATTGGCATGGGCGATTGAACGAAAAACCCGAAGACATCTCCGTCAAATCTACCATGGACTTGAGGAAGCCACGCGCAAGGTACGTGTCAACTCGATTTTTCAATCTTCGGTGCATCTTGATTTTGTCACTCGGAAATTCTTTTGAGAATATTTCGTCGCTTGATGGTGCTCATCAGTGGGATGTGCCACCAACTACAGAACCCTAAAATCTGCTCAAGGCATCTTCTCCAGTCCCATACAACCCGCACAGAAATTACCCCTGAGCTCGATTTTTCAATTTTCAAGGAATCCTGATTCAGTCGCTCGAAGATTTGCCATACAATGTTCTGTCGTCCAATGTTCCCCATCAGCGGCATGGGCGATCAGACAAAAAACCTGCGTATATTTCCGGATAATCTACCTCGGACTCGAGAAACCCACACGCCAGGTACGTGTGAGCTTGATTTTACAATTTTCGGCTCATCTCGGTTTTATCGCTCACAGATTCTTCGTAGAATATTTGGTCGATCGGAATATTATCATCAGTGGAATGTGTGATCGTCCACGAATCACAAGAATTCGCCCAAAAAATCCATAGCAGATCCGGAACACCTACACTGAAATTCCTATCTTAGATATCAGGTGTATGACTTTGCTTCCGCCGTTTTTCCCGAAATTCGAGGCTTTATTGTAAAAAACTGGTTATACATTCATGATTCAAAGTACTGTCCATCGCTGGCCACTACTTCCCCTCATCTTTCGGGCAGCATACGAATCCCGCGTTGAAGAAACTGGTCATCTCCTGGAGCAATCCACGAACCGATCCAATTTTGTACTTCTTCATAAGACCGGAAGTGCTGGTCAGCTAGGCCGTGTGCCATCGATCGAAACAAGTAATAGTCCGAGGGAGCAACATCTGGAGAATATGGCGGGTGGGGTAGGGCTTCCCATTTCAAAGTTTCCAAGTATGTCTTGAGCACTTTCATGGTCGAGCATTGTCATGCTGTAGAATCACTTTATCATGTCTCTTGTTGTATTGCGGCCGTTTGTCTTTCAATGCTCGGCTCAAACGCATCAATTGCGGCCGATAACGATCGCCTGTGGTGTTTTAGTCGGTTTTAACAATTCATAATACACTATGCCGAGCTGGTCCCACCAAATACTGAGCATAACCTTGGAACCGTGAATATTCGGTTTGGCCGTCGCGTCGAAGTGGAAGCATGGCCGGGATATCCCCATGATTTTCTGCGCTTGGGATTATCTTAATGAACCCATTTTTCGTTTCCAGTCCAATGCGACGCAGAAATCTCTTCCGTTATTGCCTTGCAAGCAGCTGTTCACAAACACACAAACGTCGTTCAATATCTCCCGTGAATCATACGTGAATGGCATACCGGAGATAGTCACACGTAACCCGGCGGTTCAAAAAACGTTCAGCGTGCCCTTTAGTTTATTATCAGAATTTTCGAGGGCTCCGTACAAAACTTGACTCCCTCCGTTTGGCAGTGTCGTCTTGTGTAGAATGTTATGATATAATTATTCTCACAGGAACATGCTTGACGTGCAATATTTCAACATCCAAAATCGACCTTCACGGATATACTATATATAGGAAAGATAGGAGTCTTTAGACTAGTCAATTTGAGCTGTTTATCTTCCTCCGTCGTCACCTTCTCATCTATACGAAGATCATTGTAAATGCGTAGAGGACATTTTGAGTGCAAATCATGACTGCTCTATTCATCTCTATGGAGATTATAATCTCCCCCACGCTTTCTATCACGCCAGTGAGGAAGCTTTATCGTATACGTTCCGATCCGGAGCACCTCACGAAAAAGTGTAATCTATTCAAACTGTCTATGAATATTCCAACTTTTCCAACTCATATCAAAAGAGTGATATTTGTAATGTTTTTGGAACTTCACTTGATTTTTGTTTCCAAATGATGACTACATAACGACGGTTCTTGCTGATGAACCGCTTCTTGTCTGTGATAACTCTCATCCAGCTCTCGTTTCTAGGCTGGATAATGTATCATTTAGTCATCTTTCGCGTAACAATACTATTCGTTAGAATTTAGAGTTGGGTGAATTCAGTGCTATAAGGGATTTTTTGAATGCAATTCCATGGGATGTAATTTTCAAGGATTTGTCGGTTACGGATGCGATTGAATTCCTTTATAAGCAAATGTATGTAGCAATTGATACGTTCATTCCCAGGTATTGTGTTTATGAATCGGAATTTCTCAAAAGGTTCTCACCTGAGTTGATCAAGTTCATTCGTACTAAGAAAACAGCTCATCATAGGTATAAAATTTCAAAATTGTTGCAAGATTATATTGTTTTTCCTGATCTGCGTTTTCAAAATGTGAGGAATTAATGAAGGTATGCTACGATGATTATGTTCAATCTATTGAATTGCAGATTCCCAATGATATTGAGTGTTTTTGGAAGTTTGTAAACTCTCGTCGTTCCAATAATAGTTCACCTCACAGATGAGGTAAAATTCGCCAAGTGTTCCCATCTGAAAATTTCAATCTCATCAATGTTAATGAAATTCCATGAGGTTGTTGTACTAGTGACCCTCTTCAAATTGTGTTAACACCAGGTTTCTAGGAAGTCAGGTTTTCGTGGTACAGGGGTTTAAATTTTCAAGATTTTTTTGATCTGCGTTTTTTCGAAAAATCATCATCCTCATTAATTCCATTCAAAGAAAATATCTGATCATTGATATTATGAGGATTTCTTTTAAATTCTACGATAAAAATACTTTCATTCATGCACAAGGAATATTTCACATAGAAATTCGATTTTGAAAAGTATTTTTGCATTTTTCGGTCGCCGCGCCCCTTTTGATATTGATGAAACCTTGATCAATCGAAAGCTTGATTCCTTAGCTCCAATCCATACTTAGCTCCAAAATCATACAGGTTCAAAAATGGGACGAAGAAATTTCCCCAAGGTACAGAGTTCCAAGTGTGTACGTATCGTACCTTGAATACGTGACGATCACACCATCGATTTTCAGTGTATCGTTTTATGAAAAAAGTAATTATCAAATCCATTTTCTCAATTTTGCCTACCGCATTGCTCAATACAACCATCTAGATTACCCCTTTCAGATGAATAATCGATTCACGACACACGGTTGAAGAAAACACGTCATACTTTATTAGAACATTATTGTAATAATTATTAGTCATACCAATTTGTCATCTTCGACCCATTAAATTTCTTCTTATTGATAATCAATTTTTATGGAAACGCGGCTACTGTAACTGGAAAAAGTAACTGTAAGTAGTGACTTTCTTTGTACAAGTTATAGTACTCCGATCATTTGAAAAATTGAATTATTGCTCCATAAATGTACAGAATGATATTAAACAATTTGCAGTATTTGGAATTATCAATTTTCTGATCCTTCTGAAAGGTTGTTGCTATACTCTGATTTTTATGCCTTCTTCGGGTCTTTGGGAATATATCATATTGCACTGCCGAAGAGTGAGTTTTAAGAATAAACGATGAATGTTCCATAGGTATTACACAATGGTATTTGAGAGTTCCTGCTATCGTTTTTGCAGATACAAATCGTTTTTCAAGTGCTTTCGTAGCCTCGATATGAGTACTCTTTGGACTGAAAAAAATTACAGTTTCTTTCGGATGTTCTTTAGCCCACTGATAAAGAGCATCCGCAGTCAAAATTTGATTTCCATTTGATGATGCTTGCAGACTTGCACGTGCTGCAAGTCTCTTCAAATTTCCACCAATACCGTCGCAAGGTCCTTTGCCATGTGCACTTGCATGAAAATGCCACTCAGCCGCAATTCCGAAATCATGTTCATGATGTAGGAGATTTGCAAAATTACATTTATTTTCAAAATGTTGCGATGTTCCATCAGTGGAGTAGAAGATTTTCTCACATTCAAAATTATCTTGCAAATACTTTGTAATAATTTTTTGGAATTCATAAACAGCTACCGTATCATGAGTCAGATTATCACACAAAATTGCTATACTGCGATGTCTTATCTCATCTGTTCTGTGATAAATTACTGTTGTGGAAATGGTAACTTGGTTGTTATTGCAATGAAACGATTGAATAGCATTCTGAGCAATAAATGCATAGTTTTCAGCAAAATCACATGTAACTATGAATTCTCCGGCCTTCAAATTATCCTTGAGATCCTTAAGAAAGGACGATTGCTCCTTTGCTATAAAAGCGTGAGATTTCAACTTATGTAACCGTTCACAGAGATCCTCCACGAAATCTCGTGCGTCTGCTATTTCAGTTTTCAGAGTGCTGCGATCAGTTTGTTGCCAAATTTGATATTCTACTCCCTCAATGTACTGGCCTGTAAGATTCGATTGAAGAAAATCCTCAAAATTGTGTATTCCAGGACACGCTAAACACTTGTCCAGATAGCATTCAGAAGTAGGATTATCACATACAAGGATTTCAATAGGATCATGGTGAGAAGTCATGGGGAAATCTGTCGCAGGCGTTAGTTTTTGTAAAGTTATGGCATCTAGCAATAAATTCACGTTTTCATGATAAACACACACGCATACGGTATCAGTTCCAGAAGCTCCAGCGAGTACACAATTGCGAGGTCTCAGCTGTGAAAATTTCGATAAGCTCACATCAACTGTAGGATTCTCCAATTTAAATGAAGAATACAATTCGGCAAGATTGCATTTCACGCGTTTCATCATTAGTTTTGATCGGAACAGAATCCTCCATGCCTGGCAATATACGGCTATTTTCATCATCCAAGTAAAATGCTATGATGGAATTTTCAATCTCGCAAGATAACCTTCGTCCTCTCTTCGGATTTGGTGATGTTAGAATTCCGTTTCCAGCTACCAACTGTATGGCTCTCCTAGCTTGACGTTCCGAAGCGTTGAATTCAGTAGCCAATGTCCTTCGTCCCCATGATTTTAGGGCAAGGGTTAGAAGCAAAATCTTTTCTGAGTAACTGGAAGACTGTTTGAATTTTTCTTCGATTTGATCGAGAACTTCAATAGCTGATTCATGATGTTCTATTTGACACTTTCGATTCAAATTCTCAGACATTTTTGTTGATGGAACGGAAAAATCTTCTTCATTTATATCAAAAGTTCCCTCCTTGTTAATTTCAAGGTGTGGGACATCATCTTCTTCTTCGAATAATGTTTGATCCTAAGAGATAATAGAAATTTCTCAATTATCCCAGTTTTCTCCTCATTAGAACATTTTGGGGTTGCACTGAGAAGAATAAATAGTGGAATCAACTACGCACGACAGTTGGATACGTTCAAATGCAATACTTCTTCGATTCAATTAGATTTGTAGTTGACTCAACTACGAATACTTGAATGAACCTTGAATTCAAATTGAATTGACGAAGGATTGTATTTGAACGTATCCAACTGTCGTGCGTAGTTGCCTCCATGATCTTTTTTCTCAATGTATACTGTGTACTTTTTTGATGAATCGAATAATAAAGTGGAACTACCTCAAGTGAATTATTCTCGCATGTATCCATCTGAACAGATTGGACATCGTACAAAGGTGACATTGAAGAAAGTACAGTCATGTCTTTCCTGCATCTACTACATATTCGGGTATCAGAGAGTAGATGATGATATTTTTTTCTCAGATTTGAAGATAAGGTTTGAAGATCTGAAGATTTTTTGTGGAAGGGATATTGAAATGGATTGAAACAACGATCACCTGAACTCCTTCGTTTCATTGTGTTATTACATGTAGGAGAAAGTCCTTCCTCAATAGAACAATTCAGCAGGAAATCAATCACAAAAACTTCATAAACCAGAAAGTTTCACTGATTTGATATTTATCTCTGTACATTCAGAACGACACAAAACCGTTGATGAGTTCAGATTGTAGAGAATGAGGTTCGTTGGGTTACAAATAAAGAAGAATCAGGTTGCCCTGGAAACATCCACAGTCACTATTCAATTGAAGCTTCAGGGCAGAAGTTGATATGATTGATAAGAATGAATTCAAATCCTCAGTGAATTAGAATCAGAGAATAACTTCAAGAATCAGAGGATATTTGATTTCTGGAAGTGATTCTCACTGATAATGATACAGAAAATTACGGCAGAATGAATTATCCATTAGCATAAAATATTATTACACGATGTTGGCGTAGTGTTGTATTTATATACGAGGGTGGCGGGTGGACGTGTGAGATCTGAGCACTTAAACCCCTCTGTAATTCCGAGGAATCTCCTTATCTCATTCCTAATCTGTATGATTTTGAAGCTAAGGAATCAAACTTCCGATTGATCAAGGTTTCATCAATATCAAAAGGCGCGCAGTGACCGAAAAATGCAAAAATACGTTCAAAAATCGAATTTCTATGGAAAATATTTCTCCTGCATGAATGAAAGTATTTTTATTGTGAAATTCTGAGAAAATCCTGAAAATATCAATAATGACATATTTTCATTAAATGGAATTAATAAGATGATGATTTTTCGAAAAAACGCAGATCAAAAAAATCTTGAAAATTTAAACCCCTGTACCACGAAAACCTGACTTCCTAGAAACCTGGTGTTAAAACAATTTGAAGAGGGTCACTGGTACAACAAATTCATAGAATTTCATCAACATTGATGAGATTGAAATTTTCAGGTGGGAACACTTGGCGAATTTCACCCCAGATTTGAATCGGATGGCATTTCAGCTTCTTCTGAACAAGATGTAGCCGATCCATTTGCCACACATTCTGAATCATTTTATACTTCTCACGACGATTCTCTCCCCAGTGTTGTATCCGACGATCAGACTGATATTTCTGATCTTCACATGAATATTAGCGGAATATTTTTGAAACTACAGTCATTGGATGTCAATAAAGGTCCTGGGGATGATGGGATTCCACCTATATTTTTGGAATCTTGTGCTTTCATACTATCACGACCTTTATGGTTGATCTTCAATGCCTCTTTTTCTTCGGGTTATTTTCCTTGTCGTTGGAAGAATAGCCTGATTACACCAATTTTTAAATCTGGGAGAAAATCAGATATGAGAAATTATAGACCAATCTTGAATACAAATATTATCCAAAGTTATTTGAACGTATAGTTACCAAAAAGTTGCACCTTTGTTCTCGAATGTCATTAGGGATGAACAACACGGTTTTGTGCGCGGTCGTTCGACTAGTACCAATCTAGCTATTTTCTGCAATTATGTTTCTACAGTTCTTGACGATTTCCAACAAGTTGATCTGATATACACCGACTTTAAAAAAGCTTTTGACACTCTTGATCATAGTATTATTTTTGTCAAAATTATATCAACTTGGTTTCCGTGGAAATATCCTCAACTGGATCAGAAGCTATCCAATGGGTAAAACTCAGATTGTTAGAATTATGGATTCCACACCAAGGATTATCGACGTCTCTTCAGGTGTCCCTCAGGACTCTCATTTAGGATCATCACTTTTCTCATTTTCCATTTTGATTCAATGATATTGGTGAA
Source organism: Gonatopus flavifemur (assembly GCA_018340375.1). Taxonomy (NCBI): domain Eukaryota; kingdom Metazoa; phylum Arthropoda; class Insecta; order Hymenoptera; family Dryinidae; genus Gonatopus; species Gonatopus flavifemur. The sequence goes on from JAFFJZ010000013.1 coordinate 2,710,423, forward strand.
GTTCTCAAAAATTCAATGTTTCTACTATTCGCCGATGATTTAAAGTTGTTTCTCAGAATCTCTGCCATTGCTGATGCTATTGCTCCACAGACGGATCTACATAACTTGTAGTCTTGGTGTTCCAGTAATAAAATGCAACTCAATATTGATAAATGTCAAGTAATGAGATTGTCACGTGAATTGAACCCTATAGTATTTTTGTACGTGTTGAATGATTCTGTTTTGGTTGCTGTAGAAAGTAAATGTGACTTAGGTATTACATTTGATTCTAAATTAACTTTTGTTCCTCATTATTGTAACATTTTCAATAGGGCTATGAGGCGGCTTGGATTTTTGAAGAGGATATGTAAGGATTTCGATAAACCTCCGACGTTACTGACATTATACAATACTCTAAACATACCTAATTTGGAATATGCTTCTCCAATTCGGTCTCCTCGGCAAGCTAAATACTGTGTTCTAATAGTCCGAAAGCCGACCGCGATTTCACTTACCCCATTTTCTGGAGGATGAAATTTTGAGTATCAATAGTGTTCATTGAGATAAATTCAGTGATCTAGGGTTGCCTGGAGGAATACAGGAACAACGTCCGGAAAAAGGGTCACTTCCTGTGAAATTTTTGTCGACTTACTTACCTCATTTTCTGAAGGATGAAATTTTGAGCACTGATAGTGTTCATTGGAACAAATTCAATGACCTAGGGTTGCTTGGTCGAATCATGGAACAAGGCTGTGGCAATCCGGTTTTTTTATCGGGTTTTTCATCGACTCACTCACCCCATTCTCTGAAGGATGAAATTTTGAGCACCAATAGTGCTCATCGAGACGAATTCAATGACCCAAGGTTGCCTGGTTAAATCATGGAACAACCCTGTGGCAACCCGGTTTTTGTATCAGGTTTTTTATCGACTTACTTACCTCATTTTCTAAAGGGTGAAATTTTGAGCACTGATAGTGTTCATTAAAACAAATTCAATGACCTAGGGTTGCCTGGTCGAATCATGGAACAAGCCTGTGGCAACCCGGTTTTTTCATCGGGTTTTTCATCGACTTACTTACCCCATTTTCTAAAGGATGGAATTTTGAGCACTGAGAGTGTTCATTGAAACGAATTCAATGACCTAGGGTTGCCTGATCAAATCATGGAACAACCCTGAGGCGACACGGTTTTTTTATCAGGTTTTTTATCGGCTCACTCACCCCATTGCCTGAAGGATGCAATTTTGAACATCATGTTGTTCATGGAGACGAATTCAATGACGTACGGTTGTCTGGTCGAATCATCGAACATTCCTGTGACAACCTGGTTCTTTCATCGAGTTTTCTATCGATTCAGTACTTCATTCTCTAAATTATGCAATTCAAGGGAATAAAAGGGGAAGGGTGCATTGGTAGAAGATTGAGCATAGAAAGAATATGCCACATGAGAAGGAACCCATGGGAAGGAACCTATATGAATAATGTTGCATGGGATACCCATTCGGATATGTCACGTGGGGAAAAACCCATGTGAAGTTGGGACTGGGTTTATTCCGCATGTGATCACGTCACAAAGGTCACCCGTTCGGATGTCTCACGCATGCGGATATTGGAAAACCTTCTACGCTCTTTGTGAGACTATTCGATACAGTACATTTCACAAACGTTGTAAAAATATTCTCAGAATATTTTGTGTTACGTAGAGTAGTACCAATTGGAGGTATTGGATCTAACGTCAAGTATATCAACTCCAATGATTCATTCCGTGAAAAGTAATCATTTATTGAGAATCACGTTAAACACAGTATTACATACACAGTGGCGAGAACTTTGGAAGTTTTCAAATTTGAATACTTACAAACTTGTATTCGATACTTTAAAAGAAAATTTCGTGAAAATAACTCCTCAACAATTTGTTTTCCAATACATTAATTTCATATTCACAGTATATACATTGCAACAATGTAACTAAAATTCAAGGACATAACTATTACTCAGTATCGTCTGAATTTGATAGAAAAGTCGATTCCATTTCTTCTTTCTCCTCTTCCCCGTTGATTAAAATATCCTCTGCACAGATAGTATGAGTGGGCAGGAACCTTTTTTACAAAATATTCTTTGATTTTACCTCTTGGATCGAATACGAAAAACATAAGAGAAAATTAGAAGCGCGATTCTCCATAGCAAAAAGTCTTATAGGGACGCGTCAATTTCACTGTTATAAAATAGTGAATTCAAGTACGATAGGATGCAAAATTTTTTCAAAACATAACAGAAGCGTTAATGCAAACATATGAATATAAACTCCTACTTATGTACACATAAATCTAATGTATGGAAGACCTATTATGTGAGATTAATTTACATATTATTGATGAATAATGAACATTCTTACAATCACAATAGAATAGTATTGATAATTTCAAAAGTTGAACCGACAAAAAGCGAGTCGGTGAGGTAGATCACCCGGAGCGAGTCGTTTATAGTGAATTTCTCGTGCGTACACTTTAGACTGAAATGTTGATAACTTTCTTCTCCTCAAAAATACAGTCATTCTCTTGCGCGTGAATATAGCTCAGGGCATGAGGAATATTATGCTTCAAAGCTTTTTTTTCCAAACCTACGAGAAGTTGGTTAATTTTTGAATTGTTAAACAAAACTTGAACATTCATGAACAAATTCCAGAATTTCAAAAATTCATCATTTCTTCCTTTTTCCACCATTTTCCACGAATCTACCCTCAAAATCTCATCGAATTCCATCGAAAACTCCCAGAGATATTGGAATTTGAAAAAAAAGTCGTATAAAAATTCATTTGTTCATAACATCGCCAAAAATGACAAAAATTTCTCTGAGTATTCTCTACACATATAGCAACGTCATTCCGCACAAAACCAGATGGAACTCATTAGGTCCATTTTTAGTGTCCGATTTCACTCATTTTGACTCACTAACAAACATGATCACGGTATTTTGTAGCTAATTTCATGTTTCTGTTCATCTTTTGGCGGTATGGTCCTGCGTTACAATTTCTTCATAGTAATTTATAACACAATATTTTCTCCGTGTACAAATGTGGATACTAACTGTCAATATCTGCATGCTTAGAAGCATTGACTGTTTCATTAGTCCTGAAATACAAGGTTCTCACAGTGAAAATCTATTCATGATAAAAGTAGTATACTTCCCGTTAAAATCCGTATTTTCATCGTAAGAATCTCTATCACCTGCAGCGATGAAGTAGAGATTCCAACAATAGTATTACAAGACCCAACAAAATATATGCGTATCATTAAAATCCATATTTGAATCGTAAGAATCTCTATTACTTACAGCGATGGAATGAAGATTCCAACAATATCATTATAAAGACCAACAAAATATACAGTTATGATCAATAACAATCATCAATCATTACAATCTCTTTTTTCAATGAAAATCAAGTATCAACGTTCTTGAAATATGAATATTTTGAAAATCCTCCAAATACGGCTCCGATTCACGTGTACGTGAGCGAGTCCTGATGGTTGAGCGATCAAGGTGGCGGCTTGAGACGCTACAAACTCGAATTCGCTCCCTGGAAATTGATTTTTTTCCCCAAAATATTGTTCCCTGACTCTGAGCATCTGAATATAGTAGTTGTGAGAATCCTGTATCATAATAAGAACTCACTCTTCTCCTTACCCTGAATAAAATAACATATTATTGGTTAACAGATGCATTTACTACTTCGAAGCAAACGTCTGTATGATGAATGTGTACTTCTCCTTAGAATTTAGATACTTGTCCTCATACTTAGCATAAAATATACTAGTCTTCATAATATTTCTTATACTCCTCAAGATCCATTCCTCTTCGCGCTTATACAGAGAATCCTAGGTCATTGAATTTGTCCCGATAAGCACTATCGATGTTAGAAATTGCATCCTTGAGAAAATGAGGTAAGTAAGTCGATAAAAAAGCAGATAAAAGAACCGGGTCGCCACAGGGTTGTTCCATGATTCGAGCAGGCAACCCTGGGTCATTGAATTCGTCTCGATGAGCAGTATCTATGCTCAAAATTTCATCCTTTAGAAAATGGGGTAAGTAAGTCGGTAAAAAACCCGATAAAAAAAACCGGGTTGCAACAGGGTTGTTCCATGATTCGACCAGACAACTCTAGGTCATTGAATTCGTCTCCATGAGCACTATCAGTGCTCTGAATTCCATCCTTCAGAAAATGGGGTAAGTAAGTCGATAAAAAACCCGATAAAAGAACTGGGTTGCCACAGGGTTGTTCCATAATTTGACCAGGCAACCCTGGGTCATTGAACTCGTCTTGATGAGCACTATCAATGCTCGAAATTTCATCCTTCAAAAAATGAGGTGAGTAAGTCGACAAAAATTTCACCGGAAGTGACCCTTATTCGGGACGTTGATCCTGTATTCCTCCAGGCAACCCTAGATCACTGAATTCATCTAAATGAGCACTATCGATGCTCAAAATTTCATTCTTCAGCAAATGGGTCAAGTAAAATTGCAGTCGGCTCTCCACCTATAATGGAGAGGGTACAGCTCAAATTCTTACGCTTCTCAGAGTATAAGAATAATAATCCAATGCCTATCACGTGCCATGACTATAGACCAATAATAGAATCATTCAAAATGAACACTCTTGGAACCTGTAGGTTGGTTGATGATATGTTATTCATCTTCAAGATTATCAATGGTCAGATCATTTGTCCTGAAATCCTATCATTGCTCAATTTCAATATTCCATCTAGGGCTCTCAGAAAGCCACTATTATTTAACATTCCAACCTACAGGTCAAGATTGCTTCAAACTGATCCGATTAATCGGATCTGCAACCTCATTAATGAATATAGTGATAAGGTTGATTTCTTTTCTGGATCAGTTGTGTGCTTTCGGAATACTATAATTGAGGTGTGTACGATAAATCAGGTGAATGTAGTATGATATAAGGTGATTGTTATAACGATAATTTTATCTCTTCATTTTATTCTCTCTTTTTTTTTATTTCATTTCTTTTCAATTTCTTTTGTATTACGTTTCTGTGAGATATTTTAGGTTTTGTACCACCATGTACTAATCTATAAACGACTGTACCTAAAGGGCACATGCCCGCGTGAATGAATGAATGAATAAATAAATAAATAAATAAATAAATGAATCTCTTGGCTTCAACTCGTACGGCACCCAATTTCCTTGTTTCTGAATCATCCCCATGACTTTCAGGCGTTTTGAAATGGCTGGTTGCGTCACTCTCAATGATCCTGCCAATTCTTGTTGCGTTTGACACTAGTCTTGATCAAGTAATGCCTCCAATTCTACATCTTCGGAAAGCTTCTCTCTTCCACGGCCATGCTGGTCTTCGGCGTTGGAATCACCGTTTTTGAAGCGTTGAAACCACTCTTGGCACGTTCTTTTACTAATAGCGGGCTCACCATAGGTATTTGAGAGCATTCGATGAGCCTCAGCCGCGGATTTCTTCATATTAAAGCAGAAAATTAAAGGCTCCCGCGAATGACGAGGATTTGGCTCGTAAGCTGACATGTTTAATCCAGAATAACTTTATGATGCAGATACAAATCGACTAATATTTCGAATGCGTTATGTTTACACATACCTAAGCTTATTGTATGATATCTATGATCTATTTGTTTCAACTACCACTCACCGCTACAGCCATCTATTGCAAAACGGCAGAAGCAAAGTTATACACCTAATATCTTATCCATACGATCCTTATCTGTCAGTTCAATGTACAAATTTCTTGTCGTGGCTAGTAATTTCTGGACGAGACATCGTCTGGGCCATGTTCGAGTGTCTATGTACCCGCGAAGTCGATTAATTATCCACATAATTCAGGAATGGACGTCGAGTTTGCCTGTCTATCGCAATTTCACTGATACCCATCGGTGTACAGCTTCGTTTAATCCGATCCTTCCAATTCGTGTCATCATCCATTCCACATGTCCGTCCAATTTATGTGACTTGCATATGACAATATCAGTTTCCCAACCTCACTCGCATATGATCCCCGCATCCATAAATCACCCAGCGATTCATTCATCTCTCGCGCGACACAAGTCCACATACTTACTTCTCATTCATCCCATGTGGAAATGGAAACACGCGCCACTACTGGTTGAGTACTGTTGCCAGAGTTGTCAGTACTGGAAATTCCAGACCTACCATTATGAGCGTGGTTGGATAGACGGTATTGGCAAAAAGTTGAAATGATAACATCATTGAACGTAAGGGCCAGTATACATTCACCACCTCGGTAAAGAAATTAAAAGTGATCCAACTACGATGAAACTCTAGTATTGCAACAGGATCAGTTGTTTTGCCAGAGCTGGATGAAAAATGACAAGGAGTCGAAATGATGACATCCTATGTAGAAATTCAAACCCGACCCAGTACTGGCATAGTACCGGTTAACCGAAGTTACCAGGAGTGATCATATTTTAATTTAAGAAAGTGGAAACATTGAATTTGAACTTTGGAAATCTGAAGAATTCATTGTTTCTATAATTGCCATCGGAGGAAGGCACTTCGGAAATGAATCCTTGGAAGTTTACTGAGTGAGGATTGAACCCAGATTCTGCCAGTGAGAAACCTAGTCTCTATCACATCAGCCGATCACCGAGTTGACTATGAATCACTTAAATTGCCATTTATTTTAATAGGGCCGTTGAAGTCACAAAATTCACCATAGATTCCGTAGAGGAATGAAGTCCTACTAATACTGGCACATTGTCGTCTCTCGAACGTATTGAATGATGATACCAACTCTGGCCTGAGGCTGGCGCGACTTCGGCCCACTACAACAGCCAAGTTACTAGGAAAAAAAGTTGTCGAATTTACCTCTTGTTGAGTGAATATTGGACGATTTGAAAATTTAGTGCGAGCTACTACAATTTTAGCTAATTTCACCGCAAGGAAAGTAGGATGCACTTCAACTATGGTGTATTTCGCATCAGCTGTGGTATATTTCACATGTGTTGTTGTGAAATCAACTCAAATCGTGGTCGCTTGCACTAAATCCTCAATCATCTATATATTTATTCAATGAGATGTGAGTTTTACAAGTTTTTTCCCGCAGTGTAACATCGTGATTTTGATGTCATTCGACCACCGATTCTGTAGAAAGCCAGAGTCCCATCAATACTGGCACATTGCCGTCTTTCAAACATATTGAATAATCATACCAACTCTGGCCTACTGCTGGCAAGACTTCAGCTCGCGACAACAGCCGAGTTGCTAAGATCGTGATTTCAACGCCAGTCGACTACCGATTTCGTAATCAGTCAGAGTATAATTGATACTGGCACATTGTCGTCTATGGAACATATTTCATGCTAATACTAACTCTGGCTCCGTACTGGCGCAGTATTGTCTCGTCAAAGTAACCGTGTTATTGGGAAGATCAGTGAAATTCTTATCCACTATCTATTCCATGTCAGAACAACGTTGCGTCGATACTGGCGCAGTATCGTCTTTTTTCCGCATTTTACTATCCAACTAACTCTGATTCGGTACTGGCACGGTTCCGTTTCTGTATGCTGTGGGTATTCTCCGAATATTATTGATTCGATACTGGCTCAACACCATCTGACCGTGCAAGCTAGTACTGTCTGAAATCCGGCAAACATTTGGCGCCAGTTGAAAAACGGTAATCATTCTGAATAGGCACAGTTATTTCTGCCGAAGTTTGGCAAGTGCAACTTGGCCAGCGCCGCGCCATTTGTCAACTCTGGCTATTCCCACATGTGATTTTGAACCTCAAACCCATATCCCTCTGGTTTCGTTCGGATACGGGTGCAATATGTATATTCCCACTAGGCTCAAATTCCAGGAATAATAATGCGACAAATCTTTGTGGAGGCTCCGATTCGGTCCAACTCTTCTACAATATAGTCCTTTCCGGCGGAAGAATCTCTCCGGGGCCGTCGAAAACCAAAAGAGCGATGGAATCAAACTTTCTCTCCCAAATCAGCGACAACACGTGCATTCCGACCGAGATGATGTTTGTTGATACGATTCCGTGTTCAAACTCGTCCTTCGTATCTTGTACGACCTCCCATTTCACGTACGCTATATCTTCGTTACATCTATGTTACAACATTTCCTCTGCATCCCCAGCGCCATATGGCTCTACGCGTTATCATATATCTTGTCACCGCATGTTCACCCGTGTGTTGATTACCACCATGCTCGTATCTTATGCATTCCGGATTCCAAAATCCGTTATCTCCCTCCTACTCGGAAACGATTGAGCCTAGAGTATTCCAACTACGCTTAAATTCTTGGATGAATTTGAATCCGCTCCGACTCTTTAGCAATACGAGGTGTGTTCAAAAAGTAAGGTGACTTTGTATTTTTGAGAAAAAATATTTATTTATTTATCAATATTTATGTTGTCCCCTTCAAAGTAATCCCCCTCAGATACAATACACTTATGCCAACGGTTTTTCCAATCCTCAAAGCACTTCTCATAAGCACTTTTCGGTATAGCCTTGAGCTCTTCCAGCGATGCAGTCTTTATCTCTTCAATCGTTGCAAATCTCCGTCCTTTCATAGGTCTCTTTAGTTTTGGGAACAAGAAAAAGTCACATGGGGCCAAATCCGATGAATATGGTGGCTGAGGCATCATTGTGGTGTTGTTTTTGGCCAAAAAATCTCTCACAAGCAAAGATGAGTGAGCAGGGGCATTATCGTGATGCAAAAGCCATGAATTATTTTTCCACAATTCTGGACGTTTTCTTCGTAATGCCTCTCGCAAACGGCGCATAACTTCAAGATGATACTGTTTATTGACCGTACGATCATATGGTAAGAACTCCTGATGCACCATGCCATGGTAATCGAAGAAAACAGTGAGCAAAACTTTGACATTTGATCGAACTTGGCGTGCTTTTTTCGGTCTTGGCTCATCTGGGGTCTTCCATTGGGACGATTGGACTTTGGTTTCGACATCATAACCATATACCCATGATTCGTCACCAGTTATGACCCTTCTGAGTGAATCTGGGTCGTCGTTGACGTCATTCAACAGTTCTTGAGCGATGCTCATGTGACGTTTCTTTTGGTCAAAATTTAGCAATTTCGGAACAAACTTCGCTGACACACGTCTCATGCCCAAAACGTTAGAAAAAATTTCATGGCACGAGCCAAGCGATAAACCAACATCCTCAGCAACTTCTCTGATAGTGATTCGACGATTTTCCAAAACAATTTTCTTCACTGCTTGAACGTTTTCATCAGTTGTTGACGTGCTTGGGCGTCCAGAGCGAGGCTCGTCATTGGCATCTTCCCGGCCATCTTGGAAGAGTTTGTACCACTTGTCAACATTTTTTTTACTCAGAACAGTTTCACCGTATGCTACTGTCAACATTTTAAGTGTTTCGGAGCACTTTATTTTATTTTTTACACAAAATTTGATGCAAATCCTTTGATCCATATTTTTCGATAGCAAGAAATCGCCGAGCACGCAAAACACTCATAACCTTTACGCCTCTCACAACCAAACAAAAAATGCTATACACTTGAAACTTGATACAGATGTTCGGGAAGAGTATGCCAACATAACAAAACAAAAAAATCGATGATCGAAAGTACGTTGCCCGCGAAATTTGAAAAGTCACCTTACTTTTTGAACACACCTCGTACAAGGTTTCCAAGAGCGACAAAATTCAACTTTCGGTGACTAATTGGCCACAAGGAAGCGATGAATTCTCATATAGGTTCCAATGGGTTTTGTCGATATGGGTTTTCCACCGTAACGGACGTTCAGAAACGACCAACATAGTACGTTCAGTTTGGAATAACTCAGCGGCACTCCTAGCATTTGAAGTGGATTAATCCAATTGTCGTTTTATTCCGCTTCATATTTTCAAAACGAAGATGTTTTTCAAAAATTATGACCCACTTCGAATACTGTTTACACACGATTTTTATGTAAGATAAGTCCTAGGGGGTTTCGAGGGTGCTGAATCCGAATCTGACGTTGGAAAATGCATCCAAGGTGGTGGATCCAGTGAAGTGGACGTGAATTTGGTCATTTTTGAACGAATCGATATGAAAGATGGGGTTTAGAGGTTTTCAAGGGTACTGAATCCAAATGTGACGTCGGAAAATGAATTCAAGATGACGAATCCACTGTAGTGGGCGTGAACATAGTGATTTTTGCATTTGTGAACAGATGTATATGAATCATCGGTCCTGGAGGTTCTCGGGGGTGCCAAATCTGAATCCGACGTTGAGAATGCATTTAAGATGTCGGCTCTGATATAGTGGACGTGAATATATTTATATTTTTGTTTTCCGACGGATTTTTATGAAACGTGGGCCCTGGGAGTTTACGAGGGTGCTGAATCCGAATCTGACGTCGAAAAATTAATTTAAGATGACTGTTCCAATATATTGGACGTGAATTCAGTCATTTTTGCATTTGTGGACAGATTTATATAGAGCATGGGTTCTAGGGGTTTTCGAGGGTGCTGGATGCAAGTCTACAGACTTCAATGTAACAAAATGGACTGCAAACCTACTAAAGTTGATGCAGCTGAAGTTGAATCAAACACTGATATAAAACATTTCTATGTATAGGAGGAGGCCACCTTCAAGAGGGCAACATGAATGCAGCGTTTACCAATCACCTTCGTTCTTACAATTTGTGATTGTACCTCATTGAAGATGGTTTCTTGCCTCATGAATCTACCCAACAGTTCGCAGTCTAGTGTATCATGTAGGAGTCTGTGTGCAAATCTGACGTTAGGAGACGGTGGAAAAATTTTTTTTTGCTTCTTCTCGAAATTCAAAATTCCGGCTCTATACAGACCTAGATAAACCTTCAAAGATTTATCCTCGAAAACTGCGGACTTATTTACGCGTCCAGTTTCGAGTATATTGGTCGGAAAAAATTCCACCAGATGGAACCACCTATGTGATCGTTCCCTCTTAAGAACTGAATTCAAGCTGGCCGATCTGGTATAGTGAACGTGGAGCTAGTCATTCTTGCATGTGTGTACAGACTTACATGAAACTTGGGTTCTAGAAGTTTTTGAGGCTTCTAGATGCAAATCTGACGTTGGAAAATGAATTTAAAGTGGCTGATCCAGTATGGTGCACGTGAATTCAGTCATTCCTACATTTGTGAACAGCTTTATATGCAACATGGGTTCTAGGGGTTTTCTGGGATGCACAATTCAATTCTGGAGTCTGAGACTGGATTTAAAATAACGGATCCAACATGGCAGACATGAATGTCGTCGTTTTAGCATTTGTGGACAGATTTGTATGAAACATGGATACTGTAGGTTTCGGGGGTACTTGATCCAAATCTGGGATCAAATGTCCAAAGAAAAATAAGAACTCCGACTCCCCTTGTGAGCTTTCTTGTATCCGAACACTCTTCAAAAGCTGGTTTACGTTATGACAACTTGATCCCTATGAAAATCCGGAAGTGCAGGAAGAAGTTATTGAAAGAAATCAAACGTGAAAATACTCCGATTCATTCCCAAATCACGCCCAGATGATTCTTCGTTACGCTTAATTGACTTTCAGCTCACGCTTTCGTTCACGCTTCATTTCCACCAAAACAGTTGTCCGAATTCTGCAGTTGTTTAGAAACATGTTCCCGAATCATTTGAAGATGGTATGAAGAAAGGTAGCTAATTAGTTTCAGGCTTTTTGAATACTACACTTGGAAATTTTTTTCAGTTCAGTGAGAAACCGATGAGTGCCTTTCCATATGGGGTAAAATTTGCCAAGTGTTACCACTTAAAAATTCCAATATCATCAATGTTGATGAAATTCCATAAATATGTTGTGTGAAGTCGGGTTGTCATGTTACAGGGGTTCATATTTTGGACATTTTTTTAACCTGCATTTTTTCGAAAAATCATAATCCTCATTATTTTTGTTCAATGGCAACATGTTACCACTGATATCCGTTGGATTTCTTCTGAATTTCATGATAAAAATATATTCAATTACGTAGGAAAAATATTTCACACAGAAATTCGAGTTTCAAAAGTGCTTTCGCAGTTTTCGTTCAATGCAACCCTTTCGGTTTTGATATATCAAAAGCTTGACTCTTCAGCTTCAAAATCTCTTAGGTTTGAAAATGGGCCGAAAAGATTTCCTGAAATCAAGGAAGAATTCAAGTGCGCGGATCTCACGTGTCCAACCGCCACAAGAATGTATGAGTACAGCACAGAGCCAATATGGTATAATAATATTCTATGTTAATGAGAAATCTATTCCGCTGTAGTTTTCAGTATTTAAATCAGTGAAAATCACTTAGACTAGTGGAATGTTATTCTTTGTTATTCCTCAGTGTTACTCTTTAACTCTAATTTACTGAGCATCGGACTTCATTCATATCATTGGAATAGAATTATGTCCTGAAGTTCCAATTGAATGGTGACTGTCATTGTTTCCAGCGCAACCTGATTGTGTTTTGTTTATAACATCACCTATATTATTCATTCCACTGTAAATCTCATTACCAGTTTTGTGTCGTTTTGAATGTGAGATGGTGAGTATCAAAGAAGTAAAACTTTGTCATTTTTGAAGTTCCCGTAATTGATTTTCTACTCATAGTTACTTGAATGAGGAAGGATTTTTTTACTCCATAACAACACAATGGAACGGAGAAGTTGGGGTGATCGATGTTCCAATCCATTTTAATATCCTCGACACAGAAAATGTTGTGATCTTCACGTCTTATCTTCGAGTCTCAAGAAACATATCCTGATTTACCCTCTGATCCCCGAATATGTGGGGGATGTAGGAAAGAGATGATTGTGCTTTCTTCAATGTCTCTTTTGTATGATGCCCAAACCATTCTGATAGATACAAACGGGAATAATTCATTCCAAGTGGTTCCACTTCATCATTCCATCCACAGAATAATTCACAGTACCCCAAGAGCACACGAGCCGATCAATTTCAGGTTGATTCTAGATAAATTGACTTTCAACGAACGTTTATTTCATCTTCAAATGCCCATAGCTTTATTTTACATTCTATGAAGGATTTTTGAATCTTGGTGTTCTGTTGTACTGAGAGAAATAATTACTGTCACCGGCAACATATTTTCTCGTTCCGAGGAATCCATTCCTCCGAGAATATGTATCTTTGATACAAGAAAATTTTTTTGGACTCAAGATCACGTTTCTTGAATTGAGAAAATATTTTCTTGGATCAAAAAAATTCCCCTTGGGCCTACATTATATCAGCTGTGATCAAGAATATGCATTCATCAAAATATTCATAAATGTATTCTCTTGATAACAGTCATTATTTCCCTCAGTGTGGGATAGAGTCCAAAATATTATCTCATGATGGAAGAACTAGGATAATTAAGGAATTTTCATCTCTTAGGATCAAACATTATTCGGAATGAATGAGGTCCCACATCTTGAAATTATGGAGGAGGAGAATATCGATACAAATGAGAAGAATTTCTCTGTTCCATTAATAAAAAAATGCAAGAGGTCAGAACAAGAGTGTCAAATAAACTGTAACAAATCAGCTGTAGAAGTTCTCGATCAAATCGAAGAGAAATTCAAACTGTCTCCCAGCTACTCAGAAAAGATTTTGCCTCCAATCCTGGCACCAAAATCATGGGGATGAAGGATATCAGCTGCTGAATTCAGCACTTCAGAACGTCAAGCGAAGAAAGCGATACAGTTGGTAACTGAAAACGGACCCATTCAGCACAAATATCGCAGTAATATTGCTGCACTATGATTGGAATATCTCAATATTGCTGTAATATTACTCTAATATTGCTGCGATATTTGTGCTGAGTGGGGAATTTTGACATCACCAAATCCAAAGAGAGGACGAAAGTTATCTTCCGGGATTGAGAGTTCTATCATAGCTTTTTACTTGGATGATGAAAACAGCCGAATATTGCCAGGCATGAAGGAGTTCCAATCTTTCGGTTGGAACTATTGATGGCACCCGCGAACATGTTCAAGAAAGATTGATTTTATGCCATCTTGCCGAATTGTATTCTTTATTTATATTAAAGAACCCTACACTTAATCCTTTGCCGTGGAAAGTGCACGAATCAGCATCTAAACCCATCCATGAAAGAATAAGCAATAGAATGGCTCGCTTTCATGGTGTTGAACTACGAGTATTTATCAATGTGTGCTGCGTCACGTGATCAATTAGCAGTGCTGTACATGGTCATCGATGTCCCTTGCCGGTTGTTCATATGCAAAAAAGTTGCTAGCTGCTATTGAGTATGATGGAGGTAATAATTAATATGTATTATGTTTATGATCGAATATTGAAAAAAAGGTGAATATTCATATTTATGAATTAGGTTATAACTATCATGTTTTCCATTTTCTCAAGGTTTTTCAGTTGTAAACATATTAACCAAATTAACATAAACAAAAACCAATAATCAATTCCACTAATCAAAAGGGCAAATAAAATCGGTATTCATGAAGCAATCGGAAATAGATGAATCACTAGATAGTAAGGATACTACTGAAAATAAGCGCACCTTGAAATCACAGGTTATCGCAAGAAAATCTACACGCCCAAAAAAACGGAAAAGTACAGGTAGTATTATTGTCTCATTGAATTCTCACTGACGTGGTATCAATTCATCATATTCTTTGATTTCGATCAGTTGTTCTCAATCCTAACGTATTGATCAATTTTCACAAATCATACACATTCTAAAATATAGATTACGTTGAACAAGAGAATAATCAATCTCCCAAATTACTCCCAGATGAGATTTGTGATTCAATTAATACCGAGCCAATTTTAAAACAAAGGAAAACACAATATTTTTCAGTGAAAATGATGAGAACTTGGCTGAAACTACCAAACGCTATGTGAATGACAACTTGAAAGTTGAGGGTTATAAGAAAAAAGGCATGAGACAGAAGAAAAAATCGTCAAACGTTAAAAGTAAAGCAAAGATATTCGGAGTCACATTTTGCTGTAGTTTGAATTGGTCCAAGAAATTTAATAACCAGATCAATAGTTCTTGCTTGGTTTTAATTCCATAATGTTCAAAATATTTGAGAGAATTAATAAAACTATCAGCTGATTAAAAAATATATCGATTCCCATTTATCAATGAGATTTGATTTGAATTTTGCAACGGTGAATGACCATTCAAACCCACTCAGTTCCACTAAAAAAACAGTTTTTGAATTTGTTTAAATGGTACTTTTCAGTTGCAAATTTTGTGTTAGTGAATGGGATTTAATATACATCCTGTACTAAGATTGGACCAAAGTGTTCAAATTATGCTCGAAATAATTCCTTAAACCCATATTCTCAATATATTCTCTGTGATATAACTCAATAAATACGCTCATGCATTCTTTCAGTTTCTTCATGCACTCAGAGTGGGATATTGTCTGGAAAGGGATTTTCTCAATCGAAAAAATGTGGAGAGAAAATTGGTAAAATACAAGAGGAATGGTCTGATGGAGATAAAGAAACAGAAAGAGTAGTAGACAGTGATTGCTCTTTAGATTATTTCGATGAGGAATTCACAGAGATGGAAGAAGATGATAGGATTACTGATATGGTTTCTACGTTTGTTTTCTCTGATCATATGAAAACACGTCAAATTCAACCTTTTGATGAACCCATAGGTCTATATCATACACTACCCCCTGGAAGTGCAGAAAAAATGTATTTCGAATTATTCTTGAACAATGAATTTTATGAACTCGTCGCATTAGAAACAAATGAATATGCAAAATTCATGCAAGAAAAGAAAGGCAGAGAAGATAAAAGATGGCACGATGTCACTGCGCAAGAAATTGAAGCCTACTTTGGAGTGATTTTATTGATGGGAATCGTGAAATTACCATACCTTGAAATGTATTTTCAAGATAACCATGTAACATGTCCATTGATACGATCTGTATTTTCGTGTGAGAGGTTCAAAAAAATTGAACAATATTTACACTTAAGCGATCCAAATGAAATGGCTCGATCAGAGGATGAAAATTTTGATCCATTGTATAAAGTTCGCCCTGCCCTCAATATAACTGAAAAATTTAGAGAACTTTATAGATCACAGAAAAATCTTTCTATAGATAAGACAATGATTGGTTTCAAAGGACGGCACTATTTAAAACAATACATGGACAAAAAATCAGAGAAATGGGGCTTCAAAGCTTGGTCTATATGCGGAAGTACGACAGGTTATTTACTTGGAACAAGTATATACCCATGTGGAAATGTACACACGGGCCGCTACTGGCGCGGTACTGTTGCCAGAGTTGCCAGTACTGGCAAATTCAACCTTGCCCTTATGGGGCCAGTGGTTTGGACGGTACTGGCGAGGAGTCGGAATGATGAAATCATTTTACATAAGGGCCAGTAAAACATTTACCACCACGTCGGTAGCGATATTTGATGTATGCCTACTATGGTGGAACTCTGGCATTGCAACAGAATCAGTTGTTCGGCCAGTACTGGATGGGAAGTGGTAGAGGATCAAAATAATACATCCTACGTAGGAATTCAGACCCGGCACAGTGCTGGTAATTAGAGATCCCCGGAGTTATATTTCAAGTAAAAAAAAAAATACATTGAATTTGAACTTTCAAAACTTTGTGAATCTATTTTTCTCATCACCGTTATCTGAGAAAGACGCTCTGGAAGTGGTTTCATGAAAGTTCACTGGGCAAGGATTGAACCCGGGACCTGCGAGTGAGAAACAGAGTCTCTATCACACCAGCTAATCTCCGAGTTGACAACGGACCACTTAAATTCCCATTTATTGCGCCAATTCCCTTGAAGTCACGCAATTTACCATAGACTCCGTAGTGAAACAAGATTCTACCAATACTGGTTCATTGTTCTCTATCGAACGTATTGAATGATCATACCAACTCTGTCTTGATACTGGCGCGACTCCGGCTCACTACAAAAATCAAGTTGCCAAGATCGTGATTTTAATGTCAACCGACTACCGATTCCGTAGTCAACCAGAGTCCCACCAATACTGGTACCATGTCGTCTATCGAACATATTGAATCATAATACCAACTCTGGCTCAATACTGGCGCGAATTGAATACACAAAATTTGGGAGCAATTAACACACATATTTGTGTTTGGAATTCACCACAGATTTTATGAGAATTCAAATCAAATTTTGTATAAAAAGCACTTTAGAATAATATTGTGTTTGGATTTTAATAAAAGTATGGGAAATTCAATACACAAAATATGTTTTGTCAATAGCTTACAAACTTTGGTATCAAAATTAATATAAATATTCTTAAATTTGCGGTGGGAATTTTCAACAGTGATGTGCAACATGCAACATTACAGTAAATCACATGCAGAAAAATGATGTATCAAATATTACTACATTTACTCGTACATTAGTGCCCGTAAGTGGAATAGTGTAATGTTTACAACTGAATGTAGTAAAATCTCATGCTTTATGATATGAAGTTGCACCAAATTGCACGATGTTTTGCTACATTCAGTTGTAAACATTATACTATTTCATTTACGGGCACTAATGTATGAGTGAATGCAGTGATATTTGATACATCATTTTTCTCCGTGCAAGTAAGGTTTAAGTAGAGCGTGCGGAAATTTCTAGAGTATCGGATGAATTCTATTTAATCTCTGACTACTGTCCTTTGATAGTTTGGCAACGTCATTGTTGCGTCGTGACGCCTGAATATGACCTATCCGTCATACATCTTGTACTTCCATCCTCATTAGACTACATATTCTCTAATTCATGGAGTAGGTGGTCAAGCCCTTCTCGATGTGATTACCGATAATTATACTCCAGCAGTGCGCCAAAAGACTCTCTTGCGAAACCACGTTCGTTTGTTCTCCTCTGTTTCACGTGGTGACAAGTTCATACTCCTCATTTTCTTCGATACTCAGGATACCTCTGGTTTTGATTCACTCTCTCAGGGGTATCGAGGAAACATCGACTTCAACTTCCTCTAATTCTGGCTGGACCATCCATCTATTCAAGAAAGTTCTTTCATCTCTAACACGAGGGACGTCCACTACTTCGTGCCGGCTCAGCATTTTCTAAGGTGGCCACCTTGTGGTATGAATGGATGCTTGTCTGTATGTATTCGATTGCGCTCATTTTTGGCCAGAAATTATTCTCTCCGTTTTTCACATTCAAGTCTATGGACACCATATTTCTTTAGATAAGTTCCCACTCGTCACCTTCTGTGACAACTCCTTAATTGAGCTACTGATAGCTATTGTAGTCAGATTTTGGATTTTATCAATTATAGTGTTTTTATCAATTACTCTACACTGTGTTCCCTCAAGAAACTTCCTGGAGCGAGACAGAATTCAACCCTTTCCCCTTTCTTTAATACAGTCCGCTTTATTCGAAGGTATCTCATTTTCAGTTTTTTTTTCGTAACGGTTTCACTTTATGTCGTATCGATGAAGGTCGCATCATGGTCCTTCGAGCTGGATCTCGGCTCGTTGTTGTACCTAAAATTATTAGTTTCATTCCGTCTCGTTCTAAGACCTTTTGTCAATTGCATTGAGTTAACGAATAGAAATTCGTATGATCAATCATTTCGTTCCTTGGATCATATATGATGTGATATAAAATTATATTTCACATTCAAAGAAATATCCTTATCTCAAAATTTTCCAAATTTTCCTATATGTGAGTTTCGAAATTGTTCGTCTTAAAATCTCTTTCACTATCCGTGATACTTCACTCAAAGAGGAATTAAGATTTGAATTCCAAAGCAAATCTCGAATATTTAGACATAGAAGAAAAGACATGCTCACAAGTTCATGTAAATAATTCGATCATCATAACACGTTATTAATTTTCATATCATTTCGAAGTTATCACCGGCCAGCAAACCGGTGAACATCATATCGAAACTCACGTACAATTTCACACGTTTTTCACGTAATTGAATCGATAAATGATATCTGATTCACATGATCTTGGGAAATTCTTAATCGATCAGTGAGAATTACAGATCGATCATTTCTTCATTAAATTTTGATATTTTTATTTCACTATCAAATATATATTCTAGACAATTTTATAGAATTTATCAAGGTTTATAGAATTATATTAGCAACCAATGTACGATTTCATAGGTGATAAATAGAGTGCGGTTTGTGCGACACATATTTTTACGATTCGTGTGTTTATACTTCAGATACACACATACAGTGGAGTGAAATATTCCGTACGATCTACAGTGGGTGGCCAAATTATTAGGCCACAATTGAGATTATTGAGATTACTCCAAAGTTGAATATCTCAGTGAAAAATTATCGTAAGGAAACAAATGAATACGCAATTTCAAGGGCAAAGTCTACTCTTTGAGCATCATTTGACCTCTTTGGTCTATCATGTTTGCCCGACAACCTACATCGCATTAAGTATGAGCATTTTGCTCGATATTTCCTCAGTTTTTCAAACAGAAGGAGCTCGCAGGAAGATTAAAACATGAAAACACGAAAATAAACATTCTGTAGAGAATTTCCTCAGCTCCAAAACGCTTTTTTTATTTTCCTGGTAGAGTCATTTTCAGCGGAGTTATGTCATGTTTTATGACTTGTAATTTTGAGACGGTTAAGGGAACAAAAAATTTCCTTGGAGGAAAAAGTTTTGTTCTAAGATGTATTATACGCAGAAAATACTTTTGAAAGCAATCAAAAACCTCTCGAAGTATTTTTTTTTCGTATAATACATAGCAAAACTAAACTTTTTCCTCCAAGGAAATTTTTTGTTCCCTTAACCGTCTCAAAATTACAAGTCATAAAACATGACATAACTCCGCTGAAAATGACTCTACCAGGAAAATAAAAAAAGCGTTTTGGAGCTGAGGAAATTCTCTACAAAATGTTTATTTTCGTGTTTCCATGTTTTAATCTTCCTGCGAGCTCCTTCTGTTTGAAAAACTGAGGAAATATCGAGCAAAATGCTCATACTTAATGCGATGTAGGTTGTCGGGCAAACATGATAGACCAAAGAGGTCAAATGATGCTCAAAGAGTAGACTTTGCCCTTGAAATTGCGTATTCATTTGTTTCCTTACGATAATTTTCCACTGAGACATTCAACTTTGGAGTAATCTCAATAATCTCAATTGTGGCCTAATAATTTGGCCACCCACTGTATAAACAGTGTGTTGTGCTAGGAACTCATCAAGTAAACAGATTTCATCATCTCTTCTTTTCACGTTTAACTTTTCAGGAGATTTATCAAACTCAACATATCTATGGATATCTATTTTCTATCAACTGTACTTTGATTCAGAAGTTGAATTTTGTCTGAGAAATAACGTGCATCTATCTCATTATATTCACCACGTTGTTTTTGGATTTGCTCATGTATATAATTGTATATAGTTTTTGTATATAATTTGTATATAGTTTTTTTTGTATATAATTGGGGTATCGTTAGAAATTCCCTGTGATTAGAGGAATTAGTTTGAACTTATTCATACTAAACGTGATTTGTGGAATATCGACTTCGCATCAAGAAAATACCTAGTAGGATTATTTCCAATTTCTTTTGACTTCAATTCACATAGTAAATTCTCAATATGTCGAAAATTTCGAAAGAGGAATTAGAAAGTCAGACTCTTGTAAAACTCGAGAACGTCCTTCTCAAAGGACACAAATCACGTATGACATGATAAAGGAGCTACCCGAAGGGGAATTTATTTTCAGAGTACGAGCAGCCAAAGCGGAATCCGATGTTACGTAGTGAAACAGGGTTTCACTCTGTAGCAAATTTATTTATTTATCAACACGACCTGAGCGGCTAGGTCGAGTCGCTTGTGTGGGTTTGTTCAAATTCTAAGTTCGCCGAAGGTTGTAAAGAGACCTAGGGCGGCAACCGTAGTCGTATTCTCAAAGAAAACTTCAGTGTAAATACTCAAGAATTGCGAATGAAAAATTGGCATGAAATGAAGATGTGCAGTTTGGAGATAGTAAAAGAGAAGATCATTGAGTAAGGTAAGTGACGAATATATTTCTCTATTTGAATTCAGAATAAAATTACATTAATACTTGGAGTTATGTGAGTGTAGAAAAACGTGTGTGTGTTTGTGTGATACAGTTTCTTTCTTACTCTTCGTTGTCTATTGAAAACCGTTGGTGATCCCGCTGGAGCTGGTCCTGAAGGGAGCAGTGTGGATGGTTGGACGTTAATGAGGAACAAATGGAGCCAAAATTCGGAGCCTAGGTCCCTCGTTTCGGATGGTGGTTCGCGCACTGAATTTACACTACGATATTTCTTATTCAATCGAACTCAAAGATGAATCTTTGAGTGCGAAAATAAATTGAATGAAATGAGAGCGTCAATAGTCGGTTCTTCTGACAAGGTGGAATTTGTCAGAAAAGAATGTACCGGCACGTGGAACTTGTGAGACGGTGTCACGGTACCCAAAGACTAGTTTGCAACTTTGATTGGTAAGGCCGCGAATTACACGATCTCTTGTACAAGACGTGTCCCCGATAAATCCCGAAAATGTACTCTCGTGTTTTCATCATGCATGCTCTATTCACAAGAGTGCAGATTTCTCAATTATGGAAGTGAGGAATCGCGTGATTGCGTTTTTAGCCGTATTCAGCAGAGTTCCACGGTTGTTATGCTCAATAATTTCGTATCAGAAAAGGAAGGAAACAAAGGTGCATACCGCACTTTGGACTCTGCTCGAAGCATCATCAGCGATTTTCGAAGTCGACGTGTATTTCAAAGATTGTATGAATCGTTCAAGGTCATCTAAAAGGAAGTAATAATTGAATTGTGTTTAGTTAAAAATGTTTACAGTTGAAAAGGTGTTTATGGTCTAATGGTATTTTTTTTTGAGAAACTATGTTTCAGTAAATGAAAATAAATTGATGAAAGAATGCAGAAGAGGAAGATCGAAAAGAAATCAAGGTGGCTACGGAATTTCGTAGTCGTGAATCTCGTATAATCGAATGTGACCGGATGTAAGATTGCTGAGGTTGCAATCGTGGTTCACTTTGGTGATTTCTGTTCGTTCTTAGGAAGCTTAATATCTCAACTATATGAGATAATGTTTAAAGAGTAAGGATCGAGAAAGCGAACACGAAGTTAAGCGAATAAATTGCATTTTCTCGAATTATTATTATATTGTATAGCTTCCTGGATTCTTCTCCTTTGCTGAAAATGTAGAAACAATTACGAATAAACACAATAGATGAGGTTTTTGGTTGGCACATCCCACCTCCCCACCCAAGAACAAGCATGGGGGAACGGAACGTTCCCACGTGGTTGGACAAAGGTGAAAAAAATGCGGAGATCAAAAACCTGATCGTTGTGTGCTGGGGAGAAAGAGAAACGGAATCTATATGAAAATTATTTCCAAATGGAGAAAGAGAGATGAGCAGAAATGGGAAAACAAATCATTTGTCTGGTTTTGGTCCTAAAATTCTCTTTGTTTCCGGTTCTTGTCTTATGTTATGTACTTAAAACGGAACGATATTCCGGTGCAGTGATCAGTGTTACATCAATTTGTTTCTAAAGCCTGATAGATGTTATGTAATTATTTATCAGAGGCAGTCTGTGATATCGACAGAGCTTATAGATCGTGTTCTTGATTTCGATTGTTGATCCTCAATTTGGTTAGCTATATTTGTGTGTGGGTGTTTTGATTTGTGTAAGCGGTGTTGTTCCGATGTTTCCATTGCAGAATATGGTTCTGGTTGAGGTAGTGGTGGTGGTGGTGGTGGTGGTGGTAGAGCTGGCCTAGTCGGTGCTGAATGCATTTCTTCGGCGATGTGATCTTCAGTGCGGGGATAATTGGTTCTGGGTTGTCTGGGGCGTTTTGATCTCCGTGATAAGTAGGTGTTATTGGAAGAACAGGTGTTTTTAAATTTTTTGTATATCAACACAATGATTGCTATTGTTGATATTATTCCTATAAATGATGGTATTCCCATGAATGTTATGTGTGAGACAAGTTCATTCCTTTGTCGGTGTTGTATCTTTTTTGCTTCTTTTTCGATTTCATCCAGAGATATTGCATCTTCACTGTTGTCCCAATCGTTGGTAATTGGTGATTCTTTTGTTTCCATGGATTTCACTGCTTCTATGTGTTGAGAAGTAATGTGTGGTATGAGGTTAGAGATATTTAGATTTGCTTTTGGTTGGAATTAAATCAGTTTCGAAACGTTGAAACGAAGTGTAGTCGTCATAACAGTCGATTCTGTTGCAGCGGAGTATCCTGGTTTCAATTGGAAAATTCCTGTGCCTTGAATTTGAATTTTTCTTATTTGGTCGTTTGGGCAATGGGTATCTATCACTTCTGTTCTGGGAATTGAGAATAGCCAGCCATGTCCTGATTTCAGCTGTTTCCAATAACTGTCTTGTGTTGGTAATATTCTTATTATGCAGTCTGCCGGTAGTTGCTGTGGTGTTTCCAGTAATAGTTTCACTTCACAAGTTGGTCTTCTGGCTATTGATCGTAGGATTTTTGTTTGATGACAGATGTATACTTCATTTTTTTGACGGCAACTATGGAAGTCGTTTTCGGATAACAAGATGTAAAACATGTGATTTTCGTCGATTGCTAGTATCTCTGCCTGTGGTTGTATGAAAGCTGATATGAGATGATGACTGGAATTTTGGATTGTTGGAAGTTTGTATGGTTCGAAAATCTTGTAGGTTATTTTGTCTAGTAGAGGAACAGTTAGGACGAATACTGTGCGGCCCCTGACGTGTGCGGTTTTGAGTGTGATCAGGCCCTTGGTGTCCCCTGATTGAAGTTCTTGAGGTGATAATGGAAATTCGAGGTGAGAATTTTGCACTGTTTTTTGAGCTGCTTGGATGAGTTGATCTGGTGTTAGTAGCATAAGGTGAAGTATACCGTTCTTTGCAAAGGTGATGATGTTTATCATATGGCTGAGAGAGTAGTGATATTGGTCGATTGAGTGTCCTTGTTCGGTTATCCACTGTTGAAAATTTGTTTTGTATAGTTCTACTTTACTTTCACTGCGGTATTTGGTGAGTTCTGATCCCAACTGTTTTAATGATTGTGACAGATCGTGAATTTTTTGCGATTGATTTCTGAAAGATTCATGTATGCTGTGTAATTGAGATTTTATTATGTGTGTTTGATTTGCTAGCAATCCTGCAAGGTTCGATTGACCTTTATATAATTTGTCTATTTCCTCGTTGTATTTTCCTGCTTCGTCTTCACTTAATGTGCCGAATAGTATGTGTTGGATTGATCCTACGAATGCGAATGGTGCGTTTCGTTTTGTTTTAATTTTGTTCGTTGAAATTAATTTATTTAGAATGTATTCTAATTTCGATGATGCGTTCAATTTTTGATGTAGTTGTGCACTAACGGTTGTCAGGGAACAGTCATCTATAGTGTATGTTTTGCAGATGTTTTGTGCTTTCTGTATGTGGTGGTTGAGGTCGGGGGTGAGTTTGAGTAATTCCGAGATGTCCAAAAATGTTATCAAATTCTATTCTGTATGGTATAATTTGAAATTAGATCGTTTGTCGGAGAAGATTCCAGTTCCTTGTGGTAAGTTCGTGATTTCGAAATTCTTCTGTCCGGAAAGTCCATTTATAATTGATAGTAAGAGGAATATCCCGTACGTAGAGTGGTGTCTCATGATATCCATTGAGTGGTAGCACTGTTGCGAATCCTGCAATCAAAAAGAAATTTGTGGTTGGGATTTTTGAATGGGATTCTTGGAGTTGGTATGTAGTTGAATGTTGGGGAAGGATAGAAGTAATTGCTCATTAGATTGGATCTTGAGGGTGGTTAGGTATGTTTGTTGTCTGTCTGTTCTTTTTTGAGAAAATTTTTGTGGGGGTTCCTTTTTTTTTGCCCTTCTCTTTTTTTTTCTTGCCCCTCTTTTGATTTTTCTTTTCAATCACTTTATTTTTTTTTAGGGGGGGTTTGACAGACTGTTTTGTTTCCTCTTCTTTTTGAATACCCCATCTTTTGTATTCTCTCTTTTTTTTATAGTTTCTTTCTTTCTTTGAATGTATGTTTTTTTGTGGTTCTTGTATGAGTATCGGTGGTTTTGTACACTGTCGAAATTTTCTGATGAATATTTCTTTGTGGTAATGGCGACAGTACTGATTTAGTTGGATTCTCCTATTATTGAGAGAGAGAGGAGAAGAAATTGAAATTCGAGCTCGCAGAAATTTTTGACAGTGTAGGGTGTGAGGAATGAGGTGATGTTTTCTTCTGTACTCCAGTTTCTCCTGTGGTTTTTTTCGCCAAACTTATCCAGTGTCCTGGGAGGTTCCTTGATGAGGTCTTGATGAACAATGCGGAAGTTCGATGCGGAATTTTTACGAGAAGAGAGTGAAAGAGGGAAAAAAAATTGAAGGGACCTGTCAACTTGTTTTACGATAAATCATTCGTCCGAGTTGGATTTTGATTGTTGAAGGGAGAAAAAGAAATTTATTATTAGGTTTTATACTGTTTTCAATTTCGTCTCTTCATAAATTCATAAGTTGTAATAGTGAATTCTGAAGGTTAGTATTTCTGGTGTGAAGGTAATTTGAGGAGTCTGTTGATAATATTCTGCTGAACGTGATTTTTGCCTACGCAGGCCCTTTGTCTCGATATTCTTTCGCTCATCAGTATCATTCGTCCGGCTGTAGTCGAAGAGTTACGAGATCCTTTGTCGTCCCCCACATAAGGACCTTTTGTTTTTTTTTTTTTGAAAAAAAAGAGGAAAAAAGACGTGCTCCCCGCGTCATTGGGCGATTGAGTGTGTGGATCCTCCGTTTGAGGTAGGAGTGTTGCTCGTGTTGTAATATCCAATTTATTTGCAAAAAGCGTGTAATAATGGGAAAAAATGTGTAGGATATGCCAGCCTTCGGCCCGGCGCACAGTGAGGCCAAATGCCAAAAAGCTGGCCAAAACCCCAAAAATGAAGTTTGTAGTTGGGGATATTTGACCCTTGGGATAAGTAAGGTGATGTCCAAAGTATTGGAATTCTGATATAAGAAGATCTGATCTCCTCCCCCTGCCCTTGTGTACCAGTTGCAAAATACCCTCCTTGAAGTATAATCCGCGTGATTGAAAGACGGTAAAATAACGAGCATGTTCAAAAAGACGCTGTGTCTCGAAAAATGGACCGATTTAACTTTTTCAAATTGGAGTCTATTACTGAAACTATGTAGAATACACTAAGAATTGAGAGAATATCGATTTGATGGGTGGAAAATACTGACAGAGCAATGATTGAATGTAATTTCTATACCTATAAATGAGAAAATGTGTTTGGTTTTTGAAGGAATAGTAGAGAATTACGCAAAATTACGTCGTTTAACTTATTGGAGGTGGTAGATGGGACTCTTACCTAAACATCAGAAAGAAAAAACGGCTGCCCATGTCTGCCCCTAAGCAATTCCGCCATGGTTTTGTGCAGGAAATCACAAAAAATTAGACGGAATGATGGAGAGTCCTTAGATCCGTCTGAAACTTGATATGCAGAAGTTTGTGGGGTCGCTGATTATGAATCCGTTGTCTTCATTCCGGAATTCAAGATGGCGGATCCAATATGGCGGACGAAAATTGAAAGAAATCATCGGATTTCCTTCAAATTCGTTACCCAGGGGTTTCTGAGGTCGCTGATTACGAATCCGTTATTTGAATTTCAGAATTCGAAATGTCGAATCCAATATGGCGGATGAAAATTGAAAAAATCTTCGGATTGCCTTCAAACTCGGTACCCTGAGGTTTTTAAGGTCGCTGATTCCGAATCCGGTGTCTGAATTCCGGAATTCAGAATGGCGGATCCAGTTTGGCAGGAAAAAAATTGGAAAAATCATCAGATTTCCTTCAAACTCGGTGTCCAGGGTTTTGTGGGGTCATTGATTACGAATCAGTTGTCGAATTCCAAGAGTCAAAGATAGCGTATCTAATATGGTGGACACAAAACTCAGAATTCAGTAGATTCGCTTTGAATTTCATCTCAACGTTAGTATGTGTTTTATTTCCAGTGTGAATTTGCTGCACGAGGAAGACTGTATGAGATTGATTACCATCCGTTTTTCTCCTCATCGCGGGCTTAGGGTACACAAAAGCCAGAAATCATTGATATTTAGGAAGATGATGGACCATTGAGAGAAGAACAGTATTGCTGGAGAATATTCGTAGTGAATTTACTATGAGTTCATGAATTCACTATGGGACATGACAATAAAACTACCAACATTTAGTATTAATACTACGAATTTTTGGTAACTTCACTGCTAACATTCTTCAGCGATGCTCTTTTCCCCCAAAGTGACCGTCATTTTCCTAAATGTTTATAAATGTTATTCAAGTATCGATATCCCTCTTCTTTTCGTGAACTGAATCATGACTCGCGATTTGGTGATCGTTCTTATGTTAACCTATCGTGTCCATGGCAACGTAAATAGTTGGTTGTAATCGGTCCGATTTCAAATGGTGCTTATCACAATTGTGCCATAGCTGTCACCGAATTCTTACTCTTGCTAGTAATCGTTACCGTGAACTTTTTTCCGCGTGCAAGTTTGGAGCTTGGTGAATATTTTTCGTTTTTTAAAATCATTCAATGTCAACATACAAT
This sequence comes from Gonatopus flavifemur, assembly GCA_018340375.1. Classification (NCBI taxonomy): domain Eukaryota; kingdom Metazoa; phylum Arthropoda; class Insecta; order Hymenoptera; family Dryinidae; genus Gonatopus; species Gonatopus flavifemur. The sequence continues at coordinate 2,737,987 of JAFFJZ010000013.1, forward strand.
TCCAAATGAGATGGATTCCGCTGCCATAGGTGAGTGTTCCAACAACCTATATTCTCTTAGTAGTTTAATTTGAACAGTTGACTGCAAAAAAAATGAGCTTAAGAGGGTTGAATCCAACCCAAGAAAATTAGGAAAATTTTTAGAAACACATGGGGTTTCTGTAGCGAATTTTATCGAATTCTACAACGTTTGTAGATTTCAGAGATGATCCAATATCTATGACTCGGGGAGAGATGTACAATATTTCAAGGAGCAGTCCTCTACCTACGTTGGATGAAAGGTTCACTTTCCTTCAAGGAAAAATCATCGAGATAACGTGTTGTCCGGATAACAAAACTACAGAGATCTCTAACCTTTCATCTACTTTTGAATGTGTATTTAAAAAGAGATGGGAATCTTCTCAAAGGACCGAAGAACGATTTCATCGAAATAATGAAGAATGGTTAAAACAAGAGGTAGTGTTTTGTACTTCCAGGAATCCCCATTCTGTAACTGTTCACACGCAAGTGGGAAGACCTCTTGTTGAATTCAACAAATGTTCAGAAAGAACGAAACGTAGGAAAACGGAGAATATCAGAGTAAATACTCCTATCTCAGAGCTGTCTTACGCCACACAAATGTGTTTGAGAGCGTCTGGACAGATCGAAGCCGCAAAAATTGTAAAGGATGTTACATCTTCTGATCCTGAGCTTGCCAAAATGTACATGAAAGGTTATCAAATTTTCAAGCGAAATGAGCCAAAGATGTTGAATGATGAAGATGCTCTAGCTCTCCTAGTAGATGCCGAGCTCTCAAAACATCAGTACTGCTTATTGCGTGAAGCTGATCCGCAGAAATTTCCACCTTATGAAAAAATTCAACTAGCCAAACGCATGTGTTTCCCTGACAAGGAATTTATTCAAATAACAGGAACCTGCGCTGTTGTGCAACTACAAGCACTTCTTGATCACACAGCTATACGTATTTTAAAGCTACAGAATTCGGTTTTGTCAACTTCATCTGATGAAGAGTTACGAAACCTGGTACTTATTTCCAAATGGGGGTTTGATGGGAGCTCTCGCCACTTCTCATACAAACAAGCATATCAAAGTTCGGAAGCTAGTGATTCCGCTGTGTTCATTACTTCACTTGTGCCTCTCCGCCTACACTGCAATTCAAAAATAATTTGGCAGAATCCAAGGCCATCATCAACGTTTATGAAAGAATCAACTGAAGTTTCGGTTGCAGAGAAGCTACGGGTTGATAATGAAATAGAAAATCTGAGGGCTACTTCTTTCAGAACTGATGAAAAACATGTTCCAGTGAAACATGAGATGATTTTTTCTATGGTGGACGGGAAGGTATGCAATGCCATAACCGAGACAACCTATACCCAGAAGTGCTATATATGTGGTGCCACATCTAAGGAATTCAACAAAATTGATGATATAGTATCCAGGCCGGTCAAAACCGAAAACCTCCAGTTTGGTTTGTCTTGTCTACACGGCTGGATACGATTTGTTGAGGGCCTCCTGCATTTGTCTTATAAGCTACCTATTCAGAAGTGGCAAGCACGAAAACAAGATAAAGCTTCGGTGGAAGAACGAAAAAAGGTTGTACAGAAAAGTTTTAAAGAAAACTGTGGCCTCATTGTCGATGTTCCTAAGCCAGGGTTTGGGAACTCAAATGATGGGAATACCGCTAGGCGATTTTTCGCACAACCCGAAGTTTCTGCCGAAATCACAGGGGTGGATGTCAACCTAATACAACGACTCCACGTAGTATTAGCTACCGTTTCAAGTGGCCATGAAATAGACGTTGAAAAGTTCCGGAGTTACGCTTTAGACACGGCACGCTACTACGCGACAAAATATCCGTGATACCCAATGTCACCGACGATGCACAAGTTTTCGATCCACGGACCTGAAATCATTGCATCTGCTCTTCTGCCTATAGGCCAATTGACTGAGGAAGCACAAGAGGCTCGTAACAAAGATTTTAAAAGGTGAAAATGATGTATATCACTCAATAATAGTCTATATTTGTCACAGTGGACTCGACACTTTGAAGGGAAAAATTTGACTTCTCAAGTACTGCAATCAGTTTGATACATTGCACAATACGTTTTTGACTACTAGGCAAACTATATATTAATGGTCACCACGAGAATATATGTTCGCGAAGATTGTTTTGTTCTGGTGAGGAATTCGGGGAATTATGAATATTCATATACTTTTTTTTATTATTAAGCCACATTGTTCATCCTCTGGAAACATAAATTCATAGACTAGGAAACAATTTTGAGAATCAAGTAAACTTATGAATTAGAGGATTTATTCAAAACTTCATACTGATGACCCCAAAGTGCAGCTGCTTTTTGTTTTTCCTTGATTTTGCTTATCATGTTGAGATCAAAAGCTTCAACGGTGTCGATGAATACATAATTATATTCAAATATCTTAACAACATCCATTTCCAGAGGTACCGAGAGCATCACTCCAGGAAATGCAGTAGAGAAAAGCGAGTGAAGACATTCTTAAATGGTTCCTTTTGAGTTCTGATTCAATGTTATCGAGTAAGAGACAGTTGCTCAAGAAAAAACTAAAGTTTCTCCCTAGAGACGTGTTAAGCCTGATCAAAACTCCGGATATACTTGATAAAGACAACGTAACTTTCCCATTATCTTCCTCTGAGAGTGAAGAAGAAGACTGATCTGAGTAAAAAAAGTGTGGCAAAAGCAAAAACCATTACGATTTCAGTTTTTTATATTATTGTATATATTGTGAATGTATATATCTTCCGATTTAACACATTTGGTGTGTCCATATCATTCGATAATTATATTAATAATGATTCAATGTTGGAAATAATAATAATAATGATCATAATAGGAACAACAAAATGGGCCGTTTAGTTCTTGTTTAATATTAAGTTATGAATGAAGTTCTGATTTTCGGCATCCGCCATCCTGAATTTCGGGATTCTGACAACGGATTCGTGATCAGCGATCCCGAAAACCCCTGGGTACCGAGTTTGAAGGGAATCCGATGATTTTTACAATTTTCGTCCACCATATTGGGTCCGTTATTTTGAATCCTGAATATCAGACCGTGGATTCGTAATCAACGACCACAGAAACCCCTGAGTACCGAGTTTGAAGAAAATGCGATGATTTTCTTAATTTTTGTCCACCATATTGGATCGCCATTCTGAATTTCAGAATTTTGACAACGGATTCGTAATCGGTGAACCCAAAAACTCCTGGATGCCGAGTTTGATGAACATCCGATGATCTTCTCGATTTTATTCCACCATATTGGATCCGCCATTTCGAATTTCGGAATGCAGACAACGGATTTGTAATCAGCGACCCCAAAAATCCCTGGGTACCCAATTTGAAAAGAATCCGATAATGTTTCCAATTTTAGTCCGCCATATTGGATTCGTCATCCTGAATTTGGGAACTCAGACAGCAGATTCGTAATCAGCAACCTCAAAAACCCCTGATCACCAAGTTTGAAGGAAATCCGATGGTTTCTTCCAATTTTCGTCCGCCATATTGGATCCGCCATTTTGAATTTTGAAATTCTGACAACGGATTCGTAATCAGTGACCCCATAAATTTCCTGAGTACGAAGTCGCAAGCGAATTTGAGAGCCCCTTATAATTTTTTCCAGCTTTTTGGCATTTGGCCCCACTGTGCGGCGGTTGGATGTGTGGGGAAGGCTCGGGAGACGGGACCTGAGATGGATGTTCATGATCTCCGCTTCCTCTTTGGGCATCTGAGAGTGACGGAATTAGGCATCCTGGACGAAGATTTAGATGTAGTCGACCCGTCCAGCGGACGAGTCCTGACGGTGTGGTGTCCGCGCCTCAGGGCATTGATCTCACTGCTCCTCCGCGCCGGACGATTTTGACAATTTTTTCTTCCTAATTTTAGTGCCACAATTGATTTGTGTTCGTCATTGCAGTGGGTGTGTATTTTTTTTCAATGTTTCAAATGTAGTTCTTATATTGAAGGGTTAGTGGATTTTTTTTCTTTATCCTGTTCCCTTCCGTTGCCGGCGGTTTGTAACGTCCTTAATTGTCACAATTTCGAGCGTTCACAAAGGAAATCGTGGGAAGTTTTTTCCTGAAAAATCTCGAAATTTTGAGAAATTCGGAAAATTTGAGAATTCCCGAGAAATTTTGAAAAATTGAGGAATTTGGGAAGTTTGAGAATTTCCGAAAAATTTTGGAAAAGTTGAGAGAATTGGGAAATTTGAGAATTCCCGAAAAATTTTGGAAAAATTGAGAAAATTGGGAAATTTGAGAATTTCTGGGAAATTTCAAAAAGGTTGAGAATTTTGAAAAATCTTGGGAATTTGAAATTCTGGGGATGAATCGAAAATTTTTGGAGTGTTCGAAAATTATCAAAAAGGGTTCGGAACATCAAGAGTAAAATTGAGAGATCATTCGGAGAATTTTTAGAAATTCTAGGAAATATCGAGAGAGAAGAAAGGAAACTGTGCAGGAGCAAAAAAAGTTCTGAATCTTGGAAATAGTTGTACAGTCTTAGAAGAGAAATTGGGAAATGTTATGTGTTGCATGTACACTGAGAGAAGTGGTAACGATTTACTAGAAAAAATATGAATGGCCGCTCCATTGTGAGTCATCATTCACTTCTTATGCAAAAACAGGTTGCCATGAGAATTAGAACGAGTGGTAACCAATTCCATACACTCTTCTCTATTTTGTGTATGTGTATATTGTAGGTGTATTGAATTTCAATTTTGTTCGATGTCGTTCCTATTCTTTTTCCCTAAATGAATTCATCTCCGATGACTTAGGAGGAAGCTTGTATCACGTTATACCCTGTATGTTTATATGTGGTACGATGCTTCATCGTATTCTGTACGGTTGCGAGAAGGAAAGCAACTACGAATGGATGGAGCTCGAATAGACGGCGATAGCTACATCGTTCGTGGTCTTCATATGTTTCTTGGGTATATCATCTCTTATATGTTAAGGAATCAAAAGTTTCGATATCATTTCGAACATTGGAATATCATTTCATGAACAATCTGATTTGCAATTAGCGAATGTTATTCATACAAAACATGTATATCTATACTCCTCCACACATAATCAACTTTACTCAGATGCAGATGAAGGAAAATCACTGATTTAGGTATGTTTTGTATTTCGTTCTGTGGAAGATTCTGTTCTTCGTTTGTCACGTTACGTCAAGAATGAAGTTCGAAATTACGAATGGTTAGGGATGGAATAGACGGCGATAGCTCGTGCGTGGAAGCATATACTTCGATACTGTATTGAAGCAGGTAGGTATGCATAGTGTTTCCTAGTATATCGTGCATGTGCGCGTATGCATGCATGGAATCGTATGGCATTGCTATGATTGACCGATGGGCGGGATTTATGTGGCATTGTATACTGCTTTACTTTGCTTATTACTCCACTCGTTTTCTCATTCTCTTTCTTTGAAGGCTTGGGTACTTTATCTTTTCCTTTACTCTCAGCCGTATTAATGGCTGCTCTAGAACTTGATATATATATATATATATATATATATATATTCGTGCATCATTTTATGGCCTTAATAATGGCTGTTATGTATAAATAAATGTATTTGTGTTAATATATGTAAGCCGGTTTTAATTTGTCGAGATGTTTGGTGATATAAGAATTTTCATCTGTCTGAATTAAAGCATTGTTATTTCCAGAGATTTCTAAAATTTTGAAGGGGCCTATGTAATGTTTGTCGAATTTGCTAATTCTTGGTTCTTTTAGAACGTATACCATCTGTCCAGGAAAGAATTTTCCTTCATTGGATCTCTTATCATACTGTTCCTTTGATTTTCGCTTCGAATTTACTAGGTTTTTATGAGATATTTCTCGAATTTTGTCTAGGTGGGAAATTAATTCGGTCAAGTACGAGTTATATGTTTGTGATTCCTCTGAATGTGGAAATGCTGAGGGTAATCGGGCTCGTTTACCAAAAACTAATTCGTAGGGAGAAAAAGTTGTCGCTTCGTGTGTAGGAGTATTATATGAGAACATTGCGAACGGTAAAAGTATGTCCCAGTCTTAATGTGATTCCATATAATGTTTCAAATATTCGGTTGGAACAATATGACTGCGTTCTAGAGATCCATTAGATTGTGGGCGATAACCAGAAGTTGAAATTTGTTCAATTTTGAAAATTTCCGCTAGTTGGGATAGAACATTTCCTGCAAATGCTTTGCCTCTATCAGTCAAAATACATCTCGGTGCACCGGAAGTGGCACGTAATAGCGAGCAAATGCATTGGCTATTGTTGGTGCTCTGGCATTGGGGATAGGGATGGCGAGACAGTATTTTGTGGATGTATCTTGCATTGTTAGAATGTATTTGTTTCCACTGGGGGTAATTGGAAGTGGTCCTACTATATCTAATGCAATTTTATCGAAAGGTTCTGACGGTGTATCTGTAATTCACATTGGTCCTCTTGTTTTGATTCTAACGAGTTTTCGTTCTTGGCAACTTTTACAAAATTTGATGTATGTTTGGATATCTTCAAACATTCTCTTCCAAACATAATGTTGGCGTATTCTGTTATAAGTTTTTCCGACACCTTTATGACCAGCAAACAGACTTTCATGAAATTCTCCTATGATTTGAGGTCCAATTTCTGGTGATGGAATTTCCATTTCTTTTGTACATAGGGTGATTTCGTAGGGTTTGTCTGAGAATATTTCTTCGAGTAGAGTTTTCGAATATTTCGGTCTTATGGGAGAAAATTGTCTGATGGGAGTGTTGACGCGAATGGTGAGCATGTTTTCTTCGTCCATAGCGTCTTTTAAATCTTTTAAATACTTTTTCGAGTTGTCTAGTGTAATTTTTTCTCTGAATGAGTGTGTTGCTATTATTGTATATGTACGAGAAGTTGTTCTTTCGGAGATTAAAATTTCTCCTTGTTTGGAGTGGTACTTTCGAATTTTCTCCGCTATAATGTAATATAGTTCTGCTAATGTTTTGTATGTGATGTCGTCGATTACTCCATCAGCAGGGGCGAAGTGGGCGTAGTTGTCTTTGACACTAGTCAGAGGTTTGTCCGAGATGAATACGGTACATTTTGGGATGATTATATCCGAGAATTCTAGCGGTGGATGGGGTATAAATAGTGTAGATAAAATTGAGTCTCCTAATGGTATTTTGAATGTTTGCGTGTTATCTTCTGACTGTTTGAGTGGGATCTCGTATCCGTCAGCGTATGGCAGTTGTTTGAATAATTCACTCATCGAATTTTCTTCATCATCGAGGTCGCCTGAGGGGTTGGGAATTGAAATTCTATGGAACGTGTCGGTTGTTTGGGGATTTTGGAATGGATGTTGGGTTTGGCGGACTATGGTTTGTTCAAATGATGAGTTGTTTGATAGTATTTCCGAACGCAGTTACTATGGGCTGGGCTTTGGTAGGGGGAGGAACCATGTATTCTCAATGTTTCTGATAAGGTTGGGTCTCAAATGTCTGAGATTGATGAGTTTGGAGTTAGGATAGGTGAATTTATGGGAGTTTCTGGGTCATCTAGGTTGGATGGAAATTGGGTGGAGTTGGCATTTGGGTTTGGGTTGGATGGGGTTGATGGGTCTTCGTCATTCGGGGTTATTTCATGGGTGAGAGTAGGAAGTAAACTGGGTCTAGAGGATCCGAGGATTATAGATGGTTCGGTAGTGTTGTCAGGGTCGATTCGGTTTGTTTCGTGTGTTGGGTTAGGGTTTTCTTGGCCTCTACGTCTTTGTCTGACTCGAGCTGCGATGCAGCTCCCATCCGCTGGATTAGTATTTGTTTTGGTGGTATAAGTTGTGTCGTCTTCGTATTTGGGTTGAATGGGATTCGCTGAAACTAAGGGATTCCGGGATAAAGCGTCTGCATTAGCGTTGGCTTTACCCGGCTTATAGGCAATTTTATCTAAATTGGGATGAGATAAAACTTGATGAGCCCATTTACTCAAACGAGTTCCATTATCCTTGAAAGACTCTATATGGCGTAAGGGTTGATGATCTGTGATAATTGAGAATTTGGAATTGTGTAAGTATTGTTCAAAAAGTAATTGTCTAAACTTGTTACATAACGTCAGAGATCAGCAAAATTTTCATTTTCTGCAGTGTCCTTTGTAACTGATGAAAATAGGAAAAAGTGATTTGAATAGGGATTGTGGGAAAAGAAAATGCTGATTCCAGAGATAATCACTGTCATATTAACAAACATAAGTGTCAGTCGTTAATGCGAGTCTCCGTGTTTTAATTCTTTTTGGTGTGTTTCAATAATCTTCACTAAGTGCGATGTGCATGTACTGTCTCCACTGATACTGATCTTCTTTTTTTTCATATATATGAATCTGCAGTGAATTTTTATTCTATATTTAAACAGTGTTAATAACTCTTGCATTCTCTCAAACGATCCCTTGCCTTTATATTATATCGATATACTTTGTTTACGTTCCGCCACGTGAGTGTATTGGTGCGTCTTTACCCATATACAGTCTGTGTGTGTACCACTTTCGTTGTGCCAGTGTTCTCAATATCTTTTTCTTCGTTCACTATCCTTTCATATTTCTGAGGATGTCCAGTAAGATCTGCAAAGGGTGCTCCAAAGCCGTTAAGGATCCATTATCCTGTAACTCTTGCGGCGTTATTTCTCATCCTGGGCCTTCATGTCAGTCCAGAAGTGGTCACCCGTGGCATGTTGGGACTTTGCTGGATTGCGAAATGTTGAGAACACCTGCTTTGTCATCTTCGCAGAGCAACGACCGTGACTCTGTGTTGTTATCGAACATGAGCTCGCTCTTTGACAGCAAATTTTCTGTTTTGAATGATAAGTTGGATCATTTCGAAAATAAAATTAAGGAATTGTCAACCGAAGTGTCCAATCTTAATGCGAGAGTTTGTATGCTTGAAAATGGGAGATCCGATGCTAATAATCATTCAACAATTTCTTGTGATGAAGAGGAGTTTTTCAGCGAACTGGAAGATCGTCGGAGTCGTTCTTTCAATATCATGATGTTCAATGTTCTTGAGAATGTTTCTTCAGGTTCTTCTGATCTTACTGAGGTCAATAAGGTTTTGTCAGCAATCAAACCCGATTGCTGTCATGATATACGTTTTCGTCGCTTGGGAAAACCCAATGATAATAAGGTTCGCCCCTTATGTGTGACTTTCCCGTGTAGTCGTACGCCTTTGGATATCATCAGAGGGAAGTCTGCTTACGGGGGCCCTGTCAAAATCTCACTCGATCGGACTTCTCGGCAACGTGCACACTTAAGCAATCTTCGTGATCGTTTGAAAGACCTCAACGACCCGACAAAGACCATCAGATATCTCAATGGTGTACCGAAAATTGTTCCTCCACACAAAACCCGGAATCCATCATCGCAAAAAAACCTGTGACTCGCCCTTTAGTGTACTACCAAAACGTACGTGGCCTTCGTACCAAACTCAATGCACTTCGTTGTGCTGCGGCGGCTTCTGTCGATCATTACGACATTATCATCTTCTCTGAAACCTGATTGACTGATGGAATTTCATCCTCTGAAATCGGCTTGGATGGTTATACTATATATAGGAAGGACAGATCTTCACTTACTAGTCATTGTGAGAGAGGGGGTGGAGTTTTGATAGCGGTGAAGAATGTCATTCCTAGTTTTGAGCTGTTATCTGTACATACAAACGTTGAGCATCTGTTCATTAAGGCAAGATTGGGAATCTCGGATGTGATTTTTGGAGCCGTCTATATCCCGCCATCATCACCTGCGCATCTCTACGGAGATCACTGTAAGAGTGTGGAAGTTATTCTGAGTGCCCATCAGGATCTTTCGTTTTACCTTTACGGTGACTATAATTTACCGCATGCTTCCTGGCGTATGTCTTGCGCTGAATTATCGTGTGACTTACGTCCTGGAGCATCTTGTAATGAAGTGCAATCAGTTCAGTTTATTTGTGAATATTTTAATTTTTCTAATTTATTCTTAAAAAGTGATATTTGTGATGCTTTCGGGGTCATGCTTGACCTGCTGTTCACAAATGATATCTCTCTAGTTACGAGGTTATCTACTGAATCTCTTCCAGCTTGTGATATTCATTATCCTCCTATTGTTTCTACGCTGAGTATGGATGTAGTTAAGTTTCTTCCTAGTAACAGTGTTTCTCATTATAATTTCCGTTTAGGTGATTATACTGCTATTTGTAATTATTTCAATCAAATTCCTTGGGACTCACTACTTGAAGGTTTGTCTGTTGATGATGCGACTGAGTGCCTATATGAACATATGTATCATGCTATTGATTTGTATGTTCCTAAGTGTTATTATCGCGGATCAAATTATCCTAGATGGTTTCCACCCCAGTTGATTGATCTAATACGAGCAAAGAAAGTGGCGCATCGTACGTATAAAATCTGTAATTTGTTGCAAGATTACATTATTTTCTCCGATTTGCGTTCTCAATGTAAAAATCTAGTATATAAATGTTACAATGACTACGTTAGGTCAACTGAATTGCAGATCGCTGATAATGTAGAAGGCTTTTGGAACTTTGTCAACTCACACCGATCCGATAATGCTATCCCTAACAACATGTTTCTAGATGGCGGTTCAGTTAGTTCTGGGCGTGAAATTTCAGATCTGTTTGCTACTCACTTTGAATCTGTTTATGTTTCTCCCAACGATCTGTTTCCTGATTTCGTATCTAATTTTCAATTGGATATTTCCGATCTTCATATTTACATTGGGGAAATATTTCTTGGGATCAATTCTCTAAGTATCAATAAAGGACCTGGGGATGACGGTATTCCTCCTGTATTCCTAAAATCTTGCAGCTATATATTATCACGACCCTTATGGCTAATCTTCAATGCTTCCTTATCTTCAGGTCATTTTCTATCTCGCTGGAGAAATAGTCTGATTATACCGATTTTCAAGGCTGGCAGCAGATCTGATGTGAGAAACTATAGACCAATATCAATTATAAGCGTGATTCCAAAATTATTTGAATCTTTAGTAACTGATAAATTATCTCCTCTATGTTCTAGCATCATCTCTGACATGCAACATGGCTTTGTGCCTGGTCGCTCAACGGGCACCAATTTGTCTATTTATTGTAATTATGTTTCGAGGGTTCTGGATGATAACAGTCAAGTTGATACTGTTTATATGGATTTCACCAAAGCCTTCGACACTGTTGATCATAACGTTCTTTTATCTAAATTAAATCATCTTGGTTTCCGTGGTAATATTCTTATTTGGATAAGAAGCTATTTGATGAATCGAACCCAAACTGTCAAAATTAAAAACTTTACCTCAAGGACTATCAATGTTTGCTCAGGCGTTCCGCAAGGGTCGCATTTGGGACCACTGCTTTTTACACTTTTTATTAATGATATTGGCAACAACTTCAAATTTGCGAAGCATTTAATTTTTGCGAATGATTTGAAATTGTTCATGAAAATTTCATCATACGCTGATGCCATTGCTCTGCAGTCGGATTTGTATGAATTGGAATCATGGTGTTCCTTGAATAAATTGAAGCTGAATATAGTGAAATGTGAAGTTATGAGACTGTCGCGCAAATTGCAGCCCATCACCTTCTCTTATGAGTTGAGTGGCTCAAGCTTGGAGGTTGTGCAGAATATGCTCGATTTAGGTATTACGTTCGATTCCGAGCTTAATTCTACTTTTCACTATCATAATGTGGTGAACACAGCTATGAAGCAGCTCGGTTTTTTGAAGCGTATGTCTGCTGACTTCAAAGACCCCTCAACATTGATTACGTTATACAATGCTCTCGTGAGACCTAACTTAGAATACGCGACTCACATTTGGTCTCCTCATCATGACAAATATTGTAAACTTATCGAGAGAGTCCAGCATAGATTTTTACGATTTTTGGCTTTCAAAGATCATACCCCCATGGCTATATCCTGCCATGATTATGGTCTGTTGATGGGGTTGTTCAACATGAACACTCTCGAAACTCGTAGAATGATCAATGATTTGGTATTCATTTTCAAAATAATCAATGGTCAAATCAATTGCCCTGAACTTCTCTCTCTCTTAAATTTCAATGTACCCTCCAGGTCTCTTAGGAACCCATTACTTTTCAATGTTCCTATGTTTAAGTCGCAATTCTTTTATACTGACCCAGTAAATCGCATTTGTTGTTTAGCAAATACTTATAGAGATGAGTTGGATTTCTTTTCTGGATCAGTTTCAGTATTCAAGACTTCTGTCTCTAGAGCATGTTCTAGTAGGTGTGTGAGATTGTAATATCCTTATACTCGTTATTTATCCTGTACAGGATGTTATATTTTGTACTATGTCTTTTTGTAATCCGTCTGTTCACTTTATATGATTTCTTTTTTATATATTTTTATTTTTTTATTTTTATTTTATTTGTTAAATTTTCACTGTATTGTATCAATAATTTGGTCACTGAAGGGCGTTATTGCCCGTTGAATAAATAAATAAATAAATAAACTGTTTTAGTGCATGAGTGATGGCGAGAAGTTCTTTTTCGATGGTTGAATATCGAGTTTCAGTTTTCGTAAGAAGTCTAGATGAATATGCTATTGGGAGATCGCTCCCGACTTTTCCTTGGCTAAGGATTGCGCCTATGCCATGATCGGAGGCGTCAGTCGGGATCATAAATTCTCTGGAAAAATCTGGATATTGTAGTATTGGTTCAGAACAGAGGGTTTTCTCCAAAGTTTCAGAACTATTTTGTTGATTTTCGGTCCGGGTAAATCTTGTTTTCTTTTTCAAGAGATCTGAAAGAGGTTTCGCGACTGTGGAGAAGTTTTCAATGAATTTCCTGTAGTACCCAGCTAGTCCCAGGAATTGTCTGATCTATCTTGTAGTGATGGGAGTTGGGAAGTTTTAAACTGCCTCTAATTCCTTTGGGTTGGGTCTCACGCCTCCTGATGTGAAAATATGTCATGAATAAACTACTTTTTCTTTGAAAAGTTCATATTTTTCTGTTTGTAAGACCAGGTTATGTTAACGAAGCAGAGTCAACATTTCACGAATTAATTTTACGTGTTGTTCTACGGTAGATGAATAAATAATGATGTCATCTAAGGAGACACACAGTCCTTTCCCTATCATATCGGAGAAAATTCGATTCATTGATCGTTGGAAGGTGGCTGGGGCGTTTTTAAGGCCGAAAGGCATACGAACAAATTCGTAGTGCCCGAAAGTGGTTGAAAAGGCTGTTTTGTCTCTGTCATCGGGATGAACAGGGATTTGATGGAATCCACTGGCCAAATCGAAAGTTGGAAAATATTGTGCGCCTCCTAAATTGTCGACAATGTCTGGTATTCGAGGAATCGGATGTCTGTCGTCTACTGTTTTCGCGTTAGGCGCGCGGTAATCTACAGCTATTCTCCATTTCTTTTTGCCGTCTGGCCCTGCCTTTTTGGGGATAGGGCGTAATGGAGCGTTATACGTAGATTCTGATGGAATAAGAATTTCCAATTCTTGCCAATTTTTAATTTGTTTTCCGACTCCGTCGATTGATGCTGGTGCGTATGAATATTGAGGTTTATTGATCGCGGAGAAATCTACCTGTGGAATTCTATGGAACATTGTAGTACATTGTTTGGGAGCATCACCTGGCACATGAAAAATGTCAGGGAAATCTATGATTAAAGGTTCAGTAATTTTCCGGGGTTCTGGTTTCAATTCATCCAGATGTAGTAATTGATGGATCAAATGAGCTCTTTGGTCACCTTCTTTGGGGTCGATCATGTATTCACCAAAATCTTCTTCGCTATCCGTGGAAAAATTATCATCCTCCGCCGAGATATGCTCAGGAATTTGAACTTCATATTGATCTTTCACATCCGAGAATATATCCTCGGGTTGTGTAGATTTCGTTTCGGATTTTGTGACATTGACTGAGGGAGAGTTAGGAGGGTTTGGTTTCTTAAGTATGGATCGCTTGGGAGATTTTGATTCGATTTCAGTTTTATGAATTGACAAATTTTCCACAATTTCTTTTAATTCGCAATAGTTTGAGAAGTGGATTGGTTCTATTGGAGCTACTTCATTTACTATTGTGTTATGATGGGAGGAGATTTCAGTTTGATTTTGTACTAAGAAAGCTGTCCCTTAAATTCCATCGTATGGCACTTTGCAGTCCACTACGTAAAAGTATGCTGTTATGGGTTTTCCCGCAGAAACCAAATCCATGACTACTGTCCCTAATACGTTGGTTGAACCGGTTATACTAACGAGTGGAGTATGGTGGTCGTTATTGAAGTTAGAATATAAAGATTTATGATGGATAATATTGACTTCCGAGCCTGTATCAATTAAAAATTCGCCTCCTCCTTTAATTAATTTAGTTGATTTCAAGAATAATGTAGGGGGTGGAGCATGTACTATCAGTTGTGTTTCTTTGTCTATTGTGAGAAGCGAACCTTTCGGTGACTGTGCTGTGGATCTACGCCCATCGGTTTGCCGTGACGATGAGCGCGTTGGTAGTTTGAATGTTGAGTGGATTGTGGAGGGGGCTGACTCCGACAATTAGAACGATCTGGGGGATGGCGGGAGAATGGGTATTGGGGTTGGTTGGGAGAAGGACTTCGAGTTCTGGATTGACATTGTGGGCAAGGTGGGTCTTCCCATCGGGAGTAAGATTTCCCGTCGGAATAAGGGTTTCTATTTCCTCTGGATTTTTCGTGGCTTACTGGGTTTTGCGAATATTCTCGGTGAGTGTTATATGTGTCTTGTTTATATGTTGAGTCTCCTTGATAATAATCGTTCGTTCTATATGGTTCTTTCCAGCGTGGTGGAGACGGACTGTTTCGTCTCCAACGTGAATAATCCGGAGTACTCATAGCGGATGTTTGTGAGGAATGAGACCTAGAAGCTCGGTGTTCGTTTTGATAATTTGGATAGCGTGGGAGTCCGTAGGCATCTGGACGGGTTACGTGTCTTCGCGCTGTATCATGGGGGGTAGGATAATGAGGATAGGAAGGGGGTGGAAAACTGTAATCCTTTTGATAGGAGTAAGGGGGAGAATATTCAGGTTGATTTAAGGGATTGTGTGATTGGGAAGGGTTGTAATTGTTAAATTGGCTTAGTGAGCCCGCGTAATATGATTCTGCCTCTATGGCGCGAGTACAAACGTTGTCGTAGTCTGTTGGAGTACTCAACATCACATATCGGGTGATTTTGTCGGGTAAGCCATCTAAACAACCCGTCATAGCTGCTTTATTCATGTCGCACAGTGGGGCCAAATGCCAAAAAGCTGGACAAAATTATGAGGGGCTCTCAAATTCGCTTGCGACTTCGTACTCGGGAAGTTTATGAGGTCACTGATTACGAATCCGTTGTCAGAATTTCAAAATTCAAAATGGCGGATCCAATATGGCAGACGAAAATTGAAAGAAACCATCGGATTCTCTCCAAACCTGGTGATCAGGAGTTTTTGGGGTCGCTGATTACGAATCTGCTGTTTGAGTTCCAAAATTCAGAATGGCGAATCCAATATGGCGGACGAAAATTTTAAAAATCATCGGATTTTCCTCAAATTGAGTACCCAACGATTTTTCGGGTCGCTGATTACGGATCCGTTGTTCTCATGCCGGAATTCGAAATGGCGGATCCAATATGGTGGACGAAAATTGGGAGTAATCATCGGATTTTTTTCAAATTTGGTGATCAGGGGTTTTCGGGGTCGCTGATTACGAATCCACTGTCTGAGTTCCCAAATTCAGAATGGCGAATCCAATATGGCGGACGAAAATTGGAAAAATCATCGGATTCTTTTCAAATTGAGTACCCAGAGATTTTTGGGGTCGCTGATTACAAATCCGTTGTCTGCATTCCGAAATTCTGAATGGCGGATCCAATATGGTGGAATAAAATCGAGAAGATCATCGGATTTCCTTCAACCTCGGCATCCAGGAGTTTTTGGGGTCACCAATTACGAATCCGTTGTCAAAATTTTGAAATTCAGAATGGCGGATCCAATATGGTGGACAAAAATTAAGAAAATCATCGCATTTTCTTCAAACTCGGTACTCAGGGGTTTCTGTGGTCGCGGATTACGAATCGACGGTCTGAAATTCAAAATTCAAAATAACGGACCCAATATAGCGGACGAAAATTGTAAAAATCATCGGATTCCCTTGAAACTCGGTACCCAGGGGTTTTCGGGATCGCTGATCACGAATCCGTTGTCAGAATCCCGAAATTCAGGATGGCAGATGCCAAAAATCAAAACTTCATTCATAACTTAATATTAAACAAGAACTAAACGGCCCATTTTGTTGTTCCTATTATGATCATCATTATTATTATTTCCAACATTGAATCATTATTAATATAATTATCGAATGATATTAACACACCAAATGTGTTAAATCGGAAGATATATACATTCACAATATATACAATAGTATAAAAAACTGGAATCGTAATGGTTTTTACTTTTGCCACACTTTTTTTACTCAGATCAGTCTTCTTCTTCACTCTCAGAGGAAGATAATGGGAAAGTTACGTTGTCTTTATCAAGTATATCCGGAGTTTTGAACAGGCCTAACACGTCTCTGGGGAGAAACTTTAGTTTTTTCTTGGGCAACTGTCTTTTACTCCATGACATTGGATCAGAACTCAAAAGGAACCATTTAAAAATGTCTTCATTCGTTTTTTCTCTACTGCATTTCCTGGAGTGATGCTCTCGGTACCTTTGAAAATGAATGTTGTTAAGATATTTGAATATAATTATGTATTCATCGACACCGTTAAAGCTTTTGATCTCAACATGACAAGCAAAATCAAGGAAAAACAAAAAGCAGCTGCACTTTGGGGTCATCAGTATAAAGTTTTGAATAAATCCTCTAATTCATAAGTTTACTTGATTTTCAGAATTGTTTTCTAGTCTATGAATTTATGTTTCCAGAGGATGAACAATGTGGCTCATTGATAAAAAAAGTATATGAATATTCATAATTCCCCGAATTCCTTACCAGAACAAAACAATCTTCGCGAACATATATTCTCGTGGTTACCATGAATATATAGTTTGGCTAGTAGTCAAAAACGTATTGTGCCATGTATCAAACTGATTGCAGTACTTGAGAAGTCAAATTTTTCCCTTCAAAGTGTCGAGTCCACTGTGACAAATATAGACAATTATTAAGTGATATACATCATTTTCACCTTTCAAAATCTTTGTTACGAGCCTCTTGTGCTTCCTCAGTCAATTGGCCTATAGGTAGAAGAGCAGATGCAATGATTTCAGGTCCGTGGATCAAAAACTTGTGCATCGTAGGTGACATTGGGTACCACGGATATTTTGTCGCGTAGTAGCGTGCCGTGTCTAAAGCGTAACTCCGAAACTTTTCAACGCCTATTTCATGGTCACTTGAAACGGTAGCTAATACTACATGAAGTCGTTGTATTAGGTTGACATCCACCCCTGTGATTTCGGCAGAAACTTCGGGTTGTGCGAAAAATCGCCTAGCGGGATTCCCATCATTTGATTTCCCAAACCCTGGCTTAGGAACATCGACAATGAGGCCACATTTTTCTTTAAAACTTTTCTGTACAACCTTCTTTCGTTCTTCCACCAAAGCTTTATCTTGTTTTCGTGCTTGCCACTTCTGAATAGGTAGCTTATAAGACAAATGCAGGAGGCCCTCAAAAAATCGTATCCAGCCGTGTAGACAAGACAAACCAAACTGGAGGTTTTCGGTTTTGACCGGCCTGGATACTATATCATCAATTTTGTTGAATTCCTTAGATGTGGCACCACATATATAGCACTTCTGGGTATAGGTTGTCTCGGTTATGGCATTGCATACCTTCCCGTCCACCATAGAAAAAATCATCTCATGTTTCACTGGAACATGTTTTTCATCAGTTCTGAAAGAAGTAGCCCTCAGATTTTCTATTTCATTATCAACCCGTAGCTTCTCTGCAACCGAAACTCCAGTTGATTCTTTCAGAAACTCTATTTTGATTGGCCTACAAAATCTGGTTGATGATGGCCTTGGATTCTGCCAAATTATTTTTGAATTGCAGTGTAGGCGGAGAGGCACAAGTGAAGTAATGAACACAGCGGAATCACTAGCTTCCGAACTTTGATATGCTTGTTTGTATGAGAAGTGGCCAGAGCTCCCATCGAACCCCCATTTGGGAATGAGTACCAGGTTTTGTAACTCTTCATCAGATAAAGTTGACAAAACCGAATTCTGTAGCTTTAAAATACGTGTAGCTGTGTGATCAAGAAGTGCTTGTAGTTGCACAACAGCGCAGGTTTCTGTTATTTGAATAAATTCCTTGTCAGGGAAACACATGCGTTTGGCCAGTTGAATTCTTTTATAAGGTGGGAATTTCTGCGGATCAGCTTCACGCAATAAGCAGTACTGATGTTTTGAGAGCTCGGCATCTACTAGGAGAGCTAGAGCATCTCCATCATCCAACATCTTCGGCTCATTTCGCTTGAAAGTTTGATAACCTCTCATATACATTTTGGCAAGCTCAGGATCAGAAGATGTAACATCCTTTACAATTTTCGCGGCTTCGATCTGTCCAGACGCTCTCAAACACATTCGTGTGGCGTAAGACAGCTCTGAGATAGGAGTATTTACTCTGATATTCTCCGTTTTCCTACGTTTCGTTCTTTCTGAACATTCGTTGAATTCAACAAGAGGTCTTCCCACTTGCGCGTGAACAGTTACAGAATGGGGATTCCTGAAAGTACAAAACACTACCTCTTGTTTTAACCATTCTTCATTATTTTTAAGAAATCGTTCTTCGGTCCTTTGAGAAGATTCCCATCTCTTTTTAAATACACATTTGAAAGTAGATGAAAGGTCAGAGATCTCTGTAGTTTTGTTATCCGGACAACACGTTATCTCGATGATTTTTCCTTGAAGGAAAGTGAACTTTTCATCCAACGTAGGTAGAGGACTGCTCCTCAAAATATTGTACTTCTCTCTCCGAGTCATAGATATTGAATCATCTTTGAAATCCACAAACGTTGTAGAATTCGATGAAATCCGCTACAGAAACCCCATGTGTTTCTGAAAATTTTCCTCATTTTCTTGGGTTGGATTCAACCCTCTCAAGCTAATTTTTTTTGCAGTCAACTGTTCAAATTAAGCTACTAAGGGAATAAAGGTTGTTGAAACACTCACCTATGGCAGCGGAATCCATCTCATTTGGAATTGTATGTTGACATTGAATTATTTTGAAAAACGAAAAATATTCACCAAGCTCCAAACTTGCACGCGGAAAGAAGTTTACGGTAACGATTACTAGCAAGAGTAAGAATTCGGTGACAGCTATTGCACAATTGTGATGAGCACCATTTGAAATCGGACCGATTACAACCAACTATTTACGTTGCCATGGAAACGATTGGTTAACATAAGAACGATCACCAAATCGCGAGTCATGATTCAGTTCACGAAAAGAAAAGGGATATCAACACTTGAATAACATTTATAAACATTTAGGAAAATGACGGTCACTTTGGGGAAAAAGAGCATCGCTGAAGAATGTTAGCAGTGAAGTTACCAAAAATTCGTAGTAATAATACTAAATGTTGGTAGTTTTATTGTCATTTCCCATAGTGAATTCATGAACTCATAGTAAATTCACTACGAATATTCTCCAGCAATACTGTTCTTCTCTCAATGGTCCATCATCTTCCTAAATATCAATGATTCCTCGCCTTTGTGTACCCTAAGCCCGCGATGAGAAGAAAAACGAATGGTAATCAATCTCATACAGTTCTCCTCGTGCAGCAAATGTACACTGGAAATGAAACACATACTAACGTTGAGATGAAATTCAAAGCGAATCTACTGAATTCTGAGTTTTGTGTCCACCATATTAGATACGCTATCTTTGATTCTTGGAATTTGACAACTGATTCGTAATCAATGACCCCACAAAACCCTGGATACCGAGTTCGAAGGAAATCTGATGATTTTTTCAATTTTTTCCTGCCAAACTGAATCCGCCATTCTGAATTCCGGAATTCAGACACCGGATTCGGAATCAGCGACCTCAAAAACCTCAGGGTACCGAGTTTGGAGGCAATCCGATGATTTTTCCAATTTTCATCCGGCATATTGGATCCGCCATTTTGAATTTTGAAATTCAAACAACGGATTCGTAATCAGCGACCCCACAAACTTCTGCATATCAAGTTTCAGACGGATCTAAGGACTCCTCATCACTCCGTCTAATTTTTTGTGATTTCCTGCACAAAAACATGGCGGAATTGCTTAGGGGCAGACATGGGCAGCCGTTTTTTCTTCTGATGTTTAGGTAAGAGTCCCATCTACCACCTCCAATAAGTTAAACGACGTAATTTTGCGTAATCCTCTACTATTCCTTCAAAAACCAAACACATTCTCTCATTCATAGATATAGAAATTACATCCAATCATTGCTCTGTCAGTATTTTCCACTCATCAAATTGATATTCTCTCAATTTTTAGTGTATTCTACATAGTTTCAGTAATAGACTCCAATTTGAAAAAGTTAAATCGGTCCATTTTTCGAGACACAGCGTCTTTTTGAACATGCTCGTTATTTTACTGTCTTTCAATCACGCGGATTATACTTCAAGGAGGGTATTTTGCAACTGGTACACAAGGGCAGGGGGAGGGGATCAGATCTTCTTATATCAGAATTCCAATACTTGGGACATCACCTTACTTATCCCAAGGGTCAAATATCCCCAACTACAAACTTCATTTTTGGGGTTTTGGCCAGCTTTTTGGCATTTGGCCCCACTGTGTGACGCTTCGAGATCAATCGTTTGAACCTCATTTCAACTGTTTCAAATTTCAGTTTATGTTTCTTCCTGGACTTCCAATACTCAACAGCCTTCTGCATATATTCTCCCTCAATTCCTCTGTCCTCGCATTCGTGAAATTGGAAATTTGAGTTTGGTTCTATTTCAAATGTATTGTCATCGCTCTCTTCAATTGCACAGGGTCGTCATGGCGTGATCGGATGATCTTCCTCAAATCGTGGAGTATCATTAGTTTCTATGAATACAGGATTGAGCGTGGACGCCGCGGTCCCGTGAAGAAATAAACGATTTCTTCTGAACTTTCTCTCATTGTTAGCGATTGGAGAATTACGGGATAACACGTAATTATTAGAATTCGATGATGAATATAACTTATTTCCTTTATTAAAATTATAATGCCTTTATAATTAGGCTGCACGTTCGATGACTAGCTGCGCGTGATGATTTTGTACGTTAATCACGTTTGACGATTAAAGGAGAAGTAACGAAGCGTTGTCGCTATGCGGACTGAGAAAACAACGCGGAATATGAATGAATTTGCCATTCAGTTCTTTGTTGAAGATGATTTAAATAATCAGTTTGCCACCTCAACCAAAAGTGCTGCAACAATTGTTGCATATGTTGGTAATTATTCAATCTATTAACAGGCAAATTACACATGTCATGTTGGGGAATACTGGTGAGAGTATCCCCAATCAAAAAATGACTTGGAGTCAACGGCTTCAAATCGTTGGGGTCAGACGAAATAGGAAAAAGAGGTCGTGAATTAAGAACAGCTTCAATTCGAGTAACGATCGTATATAAATTCCAGGCGTGCTAGCGGTTCAATGGTTTCAAATAAGTGAGAAAAGTGAGTTGCTGGTGGAGGAAAGTGAGTAAAAAGTGAGTTTTCGATTGAAAAAGTGAGTGAAAAGTGATTTACTTTGAATATAATTGTATGATTGGATATGCAAATAAAACAGTTGAATAATTACTGATTGTATTATTACTAATGGAATCAACAATCAGTATCATATTAACTTGGGACCAGTGGCGGAAAATTATTTGTTATAGTGGAGAAAATGTAAAAAATATCATCAGAATGATATTGATGAAGATTATCCACAATATAAAGACTGAACTGTAATTTTCAGAATGATGAATAACCAATTTACTATGAATTCATCTTATTGAATGGTAAACACTGTTTCTTGCCAATATTCAATTAGAGCACATTAAATGTTCATAAAATCCATATGTGACTGGCGATGAAAAGTGGATATATTTCGAGAATCCTAAACGCAAAAAATCATGGCTTACTCCGGGTGAACCATCAACATCGACGGCAAGACCAAACCGCTACGGACGAAAGACAATGCTGTGTGTTTGGTGGGATCAGAAGAGCGTAATCTACTAAGAGCTGCTGAAACCTGGGGAAACTGTCAATACTCAACGCCACCGACAACAAATGATGGATTTGGATCGAGTTTTGTGTGAAAAACGACCAGGATACCAACAAAGACAACACAAGGTGATTTTGCTGCATGACAATGCACCAGCACACAAAGCAAGACAGGTCCAGGAAACGATAGAGTCGTTCCGTTGGGAGATTCTTCAGCACGCGCCTTACTCACCGGACCTTGCCCCATCCGATTACTACTTGTTTGCATCGATGGGACACGCACTTGCTGAACAGCGCTTTACTTCTTACGAAGATGTACGAGAATGGCTCGATGACTGGTTTGCCTCAAAAGAGCAACAGTTCTTTTGGCGCGGAATCCACAAATTGCCAGAAAGATGGAAAAAAATGTATAGATAGCGACGGACAATACTTCGAATAAGTTACTTTGTGTCATATCATTACAATAAACGTGTTTTTTCTGTACGAAAATTCCGGTTTCATACTTACACACCTGGTAGGAGAATTCAGTAGGAATTCTTTTTTCATAATTCATTAGTCCTCTAAGAGAACTTATCACCCACAAATTTCATGTTTTGAATAATTCATTACTTTTTATAACAAAATCAGGATGAACATATGGAACAGTACATAATGAAAGAAAATAATGAGACGTTGGTAATTCTTTGTCACTCTTTTTTGTCGATCAGTTGTTCAAACAATAATTCTTCTTTGAACAATCGATAAGAAATTCTCTTCTGCAACAGAACATCAATTTGAGATCTCCATTATGCATATTAATCATTTGCATCCATACTTCATTTTGTTTTTGCTTTTTTTTATAAATTATTTCAATAATTGCATTCTAGGAGTACATTTGAATATACCCTAGCATATACATATATTTCTCACTCAAAAAGTTTCTCCCAATTGTACGCAACTTGCGGGCAACATTTTCACCGAATATCCAATCATTTCACTCTCAGAAAATCCCCCTCAATCCACAGGTTTTTGCAAACGATGTGAGCGTGAATTCATGAAGAATTTAAACAAGATATGCACTAGATCATGGCGCGCGATTTGCGAGCAACAGTATGGATCACAGGTGGGTTGCACGCAAATCACACGCAAATTCTCGCGTGCATAACGGTCTCAAGTTTTGCACGCAGTCAATGTTATCTTGGAAGTTAGTTTGATTAGTTCGATAATTAGTGATATTTCGATTTTCAGTTTTGCTTCTCATTCCTTTCCTTCGCTGTTTCACGCAGTCAGATTTTTGGTAACACTTTCAATATAATACAATAATCTTCTCCGACTGAATTGAATAACTCTAAATGATTCCTGTGAATCATAACACAAAAACCATAGTACTAACGGAATTAACACTCGCTCATCATTGTTGGATGAAATATATGACGGAATGAAAAAAAAATAATTGAAATTGGACAATATTGACACACTGATCATGGAAAAAGTGAGAAAAGTGAGTCGCTAGCATGCCTGAAATTCTCAAAAGTTAGATGAACATTGCCAAGAATTCTTTTTAGATGGTATTCCGCTGATTTAACTAACGACTCCCACAGTCCACCGAAATTAGGCCCCCTTGGAGGTATGAAATGCCAGGTTATGTTATTTCTTTTCATAAAATTAGAAACCTGATTATCTGAATCGCTATTATGAAGTGAAGAAAGGATTTCTCGCAAATGGTTATCCGCGCCAACAAAATTTGTCCCGTTGTCGGAATAAATATCACGACAGATGCCACGACGAGAGACAAAACGTTTGAGGCAATTCAAAAAGCATTCTGTGCTCAAATCGCCTGCTAATTCCAGATGCACAGCTTTAGAGGCTAGGCAAATAAAATCGCATAAATAAGTTTTGAGTATTTTTCTGTTACGAGTCTTACTGTCTTTTATCAGCAAAGGTCCAGCAAAATCTATACCGACAGATAAAAATGGCCTTCTAGCTCTCATTCTAGGCTCGGGTAAATCCCCCATCATATAATAAGGTTCCTTGGGGTTTGCTTTGAAGCACGTAATACAGTTGTGCAAAATCTTACGTACCGCATCTTTCCCATTGATCATCCAAAATCGAGATCGAACAGCGGATAATGTACGTTGCACCCCTATGTGTAAATTCCGTACGTGTTCATGAATGATAATTAATTGAGAAAAGGGATGATTAGCCGGTATAACCATTTGGTGCTTATGCTCATAAGGTAAGTTAGAGTGCCTGAGTCTCCCGCCAACTCGTATAACTTGCGATTCGTCAATGAAGGGATTCAAACTGAGCAGCTTACTGGTCGAAGAGACGGTACCATGACGCTTCGACGCACAGTGGGGCCAAATGCCAAAAAGCTGGCCAAAACCCCAAAAATGAAGTTTGTAGTTGGGGATATTTGACCCTTGGGATAAGTAAGGTGATGTCCCAAGTATTGGAATTCTGATATAAGAAGATCTGATCCCCTCCCCCTGCCCTTGTGTACCAGTTGCAAAATACCTTCCTTGAAGTATAATCCGCGTGATTGAAAGACAGTAAAATAACGAGCATGTTCAAAAAGACGCTGTGTCTCGAAAAATGAACCGATTCAACTTTTTCAAATTGGAGTCTATTACTGAAACTATGTAGAATACACTAAAAATTGAGAGAATATCAATTTGATGAGTGGAAAATACTGACAGAGCAATGATTGGATGTAATTTCTATATCTATAAATGAGAAAATGTGTTTGGTTTTTGAAGGAATAGTAGAGAATTACGCGAAATTACGTGGTTCAACTTATTGGAGGTGGTAGATGGGACTCTTACCTAAACATCAGAAAAAAAAACGGCTGCCCATGTCTGCCCCTGAGCAATTATTGACTAGATTCACGTCCGCCATTTCGGATCCGCTACCTTGTATTCGGGAATTGACTCCAGATTCGGATTCAGCACCCTCGAAAACCCCCAGGACTCATGGTTGCCAATAATTCATCGATCCGAGGCAAGATAGCGAATATTCAAAGACGGCGGAGAAAATGAGGTATATGCAGGGTGTTCCATTTCAATCTTCAAATGCAAATATCTCAGAAACATGCATCTTGAACCAAAAGTACTCCATACCAAAGTGGTTATACAAAGGGGGAGCCACAAAACTGCGATATCAGTTTCATCGTAGATGGCGTTATGATCGATTAAAATGGGGTCAACATCATTTTTTTGAACGGGAACCCCCACTTTTAATTGCATATCTTGATTCTACGTGAAAAACTGAGTAACTTTTGTTCGAAACGTTGTCCTAATCTTCTGAAGATGGCGCCACAATCGATGAAAAATAAAGTCTGTGGAACAATATGTGGATATCTTGAGGAATGCATCCAAGAGCCGAAATATCTCATTCGAATGTTGTTGTTAAGAGGGGGGACGACACAATGGCGACATCGGTTCCATAGTAGATGGCGCTGTAGTCGGTAAAAATGAGGTCAACTTCAATTTTTCCAATGGAAACTCTTAATCTTCATCGCATATCATGATTCTACGCGAAAAAATGAGGAATTTTTGTTCGAAACATTTTTCCCAAATTCTTGAAGATGGAAACGGTGGAAAATGAGGTTGATGAAAAAGTTCTACTGCATTATGTGTGAAGCAACGCTCAACAAACAAATCGAAACAATAATAATTTCAGAGAAGAAATCGAACACAAAACACAATGAATGTCGTTTCCAAAACATTGAATTAAAGTCATTTACAATGTTTTGGACATGACATTTGTTGTGTTTTGTGTTCGATTTCTTCTCTGAAATTATTATTGTTTCGATTCGTTTGTTGAGCGTTGCTTCACACATAATGCAGTGGAACTTTTTCATCAACCTCATTTTCCACCGTTTCCATCTTCAAGAAGTTGGGAAAAATGTTTCAAACAAAACTTTCTAATTTTTTCGCGTAGAATCATGATATGCGATAAAAAGTAGGAGGTTCCATTTGAAAAATTGGAGTTGACCTCATGTTCACCGACCACAGCGCCATCTACTATGGGACTGACATCACCATTGTGTCGTCCCCTCTCTTAACAACAACATTCGCATGAGATATTTCGGCTCTTGCATGCATTCCTCAAGATATCCGCATATTGTTCCACAGACTTTATTTTCCATCGATTGCGGCGCCATCTTAAAAAATGTAGAACAACGTTTTAAGCAAAGGGTACTCAGATTTTTGCTTAGAATCAAGATATGCAATGAAAAGTGGGGATTCCCGTTTAAAAACATGATGTTGACCCCATTTGAATCGATCAAAACGCCATCTATGATGAAACTAATATCGTAGTTTCGTGGCACCCTCTTTGTATGACACCTTTGGTATGAGGTACTTTTGGTTTAGGATGCATGTTTTTGAGATATTTGCATCTGAAGATTGAAATGGGACACCCTGTATGTATACAGCGGAGAAAATTTTCTCCGAGATCACCTATTTTTACAGAAAAAAATCGAAAAAGAATAGAAGGAGTTGTCCGATTGCTTGAAAAAAAGTGGTCTCGGGGGATGGGTTCGAAGAAGGTCCTCTATAAATTTCATCCAATTTGGTCCACTCGGTACAGAATCATCCCTGGTACAGACAGACAGACAGACAACCCCACGGATTATCAATCAATATTGGATGAAATGAAAAACTATCAAACTTCCAATTGGATCACCCAAATAGGAACTCCGTGCTGGTATACTACGTATACCGATGAGTGCCTAAAAAATAACGAGTGTCTGGAAGATAACCGAGGGAAAGGAAGCAAGGAGGGTTCAATTCGATTGACTATTGACGTGAAAAAAATGATTCTGGAACATTGTTCATCTATACAACACTCTGAGTCCCATTATAAGGGTGAAGATTCCTCATTGCAGTATTTTGATAACCCTGATTTCACATTAACTGAATTGTACAGTTTGTTCCCGGGATATTATGCCAGTAAAACCAGCGATTCCAACGCTCCCTCAAGTGAGTCAACGTACATGAAATATTTTAATAACAATTCGAATTTCACATTTCCAAAGCCACACACCGATGTCTGTTACTCTTGTTTCGGACATGAAAATGATGCTAATAATGAAGATTTATTTAAACATGAAGAACTCGTAGAAAAACACAAAGTATTGAAAAAGTCTATGCTCAAACAGAAACAGGTCTTATGTTTGGAATTTGATTTTGGCCTCTTCCAAACTCAAACAGTACAACTAGTTCTCAAACTTTCCTCAAAGGATACCATCTGAATGCCACGCTTTTTGAGAGAATTCTTCAAGAGTACGCACAATCCTCCATTCGAATCCAAGAATAATTCCAAAAGTATGCCCGTTATGTGAGTAAAAATGAAAACATATAGAAGTTCAGAAAGAACACGTAATCTGCTCAAAAGAATTCATAATGCAGTCATATCTGAATTAATAAGGTGTGAACAAATCACACCACAAAACAGGTATTCTGAATTATCTTATCATTCAACAAACCTCTGTAATTGAATATCAAGTCTCTTACAAATGTCCTATCGAGAGAAAAGGAGATCACAGAGTTTTTCATACCATTTCGTGTAAGGGATTTTTCACGCTCGATACAATCGATCAGTTCTTCCACACATCAAAGATCGTTCGGATGAATCCATTTTTACAGTCAATATTCCCATATTTTGAGTTGAAAGATAATTTACTCAATTATCCACGAAGAATTCATAAATTTTTACACACCTCTCTTCTTTAGAGTTTCATATTAGTCCAAGAGCCGACCGCAATTTTACTTACCCCATTTTCTGAAGGATGAAATTTTGAGCATCGATAGTGCTCATTAAGATAAATTCAGTGATCTAGGGTTGCCTGGAGGAATACAGGAACAACGTCCGGAAAAAGGGTCACTTCCGGTGAAATTTTTGTCGACTTACTTACCTCATTTTCTATAGGATGAAATTTTGAGCACTGAAAGTGTTCATTGAAACGAATTCAATGACCGAGGGTTGCCTGGTCGAATCATGGAACAAGGCTGTGGCAGCCTGGTTTTTTTGGATGGGGGCCAAATCAACGAAAAACCAAATCAACGAAAAGTTGGTTGAAAAGAGAGATACGTCACACTCTCTCTTTTCAAACACTGATTTCGTTGATTTGTCTTTTCGTTGATTTGGCCCCCATCCGTTTTCTTATCGGGTTTTTCATCGACTTACTCAACCCATTTTCTAAAGGATGAAATTTTGAGCACCAATAGTGCTCATCGAGACGAATTCAATGACCCAAGGTTGCCTGGTCAAATCATGGAACAACCCTGTGGCAACCCGGTTTTTGTATCGGGTTTTTTATCGACTTACTTACCCCATTTTCTGAAGGGTGGAATTTTTAGCACTGATAGTGATCATTGGAATGAATTCAATGAGCTAGGGTTGCCTGGTCAAATCATGGAACGAGCCTGTGGCAACCCGGGTTTTTTATCGGGTTTTTTATCGACTTACTTACCCCATTTTCTAAAGGATGAAATTTTGAGGACCGATAGTGCTCATCGAGAAGATCTCAATGGCCTAAGGGTGCCTGATCGAATCATGGAACAACCCCGTGGCAACCCGGTGTTTCATCAGGTTTTTTATCGGCTCACTCACCCCATTGCCTAAAGGATGCAATTCTGAACATCATGTTGTTCATGAAGACGAATTCAATGATGTACGGTTGTCTGGTCGAATCATGGAACATTCCTGTGACAACCTGGTTCTTTTATCGGGTTTTCCATTGGTTTAGTACTTCATTCTCTAAATGATACAATCCAAGGGAATTAAAGGAGAAGGGTGCATTGATAGCAGATCGAGCATAGACAGAATATGCCACATGAGAAGGAACCCATGTGAAGTTGAGACTGGGTTTATTCCGCATGTGATCACATCATATAGGTCACCCGTTTGGATGTCTTACGCATGCGGATATTTGAAAACCTTCTACGATCTTTGTGAGACTATTCGATACAGTACATTTTACAAACGTTGTGAGAATATTCTCAGAATATTTTGTGTTACGTAGAGTAGTATTGGATCTAATGTCAAGTATATCAACTCCAATGATTCATTCCGTGAAAAGTAATTATTTATTGAGAATCACGTCAAACACAGTATTACATACATAGTGGCAAGAATTTGAATACTCACAAACTTGTATTCGATACTTCGAAACAAAATTTCGTGAAAATAACCGCTCAACAATTTGTTTACCAATACATTCATTTCATGTTTACAGTATACACAATGCAACAATGTAACTAAAATTCAAGGACATAACTATTACTCAGTATCGTCTGAATCTGATAGAAAAGTCGATTCCATTCCTTCTTTTTCCTCTTCCACGTTGATTATGATATCCTCTGCACAGATAGAGTGGGCAAAAACCTTTTTCAAAAAATATCTCTTGATTTTACCTCTTCGATCGAATACGAAAAACATAAGAGAAAATTAGAAGCGCGATTCTCCATAGCAAAAAGTCTTATAGGGACGCGTCAATGTCACTGTTATAAAATAGTGAATTCAAGTACGATAGAATGCGAAATTTCTTCAGAACATAACAGAAGCGTTAATGCAAACATATGAATATAAACTTCTACTCATGTACACATAAATCTGATGTGTAAAAGACCTCTTATGTGAGATTAATTCACATATTATTATTAAATAATAAACATTCTTGCAATCACAATGAAATAGTATTGATAATTTCAAAAGTTGTACCGACAAAAAGCGAGTCGGTGAGGTAGATCACCCGATGCGAGTCGTTTATGATGAATCCCCCGTGCGTACACTTTACACTAAAATGTTAATAACTTTCTTTCTTCTCAAAAATACAGTCATTTTCTTGCGCTTGAATATAGCTTCAAAGCTTTCTTTTCAAACCTACGAGAAGTTGGTTATTTTTTCAATTGTTTATTAAAAACTTGAATATTTATGAACAAATTTCAGAGTTTCAAAAATTTTATTATTTATTTCTTTCTGATTATTTTCCACAAATCTACTCTCAAAACTTCATCGAGTTCCATCGAAAACTCCCAGAGATATTGAGATTTGAAAAAAAAGTCGTATAAAAATTCATTTGTTCATAACATCGTCAAAAACCCGAATTTTTTGACAAACATTTTTCTGAGTATTCTCTACACATATAGCATCGTAATTCCGCACGAAACCGATTGGAATTCGTTAGGTACATTTTTAGTGTCCGATTTCACTCATTTTGACTCACTAACAAACATGATCACGGTATTTTGTAGCCAATTTCACGTTTCTGTTCATCTTACGGCGGTATGGTCCTCCGTTACAATTTCTTCATAGTAATTTATAACACAATATTTGCTCCGTGTACAAATGTGGATACCAACTGTCAATATCTGCATGCTAAGAAGCATTGACTGTTTCATTAGTCCTGAAATACAAGATTCTTACAGTGAAAATCTATTCATGATAAAAGTAATATACTTTCCATTAAAATCCGTATTTTGATCGTAAGAATCTCTATCACCTGCAGCGATGAAGTAGAGATTTTAATAATAGTATTACAAGACCCAACAAAATATATGCGTATCATCAAAATCCATATTTGAATGGTAAGAATCTCTATTACTTACAGCGATGAAATGAAGATTCCCACAATATTATCATAAAGACCAACAAAATATACAGTTATGATCAATAACAATCATTAATCATTACAATCTCTCTTTCCAATAAAAGCCAAGTATCAACGTTCTTGAAATATGAATATTTTGAAAATCCTTCAAATACGGCTCCAATTCACGTGTACGTAAGCGAGTCCTGATGGTTGAGAGGTCAAGGTGGTGGCTTGAGACGCTATAAACTTGGATTCGCTTCCCGGGAATTGATTTTTTTCTCAAAATTTTGTTCCCTGACTTTGAGCATCTGGATATAGTAGTTGTAGGAATCCTGTATTATAATGAGAACTCACTCTTCTCCTCACCCTGGATGAAATAACGTATTATTGGTCAACAGATACTACTGTGGGCGAAAAGTAAGGTGAATTTTCAATTTAAACCTCGCGGGCTTGACATTCCAGGCTAGTTCTTTTGTTCACGCCTGAGGAACATCTACCCGTTGCACCGCTACCGTACGAAATCTCGGACCATGTGTCTCTTCCAGGTGACCAAAAGAAGGGGACATTCTTCCTCCCGAGTAACGAGATCGTTGCTCCCCTCTCTAATCAGAAGGTCCGATTACATCAGAGAGTATAGACGTACTTATGTATACTCCATATTTCACACGTGTTCGAACGCGATTTCAACTCTGTAACAACGTGATTTCTGAGTCGTTCGGTCGTGCACTTCGCTAAACTCGTTCTTTTCGTTTAAAACGAACTCCAAGTTTGCAGTAGTGAATTCCTGTGCGGATGAGCATTTTCTGTGTCCACATCCCCTTCGCTGAAGTCGTCGGTCATCTTTCGTCAACCCCGCATCGCTGAATCTACGACTTCTAGGTGGCCACCACATATCGTCGAAGAGTGAGTGTGGTATGAAAGTATGTTGTCTTGGCCAGACAAATTTTGTTAATTATATTTCCATTCTTTCTATCCTTCGTCATTATACCTCGTTAGTCGTCGATACGACAACGTTTCGATCAACGTTTGAGTTATTAAACTCTTTGTTAGATGTTGAACTATATTGACTTTCTTAGAGAATTATATAAATATTTTATACAAATTTGTGTTCCATCTTTCAGATTCCTGCACTACACGAATTTCCCTCTCAATAATCGATAGAGTCCTCCGCGTTAATACAGTCCATTTTTCTCTTTCCTACTTTCCTTTGTTTCCTTGTTTTATCGTTTTATAACAATTTCGATTTCCCATAAATTTCAATTTTTCTCTCAAATTTCCTTTGATTTTGAACATCGTTTTTTCTCAAGTTGGCAGGACTGTTAATGACATCTGTGCCAAATTTCATGTGAATGTCATTATCAGTGATACATTTACGCTTGTGTTTACCAAACGACCAAGAGTGCATTCTTCGATTTTCACAATGTCTGATTTAATTGAGCAGAGAAGTGCAATCAAATTTTGTTTGCGGAATGAAATCTCAGCTGCGGAAACTTTGAGGATGTTGCGGAAGGCCTTTGGTGATTCTTCCATGTCACAGTAAAAATGTTTATGAGTGGTACAAAGACTTCAAAGAGGGTCGAGAACGTGTTGATGACTTGGAGCGCTCCGGACGACCATCGACGTCAACAGATGACCAACACGTCAATGGAGTGAAGGAATTAGTGCTCAAAAATCGTCGGTTGACTGTTAGAGACCTTACTGATATGATCGGAATATCAGAAGGATATTAAGGCCAGAATTATGGGCCAACAACTCTTGGTTTTTGCATCACGATAATGCACCGTCTCATACTGCACTCGTTCTTCGTGACCATTTCGCCAAAAATTCGACGCATATCGTTCCGCAATCACCGTATTCGCTCGATTTGACTGATTAAATTCTTATTGATCGAAGTTCATGGTATTTGTTATAAATTTTTTTGACCAGAACAGGACTAGATTTTGAACTTCCATGAGGTTTCACATTCACTGTCATAACGGGTAGTCTGTACGAATACTTGATGCATTTTCTATATGTATTCCAAGAACTCCCACATCTATTCATCAAGAACTCTCAAAGAATCCTTCTGATACTCTATATGTTCATTTAAAATACTCCATGAATTCCTAGAAATGAATTCCGTAGGTATTATTCACTCTGAATTCTCTGCGAACGCAAAAGGGACTTGTGTGCTGTCTGAGAAAATTCTGCTCTCAGATCAATTTTATCGGAGACTGATATGGTTGAACGTTTTTAATGTGAATACCTCTGGAAATAACAAAAATAGTTACATGTATTTTTTTATCGGAGGCAAGTACAAGGAGGGAGCAAATACGGTCTGCAATCTAGTTTATGATACAATTTGCCACGAACTAGAAATCGCTTATCACAATAAAATTCATTTATTCTCTGGTGGTTGTGGGGGGCAGAATAAAAATTATTTATTCATGCATTTTTTGTCTTTACTGTCTGCAAAATTACAAATTGAGACCCAACATGTATTTCCTGTACGCGGACATTCTTATTGCTCATGTGACCGGAATTTTTGAATGTATGGACAAAAGAAAAAAAAATAGAGATGATAGAAACCGACGAAGAATACTATGAAATAATTCAACATGCGAGAAAACCTCCATTCAAAATAATGAAAGATTCTGCGTGTACCGTTAAAGATTTTGAAACCGTCTTAAACGGAATTAGTAAACCTACAAATTTGCACATCAAAGATGCGGTAGAAATGATATATTTTCCAAATAAGCAAATTGAGATTTTTCATGATTATCGAAAACCCAAAAGTCATATTGTACAATCACATATGGTTTTCGATGATTTGTTGAATACACCATTACCTGATTCGGTCGGAATAAGTCAACAAAAATTGTGTGTGCAATCGTTGACAAGGTATTCAAGTGTTGATGGGCAAAAGTTTTTCAATGATTCATTCAACAAATCGTGGATATAAACTATAAACAAAACTGGCATAATCCACAAATCGAAAGAGAATGTTTCGGAAAAGTGACGAAGGAAGTCAATATAAGTTCCAAATATTCGAGAAGAAAATTCATTCTTCTATCAAGAGTTCTACAATCTTGACACAAAAATTCTCGATTAGTCCCACTGTGACGTTCGAAGGGTGGTTTCTACCCTTAAACCCCCACCATTGCCGATATAAAAAATACGTGCCGATTATTTTTCGATGTTTTACAAGTATGCAAAGTTTCATTAGAATCGGTCAGTGACACTCCCGTAAGTCTCCTTCTCAGTGTGATCGTTATTATCATTTATCAATAATGTTTCATTCACGATAGACTTTTCAAAAAAAAATATATTACCGAGGAAGTAGAATCTGCGCAAACCACAATGGAGCAAAAATTCAAAGGAATCATGAATGTGAAAATCACTACTGGCAATGACGATAAAGTAAAAGCTTACGAAGAAGTCATGACCATGTACCAAGAGAAGTTCCGGGCTGAAGGTACATCCTGGTAATATTTCAAAGCTGGGAATTACGAATATTTTCGGACGACAATTACATCAAATGGCAATGTATCGAATCTCAATGCTTCGCTCAACTATGGAGGTACGTCTACTTGTGATTCGACAGTTTGAATAATAAAATAAATTGTGACTATTTCAGAGATGATAAGTTCTCAACCTTTACATCTTTGCCATCTTTTTCCAAAGCCCCTGATATGACAAAACAATTCAACTGGTCTGAATACAATACATGGCCGATCAAGCGATAAAATTGAGAGATGAAAAAGAAGTGCTTCCTGTGCCTGACGCATAAACCGGAGAAAGACTTGCAAGTGGAACGATCGCTCCGATGAAGCAGTCTTATCTAAGTGATCAAGACTCAAGGGAACTATCAGGAATGAAGGATATGTCCTGATTGAAAATTGTCATGGTATCAAAGAAGAAGCCCAGGAAAGACTTCTCTATTGCAACTTACAAGAATTATATCACTGCTTTGAACTTGAGTTTCCGGATTTACAATTTTGATTTTCCAAATTTGCCGAACTTTGCTCCACCGAATGCATTCGAGCAGGAGCTCGTGGAACTTACACTGTATGCAGTCGCATCATCCATAGAAACGTTCAACTCATGATCGAAGTCAAATTGAGGTGCCGGGAAGAATAACTCGCTTAGCGCTCGGAACGCATCACAAATTTGATGCAAACGGTCCCGTCGGAGGTCGGAAAAAAAGTCGGAATTTTGAAAATTAAAAATACTAGGACATGGAGCTCAAAAAAAAAGGTCAGTGTCCCTTTACCATGTCTTTCTAGGATGAATAGTTTTCGAGAAAAAAAATAAAAACTACACATCTTTGCATACCAAAAATCAATGTTTTCCAACATTAAACTCGTTGGATCTCATTCATTTTTCGGCGAATCAGAATAAAACTTACAGATTCTGATTTGTGAGACTTCACCGAAGACGACAATGTCGAAAAAATTTGTAAAAATTATTAATAAATTAATTAATTTTTTATTCGAAGTAAAAATCACGTGTTTTATGCTTTGCATTAAGAAAGTGTCGGGGGAAGGAAGTATGAGCTACAAAAAACTTCCAGCGACAAAGTTGTTCGCTAAGGTATGGAAAAACTTTTTGGAAAGTTCCAGATCCATTGGATTATTAGTTTGCAAAATACAGGGATTTATTTATTAGCGCGCAACGGAAATCTATCACGATTATGCGTCTTTCACCGGGTGACTATCAGGGTCCGTAGGAAAGATTGTATCCACTCACTTTTTCAACTTGAGATGATTTTTTGGATCGGAGAATTCGAATATTCAACTATTTTCACAAGATTTCATTTCCTTCATCCATGTTTTTGTTGTGAAAAGTTGAAAGTTACAGAAAGAATAACTCGCTTAGTGCTTGAAATCACGTAGAAGAGTGACCATATTGTGCAATAAAAACAAGTAGGTGGAAACAAGTAATAAGAAATATACATATTCAGACTCTTGTAAGTAAAACTTCCTATTTTGACACATATTTCTCAAGATGAAAATAATCAATCAAAAACATTCTCGGTCTCAAATCAATAGTTTTGAAAACATACCTCACGATTACTCAGTTGTTTGTTAGCGAAATCGGATGCTTTTTTCAGGATGTGTGCTCAATAGTATATCAATTATCACCAACTACGAGATTTTGTGAAAAGCATAATGTATTGAATTTTATTCAATCACAAATCAATGCTAATCGAAAATCACGTTTCACGTACTTCGAAGAAAAGAAGTATCGAAAGAATTTGTCCTACGACTGTAAGAAATATAAAGAAGAGGATACTGGTAGTGCATGAGAATTTCGGTCCTACGATGTTTCTGTAATTCTTTTTACCCTAGTGCCGCTGACACAATTCGATTTTCATTTGTTTACAAACTGCAGGATCCAACGTCATTATCACGTTTGTCGTAATACATTTAACGTAATTTTCGATTAGCATTTATTTGTAATTGAATAAAATTCAACACATTATGCTTTTCACAAAATCTCGTAGTTGATGATAATTAATATACTATTGAGCACACATCCTGAAAATAGCATTCAATTTCTCTAACAAACGACTGAGTAATCGTGAGGTATGTTTTCAAAACTATTGATTTGGGATCGAGAATGTTTTTGATTGATTATTTTCATCTTGAGAAATATGTGTCGAAATAGGAATTTTCACTTACAAGAGTCTGAATATGTATATTTCTTATTATTTGTTTCCACCTACTTGTTTTTATTGCCCAATATGGTCACTCTTCTACGTGATTTCAAGCACTGAGCGAGTTATTCTTTCTGTAACTTAAATCAAATTTTTCATAACAAAAACATGGATGAAGGAAATGTGAAGGAGAAAGGATGTAGGTGGATGCTGGGATGGAAGGAACCGTGAATATCCTGAGGGAGAGCTGATGAACGGAAGTGAAGAGCGAAAGAATGAGGAACCGAAGTTGAGGTGGATGAGGTTTGAAAGCAAAAGCTCTCGCGACACAGTAGACTTAACTTTGACTAGAATTATCGTGTATTTGCACTACAGCATTTGAAGTACAACAATACTTCGTGCGGTTTTATACTTAAATGAGCGCGTTTTTATAATTACGCGAGCGCGGAAAATGTGTAGCGGCGAGGAGCGATCTCCTTGAGCGGTAGCGGTAAAGAAATAGTTCTTTTCCAAAAGAGCGGGGGGTCGTGTGAAAGATTGCGGTAATCTTTCAGATGACTAGCGGCACGACTCTGATATGGGGGAAAATTTCTCAAGCGTACCAGCTCAAAAATTTTTACCTCCTCAATCTTTTTGAAATTTCACTGAAATGTAGTACTAGTTAGTGACTTTGATTCCTATAAAGGATTTTGCTCTGATACCTCTGGTTATCAAACTACAGGGGTCCAGAATTCACAGATTGCGTTTAATCAACTCCTTTGAAGATATAATTTCTTAAACTACATTTTTTTTATAAAATTATTTTCAATATTGTTTTTCGTAGCTTTTTTCTGTTCTTCACAATGGCATAAACTGTTTTTGTGAGAAACAATGTTTTCCAACAAATTTAGCGGGTTTGAAGTTATTTTTGCATTTTTTTTCAATTTCAACAATTTTGAAATTTTTTTTAATGAGATCATCTGAAAGTTGGATGTTTCAGCTTCAAAATCGTGTAGGAGGAATTATGGGAAGAAAATGTTATCTGGCATTCGCAACGGTTTGAAGCGCGCGTGTCGCATATTCCTATTATCTCTTGATACGGTTCATCATACCGTTGACGCGGAATACAAGTGAAACGAACTGTTTTGCAATAAAATATAATTTTTTAATCATGCCAATGATTTCATACAATCTTACCGTACATTTATATCATCAAACTTCATCAATAACAGCTCTTGAAATTATAGAACATAATAATGAATAAATATACATAATATAATAAATATGGAATAATTCTGCTGTCTAGAAAATACACTGGCTTCTTCCCTGCATAACCCACACACTTCTGCATCGGGAAGAATTTCGGGAAACTTTTGTTGTAGACTCGAAAAAATAGTTCTCAAATCTATTAATTTGAATTTGTGATCGATTTTTCTCAATTCGATGAACAATTGGAATTCTGTAAACATCTTCGATACATCAAACGTATCGACGATGTTCATTTGTTCTTCCATGTTTATACGCATACTTCATACAACTTGATGTCATATGAAAAATCGCATCGCATGACACGATCTTGAATTGTAAGTAAAATTGTTTCAATTCTAAATATGATTCGCAATGCGTGATGAAAATCAATTTTTTCTTTTCCAACTGTTTGATTGTGTTTGTTTGTAGGCAATTCAATTATTAGATAAAATACAGTATTATTGACACAACATTTCTTGATTCTCAAAAATGTCTGCCATTCAAACTTTCGTTGATCGTTGTTGTAACCCTTTGCACAAAATCCATCACAAATTCAAATCAAAAGATTTGAGAACTATTTCTCCAAATCTACAAAAGAAGTTTCCCAGTATCCTCCCCGGCGCAAAAGTGTGTGGGTTATGTAGAAGAGAAGCTGCTGCTTGTTCTGGAGAGAAGCCTCCAATTGATGCACAAGATGATTCGTTCGGTCATGTTTCACTCGAGGTATTGATATCATATTTTCAATTGGTAAGAAGACAATTTGCACATCACTGAAAATGCATAATACATTCATGTGAATTACAATTAATTACTACGATATGTTTCACATTATTCAGGATGACGATGATGATGCTATTGATGAACATGGTAATGACGATGATTACCAGCCATTAGAGAAGAAACCAAGAGATTGTAATATTGAGGAACATGAATCGGCTTTGGAGGTTCTTGATCAAATTCAGCAGAAATATAAAACTTCCTCGAATGCTTCGGAAAAAGTATTACTCCTCACGCTTGCGCCAAAATCCTGGGGTTGGAAGAGACTTGCTGACGAGTTTGAGACTTCTGAACGCCAAGCTAGGAAAGCTATCGGACTGGTAAAAGAAAATGGTATTTCAACGTCACCATCTCCAAGGAAGGGTCATGCTTTAGCTTTTGAAATAAAAAATCAGATCATAAGTTTCCATAATGATGACGAAAATAGTAGTATATTTCCGGGCATCGAAGATTTTGTTTCAGTTAAAAAAGAAGACGGATCACGAGAGCACGTACAAAAGAGATTGATTCTGTGCAATCTTTCAGAATTATATGTTGCTCTCAAAGATTAGAATCCTACTGTTCCGGTCAGTCTCTCTACATTCTCGCAGCTTAGACCTCGTAATTGCGTACTCGCTGGTGCTAGTGGAACGCATACTGTTTGCGTTTGTGTCCATCACGAGAATGTCAATTCAATGCTTGATGCGTTATATATTCAAAAATTAACATCCCGTACGAATAATCCAATCGCCACTTATCATGATGCTCTTAAAATATTTTTATGTCAGAATCCATGTGTCGAATGTTATCTCGATGAATGTTTATTATGTCCTGGCAAAGAGGGTTTCCAGAATTTTTTACAAACAGTTTTCGAAGACAATTGCATCGAAAAACTCGAATATTAAATTTGGCAACAGACTGATCGTAGCACTTTGCGTACTGAAGTTGCAGATGCGGAAGATTTTTTAGAAGAACTTTCTCGCTGTCTTTCGAAACTCAAATTCCATTAATTCGTTGCGAAACAGCAGTCATCTTCCCTGAGAAATTTGAAGGATAATTTACAAGAAGGAGATCTTTTAGTTTTATGCGATTTCGCGGAAAATTATGCGTTTATAGCCCAGAATGCTGCACAGAGTTTCCACTGGAACAACGACCAAACGACAATTTTCACCACTGCCATTCATTACAAACAAGGAAACGAACTCAGTCATCGGAGCATTGCTATTCTGTCGGATAATGTGAATCACGATACAATCGCTGTGTACGAATTCCAAAAAATTATAAACGCGTACCTGAAAGAGCATTTTCAACCAAGAAAAATTTTCTATTTTACGGATGGAGGATCTTAGCACTTCAAGAATAGATATAATTTTAAAAATCTTTTGTATCATTACAAAGATTTTGGAATAGCAGCTGAATGGCATTTCCATGCAACCGCTCATGGAAAAGGGCCTTGTGACGGTATCGGTGGTAATCTGAAACGACTAGCAGCTCGAGCGAGTCTTCAAGCGAGGTCTAAGCAGCAAATTTTAAATCCTGATGCGCTTGACGAATGGGCAAAGAGAAATCTATCGAGAACTGTTGTTTTTTCAGTTCGAAGACAAAACATGAAATCACTGCTAAAAAGCTCAAAACTCGCTTCGAAACTGCAAAAACAATCCCAGGAACGCTCAAATATCATTGTTTCATCCCCACTTCGAACATGACTTTGCATTGACGAGTATTTTCGTCATCATTGAATGTAGATGTTCTCCCAAAGATGAAAATTAAAAAAAAAAAATTTATACGAATAAGAAATTGCGCTAAATATATTGCTTCGAGCAGAATTATTACATATTCATTATATTATGTGTATTTATTCATGATTATGTTCCATAATTCCAAAAGCTGTTATTGATGAAGTTTGATGATATAAGGGTACAGTAAAATTGTATGAAATCATTAGCATAATTGAAAAATCTTATTTTATTGAAAAACAGTTCGTTTCACTTGTATTCCGCGTCAATGGTATGACGAACCGTATCAGGAGATAATAGGGATATGCGACACACGCGCTTCAAACCGTTGCCAATGCCAGATGGAATTTTCTTCCCACAATTTCTCCTACACGATTTCAAAGCTGAAGAATCCAGTTTTCACATGAGCTAACTTAAAAAATTTTCAAAATTTTCGGAATTGAAAAAAAATGCCAAAATAACTTTGAACTCGTTAAATTTGTTGGGAAAAATTTTTTCTCACAAAAACAGATGACTCCATTGTGGAAAACAGAAAATAGCTACGAAAAACAATATCGAAAATGATTTTTCAAAAAAATGCCATTTAAGAAATTATATCTTCAAAAGAGCTTATTAAACGAAATCCGTGAATTTTTGACCCCTGTAGTTTGATACCCAGAGGTACCACAGCAAAATCCTTTATAGGATCAAAAGTCACTAACTATGTAGTACTACATTTCAGTGAAATTTCAGAAAGATTGGGGAGGTAAAAATTCTTGAGCTGGTACGCTTGAGAAATTTCGCCCCATATGTGAACGCCGGTAATTAGAGTCCTTTGGCGTGCGACACGTTCGAGAGAGGGGGGTAAGTCCGACCTTGGAAGGGATTTAGAGCATTGATAGTTCAACAGCGATGAATGATAACCGATAGTAGCGAAAGTATGAATTCGGCAAATATTATTTCATCTACGCGGTGGCAAATAAAACGGAATGAACCGAGCTCTCTCTCAAACAAAATGAAATCTCGTGAAAATTCTTTCTGTAACTTTCAACTTTTTACAACAAAAACATGGATTAAGGAAATGAAATCTTGTGAAAATAGTTGGATATTCGAATTCTCCGACCCAAAATCATCTCAAGTTGAAAAAGTGAGCGAATAAAATTTTTCCTACGGACCCTGATAGTCACCTGGTAAAAGACGCATAATCGTGATAGATTTCCGTTGCGCGCTAATAAATAAATCCCTGTATTTTGCAAACTAATGATCCAATGGATCTGGAACTTTCCAAAAAGTTTTTCCATACCTTAGCGAACAACTTTGTCGCTGGAAGTTTTTTGTAGCTCATACTTCCCCCGAAACTTTTTTAATGCAAAGCATAAAACACGTGATTTTTACTTCGAATAAAAAATTAATCAATTTATTATTGATTTTAAAAAATTTTTTCGACATTGTCGTCTTCGGTGAAGTCTCACAAATCAGAATCTGTAAGTTTTATTCCGATTCGCCGAAAAATGAATGAGATCCAACGAGTTTAATGTTGGAAAACATTGATTTTTGGTATACAAAGACGTGTAGTTTTTATTTTCTTTCTCGAAAACTATTCATCCTAGAAAGACATGGTAAAGGGACACTGACCTTTTCTTTAAGTTCCATGACCTAGTATTTTTAATTTTCAAAATTTCGACTTTTTTTCCGACCTCCGACGGGACCGTTTGCATCAAATTTGTGATGCGTTACGAGCGCTAAGCGAGTTATTCTTCCTGACACCTCAATCATGGAGGCAAAGGTGGTATGATGGGCACCTGCTGGTAATATGGGCTTCCTCGGTATCTGATTATCTAGGTTACGAATTCTAGCAGTGAACACTAAAACTACCAGAACTAGTTCCCGAACGACACTGTAGATCGCGCTGACCGCTCAGCTGTTATGTTTTGTAATATATCAAGTACTGAATTTTGTCGTCTTTATCACAAGTCTGAAAGGTAAGAGTTTGACTTGATAATACTACAGTTTTTTCATTTCAACTGGTAAAATCAAGTTCAGGTATGTATTCAGTATGCTATGAAGATTGTGTTTT
The DNA here is from genome assembly GCA_018340375.1 of Gonatopus flavifemur. Lineage (NCBI taxonomy): Eukaryota > Metazoa > Arthropoda > Insecta > Hymenoptera > Dryinidae > Gonatopus > Gonatopus flavifemur. The sequence continues at coordinate 2,780,157 of JAFFJZ010000013.1, forward strand.
ACATGAATTGGTGTCAGTTTACTTATCAAGTTGAGTATAGGAAAATTTCATTTCCCAAGATGGGCAAGGTGGATATACGGGCTCCTTGCACTGCGGGTATTATGGGCGCCGGGTCATATTTTGTGAAAAGGCATCTTCTGAAAACACGTAAAGTGAACTGTGGGTTCAGTGTGTGTTTTGTGATATGTGGGCTCACAATGATTGTGCTGGTCGCGAAAGAGATGTATACATTTGTAACTTCTGTAAATGGATCAAAAAGGAAAAAATTGCCAGTTGGTTTAAAACAGGTTACTTTCTTCCATTTTAACGCGGTATCCAAGCGGACCTCCAATATATATCCAGATATCATCCATAACGCGAATCGCTTCATCAAAACGTTCATAACTTCCACAATTTTCAAGGCTCCTCCAATCTGAAAAATGTTCGTGAAGAATGCAGCGACAACATGTATTTCTTCCAAAAAAATCGGAGACCGGATCTTTCGAGATTTTGAAAAAAATATTTTTTCTTTGCAGACAATTTTGGGAAAAAATTCCGAAAAATTTCCCCAAAAACAGAATTGAGTTGACGAGATGTGTGGACTTCCTCAGAATTTCATCTGAACTCCCTGTTAAGATAATTGAAAATGAATGAAAATTTGTTCTTTCTATGTATACGGTAAAATCCATAAAACTGCGTGAAAAAGGCTACAATTCGAAGTTTCGTCATTGTTTGAGTACCTTTCCGACCTCTCCAAATTTGGTTCAAGTCGGAGACATGTCTCTTTTCTTCCGGCTGATCTGACGACTAAGGTCATAGATCACATTCTTGTCCGCACATTATTACATTGTAAGATGACATGCATATGCATGAAAAATGATTCACAATAAGCATGGATGTGTAAAATAATAATTTTTCATCATTTTCAAACAACAAAAATGACATTTTTACAAAAAAATTCCGGTTCCATACTTCTACACCTGGTGAGTTGAAACTGTTTTGATCGGAATTATATGTATTGCAAGATCCATATTGTTCTATGTTTGTTTGAACATTCTTCACGAATTCATTTGCTTGATATCTTGACCTTTATCAAGAGCAGCGCGTGTTATGAAGTTCGTTATTTTTCGTGCCACAATGTGATGTTCTTCTTGTGAATTGCCAATCCCACCAGCGTGATATTTCAGACTCAGGTACTTCCAACTGTGTTCAAGCTTGTACAGCCCATTTCCGAAGATCGATGTCATGTAAACGTGATTTTGAAGCAACCTTCGAAAGTTTGTCAAGTTACCTGTGCTACACAATACAACTTCCCTAGCGTGTATGAACTCTGTCCCACTCTGGCCCTACTCCGGCTCAGTCTTGGGCCCATATTGTCAGGATCGGGCTCATGCTAGGCCCACATGATACATACATGTGAGGATTATCTTCTCTGTTGCCCTCACTTCCCACTTGTTCCTTCCATCTGTAAAGTTGTCGCTCCGCACGAACTTTCCAAAACTTTCGTTATACGGATGATAAACATAATGGCTCCTCTTTGCCACTTTGCCGATCAACAACTGCTGGTTGCTTACATTCGGAATTGATTCTTTCATTCTGGGATAAACATGCTGGCATTTCTGCATAATCTTTTCATATTCTAAAGTTCCTTCATCTTCAACAGCTTCCGCTATGATATTCATCGATCTGAAGAAATCCAATCCCACAACATCCTCAACTTCGGAGAAAGCTTCTTCCATACTTTTTTGGATTATTCTCCGATAACATTTCTTGAATACACTTCGTCCGATATAATTTCCATTTCTTTTTTATTCACTGCACTGAACGGCATAGATAGTAACATGATAATATTCAGTGAATTGATATACATTGTGCTTCCTTGTGCAAAGATGAATCTCTTCTCCTTCAAGTTCCACTGCTGCGAAGTGATTGTTCTGCCCTTAACTGCGAACATTGACAATGAAATGCTTCCCTGTCATAATAACGAGAGTTATCAACACATGGATCATCGCCAATCTCTTCCTGATTGGGAATACGGATAGAACATCGTACGCAGCTAATGCACATCCGCTCCGCTTCATATAAGTGAAAACTCATATAAAAAAAGATATGGACATGTGTTGTGTGACGCATTTTTGAATTATTCATTGAAATATTTACTTCAGTGTCGCAGAACGTACGAAACATGAATGTAATCGTATGGTTTCAAGATACTATTTGCGGGGAAGCAATCAGCATGAGGTATTTACAGAGAATGAAATGATCGTCGAACGTTCACATCATGGAGGGAAATTAGGTACCATATATGGAATATATTGGTAGTGAGAATGAAAAAAAGCCTAATAATTCTCCAGGGAGACAATTAATAAGACCGGAAGCGATAATAAAGGATTTTTGGAGAGAGAGGGCGATGTGATGAAGAAGAATTAAGAGATCCGATTTTGAGATCGGAATTCGACAGGGCTTCGAAAGAATTGGAAAATAATGAAGCACCAGGAATAGATGGCATAAGTGCGGACCTTGTCAGAGCCTTTAGTCAAAAAACTCGTGACGCACTGTCTGGATTGGTCAGAGATATGTACGAAAGAGGAGAAGTAACGGAAGATTTCCAAAAGGATAGAATTGTCCCCATTCCAAAAGAACAAGGAGCAGACAAATGTGAGAACCACAGAACAATTAGTCTAACTTAAAATGCCTCGAAAATACTCCCGAAAATTAAATACAGGAGGATAGAAAATAAAATAAAGAGTAGATGAACAGAATATCAGTTCGGTTTTGGGGAAAATAGGGGAACGCGAGAAGCAATTTTAGCAGTCAGAGCAGTAGTATAAAAAAGACTAGAGTTGAATAAGTCTGTGTATATAGGTTTTGTAGATATACGAAAAGCTCTCGATAATGTTGATTGAAAGGAAATCTTCGTGATTTTGAAAGAAGTAGGAACTAATTTTGAGGATAGGAGAATAACCCTGGTAGAAATTTGTCTGGTAATTCACGAGTTGTAACACTTCCCCTCGTGAGAAACTAGAGACCTCATATGTATATCCATTATATATTTCATGGTATTAGATATACATAATATGTATATGTATATGTATATATAAAATGTATGATGTAATATTTATGTATATTATATATATAAGAACACTTATGAGTTAGTGATTGAACTGAAGAGTTACTGAATTGGAACTCTAGTTTCGCGGGGGCAAGTGTTACAGCTAGCGAATTACTAGAGGAATTTCTACCAGGTGCGAAGTGATACATCGTCACAAGAGAGTCGCAAGATGGCACCGCACACGACCCCTATGAGAAGTGATCTCGTAACTGGAGAAAATATTGGTTTACATGAGAGAACACAGCTGCAGCTCGCTTACACGAAAATCGGGAACACATCTTTTCTCCTTCACCATTCCCTGCCCTTTGATGATTCATCGAGGTTTCCCGTCCCGAGGAGGCAACGCCATCTGCCACGAGGTGACACGGTGCACAGTGGTGGAAATCAGGAATTTAGTGTTCATAATCTACCACAGGTCATAATTCTCGACCGATTTTGATGAATTTTTTTTTAAAATACTCAAAATTAAATTCTTCAAGAGAACTGTCGATTCCGATTCTTGAATTTGTTTTTTATCATGAGAATAAATAAACAAATAGTTGAAAAAAATCTTCAATTTCAGGTATTTGAGCTTGTATCTTTCGGAAAAATCTTGGGATGACGTTACTATTCAGCGAGATTATTGCAGGTATGCTCGTTGAACATGGATAGTTCGAATAATCGCGAATCCGATTATTATAAACAATTTTATAAACAATTTTCATGAGGAAATAAGGAATTCTAATAATTCTGGTTGTGAAAACATGTTTTTTCGATTTTAATCCCTTGGATTCATCATGAGAAACGTTGTTCGTAGAGGGGAAGAGGCAAAAGTTAACATTCATCATTTGTTATAAACAATTCTATAAACAAATTCTGAACTGAGAGGTTTTTTGATGGGAAAAATTTGTTTTTTCCGTATTTATTGAGAGTTATCATTAGAGTCACAGTCAGTCATGGAATTTCAGCAACATCAAACAATAATATCATGGTTATGAACAATTTTATGAACAAATTCTGAACTGAGAGGTCTTTTGATGGAAAAAATTTGTTTTGTTTTCGTATTTATTGAGAGTTATCATTAGAGTCACAGTCAGTCATGAAATTTTAGCAACATCCAACAATAATATTATTTTTATAAACAATTTTATGAACAAATTCCGAACCGAGAGGTTTTTTGATGGAAAAAATGTTTTTTTTTTCGTATTCATTGAGAGTTATCATGAGAGTCACAGTCTGTTATGAAATTTCAGCGACAGCCAACAATAATATCATTGTTATTAACAATTTATGAACAAATTCTGACCTGAGAGGTTTTTAATGGGAAAAAAGTGTTTCTCTTCCATATTTATTCAGGGTTATCATTGGAATCGCAGTCTGTCATGAAATTTCAGCAACTTCCAACAATAATCATTGTCATCAATAGTTTTATAAACGAATTGTAAATTGAGAAATTTTTGAAAGGGAGACAAATTTTACTTCGTCGTATCTAGTGAGAATCACCATGAATATTTGTAGGCTATGAAGGCATTTCAGATGAAATTGATATTCATAATTATTATAAACAATTTATAAACGAATTCTGTACTGAAACACTTAGTGATAGAAACCTGTATGGGAAATTTTCTCCCAAGAATCTCTGAAAGTTGGAATTTTCTTTGGATATTGCTGGGAGCTTCAGAGTATTCCTGCACTGAGGGAAAATGCTGTGCATGAAAATGAGCCCAAGTACAGTTTTTAGTCATTGTAGTTATATTTTCATTATCACCGCGATTTCCATAGCTATTTCAATGGAAGATATGGCTACTGTAACTACAAAAATGTTCTTGGGCTCAATTTCAGCTACACTCTCCTTTCAGTGGGTAAGGTTTTGAGAAATTCTAAAAATTTTACATTTTGAGAAGAGAGAAAAATGTCTGCTTCACGTATTCAATACTCATTATAATGAAACTGACGATTTTTAAAAAGATTTTCGCAGAAGTTAGCACCAAACTGTTTGTTCACAGTTTTTCGACGGAAGAGAAATATTCTTCCTTCCGTAACTATTGGAAATCATTGTCGTATAAATGAAACTCAATGGAAATTAACAATCCGCATTTTGAACCCTAAAGCTGACCCTTTTGTGGATGGTAGAATCATCATTTCCTCATAGTAATCTTCGAAAATCAAGATAAAATTCATGATTGATAAAAAGTCATATTGATATCGAGTGTGCTGACAATTTTATGGCTTATAGTCCGGGAAGAAAATTTAGATTTGATCAAATCTAACAACTTTGTGTATGTTTCTTATATCATCAGACATGATGATACATGGGTATACATGATTATACATGATGATATCATTTTTTTATCCTCGGTGTTCTCTACTCTCCACTTACGAATTTCTAATCGGTATGCGATATGCAGGATACACTCCATGAATCTTATCCGAGCGTGCAAAGTGGAAAGACCAAATTCCAAATTAGATTTTATAATTGGCTTTTGTTTGAGACGATCCAGATTATTCATTTCTGCTCTGCAAATGTAACAAGTGCCTTACAAACTCCACCATCCACCATAGTTAATTTCATTTCGGTTTCAATTATATATTTACAGTTCATCGCAGAAATCATAGTGGGCTGAAGTCTCTGAATTTGAGATTTGATGTTATCTATCTCTGATTTAGTGATTTCATCGGTTTCCTTAGCAAATTTGATCATTATTGGAATACAACGTTTTGCCGATGAAGTATGAGCATTCATCCATACTATTTCAGATGTGTCTGTTACTCTCAAGCAGATAGGTACCATTGACGATGTCAGAATATAATCATCAACGATAAATTTTTATCATTGAATTTCTGGTTGTATCTCACATCAGTTGACAATCCGTCAATTCCATATTTCATTTTCAATTGTAGATGAATAATTCTTGATCTCTTGCCTGGAGTTGGGAGACATAAACTGGGATCTTTAAAGGTTCTTTGAATTGAATGATCAATAAGACATTGAATTTCGATGTTATTTTGTGCTTTACTTATATCAATTTTCGAAGGATAACATTCTTTTTTCGCTGATGGTATTCGATCATACGAAGGGTGAATATTCGCATTTCTCAATTTTGCTTGTGATTGAATAATTTCATATTGATATTTCGATAATTTCACTTCTTCCATTGAAGCTAAAGCTTCTTCGGGAGAGTATGCAACATGTGATTCTAACTCAGATTGCTTAGAAATGTTGCAATTTTTGATACTATCAGCATTTGAAAGGGTCATGATATCGTTCGCTATTTTTTCTGTCCATTTTTACGCAAGACTCGAAGAAATGTTTCCTGAATTTCAGCGGCTGTGAAATTTTCTTCAATGGACAATGATCTTCGTCTCTTAGTCGAAGCAGAAGTATCCTCAAATGTTTCAGAAGGAATCATCCTTTTCCCTGGCTTTGCTCCAGATTCCGAGGAAGACACAACGGAATCAGTACCTAACCACTTTTCAAATTTCTTCTCACATTGACTCTTCGTATAGAAACACTGTTTCCACCTTTGTTTGAATTCACTCAGAGAGTATAGGTTTAAATGCTCATCCAAAACCTCAACCTGCTCATCACATTTGAGATTGTAATGCAATCGTGAGTGATTTGACAGATCTTCGACATTCGCGTTTGGATTGGCAATGAGGGAATCACAAAGGAACTTCTTGGGCACCTTGAAAGGATCCATATTTTGTTGCTAGTCGTTGATATTATTCACTCCGAAAAAACAAGGATTATCGATTCAAAACCGTGATCGAGGAGTTGATTTCGTACAAACAATCTCACATATGATGCTTCTGACCGTGTTTTGTTACAACCAGCGGATGGATAACAAAACACGATCACAAGGACCCACGCGAATGAGTTCGCAAAGTGACACGTGGAACCCCGTCAGTGACTTTCCGTTTGAGCTCACCTCTTGTGCTTGTTTTATTGGTTTTGGCGGTGGTCGTCTCCAATCAGTCGTTGCGTGAGTGTGGGAATATGTGGGACGGGGGTTCTCCGGGGTGAGGGGTTCTGTCCTTTCCCAATTCTTTGATTTCTTCTGTGCGAGAGTGACGGAAAGTGTCAGGATCCGTCTTGTCCCTCTCTTCACTTTCTTCTTCTCTTCTAGGGGCGTGATCAGTGGCCGGGCGGCGCATATGGCTTGCTTGTTTCTCCCAGGTCGGCAGCTTAGGCGAGAGGGCGATAGAGAGCGTTCCTTCTTCCTCTGTTGGTCGGCCTGGGGTGAGAGAAGGTGGACTCCTGTGTTTGGCGGACCGTCCTTCGGTGGTAAGGGGCCACCGTGTCACCTCGTGGCAGATGGCGTTGCCTCTTCGGGGCGGGAAACCTCGATAAATCATCGAAGGGATTAGAGGAGGACAGGAATGGTGAAGGAGAGAAGATTTGTTCCCGATTCTCGTGTAAGCGAGCGGCAGCTGTGTTCTCTCATGTAAACCAATATTTTCTCCAGTTACGAGATCACTTCTCATAGGGATCGTGCGCGGTGCCGTCTTGCGACTCTTTTGTGACGACGTATCACTTCGCACCTGGTAGAAATTCCTCTAGTAATTCGCTAGCTGTAACACTTGCCCTTGCGGAAAACTAGAGTTCCAATTCAGTAACTCTTCAGTTCAATCACCAACTCATAAGTGTTCTTATATATACAGGGTGGGGCATTTGAAGTGTCGCGGGCGTTTTTTCCAAAAATAAAGTGAGATACGAGAAAATTTTTCGGACAAAAGTTGTAGGGTACCGAGGGGGACATCCGATGGTGGCCTTGGCTTTGACCTCAAATCTCATCTTCAAGGGCATTCTGAGATCAACTCTTGTTTTTTAAATAGCATCTCATATTTTTTACTGCAGATTTGGATTTTAGGTCAAAAACCAAGAAACTTTTGTCTGAACCATTTTCCTGAAATCCGGAAAAATGGCGCTCTAATCGATATTGTTCCATTTTGAATCTGACATTCGGATAACTCGAAAACGAAGGGTCTTGCAAGAGAATGTTTCGTACAAAAGTTGTCAATACACAACACATTTCAATCGTCTACATTACCACCATTCAGAGCTCACGCGATGTAAACAAACGACGGGGTTCAGTGAAAATTCACGATTTTGAAAGTCAGTTTGTCAGTTACATTTGATTATTACTTGGTTTATGACAAATTGAAAATCATGGATATCCGATACACGGTTTCTGGAAAGATCGATATGATCTACATTTACGGTGAAGTGCATAAGAATCCCAGACAAGCATATGACTTGTATGCAGAACGATTTCCTGAAAGAACAACGCCATCCATTAGGTATTTTCAACGCATTACAAAATCATTCTCAGAAACGGGAAGTGTTACAAGGGAAAAACGACATCGAATGAGAACTGTTAGCGGAGAAAATGCGGAAGTTAATGTACTAGCTGCAGTAGCCAATAATCCACACGTGAGCTCTCGTGAAATTGAACTCCATTCGGGAATTTCTCGAAGAAGTGTTCTTCGAATACTGAAACGTCACAAATTCCATCCGTATCACATTTGTTTGCATCAAGACCTTCACGGTGATGATTTCGAAAATCGTGTACAGTTTTGTCGATGGGGTCTAGCGCAAATGCACAATAACAACTTCATCAACATATTATTTTCTGATGAGTCGACGTTCCCCAATCATGGTCACGTAAATCGACATAATATGCATTACTGGGCGACAGAAAATCCAAGATGGTTACGTCAAGTAGAGCATCAAAGACAATGGGCTGTGAACGTTTGGTGTGGTATTTTTCGATCTCGAGTAATTGGACCGTACTTCATTGCAGATACGCTAAATGGAGAGAAGTACAGACATTTCTTAGATCAAGTACTTCCGACATTACTTGAAGACATACCTATTCAGGAACGATTGAATATGTGGTATCAACACGATGGTTGTCCATCCCATTATGCAGTCACAGCTCGAGAAATATTGGAGAGAGATTATCCTGGACGATGGATAGGACGTCGTGGACCAGTTCATTGGCCTGCCCGTTCTCCGGATCTTACTTCTCCAGATTTTCTTTTATGGGGATACATAAAAGATACAGTTTATCAACAAGCACCGACTACACCTGAGAATATGCGTCAACGAATCATCAATGCATGCGCGAGCATCAATGGAGATATTTTAGCACGAGTTCAGCAATCTTTTGTAAAACGTTTTGAAATGTGTATTGAAGTCGAAGGCCATCATTTTGAGCATCTACTGCATTGAAATTATCCAAGTGATGTAGACGATTGAAATGTGTTGTGTTTTGTCTGTTATACCCCATCACCTCCGTTTCAGTTCAAGGGGTCCCCCTTGGAATCAGACAACTTTTGTCCGAAACATTCTCCTCCAAGACCCTTCGTTTTCGAGTTATTCTAATGTCAGATTCAGTATGGAACAATATCGATTAGAGCGCCATCTTTGCGGATTTCAGGAAAATGGTTCAGACAAAAGTTCCTTGGTTTTTGACCTAGAATCCAAATCTGCAGTAAAAAATATGAGATGCTATTTAAAAAACAAGAGTTGACCTCAGAATGCCCTTGAAGATGAGATTTGAGGTCAAAGCCAAGGCCACCATCGGATGTCCCCCTCGATACCCTACAATTTTTGTCCGAAAAATTTTCTCGTATCTCATTTTATTTTTGGAAAGAACGCCCGCGACACTTCAAATGCCCCACCCCACGTATATATATATACGTGGTGACACGTGTTCAACCGTATTTCTATATTTCATTGCTTGGTTGATCCAAAGCAACCTACCTCCTCTCCCTGAGCTTTCTCTTGTCCCTTGACTTCTCCAAAGTTTCCGTGAACATATTACTCGTTGTTTTTCGATATATTTCAGGTCCCATTCTCTATAAATATCCACGACAGGGATCGTGGAGGTGCTCAACTACCTTGCACCTTTGTCCAAGGGTGAAGGAGATACCCATCACACAGGGGAATGAATTAAATAAGAATTAAACCGCAATAATCGGAATAGACGAACAAAAAGGAGAAGCACAAATCAAAAGAGGGGTGAGACAAGGATGCTCTCTATCACCATTGATTTTCAATTTGCACATAGAAGAAGCGATGGACGAAGTGAAGGAGCAAGTGCAATTGAAATTACAGATCCAGAGAGAAAATGTGAGCATATTGAGATTTGCGGATGACATAGCTATATTAGCTACGAGTGGTGCTGAGTTAGGAAATATTCTCAACACTATGAAAACAATATTACTGGAAGAGTATTGTATTAATATGAATGAAAAACAAAATTCATGATTTGTATAACAGCGAAAACATCAAGAAGAACGAAAATCGAAATATATGCAGAGACAATTCAGCAAATCAAAGAATTCAAATATTCAGGAAGCATAATCACAGAGAACGGTGAAAGCGGAAGAGATATAAGAGCGAGAATAGCACAAGGAAAACAGGCTTCCCACCGGAAGAAACAGTTACTATGCTCAAGGAATATTGGCTTAGCAGTAAGGAAGGAATTCTTGAACAGTTACGTTTGGTATCCACACGGGTTCATATCCTCACACTTATATTCATTCGGCTAGTCTCTCATCCATGGCAAAATGTTAATAAAAAAACGCATAGATTCCTCGTAAAGCCCAATCGTTACTGCATATTTAAAAAAGATCCAAACGGATCACATCAAAATTGGGGCAGGAAGTGAATTTTGTTCATGACAATAGCATAAAATCCCACTGTGCGCGGTATGGGATCCGCTATTCTGAATTTTGAACCTGTATCTCCACATTCGAATTCAGCGACCACGAAATCCTCGAAGGGTATTCGAATCAATATGAGTGAACATTAGTTTCAGAGAATTCTCACGCATAGTCCCAGAATGAACAGATGTCCAAACGATGAAAATTGACAGAATCACGGTAGTTCCAAAAATGAGGCACGTGTGATGTGTGACGTTTTTGTTCCATTCAGATAGTGTGTAGTCCTAGGGGTGACATTACAAACGTTCCCCATCTCAATCTTATTGAACCGTTCAAACTGTGCGACCCTTAAATATTGTCCAATCTCTTTGCGATTCAGCGGATTAATCTTTATATTACTACGATTTGAGGTGTGAGCGAAGTCTGTACCCACATAACACCAAAGTCTCAGAAGAGATCATTAAGGATTCTTATTGAACTGATTGTGGTCCTCATGAATTCTTCAAGAATATTCCTGAAGCTGAGGTGCTGCGTGGACAATTTCATATTTTAATTTTCACTCCTAAAAATGACGTTTTTGGATCATTTATTGGAGAACTTGCATTAAGTTGGAGTCAAGATTGAATGTTATTCTATAGATTATCTGACCCCTGTGCAAGCAAAAAAAGAAAATCAAGCTTATTGATCATCCTGTCATATGATGGTTCTCCTTATTGTTTCAGGAATGGGGAGTGTCACTAGTAACACGACAGGAACAACAACCACGCCCGCAACAATAACGACAACAACGGATCCAACAACATTTCTACCAGGAGTGGCCCCAACTCTGAGTGAACGGGAACAACTAAAAATTGAATTCTACAAAACATATGACGTGATGACAGGAATACGAATAGCGGCGACTCTCGGAGGATTCTTCAGCCTCATGGTTCTACTTGTAATTTACAAAAGCAGGTATTGATTTGGAATCTCACTGTACGTATTGCGTCATTCCACGTACTCCTCACGCTCAAAATGTAGAATTCAGTCGAGTGATATTTTCTGGATTCTCGGTTGAGAAATATTACATATATATTTCGGATTTCTATTTCTCAAGGCTCCTTCTTGAACGTATTGGAAACTCCTAAAGACGTGAAAGTGAGGATTTTTTTCTAGTCTCCAATTTTATACAATATTACTAAAGTTTGGAATGTTCATTGAGACGAATGAATAATCAAATAACGAAATCCTCAGCTGTTGAAGACCCAAAATTTTGCAATATACTTTTTACTCGATGTTTCCAGTTGCAAAAAGTTACAAATAACTCATACGAGAAGATAAATAACCATGATTCATTAGATTTCGTGAGTTTGAATTTTCGTTTCGTCTCTATAAATGATTCAAGAACATTTTTACATTCGAATCCAAAAAGACTTCTTCCATTGAAGAATGAAATGTGAAATTTCCTAATCATAGGCAGTTTTGGTTTGTTCATATCTTCACAAAATGATTTGTGAACAAGAATGAAAAGTTGGCAATTCTTTTTATAGTGACGAATATCGAAGTTTTCAAGATATCATTTTTTCGTGTCAACGTACGAGTCATACGTGACGCGTGCGGCGCGATACTGTGCTCCAAGGGTGTTCCAGGAGGCGTCATGCTTCGCTACGCGACAATTCCAAATCATACTTGTCAAAAAATGTCTTGAAAAACAAAAACCAAGAATATGTATCGAATATGTTTTGACTAAGAATCGAAAAAATATTACTTCATTGAATTCTAAAATTTTTTTTTGCAAACCACGTGGAATGGTACATGTTTTCAATATATCTAAGCTCTATCAGAACTTTTGAATCAAATTACTCATAACTGAATACCCTAAGAAAACACATACCTTTAGGAAAGTTCAATGAATGTTCCCAAACGAACGTTCCTGGAGGTTTGGGTTCTCTTGAGGTATGAATGTATCATTCTAGAAATACAACTCAACGAATGCCACCATTCATGAATCCTCACTCCAACAAAACCGTACAAAATGCGAAAGGAATTTTCAAAAATTTTTCGGAGTATAATTTTTGAAGATTGTATAATAGTTCTGTGCCTTCGACCCCATGAGCCTATATGAGTTTTGGAATGTTCATTTTTGATGATATCAATTAGTGTCAATATGCAACTCTGTTGAAAATTCCTCAATGAAACTTCTATCACATGTAACAAGAGCTTTCACTAGTCATGTAACCAGAGAAAATTAATGTCGTATCGGTTAACAAGGGGTATGGTTGAATATCAAGAAAAGAATAAATAGATCCGAGTTGGAAGCATCTTCCCGCTCCTTCCACCTGATAGTGTCGCACGCGACAGTCACTACCATGAGGACCTGGGTACTTGCTTTGTCGTACCTGAATCTGTCGCTGGACATGAATCCATAGCCCACTTCTCTTCAATGACTCAAAACTGGTAATTCTTAGTAAAATCACTGCAAATTCTTAGTGATAAGGTAATAATAGCAAAATCAAGCTAATTACAATAGTATCATAAGACCAAATTCCTATAAGCCCGAAATTGCATAATCCCGAATTTTCCGAGCTTAAGCCGAATTCTCGAATTCATCTTTCGTTCCTATCTTTGTCCATCATATCACGATGAACAAGGACGAAGAATTCAATCGCCACTTCGGGGTTATAGGAATTCGGTTTTATGACAGTCTATCGCTGATGATTAGTCGATGCTGTCAGGTTGAAATTACCATTGACGACAAATGTATATCATTGAGCTATCCCCGGTTCAAATATTTGGAAAAACCTGAATCTTTCCGGATTAGATGTTTTTAAATCACTTGGGATATCCTCTAAGTTCGTACAAACCAAAATTTCACACATGTAAAGAGTTTCCAATTACTTGGGATTCTCGTCTACATAATGATTCTCCGCAATTCACACGTAGAGAATTCAGATTTTGCAGTGGCCAAAATACTGATGAGTTCACTCCATTTTTGTACTATACAATCAATCTTCGATACTTTGTACCTCTTCATTTGTCATAGATCATATAATAATGGAGAACACAACAGATTGCATCATAATATCAAATTACTTGATCTCAGAAATGATGAGTCTAACGGAAATGTATCATTTTTAGTGCAAAACAAATATGGGTTCACGTCATATGATTGAGAAAGAATGGGATAAATGTCTGGACTGAAGTTGATGATGAGAAATCAGTCATTGCTACAGCTCCCTCTTTTTGTAATCACTTGAGAAATCTGGTTTGGAATTCGAATCTATCAACTCACGCAGAGTGTTCAATTCGATTGGAAAGCATGCTTCCCTAATGCCATGTTTGCGCTCACTTATGGTGGAATATTGTTTGCCATCAGCGTACGTTTCCCGCACTAATATTCCTCACAACTTCTCTGTTGAATTTAAGTCGGGACTTCTCGACGGTCAAGATCAAACTTCAAGATTAGCTCGTTGGAAACATGTTTTTACTGTTCTCGCACGATGTATTGAAGTATTGCTATGTTGGAACACAAGAGCCGGTCCACCAATTGCATCATCATACTCATCCAGAACACACTTCGGAAGTTTTTCAATCATTTGCTTTTGGTGGACACCAGACTATCGAAGTTTCACTATGATAACTGAAAGCAACTCATACCATAGGACCGCCACTTCAAAAGTTCCCACTGATTTTCATCTCCTTGGAGTGACGCAAATCATCATCAAACACCATATTGATTTTTTGAATTCACAGAATGATTCATCGCATTCAAAGATTTTTGTGTTCTTCACCAATGTTCCGGCTCGGAAGCCCTATTCCCTTGAAGACAATCATCTGATCTTCTCCACAGTCATTCAATGCCCTAGTGAAAAGTAAACATATATGACCCATACATATTTCATACATAATACATATATAATCCATATATATGGTCCATAGATGAAAACGTGTGGAATCATATATAATTCATATAGAATCCATATCTACCCATATATGATCATAAATGATCCATATATGATTCATATATAATCCATGTTGGGAGAATATTCCATACGTACGCAAAAAAATTTGGCATCCATGGGTCATGTATGGATTACATATGAATTATATATGGCTATGTATGACCATACATGAATTTTATATGGATCACATACGATTTTTGTATGTTCTTATATGATTCATTTTCACTAGGGTGGTTTCCCCAGTCTCATTGATCTCATAAAAATGTCAAATCAACCTATAACTCGATTGAGAATGTGTGATAATTAATTACTCGAAATTCTACTTCGACAACCTAATTTATTGAGAACATGCTCTGGATTATTCACGGTGAAGTTGAATTCATTTAGGCCAAAATTTCACATTATCAGACATCATTGATCTGTACAAAGGAGCGCTGTGGAAAAAAAGGAGCTATCTGAGGGACCATGTTGATCCCTTCCAGATAGCAATTTGAGTTTCCTGCGAGGTCGTTGCGACCTTTTTAATAACAAGCGTGAAGTTTCATATACAGTTGCCGATAAAAATGATTCAGGCTTATGCCAATGTTACAACAAGGTTGCTAATTGACACAAAACAAGGTTGTCGCAAGCATATGGCAAGCGTGTGAAAAGGCTATACCAAGCAAATGACAAGTGTCAGGAAAGCGGATAAATTTGTACATCGAGCGAACAAAGAGGTTGTAACAAGAGTAGTATATGTGGAGGTATGGAGAACCCCCTCCACTCGCCTTTTCGGGGGTCCACTCCATACCCCCCACATCAGGGTGTCGGATCTAGTACCATCTCGAAAATCCTCATTGGTGGTTCCGATTAAATATTGTTTGCGACAGGTCGTTACATCGGAAGATTGTACTAAATCCGACACACTGCCCCACAGTGAGTGGTCCAGAGTTCGACTCGAGTGAAAGAGAGTAGGAATGTCACGGATATCAAAGATGAGATCCCGAGATGATGAACAAAAGGTGTATATAGAACGTAACGCTGACCGAGGAAAGTGAATGATAATAATAATAATAATGAAATTTTTTGTCATTTTTCCAATTGAAACGTTTTCGTGTGTGATAAGCTATTTATTATTATTCTAAATAGAATTATTCAAAAAGCAACATCATATCTCACAAGATCAGTCATAACATTTCATCAATAAGTCAACAAACCCATAGTGAGTGAAACTTTCTCAAGTGAGCCACTAAAACAAAAAATGTCCAAATTAAATCGGGTTTTGGATGATTTTGTGCATTGATATGATACAAAAAATGCGTATTTTTTATTTTCTCGAAATTCGACTTTTTAACAAAGTTATAAACAATTGAACTTTTACACGCCTTTTTGTTTGAATAGTGATATCTCAGCAGCCAATGGACAAGAATTGCTCAAATTTGGTATACATATTGGTTAGAAGATAAAAAATGAAAGACGGAAGAGAAATTTTTATTCAGACCGAAAATTCTTTATAAAAAAGCAATTTTTGAATAAATAAGTGGAGATTTTACCAACTTGTCCTCCATGTACATGGGAATTTTTTTTGTGTTATTCGCGATTCAATAACCTATGTTTTCCAACCAAAAACTTTCAGTGCACTCAATTGGGAAAAAAGATACGCGCGTTCAAACGTTTCCGTGCATATGCGAGAAGACTGCGGCCGAGACCGGAGCGCAGCGCTGATCAACGTAGCGCCCGTGCTGATTTGTGTGCTTATATTTCTAAGTGAATATTTTATGTCAAATGAATATAATGTTTAAGTGACGCAGGCATTTTATTGTTCAATTCATTATTTTTCTGCAGCGTTGATTGATTTTTTAATCACATTCACACGAGTAGATTCCCGATGACTAGAAACTATTTCACACTCTGACCAATTTGAATCGCTTGGTTTAAAGCAATGAACCTTGCGTGTTCCATTGATTGTTTTGGCTGTTGGAAATTCATTCCTGAAGCATCTTTCGATGTTCTCCGTATTCAACTAGCGTACAAACATTAAAATTAATCTTTTCAAAGAAGTCGCGCGCCCATTCGAAAAGTTTGTGTGTGGAAATAATAGTTTCATTTTGTAAACTAGCACGATAAGCATTCTTCTTAACATAACCACCGATCCCATCACAAGCTCCTTTTCCGTACGTTGTTGCAACAAAATGCCATTTGCCTTTGATTTTGAAATCTCTTTCGCGATATAACGAATTTAAAACCTGAATTCATTATTGTACTGCGATTCTGCTCTGTCGGAAAAAAAGTAAGTTTTCTCACGTTACGTATGCCAAATTTTCTTTTTAAAAACTTGATCATTTTGGAGTTGCATGAATTCACTCCAGTAGCATCGTGATTTTCGTATCCCGAGAAAACAAAATAGTTCACGTGATGCAAAATGTTATTCTCCTTATAATGAATAACATAAACGTGTAACGATGTTTGATCCTTGGACCAATGTTGAGATTGAATAGCGTTTTGTACATGAAACGAGTGATTTTCTGAGAAGTCAAGGGTGACCAAGAATTCTCTTTGGCCAAGAGACTCTTTGGCTTCGTTTAAATATTTTGTTTGTACATCAGCAATAAAATCGTGTTTTAATACTTTGGGTAACTCAGCAGCAATATTTTTCATGAAGATGTCAGGAGTTTCAGTTCGTTGAAGCGATTGACATCTGTAAAAAAAAGTATATTACAGAAAAAATTGTAAATGAAATTTTTTTCTCACGTATTCAAGTGTACCTGTTAGTTGTGAGCCATTGATTAAATGAAACGTTTTCAATATTATAATTCTGTAGCATTTCTGTCAACTCTTTATAAATTCCTCCTGTGCCGGGACAATTTTCACAGTTTAGTGAATAACAATCTGCAGTTAGATGAGGACAAATGATAGCTTTGAAGAAATCTCGATATGAATTTTGATAATTCAATTTTTCACGAGCAAATTCATCTTTGAGCCCTCTCATTTTAAGTCGAATGTTTTGATGTGTTTTGCAAACGCAAAGATTATGTGTACCCTTAGAACCAACAGGGATAGATTGTTGAGGCCTTGGAGCAACAAAGGACAATGAAGGAATCTCCGAATCTGGATAGTTTTGTGGGAAGTTAGCGTGTAAACTAGCAAGATCCCCCAACATGGACGTTTCTAAAAAAAATATATTTAAAAGTATAATGATGAATTATGGTGATAGTGAATTGAAGAAAATAAATATTGGCTATTAATGACTGTTATGTGTGTACGTTTTCCATTTATTCCAACAGATTGAAAGTCTTCCATGCCCGGCATGACTCGATTCACATCGTCCGAAAGGTAAAACTGTTTCACGTTGTTTATCGGATCTGAACTCACAGGTCGTCCTCTTTTGTCATCAAGCTGTGCACAGTACTTTTTTTCTTCAGTAGGGCAACGGCTAACTACAAAATCGGTAGTCGAACTACGTTAAAATTATGTCCATGGAAATCCGGCTGTTATGGTAAACCAAAGCGGCGCCAGTGCTGCCCCAGGGTTGGGATTACCATTTCATAGATTTGATAGCCGACTATATGCCAGTATCAATATGGCACTGGCTGACTACGAAATCGATGTTGTATTGTCGTTAAAATCGTAGCGATGGGGATCAGGTTATTAGGGTGAGCCGAAGCGTCACCAGTACTGAGCCAGAGTTGGGATAACCATTCAATATATCCAATAGGCGATCGAGTGCCAGGATCGGTAGGGCAATGGCTAACTACGAAATCGGTAGTCGAACTACGTTAAAATTATGTCCATGGAAATCCGGCTATTATGGTAAACCAAAGCGACGCCAGTACTGAGCCAGAGTTGGGATTACTATTTCATAGATTTGATAGCCGACTGTATGCCAGTATCAATATGGCACTGGCTGACTACGAAATCGATGTTGTATTGTCGTTAAAATCGTAGCGATGGGGATCAGGTTATTAGGGTGAGCCGAAGCGTCACCAGTACTGAGCCAGAGTTGGAATAACCATCCAATATATCCAATAGGCGATCGAGTGCCAGGATCGGTAGGGCAATGGCTAACTACAAAATCGGTAGTCGAACTACGTTGAAATTATGTCTATGGAAATCCGGCTGTTATGGTAAACCGAAGCGGCGCCAGTACTGAGCCAGAGTTGGGATTACCATTTCATATACTTGTATCACCCTATGGGAAAGATCTCATAAAAACTGATAAGTGGAATCTATGAGACTTAGAAGAACTACGTGCTTAGGCCCAGGTTTAAGCATAGGTTTGTTGTACTTTTTGATATAATTTTATCGTACTTTTTGGCATAATCAAGCATAGATATATTTCCACAAGGGAGGAAAATCGAATTTATGTTATTCAACAAACTAGTCAAAGAATGAGAACTGCATAAAAATTTTTAAGAAATATTCAACTTCAAATTCTTCATTAACTTCAATGGAAAGGTTCCGCAACGCGCGTAGTGATTTATAGATACAATGATAAAATAATTAAAATGAAACAATAAAAATCTGACGATCAATAAACAATTATAACTTTGGTGATGTATCAGAAATTGACAACTTTGTATTTAATAAATTGTTACTGGGTTTTCTACGCCTGTATCTTATTTTATCACCGGTATGCTGAAGCCAGTTCTGTACGTGTTTGATTATCACGCCAATGGTGCATTCCGGGGTATGGCCTCTAAGGTGGCTGACGCACAGTGGGGCCAAATGCCAAAAAGCTGGCCAAAACCCCAAAAATGAAGTTTGTAGTTGGGGATATTTGACCCTTGGGATAAGTAAGGTGATGTCCCAAGTATTGGAATTCTGATATAAGGAGATCTGATCCCCTCCCCCTGCCCTTGTGTACCAGTTGCAAAATACCCTCCTTGAAGTATAATCCGCGTGATTGAAAGACAGTAAAATAACGAGCATGTTCAAAAAGACGCTGTGTCTCGAAAAATGAACCGATTTAACTTTTTCAAATTGGAGTCTATTACTGAAACTATGTAGAATACACTAAGAATTGAGAGAATATCAATTTGATGAGTGGAAAATACTGACAGAGCAATGATTGGATGTAATTTCTATATCTATAAATGAGAAAATGTGTTTGGTTTTTGAAGGAATAGTAGAGAATTACGCAAAATTACGTCGTTTAACTTATTGGAGGTGGTAGATGGGACTCTTACCTAAACATCAGAAAAAAAAACGGCTGCCCATGTCTGCCCCTAAGCAATTCCGCCATGTTTTTGTGCAGGAAATCACAAAAAATTAGACGGAGTGATGGGGAATCCTTAGATCCGTCTGAAACTTGATATGCAGAAGTTTGTGGGGTCGCTGATTATGAATCCGTTGTCTTCATTTCGGAATTCAAAATGGCGGATCCAATATGGCGGACGAAAATTGAAAGAAATCATCGGATTTTCTTCAAATTCGTTACCCAGGGGTTTCTGAGGTCGCTGATTACGAATCCGTTGTTTGAATTTCAAAATTCAAAATGGCGGATCCAATATGGCGGATGA
This sequence comes from Gonatopus flavifemur, assembly GCA_018340375.1. Taxonomy (NCBI): domain Eukaryota; kingdom Metazoa; phylum Arthropoda; class Insecta; order Hymenoptera; family Dryinidae; genus Gonatopus; species Gonatopus flavifemur. The sequence goes on from JAFFJZ010000013.1 coordinate 2,800,340, forward strand.
AAATTGAAAAAATCATCGGATTGCCTTCAAACTCGGTACCCTGAGGTTTTTAAGGTCGCTGATTCCGAATCCGGTGTCTGAATTCCGGAATTCAGAATGGCGGATCCAGTTTCGCAGAAAAAAATTGAAAAAATCATCAGATTTCCTTCAAACTCGGTATCCAGGGTTTTGTGGGGTCATTGATTACGAATCAGTTGTCAAATTCCAAGAATCAGATATAGCGTATCTAATATGGTGGACACAAAACTCAGAATTCAGTAGATTCGCTTTGAATTTTATCTCAACGTTAGTATGTGTTTCATTTCCAGTGTACATTTGCTGCACGAGGAAAACTGTATGAGATTGATTACCATTCGTTTTTCTTCTCATCGCGGGCTTAGGGTACACAAAGGCCAGGAATCATTGATATTTAGGAAGATGATGGACCATTGAGAGAAGAACAGTATTGCTGGAGAATATTCGTAGTGAATTTACTATGAGTTCATGAATTCACTATGGGAAATGACAATAAAACTACCGACATTTAGTATTATTACTACGAATTTTTGGTAACTTCACTGCTAACATTCTTCAGCGATGCTCTTTTTCCCTAAAGTAACCGTCATTTTCCTAAATGTTTATAAATGTTATTCAAGTATTGATATCCCTTTTTTTTTCGTGAACTGAATCATGACTCGCGATTTGGTGATCGTTCTTATGTTAACCTATCGTTTCCATGGCAACGTAAATAGTTGGTTGTAATCGGTCCGATTTCAAATGGTGCTTATCACAATTGTGCAATAGCTGTCACCGAATTCTTACTCTTGCTAGTAATCGTTACCGTAAACTTTTTTCCGCGTGCAAGTTTGGAGCTTGGTGAATATTTTTCGTTTTTTAAAATCATTCAATGTTAACATATAATTCCAAATGAGATGGATTCCGCTGCCATAGGTGAGTGTTTCAACAACCTATATTTTCTTAGTAGTTTAATTTGAACAGTTGACTGCAAAAAAAATTAGCTTGAGAGGGTTGAATCCAACCCAAGAAAATTAGGAAAATTTTTAGAAACACATGGGGTTTCTGTAGCGGATTTTATCGAATTCTACAACGTTTGTGGATTTCAAAGATGATTCAATATCTATGACTCGGAGAGAGATGTACAATATTTTGAGGAGCAGTCCTCTACCTACGTTGGATGAAAAGTTCACTTTCCTTCAAGGAAAAATCATCGAGATAACGTGTTGTCCGGATAACAAAACTACAGAGATCTCTAATCTTTTATCTACTTTCAAATGTGTATTTAAAAAGAGATGGGAATCTTCTCAAAGGACCGAAGAACGATTTCTTAAGAATAATGAAGAATGGTTAAAACAAGAGGTAGTGTTTTGTACTTTCAGGAATCCCCATTCTGTAACTGTTCACACGCAAGTGGGAAGACCTCTTGTTGAATTCAACGAATGTTCAGAAAGAACGAAACGTAGGAAAACGGAGAATATCAGAGTAAATACTCCTATCTCAGAGCTGTCTTACGCCACACAAATGTGTTTGAGAGCGTCTGGACAGATCGAAGCCGCGAAAATTGTAAAGGATGTTACATCTCCTGATCCTGAGCTTGCCAAAATGTATATGAGAGGTTATCAAACTTTCAAGCGAAATGAGCCAAAGATGTTGGATGATGGAGATGCTCTAGCTCTCCTAGTAGATGCCGAGCTCTCGAAACATCAGTACTGCTTATTGCGTGAAGCTGATCCGCAGAAATTTCCACCTTATAAAAAAATTCAACTGGCCAAACGCACGTGTTTCCCTGACAAGGAATTTATTCAAATAACAGAAACCTGCGCTGTTGTGCAACTACAAGCACTTCTTGATCACACAGCTACACGTATTTTAAAGCCACAGAATTCGGTTTTGTCAACTTTATCTGATGAAGAGTTACAAAACCTGGTACTTATTTCCAAATGGGGGTTCGATGGGAGCTCTGGCCACTCTTCATACAAACAAGCATATCAAAGTTCGGAAGCTAGTGATTCCGCTGTGTTCATTACTTCACTTGTGCCTCTCCGCCTACACTGCAATTTAAAAATAATTTGGCAGAATCCAAGGCCATCATCAACCAGATTTTGTAGGCCAATCAAAATAGAGTTTCTGAAAGAATCAACTGGAGTTTCGGTTGCAGAGAAGCTACGGGTTGATAATGAAATAGGAAATCTGAGGGCTACTTCTTTCAGAACTGATGAAAAACATGTTCCAGTGAAACATGAGATGATTTTTTCTATGGTGGACGGGAAGGTATGCAATGCCATAACTGAGACAACCTATACCCAGAAGTGCTATATATGTGGTGCCACATCTAAGGAATTCAACAAAATTGATGATATAGTATCCAGGCCGGTCAAAACCGAAAACCTCCAGTTTGGTTTGTCTTGTCTACACGGCTGGATACGATTTTTTGAGGGCCTCCTGCATTTGTCTTATAAGCTACCTATTCAGAAGTGGCAAGCACGAAAACAAGATAAAGCTTTGGTGGAAGAACGAAAAAAGGTTGTACAGAAAAGTTTTAAAGAAAAATGTGGCCTCATTGTCGATGTTCCTAAGCCAGGGTTTGGGAACTCAAATGATGGGAATACCGCTAGGCGATTTTTCGCACAACCCGAAGTTTCTGCCGAAATCACAGGGGTGGATGTCACCCTAATACAACGACTTCATGTAGTATTAGCTACCGTTTCAAGTGACCATGAAATAGACGTTGAAAAGTTTCGGAGTTACGCTTTAGACACGGCACGCTACTACGCGACAAAATATCCGTGGTACCCAATGTCACCTACGATGCACAAGTTTTTGATCCACGGACCTGAAATCATTGCATCTGCTCTTCTACCTATAGGCCAATTGACTGAGGAAGCACAAGAGGCTCGTAACAAAGATTTTGAAAGGTGAAAATGATGTACATCACTTAATAATAGTCTATATTTGTCACAGTGGACTCGACACTTTGAAGGGAAAAATTTGACTTCTCAAGTACTGCAATCAGTTTGATACACGGCACAATACGTTTTTGACTACTAGGCAAACTATATATTTATGGTAACCACGAGAATATATGTTCGCGAAGATTGTTTTGTTCTGGTAAGGAATTCGGGGAATTATGAATATTCATATACTTTTTTTTATCAATAAGCCACATTGTTCATCCTCTGGGAACATAAATTCATAGACTAGAAAACAATTCTGAAAATCAAGTAAACTTATGAATTAGAGGATTTATTCAAAGCTTTATACTGATGACCCCAAAGTGCAGCTGCTTTTTGTTTTTCCTTGATTTTGCTTGTCATGTTGAGATCAAAAGCTTTAACGGTGTCGATGAATACATAATTATATTCAAATATCTTAACAACATTCATTTCCAAAGGTACCGAGAGCATCACTCCAGGAAATGCAGTAGAGAAAAAACGAATGAAGACATTTTTAAATGGTTCCTTTTGAGTTCTGATCCAATGTTATCGAGTAAAAGACAGTTGCCCAAGAAAAAACTAAAGTTTCTCCCTAGAGACGTGTTAAGCCTGATCAAAACTCCGGATATACTTGATAAAGACAACGTAACTTTCCCATTATCTTCCTCTGAGAGTGGAGAAGGAGACTGATCTGAGTAAAAAAAGTGTGGCAAAAGTAAAAACCATTACGATTTCAGTTTTTTATATTATTGTATATATTGTGAATGTATATATCTTTCGATTTAACACATTTGGTGTGTTGATATCATTCGATAATTATATTAATAATGATTCAATGTTGGAAATAATAATAATAATGATCATAATAGGAACAACAAAATGGGCCGTTTAGTTCTTGTTTAATATTAAGTTATGGATGAAGTTTTGATTTTTGGCATCTGCCATCCTGAATCTCGGAATTCTGACAACGGATTCGTGATCAGCGATCCCGAAAACCCCTGGGTACCGAGTTTGAAGGGAATCCGATGATTTTTACAATTTTCGTCCGCTATATTGGGTCCGTTATTTTGAATTTTGAATTTCAGACCGTGGATTCGTAATCAGCGACCACAGAAACCCCTGAGTACCGAGTTTGAAGAAAATGCGATGATTTTCTTAATTTTTGTCCACCATATTGGATCCGCCATTCTGAATTTCAAAATTTTGACAACGGATTCGTAATTGGTGACCCCAAAAACTCCTGGATGCCGAGTTTGGAGGAAATCCGATGATCTTCTCGATTTTATTCCACCATATTGGATCCGCCATTCAGAATTTCGAAATGCAGACAACGGATTTGTAATCAGCGACCCCAAAAATCTCTGGGTACCCAATTTGAAAAGAATCCGATAATTTTTTCAATTTTCGTCCGCCATATTGGATTCGCCATTCTGAATTTGGGAACTCAGACAGCGGATTCGTAATCAGCGACCCCGAAAACCCCTGATCACCAAATTTGAAAAAAATCCGATGATTACTTCCAATTTTCGTCCACCATATTGGATCCGCCATTCCGAATTCCGAAATGAGAACAACGGATCCGTAATCAGCGACCCGACAAACCGTTGGGTACCTAATTTGAGGAGAATCCGATGATTTTAAAACTTTTCGTCCGCCATATTGGATTCGCCATTCCGAATTTTGGAACTCAAACAGCAGATTCGTAATCAGCGACCCCAAAAACTCCTGATCACCAAGTTTGAAGAAAATCCGATGGTTTCTTTCAATTTTCCTCCGCCATATTGGATCCGCCATTTTGAATTTTGAAATTCTGACAACGGATTCGTAATCAGTGACCCCATAAACTTCCCGAGTACGAAGTCGCAAGCGAATTTGAGAGCCCCTTATAATTTTGTCCAGCTTTTTGGCATTTGGCCCCACTGTGTGACGGTACCTGTTTGAAAAATAATGGAAGACAAAGGAATTATGCAATTTTCGAATATTATTGACGCTATCATGAAAAATTTCATCTGAAGACATTGGAGATATGTATGTTTCGAGACTCATTACTTCCAAATTTTTCTCGTGTATTCGTAGTTTTCATCTTAGCAGCGAAATTAACCCTCATACGCTCCTTGGAAAACGTAGTAATCTGATTTTTCGCATAATCATGATTTTTCAGATATCATTCACCAACAAGAAAACCATATGGTCTCTAAGTGTAGTCTTGTTCATCAATTGAATGCACTCAGTCTTAATATTTAAACATTCAACTATTAGAAAATAACTAAATAACATATTCCAAATGGGTGAAATTTCACCCAAGGGACGCATGAGGGTTGAAAAAATTCGGAGTAAGCAATCTCAATGGCTTCTTTTGAATTAGGAAATTATCAGCATCACTTGGTAATACATGAATACAAAGTCTTTTGCGCTAAGTTCATACTCACTGACTATGATATTAGCTAATGGAGAACCTTCAATACGAATTGAACCTTTAGACCCAGTCCATGATAATTTGTTTCCTAGGTCGATGGTCATTGTAGCAGTCATAATATTTGAGATCATTCTTTGTATGGTTCCACCTCCAATCTGCTTCATTTGACTTTGCTATAAAAAAACGATATGATACCATTGGATTATGAATGTTAGAAAAATTCCCTGCTAGACATGTCAGATGAATCCGGGCAGAACCTAAAAAAATTTGACACAGCTCCGACCACTTCTGTCCGACGCTGCGCCCTAAAAGCACTTTGAGGTATATAAGACGTTCCAAGAACGTCAGAACGTCCAAAAACTTGGTGCTTTTAGGATATAGTTTTTACTATAGGATTTCTCCGGATCTGGGTGGATATCTGGCATTTGTTGTACAGTGTAATTTCTTCTCAGAAACATTCTCAAACTTACGAAACATTTTCTGATCTCTGCATCATTTTTTAATTTTTCATTGAAATCCTCGTATTCTTTCACATTTGTTAATGGTAAATTACTCAGTAAATCCCAAGGAACTTCATTGATTTTGGTTTTGTTGGGTGTATTTTGAAGGATTGCAATGATGTCTTCCAATCTAGCTGAATTTTTAGAGAACGCATTTCGAACTTCCATTCGGAATTCATCAAATTCTTGGCGTATTTCCTTCATTTGGCCAATCAAATGATCTCTAAAGTAAAATGTTATAACACCCAATATCATCCGTTCTTCTGCTATATACATTATTCAAAAAGTGCATTCAAGTCAATCGAATGACAAAATCTACATGAAAACTCACCTGATTCCACTGGAGTTTTTATATTACTCGAATTCTCAAGTTGACCATAGTTACCAGAACACTTATTAGTCGGAAAATCTATGAAATTAAACAAAAATTATGAATACTGATTCATACATTTGCTCTGAGAATAATGTACATAACCCAGATAGGAATTTTTTCTTATATTATTGTTGACCTGTATTACTGAGCTGTCCCCAACGTTGAGGGGGAACGGTTTCAAAGTCAATCTATTCAACTGTTGTCTTGTTGAGTAACATACGGTTCTGAACGAATTCAAAAAAATTATTGAAGGAATATATACACTGACTCAACAATGCATACTACATCTTATGCATTTGGTAATGATTGTATTCTTATTCAATTGTTTAGGCAATGATTATTCAGAAGTGTTATTGAGATTGAGAACAAGAAGGAAATATTAGCACATTAAAGGTTCTCTCTTTTCTACTTAACGCTTTTCTATCTGTGAATATACCCCAAGGGAACAAGAGCCAAATAGATTAATTTCAGGTTGATTTTAGAAAAATTTACATTCAACGAACGTTCATTAATCCTTTAAATATCCATAGCTTTATTTTGGGTGTAACAAACGTTTAACGAGAACATCGAAGTACTTGAAGAATGCTGAGATTAGCTGTTTCCATGGATTGTTTGATTCTTTATGAATATGATCATTTCTAATCTACTTGGATCAATTTACATCTAAACAGATCTATTTAGATCTACAGAAATCTAAATACAAAAGAAGTTGTGATTTGTGTTGAGATCTCCGTAAATCTATCTACATCTATTTAGATCTAAGGAGATGTACCGCATTCCATTTTTTGGATCTAAAAAAATCTAATCAGATATAATTAGATCTCTTTCATTTCTTCTCGGGTCATTTGACTGTTTTTGCAGTGGAGGAACTTTTCTTTCGGAAGCAGCACATAAGTCGCTTGGATTTCAATATTTTCGTATAAAAGAATCATATAACATAGTTCAGTTATAGGTAAATATGCCTTCAAACCTTCAAAACATTCGATGGAATACTTCGCTCTTAAAAAAAATCACAGAAATTTTGAGCATTCACACTGGTATAACCCCTCCAGTTTGGTAGCTAAATTAATGAGTAATACATGTACACAACAGTTGCTTGAAATTCAATTCCTTGCTTAGCACCTTCTTGGTGACCGAAATTCCTCTAAAAATCTATGAAAATTCCCAAGTATTTCACTGAAAAAAATTCCCTGAAAGACTCTGAAAAACTCTGAAATAAAGCAAGAATCTGAAATTTGTGAGTTCTTTCTAGCCTTGAAAAATTTGGAAAACCCTTAGAAATTTCTAGATATTCTGAATAACTTTCATTTTTTAATCTTATTTCACTGGAAATGTTTATGAATATCTGTGAATATCTCTGAAAAGCATTGGAACTCTCTAAAAATTATGAAAACCTCTCAAATTTTCTGGAAAACTGTATACTAAAAATCTTTCACAATTTTAGAGATTTCCAGAGAAATTTTTCCACCGGGACCTAGCATAAAAGACTATCATCTCACACCCAGAGATGAATTCGTTAGCTCATCAGCTACAATATGCATTGTACCCTGGTGGAAATTCCAATTTGGAGAGTTTTTCAGAAATGCTCAGAATATTTTCAGAGATTCTCAGAATTATTCTGAATTTTATGAAGATTTGCAGAGATTTACAGAGAATGTTCGGATTTCGAGAATCCCTCAGAAATTCTCAGAGAAATATTCCCACCAGGGTAAAGTTAAATTATGTATATTATTTTTCACAAAGGAAAGCTACAATCTAAAATTTCTAAACATCTTCCTGCGAAGAATATATTTTTTAAAATCACTATTACTCACTATATTTGGTGTATCATTCTCCTTATTTACTGAAGATTTGGATAACATTTTGACGCTTGCAGATTCTTCATTTTGTTCAATGATTGGTTTGTAGTTTGATGGTGGAAGCGATTTTCTCTTAGTCTTTTGAGGAGGACCTTAGGGATGGACAAATATTGGATAGCAACATTTAAAAAACTCAGAAGAAACTCTGTAGAAACTGTTGAACACATACACGGAGAAAATTAATGCTAATGATGATGAGGTGTCTAATACGAGGTGCCATTTTTTTTTTATTAAATATTAAGATCAGCATCTAGATTATACCTGTTAATATGTAGATACTACACCCAGGAGGATGGTGGAGTTGAATATGAATCTACTGGACATGTGATTACATCCGATGAAATTTCACTTGATTTGAATAAAATTTCACTTAAAATGAATAAAAATTGAATCAGATTGAATAAATTTTTGATCTATAACGGTACGAACGGGTAATAATACGTTCGTACGATTACAACACCGCGTGATAGTCAAAAAAAATATGCATAAGTTTATAATAAAATAAATAAAAAGTTGATAATAGAATTGAGAAGAAGAGAAGGTCTATCACATTATGGAATTGATCAAAAGAATCGATCGTTTAAGATACAACGAAAAGTCATCGAACGAACGCGTTATGAAAAAAGGTAAACATTGTCGGTACACGAATATGATATGTATTGAAACACCTACACGCCTAACTAGTGTAAGAGCGATGACATAATTGCGTTCGGTCGACGAAAATCGTGAATGGAGAATCACATGCGAATGCCCTACATATATTTCTCAGAAAGAATTAAAGAGCACAAATGAATAAGTAATACATAATTCATAAAGACGAAAGATCCCTTTTCAATGTATCACTAGTAGCCCAAATAAAATCTTATACTTTGAATTCAAAACTTTATCGAATCTTGATCGAGATCGAATCGATCACGAGAAAACCAATGATAAGAAAAGTCGCGATCGATCAAATCATTTGATAACTCGATAACAAAGAGTTATAAACAAAACCGGCAGGTGTTGGAGTAGCACGTGATTCAAAATAAACTTTTCACGATACAAACATAGGTCAAAAATGGAGGAAAGGTAACTTGATATGACTCGGCTTTTGCACGACGTATCATCAATATATATTCGTCTGGAACGAACATTATAATTCAAGAGGCATATCCTCGCATTGATCTTATTTATTTCTTTCAGCTACGGGTGTTCATGAATCCTTCTCAGTGCGAGGATATACTGAACATTCGCATTTCCGAAATTTATTCGATACACATACGTGTGTGGTGACACTGGACTTACTCCAAGTTCCATAGTTCACGATACTCGTGTGGGGGTTGGAGTTGCGTCAAGTTCCCTATACCATATTACAATAAGATACATATAATTAACTATCGATTGTAGGGTAATGTAAGCATTTTTCGAATTGTTTTAGATAAGAGAAAAAGAGTCAATACCGGTGGAGGAAGAGGTTATACCCTTATACTAAACATTGTGTCAAGAAGTGAGAATAAAGCCTTTCCTCCTTTCACATAATTGCGGAACGTTCATTTCGACAACCACTCACCTTCCGTTTCCTATGATATCTTTAGTAATAAAAAAAAATTAATGTACTTCCGAGAGCGGATATCTGCTGACGAGGGTGAGTATCCGATCAGGGCAAAGAGGATCGTCCCGTGTTATTCATTGGAGTAATAACATAGAGACAATATCATAGTAAATTGTCGAAGATCTTCCACAAAGGGAAAGGTTCAACATTACAAATCTGATCTGACTAAAACTCCATTAGGCGTGAATTTGAATATAAAGTCGGATGATTCAAATGAGTTTACTTAATCCAAATATACAATTTTTCTCAGTGTATAGTCTTCAATAATTTTCAACATATTTCATCACCCATTATAAGCTGTTTCAATACTTTCTGATGAATGGGTATTTGAGACAAAAAAAAAATTTGTATAATCCATTTTTCTTCGTATAGAATCCGTACTATGCATGTACAGATGAATTTGAATTTTCATATACAAGGCACTTGGATTTTCTCCCCGTGTATATTCCAAAATAAATCAAATCATGTAAACAAACTTACAATCAATAGTATCATCATCATCATCTCCATAAACACGTTTTTTTATGATTTTACGTTTAGGAGGAAGAGATAACTGGGCGTGTTCAGAAACTCGTTTCAGGCGAATTTCGTCAGAACTTGAGGTATCGATGCATGTCTTCTCTGCAATCCGGGCTTCTTCAAATGTTGTGTATGGTCCTAGAATATTTGTGCATTCATAAATATTCCAATCATCCGCTGGTTTCAACTTCTTCTTGATAGTGTTAGTTAGATTAGTGTTCTTCAATGGAAATAAGCATGTTCTCGCCTCATTATTTAGCCAAATATCTGGGACAGCAGAGCGGTATTCTTCCCACGTTACCACGTAAAACATCTGGAATTGATTCATAAAATTCAGTTCAAATCATCGTTTGTATTACAACAAAGTTCAATTATCGAAATGTTTAATCTCAAATTTTTTCCCACATTGTAATTAAGAATGAGAGAATGACAATGAGCTCAATATCATTGCCGCATTGTTCAGATTGATCAAGGAGATGCAACAATGAAGTGGAAGCTGTCGGCCGCGAGCTGTCGGCCGCAGGGGTTATGTTTTGGCTGGGACTGTACCTGATCAAAACGACCGAACTATTTGGATATTTTCTCCATGAAAACATGCTGAAATGAGATAATGATGATATCTAAAAATATGAATTTGTAGGATTTGAGACGAGGAATTCGAAAATCAGGGATTTTTCACGATACGAGGTCGTTTTCATACGATTTTTTGCAGAGAAACGAGGAGTTATATATTGGTTCTAACGAATTTCATCACTTACTGATGGGACGACGTCCAATTCGGAGGATAAAATGCATCAATTCTTATAGGATTTTGTCTGAGAAATCTGATGGTATATGATTCATTTTGGTACGCGGCCGTTTTCATGGAGTTTTCGTCGAGAGAAGGGGAGATTCTTGTCAATTTCCACGGAATTTGCATGAATTTCGTTATTTAAAGACAAGTCGACGTCCGATTCTTGGGGTGAAATCTATGGATTCTTATGAGGAATTGTCTGCAGCATCCAGTGATATACGGCTCATTCCGGTACGCGGCCGTGTTCTTGATTTTTTACGCCAAAAGTCGTTGACTGGTATTTGACGGAATTATCAATACATATGCAAATTCTTCCATCGGCTGCAGGGTTCTCGTTCGGTTGAAAGAATCTGATACATCGATTCTTATAGTTAATTTTCCAAGGAATCCAATGGTATATAGCTCATTCCGGTACGGGGCCGTTTTCATGGAGTTTTCGTCGAGAGAAGGGGAGATTTTTGTCAATCTCCACAGAATTTGCATGAATTTCGTTATTTAAAGACAAGTCGACGTCCCATTCTTGGGGTAAAATCTGTGGATTCTTATGAGGAATTGTCTGCAGACCCAGTGATATACGGCTCATTCCGGTACGCGGCCATGTTCTTGACTTTTCACGCCAAAAGTCTTATCAAAATCTATAGATCGTACTCCAAGAATCGGACGTCGACTTGTCTCCAAATAACGAAATTCATGCAAATCCTGTGGAAATTGACAAAAATCTCGCCTACTCTCGACGAAAACCCCATGAAAACGGCCGCGTACCGGAATGAGCCATACACCATTGGATTCCTGGGAAAATTTACTATAAGAATTGATGCATCTCATTCTTCCAATCGAACGGAAACCCTGCAGCCGATGGAAGAATTTGCATATGTATAGATAATTCCGTCAAATACCAGCCAACGACTTTTGACGTCAAAAATCAAGAACACGGTCGCGTACCGGAATGAGGCGTATATCACTGGATGCTGCAGACAATTCCTCATAAGAATCCATAGATTTTACCCCTAGAATCGGACGTTGACTTGTCTTTCAATAACGAAATTCATGCAAATTCTGTGGAGATTGACAAAAATCTCCCCTTTTCTCGGAGAAAACTCCATGAAAACGGCCGCGTACCAGAATGAATCATATACATCGGATTCCTCAGACAAAATCCTATAAGAATTGATGCATTTTATCATCCGAATTGGACGTCCCCCCATCAGTAGGTGATGAAATTCGTTACAACCAATATATAACTCCTCGTTTCTCTGCAAAAAATCGTATGAAAACGACCTCGTATCGTGAAAAATCCCTCATTTTCGAATTCCTCGTCTCAAATCCTACAAATTCATATATTTAGATATCATCATTATCTCATTTCAGCATGTTTTCATGGAGAAAATATCCAAATAGTTCGATCGTTTTGTTCAGGTACAGTCCCAGCCAAAACATAACCCCTGCGGCCGACAGCTCGCGGCCGACAGCTTCCACTTCATATGCAACAGCTAACTTGGATTAATTTTTTCTGAAGATAGTAGCTATTCGCCTGGGAAGAGCGAAAAAAAATGAGATTCATAATGAACCTGACCTCACACATTGGTAATCACATATTCTAGAGTATGTTGTCAAAATGCGTCGATGAAAACTTGAATGAAAATTCAAATGATGGGATTCTGCTTGGAAAGCTTGGAGACAACTTTACGTTTCACTGGAATAATTGATTTCATTCATTCATCTCCAGCGAATATCAAAGATGAAAGTCTGTTCGAATTTTTTCTTCAGAATTATTCGGAAATATTTTTATCTCATCCAAATATTGTTGTGTGGCTTTATTTTTTCATAACAGACTCAAGTTAAAAAGCAATTTTTGAATTACACTCAACTTCGGTGAATAATCTTACAGAAACAATGTGGCTAATATTCCGTTGCTGATATGATTTCAAACATAATTTAAAAAATCTCATGATTTGTCGAACAGTGAAGACTTGGAAAAATAAGCTTAAATGGTGGGATAATATTTATATCAAAGATTGTAGGAAGAAATGATTGAATCAGTTAAGAAGATACGAGTGGCATGATAACCCTGATGTAAAATCTTGATGAAGACAGATACCTCATCGATCCTGTTTTAAATACACATATGAAACTCCATAGACTTCTGAGTTTTATGAATTTTCTTGGCATATGGCGAGGAAAAATATAGACGTCAGATTCCATTCCATCGAACCTTATAAGTCTTATAAGAGTCCATAAAATCTCATAGATACTGTTTTAAATATACATATCATAAAAACTCATGAAAAGTGATGGAACTGAATCAAAACGAATGAAATCGATTGATGCGGTTTTTTTCTAAGAAATTACCCAGCAATTTTATTGGGAAATTGATTGATGCAGTTTCATTAGTAAGGGCGTTTGCACTCACTGGCAAATAAAACACTTCATTTATTTGTTACGATATGATGGTTCTGGTATGGTAAAAGAAACCTCATGCGTACACAATATTGAACTTTCTCGACCGGAGTGGCTCGATCGAGAAAGTATGTGGGTCCCGCTTATGATTTTAAGCTTGAGTAAGAGTATGTTCTTACTGTGCAACCCCAGCTTGATGATAAAACTGTCCTGTGAAGGGTGATGGTAGCGAAATGAATTTCTTGATTTCCTTTAAGAATTGATTATGTTTTGTTGACAGATTTATTCAAAAAAAAATGAACTCATAAAAGATATGAAAAGTAGTCTAGATTAGTTGACAGTCCGAACTAATCCGAAATTAGAGGGTAAAATTATACGATTCTGGATTTGACAAGTATAATGGAGAATGAGAGCACGAATCACGGTATGTGTAGTGAGGACAGAGAATTCAATTTTCACGACTTACCGTGTTGGGAAAGAAACAACCCGTTTGGTCGTTCTTTCCTGAGTTCGATACTTGGCAGGATTGGGGAACGATTATTCTGGCAAAGAATTGGCTGTTGGTGAGACCTGGTTGTCTTCTCGTTTCTCTCTCTCTCTCCCTCTCTCTTCCTCTGGGCGAAAAGATAAAACGTCGAAACGGATCGGTACACTCGCGGACGTGAATTTGAAACTGAACTTTAAATACCGTATCAGATTGTGTTCATATGAACTTCATTGATGAGACTTGAAACGAAAATGGTTGACTAAAACTACAAAGTCGTGACCTCAAGCGCGACTAAGGCAGAAAACAAGAATTAAATTGGAAATATGCACCCGATTGGTAGATAAAAATTTAGATAAATCGGAACGCGAAACGCCGTGGAACCTCTCGAGGGTGCACTTGTACGTTATTTTGCGACCCGGAAAGTGACTTAATCGCGAGTTCACTTCAAACGTATCAATCGTTTTTTTTTCCTCTTGTGAAAAAGGACGGACTATGTTTGCGAACTTCAAAATCTAAGTTTTATCGTTGACCTTTCGGACACGAATCTCCCCGATTCCTTTTTTTTCGTTGTATTTATGTGCTCGCATCTTTTGGTGGAACACGCCACGTCCTTTTTCCAGAGGGGGTTTCCGCCGATTCGACTTTCTGAGCGATAGTCGTTAGGCACTTCATTTGTGGAGGGAGAGAGAATGGTTATTTCGTAAAGATAGACAGCGAGGGAAATTCTTTGCCTGGGATTTACCCCGTATTCGGCGCTTTGGTGCGAAGTGCATCGTATATTCGCATCGACACGTGCGTTGGTGTGAATGTTCACCTTGAATTCTCTGTCTACTCAGCGGATTCCTGTTCACTACTACTCATGCTTTGAATTGATTCTTTCGATTCTATATGCGATGTATTATAAAGTTTTTTTTTCTTATCAGAATTATTCTTCAACTATGAGTCCTATTGCTGAAGCCTGAATCGTCTATGGGGATGGTACGGATGTTTCATTTATTTCCGATCTCAATTCATCCTGGGAAGCGTTTCGAGCTTCAGCAATAATGTGAATTCACACGATATCTCATTTGAACTATTCCTTTGGAAGATGCCTATGGTATCCTGATGTGTACTATGCTATGATAGGACGGATTTTCAATGTGTATGAATGAGCGTGAGCGAGCTCTAATGAATACTTGTATGCATTTGTGGGTGGAAGATTCTACGTGTGGTGGTGAATTAATTTAAGGGACGAGAGGAACCGTCGTTACATAACATCTCCCCGCGCAAGACCGGAAATGGGGTGCCAAATCGAATTCCATGTACGGTCCAGATCGTTTCGTCGACGGGTTCTCTCGTTCACATCGAGATATGCCTACTAGTCTAGGATGGTGAAGTGTATGTGTGCGTGGGTTTGGAGTGGTATGGTCTTCAGTGTAGGTCCAGTGATGCGACCATTGAACGGGCTGTCTTGGTTTCTTCCGGAGGGCCAATCGCTCTTGCCCTAGGGCGTCTGCCTGTTATTTCCCTTCGCGAGCGGATTGCTTTCGATGTTGGAGATGGAGGCAGCACGACGGGGCCCCTCTCGGGGATTTCCTGGATGATGGTTATTTCGGGCCGCTCCGCGAAGCGCTTGCGGGGTTTTCGATGGGCCCTACTGGTGGGTGTCCAGCGATGACGGTTACGGTATATGATCAGTCCCAGGATGACCAGTATTGAGACTGTGGTGATGGAGGGAATCCCATAGACTGCCACGCGTGATCCGAACTGACTTCGATGGTGATTTTGGATGCTGCGGGCCTCCGTTTCTATTTGCTCTAGCGTGGCCTCATCCTTTCCATTGTCCCAGTCATTTATGGCGTCGTCCTGCTTGGGTGGCGATAACTGATCCAGGGCGATGGTGTGCTCCGGAGTGACTTCGCCAATCAATGAGCTCAGGTTTAGGGTTTGTTGTGGCTGGTACTGGATTTTCCGTGCGGAGTTGATAATGAATTTGGAGGTCATAATAGTTGTCCCCGTTGAGGCCGTGCATCCCGCCTTAAGTTGGAGGATGCCGATCCCATGCAGCGTCGTTCTCTCGATCCCCTGGTTTGGGCAGTGTACGTCAACTCCCATCGGCTGACTGGCGGAGAATAACTAGCCCACTCCTGACTCAAGCTCGGCCCAGTATGTGTCTCGTGTCGCGGACACCTTGACAGTACATAACTTCCACGGATCCGAGTTGGGCCGTGTCAGCAGTTCCGTCTCGCAAGTGGGTCGGGCCGTGGTTGATCGAAGCAGGGTGGATGGGCAGATATAGGTTGTTGATTTGACTTTGCATCCGCTGATGTATGAGGTGTCGGGAGCGAAATAGAACATGGATCTTTCGTCGATGGCGACGTAGGGGGTTTTTGGTTCAACGTAAGCGACAACGGTCCTTTTGGGCCCGAAACTTTGGACCACTGGACATCCGTAGGGGCGGTATAGTCGGTATATATTCCTTTCCAGCAGTGGCACTGCGATGACTAAGACAAATCGCTGCTTTGTCATCATTTTTCGAATCGTTATTAAGTTTGGAAATTGTTCCGAATGTATTTCTTCCAGCGTCATTGGGAATTCATATACAGAATTTAGTATGATTTCTTGGGCCGCTACTTTCAGTTGGTCTGGTGAGATGATGGCGGGATGTAAAATTCCGTTTTGGGCAAACGCTACGGCGTTAATCATGATGTTCACGCCATCTATGTACTGGTCGATGAGGTTCCCTTGTTCGTCCATCCATTGGCGCATCATAACTCGATAGGATTCGGTTTTGGATTCGCTGATAAAGTTTTTCAGCTGTTGGCCGAGTTTGTCGATTTGTTTGGCCGCGCTGAATATACGCTGACTTTGGTTTTTGATTGTTCGATGAAGGTCGTGCAGCTGCGAGCGTATGATGTGCGTTTGGTTTGCCAACAGGGAAGCCATATGTCCCTGGTCGTCGTACAGGCGGTCGATCTCTTGGTTGTAATATTCCGCCTCGTCTTCGCCCAAGGTCCCAAATAATACATGGCTCACCGTTCCAATGAATGCGAAGGGGGCGCCTCGTTTGGCTCGTTTTGGTGGAGCGGTCAATCCATTTAAGACTTTGGTTAGACTTTCTGCCGCCGCTCATTTTCGGTGCAATTGGCCGTCGGCGTCGGCGGATGAACAGTCCATTTGCTGATGCCTGTGACACGCGAGCCGGGCTTGGTGCAGGTGTTCTTCCAAGTCAGGTTTTGTATCCATAAGGGGCTCCAGGTCGATGTAAGATACCAACCTCCATTCGGCCGGGGACAGGCGTACGGAGTTGAGATGATCGAAGAAAATTCCTGCCGGCGCAGTTACGGGAATGGTCTGGGAATTCGGGGTCGATTCATGAGTCTGGTGGTCGGCGAGGATGACAAAGATGATCCAGAAAGTTTGGGTCATCATGATGTCGGTCTGAAATCAGAATTCCCGCGTTGATCTTACTTCGTTGATGGGTTGCCGGGGGTTTGTTTGTGTAAGTGTATGTACAGATGCCTTAAGCAGAGTGAGCTAATATCCGGTTTTGATTGAAAAGGGGAAAAAAAATCCTCAACTATAATTTCAGACTCTTCCCTGGTAGTTGCGAATTGATTGATCATGTTTTATTTTTGAAATCTCGTATACTAATGTAACTTATGGAATTAAGGGTGTCCTAGTGGCGGTGTGAACAGTTAGTGATGATTTATGATTCATGGAGTATGAGTCTTGTCTGTTATGTATGCTAGGTGATCGTGAGGACTGTTTTTCTCTTCTCTTTCATCTTTCTCATACACCGTCAGGAATGTATTCGGATCTCGCCCCTTTTTCTCTTTTATCGCTCTTTGTATCCGCGCGTACCGACAGAATATGGTGTTAAGACTTTCAATAAGAATTCCTGGCAGTGTATGACGCGTGGGAGGGGAATAAAAGTCCTGCATAAGATTTTTCTCTCAGGACTCCTCTTCCACTCCATACTTACTCTTCTGGTTACTCGGGCAGTAGAAGAAGTGGTGATGGGGTGCCTTTGTCTCCCTCCATCTTGCAGGACACCTTTGTATGCGTACTTCTTTTGTATATATATATATATTTTTTTTTTTAAACATGTAGTTTTTTTTTTGAAGGATTTTCTTTGCCATGTTTTTTTCTTGTTGTTTTTTTTTTGCCCTCTTTTGACTGTGTTTATGTTTTCTTTCTTCGTTTTTTTTTTTTTTATTTGTTCCTTTCTCTTTTCTTTTGTGCCTTTATTTAGAGGGGAGACAAGGAGGTTGATTAGTATCTTTTTCTTTGCTGGTTGAGAAATGGAAAATTAGTGAAAGGTTGGATCCTTCTTCTACTCTCCGAACAGGACGATCCAGGTGAGGTAGTACAGCGTTGACGTTCGGCCTCCTTTGGTTGAATCCGGATGCGAGGACTTCTCTACGAGAAGGAACCAACGTTGTTTCGATTTGTTCGCCACATACGAATGATAATTCGATTACCCAACTCGGAATTTCGGCTTACAGATGTACTGGGAAAATGGATGGACTTTCGAGAGATTTGCTTTCGTTTAACGGCGTAATGTTTGCATGGGACGAGATACACGCGTTCATACATAGACTTATGCGTGGGGTGGTTGTGATTCGCTCTCTTGCATTTGGATCGATTTCAAATGAATTGCTTTTGTTTTTATGCACACCCATATACACACACATGCATATACATACAAACATATATATATATATACATATCCATGCACACGCATACATACATATACACACATATGCCTACATATAACCGCCGAGATTATGTAGAGTATGAAGTTCTACTGGCAGCTTCCACGTTTTGTTTCCTGAGTGCGTGTGTATCGTTGATTCTCTACAGCCACCTCGATCGATTCTCCTGTGGCCGTAGCCTCGTGGTGAGTGCAATGCCTGGTAAGACATGACGAGTGTACGCACCTCGTGTGCTGGTTAGGGGTGTCGTTCCATGTTGTTCAGACACGACGTGTGATGCTGGTCTCTGCCGGATTTCCCAGTATCGATTGATTTTTGGCAAAGAGGACGGGACTTACGTCCAATTCTTTCTGTTTTATTCCCTCAGAACGGGCCCTTGGGTTCTCTTCGCGGTGTCTGGCGCGAAGAAGTTGCGGAGTCATGCCTGCATTTCTTGGTGGTAAGCGGCAGGGCGTCGCAGGGGAGAGATGATCGATGCATGAGTTGTGGCTAGTGCGGTTGCGCATGAGGAGTTCATATGCCACTGAAGTGCCTATACTTGGGTACCCTTCGCTGGGGCTCTTTTCTTTTTATTGGGGTTTATTTACAGGTAGTATCCTCATCGTATTTAGGGAAATGAGCGGGCTTTAGCTTGTCAATGTGCTTGAGTACGATTTTTTCATATTCGTCTTCGAGCACAGCGTTCTTACTTTCGGTAAGATCTAGGATTTTGTAGGGGCCTGCGTACTGTTTATCCAATTTCCCGACACGTGGTTCTTTCAGTGCATAGACCGATTGTCCCAAATGAAAGTCAACCCGACGCGCTTGTTGATCGTAGTATTCCTCGGATTTTTGTTTTGCCGCAAGGATACTTGATCGGGCAAGGGTCTGTACTTCATTCAGGCACTGTACCAATTCGGCCAGGTAGGAATTGTAGGTCTCTACTTCTCCCGGCGTTGGATATTTACTCGGCATTCGGGCTTCATGACCGAACACAAGCTCAAAGGGGGTGAATGAAGTCGCTTCGTGGACAGAAGTGTTGTATGAAAACATGGCAAATGGGATTAGCGTATCCCAATCGTCATGATTCTTTATATAGTGTTTGAGGTATTCTATTAACACTGAATGACTTCGCTCCAACGAACCGTTCGACTGTGGCCGATAACCGGACGTTGCGACTTGCTTGATATTAAGAATTTCAGCGAGCTGTGTGAGAACACGACCTATGAAAGCCTTCCCTCTGTCCGTAAGGATACATCGGGGAGAACCAAAAGTTGCTATGCAGTATCGCGCGAAAGCATCAGCTATAGTGGGAGCTCGCCCATTGGGAATTGGGACAGCTATGCAGTACTTTGTTAGCTGGTCCTGCATCGTTAATATGTAGTTATTCCCACTGGGGGTGGTACGAAGAGGACCTACTAAGTCGAGCGCTACCATATCGAAAGCACGTGGTGGAGTGTCTGTGATAAGCATTGGTTCCCTCGTTTTGATTCGGACCAGCTTCTGTTCCTGGCAACTCTCACAAGATCGAATATAGTTGCTTATGTCTTCGTGCATATTTTTCCAGAAAAACCTCTGTTTCATACGATTGTACGTTTTTGATATTCCTTTGTGACCTCCGAAAAGACTAGCATGATATTCCTCGATGATCGATATTCGTGCTTCGGGGGGTGGTACCACGATTTCTTTGGTACAGATGGATATAGAAATTGGGACATCTTGGAAAAAGTAAGTCAAGATGCCTTTCATTTATTTTGATTTATGAAGTTTGAATAAACTTCCGGTCGCAGATAACCTAATTGAGCGGGGCCTATCGAGAGATATTTCAGTTTTGAGAGTCTCAATCAATTGATTTAGCATTTTGGTGTTCAACACCTCCACGTCAGTGAAAACACTATATATGCTTTGTCTCTCCCTTTTAGAAAGAACAATCTCCCCCGGTTTTGGTCTAGCTAGACGTATCTTTGTGTCGTCTATGAGCAATAACTCCTTCAGGACCTGATAAGTTGGGTCTTCGCTCATAGTGTTTAAGTTGGCGAAATGCACATAATTATCCCTTCCTATGGTAAGTGGTTTATCCACAATAGTGATAAAACCGCGAGCCGCGAGGAATTTTTCTGGGAGGGGATCGATGGGGTCTGGTCCCAGATCGATTTCCTCCGTTATGGAGTCATCGAAAAGGAATGACAGGGGGATCGAAGAAGGTTCGGATTCGCCTGGGGGTGTGTGATCTTACTGTGTTCGGTCTCTGGTTTGGGACGTGTTTGAGACCGTTTCAGCGTTTTCTTGGTCAGGTTGGGTATTATTTTCTTGATTTCCCATCGTAGTGGATTGATGTTCGGGGATAAAATTCGTGGTAAGGGTAGGATTCCAAGTAACCTGCTTTTGTGGAGGTTGGTTTGGAACTACAGTCTCATTTCGGGAATTGGTGGAGACATGGTCGGATTGATTTTCTTCGAGCACCTTGCTGATCTCATCCAGATCCTCTATAAGGTTTCTAAGGGTCGCTGTCTCGTCTTGGGAGAATTCAGATGCCAACGTGGTGTCTCGAGAACAGATCTGCGTCGAGTTTGCATCGGGTTCTTCTGGATCGATATCGTCATCAGAGTCATCTGGTGCATGCAAAGCTCGTGTCAGGGTTGGCAGAAGACTTGGTCGTGAAGAGCCGACTACCCTCGAGCTATCACCATCCTCGAGATCGTTTGAGGTGTCGGTATCCGCTATGGGAAGTTCTTGATAATTGGGACGTTCACGACCTCCTCTTCGTTCACGGACCCGTATTCCTATTCCCGATTCGTCCGGCAGGGGATTTGCAATCCTGGCCTTGTAACTCGGGTCTTTGTCATGAGGGGTAGTGGGATACGCTTTAATCACCGGGTTTCGTGATAGAGCATCGGCATTTGCGTTCACACGGCCGGGCTTGTATACTATAGCGAAGCGATGATTGCTCAACTTATTTGCCCAGCGACAGAGTCTGGCCGTTGAATCTTTAAATGATTTGAGATACGATAAGGGCTTATGGTCAGTCATGAGTATGAATTCTTGACTGTATATACAGGGTGGGGCATTCAAAGTGTCGCGGGCGTTTTTTCCAAAAATAAAGTGAGATACGAGAAAATTTTTCGGACAAAAGTTGTAGGGTACCGAGGGGGACATCCGATGGTGGCCTTGGCTTTGACCTCAAATCTCATCTTCAAGGGCATTCTGAGATCAACTCTTGTTTTTTAAATGGCATCTCATATTTTTCACTGCAGATTTGGATTCTAGGTCAAAAACCAAGAAACTTTTGTCTGAACCATTTTCCTGAAATCCGCAAAAATGGCGCTCTAATCGATATTGTTCAATTTTGAATCTGACATTCGAATAACTCGAAAACGAAGGGTCTTGCGAAAGAATGTTCCATACAGAAGTTGTCAATACACAACAAATTTCAATCGTCTACATTACCACCATTCAGAGCTCACGCGATGTAAACAAACGACGGGGTTCAGTGAAAATTCACGATTTTGAAAGTCAGTTTGTCAGTTACATTTGATTATTACTTGGTTTATGACAAATTGAAAATCATGGATATCCGATACACGGTTTCTGAAAAGATCGATATGATCTACATTTACGGTGAAGTGCATAAGAACCCCAGACAAGCATATGACTTGTATGCAGAACGATTTCCTGAAAGAACAACGCCATCCATTAGGTATTTTCAACGCATTACAAAATTATTCTCAGAAACGAGAAGTGTTACAAGGGAAAAACGACATCGAATGAGAACTGTTAGCGGAGAAAATGCGGAAGTTAATGTACTAGCTGCAGTAGCCAATAATCCACACGTGAGCTCTCGTGAAATTGAACTCCATTCGGGAATTTCTCGAAGAAGTGTTCTTCGAATACTGAAACGTCACAAATTCCATCCGTATCACATTTGTTTGCATCAAGACTTTCACGGTGATGATTTCGAAAATCGTGCACAGTTTTGTCGATGGGGTCCAGCGCAAATGCACAATAACAACTTCATCAACATATTATTTTCTGATGAGTCGACGTTCACCAATCATGGTCAAGTAAATCGACATAATATGCATTACTGGGTGACAGAAAATCCAAGATGGTCACGTCAAGTAGAGCATCAAAGACAATGGGCTGTGAATGTTTGGTGTGGTATTTTTCGATCTCGAGTAATTGGACCGTACTTCATTACAGATACGCTAAATGGAGCGAAGTACAGACATTTCTTAGATCAAGTACCTCCAACATTACTTGAAGACATACCTATTCAGGAACGATTGAATATGTGGTATCAACACGATGGTTGTCCATCCCATTATGCAGTCACAGCTCGAGAAATATTGGACAGAGATTATCCTGGACGATGGATAGGACGTCGTGGACCAGTTCATTGGCCTGCCCGTTCTCCGGATCTTACTTCTCCAGATTCTTTTTTATGGGGATACATAAAAGATACAGTTTATCAACAAGCACCGACTACACCTGAGAATATGCGTCAACGAATCATCAATGAAGATATTTGAGCACGAGTTCAGCAACCTTTTGTAAAACGTTTCGAAATGTGTATTGAAGTCGAAGGCCATCATTTTGAGCATCTACTGCATTAAAATTATCCAAGTGATGTAGACGATTGAAATGTGTTGTGTTTTGTCTGTTATACCCCATCACCTCCGTTTCAGTTCAAGGGGTCCCCCTTGGAATCAGACAACTTTTGTCCGAAACATTCTTGTCTCCTACAAGACCCTTCGTTTTCGAGTTATTCTAATGTCAGATTCAGTATGGAACAATATCGATTAGAGCGCCATCTTTGCGGGTTTCAGGAAAATGGTTCAGACAAAAGTTTCTTGGTTTTTGACCTAGAATCCAAATCTGCAGTAAAAAATATGAGATGCTATTCAAAAAACAAGAGTTGACCTCAGAATGCCCTTGAAGATGAGATTTGAGGTCAAAGCCAAGGCCACCATCTGATGTCCCCCTCGATACCCTACAATTTTTGTCCGAAAAATTTTCTCGTATCTCATTTTATTCTTGGAAAAAACGCCCGCGACACTTTAAATGCCCCACCCTGTATATGACTCGAACTGCTTAACCGCGTAAATTATCGCGAGAAGTTCCTTTTCTATCGTAGCGTACCGAGTTTCGGGGCTCGTTAGGAGTCTTGATACATAAGCAATGGGCAAATCCTGCCCTTCTGTCTTCTGACTAAGAACCGCCCCTATCCCGTAGTCGGAAGCGTCGGTGGTGGTTATAAATGGTTCGGAAAAATCTGGGAACTGAAGCACTGGTTGTTTGCACAATTCGTCCCGAAGGTCTTCGAATGCTTTCTGCGATTTATCCGTCCATTCGAAGGACGCTTTCTTTTTCAACAGATCTGTTATGGGCTTAGCGCGAGGTGAGAACTCCTTAATGAATTTGCGATAGTACCCCACGAGACCCAAGAATTATCTGATCTGTTTCGGGTTTTTCGGGACTGGGTATTCCCTGACAGCTTCCAATTCCTTCGGATTGGGCTGCACTCCCTTGGCACTGAGCACGTGTCCCAAATACACAACCTCGGATCGAAACAGAGAGCATCTCTCGGTTTGTAGGGCGAGATTGTGGGCCTCCAGTCTTTCGAGGAACTTCCGAATCAACTGACAATGCTCCTCGATGGTAGCGGTGGCTATAATAACATCATCGAGGTACACAAACAATCCCTCTCCGATGAGTCCGCGTAGAACTTTGTTCATCAATCTCTGGAAAGTTGGAGGTGCATTCTTCAATCCCATGGGCATTCGGGTGTATTCAAAGTGTCCCATAGGGGTGGAGAAAGCAGTTTCCGCTTGGTCATCGGGATGCATCCCAATCTGGTGGAAACCACTAGCCAAATCGAAAACTGAGAAGTACTGGGCTTTTGCCATTTTGTCTATGATGTCCGCAATTCTAGGCATTGGAAGCAATCATCTACCGTCTGTGCATTTAGAGCACGGTAATCAACGACAGTTCTCCACTTTTTCTGTCCATCTGGACCGGGTTCCTTTGCTACAGGGAACAGGGGCGCGTTATAGGGAGATTCAGATGGTACGATGATCCCTAATCGTAACATATTTTCAGGCATACAATCGATGAAACTACGAATTGAAACCTCTTTAATTGCTTTCTCGAGAGATTGCAGGTACAATCCACCGTCCGGGCATTCGTCCTTTGCAGACGAGTGTGCTCGAAGAGTGAGAGCCTGGTGGCGATTTAAAAACTCTTGGAAGGATTCTTCGCCTACTCGGTATCGCATTCGTTTCAATTGATGGATAATTGTATCAAAATTTCGGAACGAGCAGAACCTATCCTTCAGATGTGCATATAATTGTTTCGGAGAAGCGAACTCTCTCCCCTCGACACTATCTCTGGCCGGCCCCCTTAATTTCGTTAGAGCGCGTTGAAGGAAGGGTCCTTCATCTCCTCCTTCTAAAGTTTTTAAAGCATCCTGACATCCGATAATGAACTCGTCTGGCGGGCCATAACCGGTGTAAACTAGGACATCTAAAGCTGCCTCGCGGACCCTCCGCCAGGCGACGGAGCGCATGGTTTGATCGGCTTCGTTTGGCATGGTATTATCTAATAAACGCGCAGGAAATGGAGGCGGTGGATATCTAGGTTGCTCAGGTAAGGAAAATTCGGGCATCCAGAAGATGTCCTTTTGCGTGTTCCGATGATCGGAATTTGAAGTCTCGTATAATTTAGTCAATTATTTATGGAGTATTTATATATGAAATCAGTTTTTCTTTGAAGATGATGGAGTTCCATCGAATTATTTCTCGAGGCGCCTTCGAAGGTACTCGGGAATTTTTTGACAGATCAATTCGGACTGGGATCGAATGTATTGGTGAGTTCGGATTGGGGAATCGATCAAATATACTCCAGTTGGTTCCGACTCTTCAGTGGGAATGCGAGCACGTTGACACGCCGGTTGAGGCAATTGGACTTCCGAATCAAAAATGGTCTCAAATAATTCCGCCAATTCCTCTTCAATCTCTGGAGTAGGTGAGCTCGTCCACCTTTCTTAGGCATTAGAAGAATATTATTCCATGAAAAGTTGGTTTATTCAAAAAGCGACACGGATTCTTGATAAATCGATTCACACAGGAAGCGACAGCCTAGCTTTATTTGGGTTAGGAGAATCTATGAGTAGTGTTTCTAATTCACTGGTGATTTCATTCACCTGTGTTTCGTTATCCTTCAACTCGGTCGTTCGCTCACGTTTCTTGAAGTCTTTGGCCGCGATTCTTGCCGTTAGCTCGAGAATTTCAGCGAGCAAGTCGATCCTTTCACTGTCGTGCAACGTACTCCCGGTGTGTAATGATTTCCTTAACCACCTGAGCTTGTGTTTTAATCCCGATCCTTAATTCTTACGTGCCATACAATGCAATTAATGACGCTGAATTGCCCGTTCTTCCCAGAAGGAAGTGGGCCAAACAAAACCAGTTAATAACTTGACTTATCGCGAAGGGTGTAGTTGTTCGCTGCCTGGTCCTCGCGACAGCAACCGCGCTAATCGTATGATAACGGCCAGGCGACTGTCGAGTGCCCAGACAAAGAAAAAAAAGGTTATGAACCACCCCTGTGGCTGGCACAGGTTCGCGACTCCTAGGAGCGCGGAGCCTTCTTCGACCAACAGGGAAGACGATTCAGTAACTTGAATTACCCCCTTCGTCCACCAGAGTTACCCCTTATCTTTTTCCAAAATCTATCACCCCTTTATTTTCAGGATTTGCTTCTATTCTCCCGATTATTAGCGAAGGGCGTATTCCACCGCTGAGATCTCCCGACAGTAACCGCGCTAATCGTGCGTTAGCGGCCAAGCAACTATCGGGGTATTCTAAACGAAGAGAAGAAGAAACTATGCCTACCGCTCACAGCTGGGGTCAATTCGCGACTCCTAGGAGCGCGGAACTTCACGCAGAAGAGAGCGAATATGCATGAATCCTATGCCCGCTTCACCAGATCAGTTATCCGGTATTTCCTTTTGTAAAAACAAGATACATTCGCTAAGAGAATCTAAATCAAGACCCAGGGACGGATCAGATTCAAGCGCTGGGCCAAGAAATCGAACGATGGCACGTGAGAGTGATAAGAAAGACTTGATTGCTTCCTACAAAATGATTCGAATGATGAATTCTCTTTCGGACAACGCAAGCGAATACGGATGAGAGGAGAAGAATTTGTTGATGTATTGAGTGAACGCGTCGATGGGAATGATAATCCCGAACGGAAAAACCGAAACACGGACTTATGGCCCTAAGTACCCAGGTGTAGAAGGTTGGGGTTCTCTGGGTACTATTGTGACGTCGTGGCGCAGTTGCGTGATTACGTATGAATACGCAAGCACACAATACAAAAAAAAGAACACAGATATTCACAAAGAGACGAGCCAAATAATAATAATCAGAAGAGGCACATTCGATGTGCAAATGATAATACACTGCTCCTTGGCACACACTTGCAACCTGAAAAGGGGCAGAAATATTCGACAGAACAAGAAAGAGATTTCTAAACTTGTAGGAGATACTGACCAAAAAGAAATTCAGCAAGAAAATTACATTAATAGGATTGAAACTTTACGAGCACTTATACTCAGTGTTCAAACAGCTAAAATTTGATTGATTTTCCAGACGTTATATGGATAAATTAAGATTTGGAAAAACTGAATTTTGGACACGTGAAAAAAAACGTTGACAGGAGGACAAGCAAGCGTGTGTTAATCCGTTGATTCAGTCCGGTACCTATACACGCACAATTTTTTTTTTCACATATACATGAAGAAAGATATATATATATATCACCTGAAATAATACAAGCCGAGAAAGAATGATAAAGAAACGTATGTATGATGGGTGTATTGGCCGAGGTGAGATTATACGGGATGTGTGTTGGTTCGAGAGAGGATGCAAGGCCGTGTGTCAGTTGACAGAACTGACCTACGATCATGTAACGATTCAAGTAATTATAAAGGGAAAAGAAGAAAATTATCTTGATTACAGGATATGCAATTTTCAAATTCCCTGTTCGTCCACTATAAGTGATGAATGGAGAATGAAAAGGAAAAAAAAATGAGTTTTATTCACGAAATTCCAAAAATAAAATGGAAAAGAAAGGTCACCTATTTATCGTAATAGAAGGAAGGAGCTAATACATATAACTCCATAAGGTACGAATCGTTCGTCGAAGCGAACGCGTGAAGCATACGCTGTTGACGACGTTGAAAAAGAATCGATTCTTTTCCAACGACAAGAGAAGAAGAAATTATACGGCGAGTTCTGCGTTCGTCGTATCGGAGTGTAGGGAAGAAGAATTTCGTCGTTAACATGAACAATTGAGTTCAAACATCAAACTGAGTTATTAAGCGAAGTTCTTGTCAAAATTTTTGAAAAAAAGTTAACAATGTAACTGAAAAATTTGAGAAGAACTCGAGCACCCCACACTTAGCACCAGTGTTACGATATGATGGTTCTGGTATGGTAAAAGAAACCTCATGCGTACAAAATATTGAACTTTCTCGACCGGAGTGGCTCGATCGAGAAAGTATGTGGGTCCCACTTATGATTTTGAGCTTGAGTAAGAGTATGTTCTCACTGTGCAACCCCAGCTTGATGATAAAACTCTCCTGTGAAGGGTGATGGTAGCGGAATGAATTTCTTGATTTCCTTTAAGAATTGATTATGTTTTGTTGACAGATTTATTAAAAAAAAAATGAACTCATGAAAGATATGAAAAGTAGTCTAGATTAGTTCACAGTCCGAACTAATCCGAAATTAGAGGGTAAAATTATACGATTCTGGATTTGACAAGTATAATAGAGAATGAGAACACGAATCACGGTATGTGTAGTGAGGACAGAGAATTCAATTTTCACGACTTACCGTGTTGGGAAAGAAACAACCCGTTTGGTCGTTCTTTCCTGAGTTCGATACTTGGCAGGATTGGGGAACGATTATTCTGGCAAAGAATTGGCTGTTGGTGGGACCTGGTTGTCTTCTCGTTTCTCTCTCTCTCTCCCTCTCTCTTCCTCTGGGCGAAAAGATAAAACGTCGAAACGGATCGGTACACTCGCGGACGTGAATTTGAAACTGAACTTTAAATACCGTATCAGATTGTGTTCATATGAACTTCATTGATAAGACTTGAAACGGAAATGGTTGACTAAAACTACAAAGTCGTGACCTCAAGCGCGACTAAGGCAGAAAACAAGAATCAAATTGGAAATATGCACCCGTTTGGTAGATAAAAATTTAGATAAATCGGAACGCGAAACGCCGTGGAACCTCTCGAGGGTGCACTTGTACGTTATTTTGCGACCCGGAAAATGACTTAATCGCGAGTTCACTTCAAACGTATCAATTGTTTTTTTTTCCTCTTGTGAAAAAGGACGGACTATGTTTGCGAACTTCAAAATCTAAGTTTTATCGTTGACCTTTCGGACACGAATCTCCCCGATTCCTTTTTTTTCGCTCTATTTATGTGCTCGCATCTTTTGGTGGAACACGCCACGTCCCTTTTCCAGAGGGGGTTTTCGCCGATTCGACTTTCTGAGCGATAGTCGTTAGGCACTTCATTTGTGGAGGGAGAGAGAATGGTTATTTCGTAAAGATAGACAGCGAGGGAAATTCTTTGCCTGGGATTTACCCCGTATTCGGCGCTTTGGTGCGAAGTGCATCGTATATTCGCATCGACACGTGCGTTGAATTCTCTGTCTACTCAGCGGATTCCTGTTCACTACTACTAGGGTGGTCCTTATTTTGCAAAGATGACAATTTTTGGCACGCCGCCCCTTAAAATTGTTCTATGCTATGAAAAACTACTTTGTGTCCAACCTGGGACCAATTGGACGTCGGGAAGACGTGGCGCATTGAGGACGAAGTTTCGAAAATTACATAACTTAGTAGTGCATATCGGTTAAAATGTGAAATCAAATTTGATTCGATTTAGAAATGAGTATTTATAAATTTCATTCGAACTTCCGAATCAAATGCATCCATGCGAACACATTTTTCATGATAAAGAAACATTATTGAATGTTTTTTTCGAAGCAGTAATTGATAAATCTTTATAGTTTTCTTATCAGACGCGTTCAATTTCATACATTTTTTTTAAACATTTCATGCTCTCAATATATTTCTCAGAAATAAAGAAAAAAAAGATTCTGCTGCATAAAATAAAACAATAGGTGCACAATTTTTATTAATTTCTCATTAAACATAATCTGGTGGACATGGAATGATAAATCTCGTAACATTAATGGAACATATAAAGAGAATGCCACATCTGTAGTCGGGAATCATAAATTTACATGTTCACTCACTTTTAATTAATGTACTTTTCTTTGCATCAGGATAGCTCTTTCGATAATCTGATACAATTTGCATTATCCACTGTTTCTCTTCTTCATTTCGTGATAATACATTATTGAACTCTTCCATCAATTTGACTCCACGTTCAGCTGTATCATTGACCACTTTCAAATTTTTGATTATTTCAAGTCCAATCTGATAACTTGGATCGTTTTTCCATAACCTCGGATCCTTCTTCATAAAATCTGTGGAGATGGAACATCTTTTAAAAAACGTCAAAGTTCTTTGGGAAATAAAATCTTCGAAATTCCTATTTACATATTCACTCAAATATTTAGGAGGAACTATTAATTTTTCGGAGTCGTCAACATTGGCTGTGTTTAAAGCTGCTACCATTCGGTTTTTTGTTTCAGAGGTGATTTTAGAATCAAAAAACGATAAACCTACTGTTTCTGGTGCCAAGTACCACAAATGGTTACAAAATTTATGCAATTTTATACGACTTATCTCCTCGTCAATTATACTATATTCATGAAGGGATTTTGAAAATTCATGATCCAGCCTAGGAGCGTCTGCAGCAATTGGAGATTGTATCCATGCTTTAACGTATACTTTTACGAGGAAGATACAAAGATCGCGGAGTCCATTCTCTTCATATTTTGTCAAACGAGATTCATCACGGAATCAGAAAATTTTGAGGGAGTGAATCGCCTTACTCATCCATCGAGCATGATGAAACGCTCCTGGGGCTCGGAAAGAAAAATTCGGAACATTTCCACCCACAAAAATAATCGTCAATTTAAGAAGCTCCTGATAATCTTCTCGAGGTTGTTCAGTTTCTAGATAATACTCTGCAAAATTTATTATTCCGGGTACATCATCGAGAGATTTTCTAATTGTTTCATTTTCAAGTCCTGATTTGGAATTTGATTTATCGATTTCAGACCAAGATTGTTGAAAACGTTCAAATATGGGCACATTCGGCCCAGAAGATGTGGACATTTTCTTTTCAAAAACACCCCCTAAAACTATCTCATAGATATGATGACGGCAAGGTAAATATAAAAGATCTTTGTTCATTTTCTGCTCCAAAACTACACAAGCACCTGACAATCGTCCCATATTTGAGGCTGTCGTGTCGCAACAAAGTGCTTCCACTTTATCTAACAGTCTCCATTCATCAAGCAATTCGTAAACTGCAAGAGCCTGATCTTTTCCTGTGCCAGAACTGATTTTCGGGATCCCAAGTAACTGTTCAGTTTCCCCGGAAGTTATTATGACGGGTAACCGTTCTACATTTCCTCTATCTATTGAACATGGTAATAATTTACCATCCCAATGTACAGTAATTGCATTAAACTGTTCCTCTAGAAATGCCTCACGTAAACTTGTAGCTGTTTCAGCTCGCAAACGCGTTCGACACTTGTGGATAGATGATCTATTTATTATCAGATCATTCACATCATGACCCAGAGCTTCAGCAGTTGCTGTGAGGATTCGGACTGCGTCACGGTCACTCACTTTACATTTATCCAGAGTCGCTACAAGTTTGTGAGTTATAAAATCTGTTCGTCCCCTTCTTTTCTTTGAATCACTTGGTCCTGGTTCCTGCGCGAATTCTTCCCCGGAATCTTCAACATGATACTCCGCAGGATTCTCGATCATCTCTTTTTCATCCTCAGATTCCTCAGTTGACAGTGACACCATCTCGATTGATTCTTCTTGATTAAATAATATGTATTAATCTTATTCATATGTACAAGGAAGTTTTATAAAGGTGGAACATAGCGCATAGCGTCTCTCTCAATCTTTGTATGTATCTGTGTATGTAAATGAGAGATAAAGCACTATACACTATGCTACCTACTTATAACAAAATCATATATATAATCATATATATAATGAGGATTGTTCCCCTGCTGGAAAAGGAGAATTGAAATGAATTGGGAAAATTTAATCGAATTGAATGCGTTTTCTTGTTCCAATGTTTGGAACTGAGGATTGAAATCATTCTGTCCGTAATATTGAAAACGATTCAAATCAGCATGGTTATTTCACATAAATTCATAAAAATCAATTCAAACGAATTTGATTTGTGCACAATTGAAATGGATTAAAGCGAAGCGAAGCGTATGAATACTCTTATTTACGAAGAATTTCATTGGCATTCGTTGTGAATTAAAAAGGATGAATCTCAATCCGGGGATGAGATGGAAAAATTGAGGCGAATTGGAAGAATTGAAATAAATCAGAATGAATTGAATTGTGATTCTAATGAATCCTCTCTAATGAATCGTCATTTTCCAGCAGGGTTTGTCGGCAGCTATAGCAGAATTTCAATAACCTCTATGGGGAGGATTTTTTCGAGACGTGTACAGAAATCTTGATTGACGAATATGAAAAAATCCTCAATATCTTTGAAATTTCAATATAAAGTTATATCCAATATAAACTTCTAATATTCATACGGTATTTTGTAACACAAATTATCAGATGGATTATACATACCTTGCATGCTGGCGTTATGTTTGGCTTGCAATATTTTTTCTCTTTCTTGTCGAAGGAACTTTCTTTTTTCTTTTTCAAATAAAACACGGTCGCTGCCTATCATAGAACCTGGTCGTCCCTTTTTCCTTTGATTGATGAGAAATTGCTTATCTTCTTCAATGCGTATTGTATTCAATGCATCGGCGTGGGCAATATCAAACAGATCTTCTAATTTTTCCATAAAATCACATTCCTTTTGTTTCTGTGATGCTGTTCGACGATTACAACTTTTTTGTAATGCTTTCCATTCTTGATATAAAGATTCAACTTTATCAATGCTTCGGTCAAGTTTTCGTACTGGTATCCGCGCTTTCTCCCATAAAACTTCGACTTCTCTGACGACGAGGAAAGCACTTGTACGAAGATTTAGTTTGACTTTTCGTATATTATAAAATAATACACGTAAGACTTGTGCATTGGATGTTAATTTCGCACCAACAATTTGACTTTCATCGTGTCCAAGAAGAAATAACTTTCCTCTCCTTCTAGAGAGCATCTTTGTAATTGAAGTGTTTTTATAGACTAGAATGAAAACACAGATAACCACTTTTTTCTGGTAATAAAAGTAGATTATTTCACTTCATAGAAATCTAAGGCTATAAACAAAAGACCGTCTATTATATTTGTTAGGTTATGTTGTACACATTGTCAACTGTTTTTTTTATAGACAATTGATTGTCATTTGTGAAACATTTGCAACAAATGTGTAGATAATATCAGAGAAACAGTTTGAAAATGTATGTTTATATGAACGCAGTGCATATATCCTTCTTCGTCTTTGAGATACTACTTTTTTAATAGCTTTTATGCTTATACATAAACAAAATTCATGTCTGCATGCGACCGAAATTATGGTTTTGATCAATTTGTTGAACATTTGATTTTGATTCCCAAAAGTAGTAACTTTACTCTACATGCACTACTCAATCATGTCAGTTTTGAAAGTTCGCCTTCGATGCGCCACGTCTTCCCGACGTCCAATTAATCCCAGGTTGGACACAGAGTAGTTTTTCATAGCATAGAACAATTTTAAGGGGCGGCGTGCCAGAAATTTTTCATGTTTGCAAAATAAGGACCACC
This sequence comes from Gonatopus flavifemur, assembly GCA_018340375.1. Lineage (NCBI taxonomy): Eukaryota > Metazoa > Arthropoda > Insecta > Hymenoptera > Dryinidae > Gonatopus > Gonatopus flavifemur. Next base: position 2,833,835 of record JAFFJZ010000013.1, read on the forward strand.
CTAACTACTACTCATGCTTTGAATTGATTCTTTCGATTCTATATGCGATGTATTATAAAGTTTTTTTTTTTTTTATTAGAATTATTCTTTAACTATGAGTCCTATTGCTGAAGCCTGAATCGTCTATGGGGATGGTACGGATGTTTCATTTATCTCCGATCTCAATTCATCCTGGGAAGCGTTTCGAGCTTCAGCAATAATGTGAATTCACACGATATCTTATTTGAACTATTCCTTCGGAAGATGCCTATGGTATCCTGATGTGTACTATGCTATGATAGGACGGATTTTCAATGTGTATGAATGAGCGTGAGCGAGCTCTAATGAATACTTGTATGCATTTGTGGGTGGAAGATTCTACGTGTGGTGGTGAATTAATTTAAGGGACGAGAGGAACCGTCGTTACATAACATATTGTCTAATATTTTACAGTATCTAAGAGTGGCATGTAAGTTCCGGACTTCGTAGATTAAGAGTATTGAAAGAAAATGCAATCTCCGTGTCATTCTTTAGAAACATTGCGATATACAATTTTTTAACATGTTTTCGATAACAAACTTTATCGAGTTCATCACAAATCTAAATAAATAAGTAAATAAATATTCAAAGTTCATTGTATTTCTGTACATATTTGTTTGAATATAACCAGCACTTCCGTTCACATGTTTCTACTGTCCTATCGGTGAATTAAAAAAATTCAATTAAAAATTCCTTCATATCATTTTGAAAGAAAATTTAAAGACGCAAAAGTGAAACGAGAATTATTGAAACTCAATCAAAGTTGTGGAGGAAATCTTATACAACTCTTATCACATTCCTTTTGGACAGTGAAAAAATTCACAATACATGTTCTCGCAAATTTGAAAGTTCACTGCAATCAAAACTGCGATCATGACTGGATAATTTTTTGATGCTTTGTTTGATTCAAATTTTGCTCAGGTTCAAAACACCTGCAGAGGGATCCCACATAAGAACAGCAAACAGAAATTGCATAAAATTCCTTGAATATGTGAGAGTAGTATGATGGTAGACAATACGGAACTTTCGAATTTTTAGATGAAAGGATTTTGACTTTCGATTATTATCACATCACTCACCTCAATCACTGGTATGGAGAAGAGGTATTGCACAATAGCTATTCTTGTATGGAAGTCGCATTGCCTTGCCACTAATATCAGATGCTGGAAATATTTTAAGGTTTGACCACTTGCTCCCTACATGAATTCCCATATCACGAGAATCGCATGGATATCGTTCGATACTCGATGAATTCTGTAACACTCTTGCCAGAACAACTGTTTCTTTGTTTTTCAAACCGATATGCTCAATAGCGAGGACACATTTCTGAGTCGCATAACAATATTTGTCAGCTTCATTCGCGCTAGACAACATGAAAGTTTTAAAATGTATTTCGTTATGGCAATCCACACAATCAAATGGTAACTCTTTGCTGCTAGGCTTTCGCAAAAACGGATATTGTTTGTTCTCACACTGAACCGTTGTAGAACTTATTGACTGTTCGAATGAACGTTTCTCCAGTTGTGCTAACGGTCTTGAGTGTTTTCTGAGCATCCTTTCAACTCTTGTAAAAAATTTTCAAAAGGAAAAGCACTAAATAGATCGAGACAACCGAAGTTTTTTACATCTTCATATAAATGAATCAGCCCATGTATATTATATGTGGTTTGTTCTTCCCCATACAATATTTTATACGCATCTACAAAATGGAGGAGTAATTCGTTTGCGTATGCACCATTATATTTGCAGTCTTTAGGGTGGCAAAAAATGAAAATGGCACAATGGAAGACGTAAAAGTGTCGCAAATAATCATTGGATAAATATAATGGCATAACAACAGGCCCGACATATAAAAGGAAAAGTCTGAGCTCTGTTGCTTTCCAGCGGTCCAATTCATCAATTCCTCTAGGTTTGCGACACATTTCTCCCGGTATGTAAGGTGCTAGTGACTTCAAATCGATCGATAATTGATTCATTTGGAATGCACTTAATTTCACACCCTTTCGACCGGTCACCCAAAATTTCAACAGCTTTTTAGTTACACCCAAGGAAACGAGATGCATATAGTCATGTGGGAATTGTGTGACCATTTTGACTCCTACTTTTTCGAATGGTGAAACTCGTAAATGATGATCACAATCTCTTCGGGACCTAAAAGACTCATCCGTACGCAAAGGGGCATCTTCTTTTATAAATACCATTCGGTTTTCTATCCAATCTCCTTCTTCTTCACAATGAGCACACCCATGGTATCCGGTATGACTTTTCACTCCTTTGACGAAAGCTGTTGCGGGAGCGTCACATATTATTGCATGTATAAAAATCTCATATTTTTTCCCCATGTATGTAAATCCTGCTTGCTTCATTTTATTATATTCTGTAATGAATTCATGGATAATTTCATTGGGGCTTGAAGGCTTACAATATCCATGGTGAGCACCAATGAGGAACGGCTTTTCTCTATAGTCATCATGAGTAACTTGTCCCAATAAAGGCTAAAATTGACTTTTTGAACTTCTTGCTAGAGGTAAGCCATCAATATTCAAATTCATTTTAATTGGATCTTCAATAGATTCTTCGACTGATTCAGTTTTCTTGAAGTGATGTTCCAATCCCTTCTGTAATCCATAATGAGAGTAAGATCCTGAATCAGTAACTTGATTCGTGGTGGTTGATGGAGTTTTCAACAACGTCCTTGGATCACTACAAAGATTTTCATGCCCATGTAGTCTGAGACCTTGCAAAAGTGGAGTGAGGGCAGTGTGGGGTATCTTATGCTCCATGGCCCATGATCTTAGAAAATGTTGCAATGTCTTATCTCTGGGTGGCTCAAAATTTGAATATGGATTCCACTAATCATCGCATTCAGTAAAATTTATTTCAGTGTCAAAATACACTGAGTCCGCGTCAGAATTGTTTTCTGATTCTTCCACATGATCGATATGTACATCAGGAATTGATAATTCATCATTACTGGACGCATTGATATTCTCATGACAAAAATTTGCATCATAAATTTCGTCATTATTGGAAGAACTGATTTCCAGATTATTAGTTCCTTCAATGCAATCAGTATTTTCATCAGACATTCCTTGAGGCTAATTTTCGGATGTTTGATCTGATGAAATATGGTCATAATAATCATTTATTTTCCGCCTCCGACGATATTGTTGAGTCCTACTAAGATTAAGGTATTCTTTCCTTTTCGGCATGTTAATATTCCTTGAAGAACAAAAATGGAAGTTTCATTTGTAATAATATTCGGAATAAAAATCGTGAACTGATAATCGTTTTTCAAAATTTTTATCAAATTGGTGTTTCCATGTAAAAATGAAAAATTCGCACATTTGAAACATTTAATCCAAATAACCCATCGTCATTCTCATTTCAGTATGAAAAATATGATGTACTAAGTGAAAATTGAAGATTTCGGTTAAAACATCTTCAAGTTTACCTTCTCCTTTCGTATTGGAATTTCAATTCCTTGCTTCATAGGATCATGGAGGGGATCAAATATCGCGATTATTGGGAAGGCATAATGTGTATGCAAAATATATGAGCCATACAAATTAGTACTTGAAAGGTTTGAGAATCATAAAACCAAAAATTAATAGGACTTTGCACAAGATTTTTGTCTGAGATTCAGAAATGATCGATATTGATTGTTCTAACAATTTATGACATGAAAATTATGAAGAAAGTCAAGCTTCTGCATAGAGAGTAATGAAGTCACGTAAAATTCTGATCTTATTGAAGAGATGAACTGTCATAAGCAATATATGTACTGTATGTTTAATGTGACACTTCTCTCCATATACAGGAATATTTGACAATAGAGATATTCAAGAATAAAGTTGTCTCAGGAAGAAAATATTGTAGAATAAAAAAATGTTTAAATAGAGATGTATTGATATGGAGTTATTTTGGGATACAATCTATGAAAAACAGAGAGATCTGTGAATAGAAAAATAAAAAAGATAGTTGTACTACTTGATTCAACGCTAAAAGATTCTCACAAAATAAAATTTACAAATTGATGTAATTTTGAAACAAAAGCACTCGAAAAATTTATTTGGCCAAATTCATGCACTACTTTTTGCTTGGTGGAATTGTGCGAGCTACAAACTTTTATAATAAAGCACTCATAAAATATTTGTGCTGGAAATAAAAATAATTTGAAAATTAATACCTTAGTAGAAATGCTCTAGGCATTTGCAAAGCATGTAACACTGAGCTACAGAATTTCTACTAAAGATATTCTCAATGCGTAATTGGAACACATAAGTCCTCAGAACCTTCTTAGAATAGGCATTACTCGTATGGAATATTCTTGGATTGGAAGGATGAAACGGAATAAACGATATCTTCGAATATGAGAACAAATATGAATTGTTTCGAGTGAGACTCACCGTTGTTGATGGTGTCCCTTAATTTCAAATTCAAGTCAGATTTTGATCAGATTTAAGTTAATCAATTGATTTAGCATACGTCTAAGTTACTTCAAATCCTTCTTTGTAGAGATCTGTAAGAATAAAAAGTATTTATTGCAATCACCTTCAACAATAACTTTTTATCATTATTTGCAGGAAGAAAGAGTTATTAGATCGAAGGATATTCACCAAATGTATAATCAATTATTCAATTCTATAAAAAGTTTTCAAATCTCACAATTTATATAATTCCAAGTAACACAAGATTCGTAAGAGATTTTTTCACAAAACTCTCCCATGAATTCTGTGCTATTTATAGATGAATCATTTATTTGAGATCGACTGAGAATTAACTCAAACTCTGTGCTATACAGGATGATGAGGTTATGTCGATTCTAACATATTATACGAACACCGGTAATACATGGCATTTCAATTATTAAGATAACTAATTATGGAATATATCATACATTATACTACCTTGATACATCAAGAGTCAGTGCACAATTTGAATGTCGCGATTGAATTGTTATTGAAACGCACTAGCGGCTCGAGAAAATCACCCTTCTCTTTCACCGTTCGTTTGAATATGCGCGTAAGTAAAGGTTAGGAGGTGAGGCGGTTACCTAGAAACTGTTTGAACGGGAAGAGGGAAGGATGATTGCTCGAGCCGCTACTGTTGAAACGAAATAACCTCATTTTTTATATCTACCGGCTTTCATCATTTCCTATGGAATTAATGAATTGGTCCTTTATATTCACACAAAATGACAAAGCTAAATTCAATGTTTTGCGATTCATACAGTTTTTCTATCATAACAATGTTATTTTATCATGACTTCAACTTATTGAATTATCACTGTGAACATTGCTGGTTTGTTATTATGAAAAACTGTGGGAAGGCATCATGCGGAAAAAAAGAAAGATCTGCTCACCTAATGATTGTATTCTTGATTTTTTCCCATCAGCTCGTCAATCCAAATCGTGGTGATGATGAATTGTAATTTTGATTTCTACTTGACACGTAGTATGATGGACGCGATACGGAGAGACGCGAGACACGAGAAGAAGTATGTTTCATGTGACACATAAGTATATTTGTGAAGTGAAACAAACGGAAACGGAATGATTCATATCCCGAATAAGGAATACGTAACAGATATTTGGAAGACATATAATAGACGTATTTTAGAAACAGTCTTAAGACATCTTCTAGATTATATGTCTTGGATATCTAAAAGACTTCATTTAGAGCTGGAATAAAGATATCTTTTAGACTGTATCTATTAGATATCTAAAAGATGTTTTTTCAGAAAGATCTAAAAGATATCTTTCGTGAGACATCTTTTAGATATCTGAAGGATTTTCATGTTTATTGGGTATAAACTTGATTACTGAATGTCCCAAGGAGTACGAAAAACATTCGGAAATTCGGGGGAAACGATTTGATATGAATTTCTACATTGATAGCGAATACAATATATTATGACAAATTTTGTTATAACTAGTATCACCTCAATGTATAAGTGGGGTTGCTGCAATGATCTCACTATGTTCATGGGACTGTCTGCTACTTGCAATATCAAAAACTGTTCTCAGACTCAATAAATCCCTCCCAGCGGCATAGGCTGCTATCAGCGCCAGAGGCTACTCTCAACGCCAAAGGCTATCAGCGCCATAGGTGGTTTTCAGTTCTACATCATCGCGTAGGTAATATTGAATCGTTGAAATTTTCGCATATACTGTGAGAATATATTTATTACTAATTGTCATTCGCTAAGCATTCTTCAATTTGGATCTAATGATGAGTTTACTAATCCTCTTATTGTCCTATGATGAGATTGGAAAAATGGAAGATCAATCGACTCTTTAGCACACAAAAATTATTTCAGGACACCGTTTCTCCCTCGAGCAAATTCACTGCGAAGTGTTTTTGATTAACTATGCAGAGAACATTATTTTTATGAAAACATTCAAAAAAATGAGTGGAATCCCCCCCAAATGAATCTTGAAAAGAGTGAAAAACAGCGCCAAGTCCATGAAAATATGTTGATGTCTCAAAATAAAACTAGGGGACATGTCCTGCGGAAACAATTCCACTTTTATAAGATCTTGGCTTATATCACAAACATATAACGTGGTCACAAGAAGATGTGGAATCATCATTGGATACCAAGTACATTTGGGTACCCAAATGTTATTCAAACAGCACCTGGTATATTGTAAGTCTGATACGTCGAAAGTACATTGGAAGTAGTTCAGAACTTTTGAGAAATATATTCACCCCGGAAATGAAAAAGGAACGTGGAATGGAAATTAAGATTGTCTATTTTACATACTACAAACAGATTCGGGTTATGATGAACCGCAAAAATCGAGAACCGCAGTATAGTTGTGACAACGTAAAATGTTTCGCTCTCTACAAAATTTCGTAATTTAATGATTTATCGTGCACACTTAATTCTTATTCTTTGTCATATTGTTGATTGTTCCATTAGTAGGATTATTGTGTAAATTTCTCCGAACGACTGGGTTTTTGCACGCGATTTTTAGTGAATCTATTCCTAATACATTGGTTTATTCACTCGTCGTTACATTTTGTTTCCACGAGGTCTATCCTATTTGTTGATACCTATACACATCTTGTGTACTCACGTATGATAAGACACTCTTCGTATGTGCGTGTGTGTTTACTTCGGTACAGTGGATCTCTTACTTGCCGTTTATTGGAATTCAAAAATTTTTGTATTATCATATAAATCATATAAACTTCAAAATGCCTAAAAAAGTGTGTAAAGGATGTTCCAGAGTTGTGGATAAACCGGTATCTTGTGCGTCATGCAGTGTTATATCTCATCCTGGTTCGTCGTGTTTAGCGAGAAGTCACTATCCATGGCATAATAAAGTACTGATTGACTGCAAGGGGCCTCTTCCGTCTTCTGATACTCCTGTTGATCTTGCGGAAAAATTTGATGGCGTGTTGGATCAGTCAGGTTTTTTATCGGAAATTCAGAGCATCGATGATTCTGTTTGTTTGAAACTCAGCAACCAGCTCAACGCGTTTGGGATCGAATTAAATTCTTCATCCAACACTGTGGCGAAATTATCCACGAGATTATCCACCTTGGAATCGTCTGCCCCTTCTTCACAAGGGTTCTACAATGAGGAAGATTTGGTGGATGAGCTGAATGAACGACATCGAAGAGCATGTAACATTCTACTCTTCAACGTTGAAGAATCTTCGAGGAATGGGTCTCCTGATCATGTTATAGTTACTGATCTCCTTCAAAAAATCAGACCTGATACTTACGACAATGTGGAGATTCGTCGTATCGGTAAAAAGAAGGATGCTTCTGAAACTCGTCCGATCTGTGTCACATTTGCATCACGGAACATACCCTTTGAGATTCTTCGTAACAAATCGTTGTACAATGGTTCAATTAGAATATCGCAAGATCGTACCTTGAAGCAACGGAATCATCTGTTGAACTTACGTGAAGAGTTGAAAAATCTAAATGACCCTTCAAGGACTATTCGCTTTTTCAATGGGATACCTAGGATAGTTCCTGCTTACCAAAGAAAAAACGCTTAATCGACCCTTTGGTGTATTATCAGAATGTTCGTGGCTTGAGAACTAAACTTGATCAACTTCATTGCTCTGTTGTTATATCAGATCCATGTTATGATATTATTATCTCATTTGAAACCTGGCTGCGCGAGGATATTCTATCTTCTGAAATTGGTTTACATGGCTATGCAGTTTATCGTATGGATAGAAACGGACTCACCAGTCAATTTTCACGGGGAGGTGGTGTCTTAATTGCCGTTAAGGATACCTATCTGAGCTGTGTCGTCTCATCTTCTTATTCCAAAGTTGAACATCTTTACGTCAAAGTTTATTTCGGTTCTTTGTCGTTGCTGTTTGGGGCTGTCTACATTCCACCTTCTTCGGATTCTTCAATATACTTGGACCATTGTAAAAGCGTTGGCGAAATCCTCCTCAAGGAGAACTTCAACTCCTCATACTTATACGGGGATTACAATTTACCTCATATTTCCTGGAGCAATATTGATTCCAAATTATCTTTCTCAGTGTTACCTGGTTCGACTCTCAATGAAATGACTTCTGCGCAATATGTTCTCGAATATTTCACTGAATTGAATTTGTTTCAACTTAATACTTTCAGAAATTTTCGTGGTAACATACTTGATCTTATTTTTTCTGATAACGATCGTATTGATGTCAATATTGCTCTGGATCCTTTTTTCGCGTGTGACAACTTTCATCCTTCTCTTGTATCTAAGCTCAACCTACGTGAAAGTGTTTTACTGGTCCCCAATAAAATCATCAAATATAATTTTAATAAGGCGAATTACAGTGCAATTTGTGAATATTTAGGTTCTATCAACTGGGACGATGAATTGCGTAATCTTAATGTTATCGGAGCTGTTGATTTTTTGTATCTTCATTTATATAATGCAGTTGATTCATTTGTACCCAAGTATGTATTAAGGAATAGTTCTTATCCAAAATGGTTTTCTTTGGAATTAATTAAACTTATTCGTCAAAAGAAAATTGCTCACAATAGGTACAAAGAGTCAAATTGCTTTGAACATTACCTCATCCTCAGTTACTTGCGAGCTCAATGTAAAGTTTTGACTCGCCAATGTTACTTGTCTCATCTCCATTACGTTCAAGGGTCCATTCCTACAAATGTCAAAAGCTTTTGGAACTTTGTTAATAGTAAGCGGAGTCAGAACGGTATACCCCTGGTGATGCATTTAGACGGTACTATTGGCAATACTGGTATTGCTATTCCGAACTTATTTGCATCTTATTTCAGATCAGTTTATCAAAATTATCCCGTTGTTCCTTGTAATTTACCAGAATCTACTCTCAATGTCAATCTTTCCGATTTATCCATCAATATCGGTGGAGTGTTCAATGAAATCTCATCCTGGAAAACTTCTTCCGGTCCTGGTGATGATGGTATCCCTCCTAATTTTCTAAAATCTTGCAAGTTCGTCATTTCTTGGCCTCTGTGGTTGATCTCCAACAGCTCTTCATCCTCTGGAATATTTCCTTCTCAATGGAAATCCAGCTCAATCACTCCTATCTTTGAATCTGGGGACCGTTCTGACGTTAGAAACTATAGACCAATTAGTATCATGAATGTTATGCCGAAAATTTTTGAAGATATAGTTACTGATGAAATAACACCACTGTTTCCTGATATAATTTCTGATTTTCAGCATGACTTCACTTCTGGGAAATCTACCGTAACTAACTTGTCTATTCTTTCTCATGTCGTGTCCTCTGCGCTTGATCGAAATGCCCAAGTGGATACTATATATACAGACTTCTCAAAGGCTTTTGACAGAGTTGATCATAATATATTGTTGAATAAATTGAGTAATTCAGGTATTCGCAGCAATTTCTTGTCGTGGTTACAGAGTTATATTCTGCATCGTCCGCAATCAGTTCGTGTCTCTCAATATTTTTCTGATTCATTTTTTGTATCCTCAGGTGTACCGCAAGGCTCACATCTAGGTCCTCTATTATTCATTATTCTCATTAATGATATCTCTACGATTTCCAAGTACTGCACACATCTTCTCTTTGCTGATGACCTGAAACTGTTTATGATTATAAGAACTTACAGAGATGCTCAAAATCTGCAATCTGATTTGGATCGGTTACAATCTTGGTGTGTGCTATCCAATATGTCATTAAATCTCACTAAATGCCATGTGATGAGATTTTATAGAGGTACAAATGCTATTTATCTCCCTTATAACTTGTCTCATTCTCTGTTATCACCTATAAATACTCTTCGTGATCTTGGAGTTTCATTTGACTCTCGTTTTAACTTCTCAGATCATTACAATTACATAGTTGGTACTTCCATGGAATCTTTCGGATTCATCAAGCGCGTTTTTAAAGATTTTCGTGATCCTGTTGCACTTCGAACACTGTATTGTACTTCAGTTAGACCTCATCTTGAGTATGCGTCTCAAATTTGGAGTCCTCATTTACTTCGGGATTGTACAGACTTGGAAAGAGTTCAGCATAAGTTTCTGCGTTTTGCTGCCTATCAGATAGGCCGTCCGTTGAGCGTCACTTGTCATGATTACTCATTGATTATGGCTCTACTTGACTTGCCTTCCTTGGAATCACGTCGTTTGTTCAATGATTTTTCATTTTTGTATAAAATTGTTAATGGGAAAATTCGCTGCCCTCAACTGCTTGGACTTGTACGTTTTAATGTCCCTTCTCGTTTATTAAGACGCCCTAAATTGTTCAATCCAATTTCTTATACATCGAGATACGGTTATTCTGATCCGGTAAATTGGATATCTATCCTAGCTAATTCTCACAGTGATGTGCTCGAATTATTTCCATCTCATTCTGATCTTAGAAATTCTCTTTCTCTTATTTGTCAAATTTAATATCTAATTGTCCTTTTCACCTATAATTATACATGTCAACTGTTATTTTAATATAAGATGCATGTATGTCCTCCAACCTCTTACATGAATAACAAATAATGGATTAAAGCATCCACAGACCGGATGCGTGGTCTCTTATAAATGAGGTTGAAAGGAGTGAATACACTGAGAGATTGATTTCTTCTTATAAATTATAATTAAATTTGTTCATCATAATTACGGTGTCAACATATAAAAGTATTTAAACGAATTTTACTTAACTTCATTGGTACAACGACGTATGACTATGTAAAATATGCGCGCGTTTGTTTTTCAATATATCAGTTATATGTCTGTGTCTGATCAGCAGTCTGTCGATAATTCTTCTATATAAGGTTCTCTCGAGCTCGAATATCGCAGAGTGAGCCTCTTTTCATTTACTCGATGACGAATTTGCCTCCTTCTTCCCCTCTCCCTTCAATATGTATCTTTCCCCACGACGCTGGTCTCCTTGCCTTCCCCCATATCGTACGTCACAATAATGTGGTTCAAATAATGTATATTCTATGCACCAAAGGATCTTTTATACCCGTATAAACAAAAAAAATAAATAAATGAATAAATAAATGGTGAAAAAAACTCGGTGAACGTTTCTGACACGTTTCGAGAGTGACATCAATGCAGGATACTTGGCGTGGCCGACGGTGAGAGTTTTGAGCCATCATTATATTGGCATCATTTTCATAAAAGCATCAAAACAGAGACTTGAATAATATCATTTTTCAAAATTTTCATCGTCTACGCCGAGTATTTTTTTATCATAACCCGAATCTGTTCGTAGTGTCATGATAAGTTGCCAATACTGTGTGAGAGCGCCATCTAGACAAACGATTGAAAACGACACTGAACGGCGAGACGCGATGCGACACACTGTGAGGGGAGGCCGAGAGTTTCACACGTTCTAACATGCGCTTGGTATTTGCCACTAAAATAAATATCATTGTCGATCTAATATGTTGTCTCGTTATCATTAATACAACATGGCGCAGCCGTGAATGAACGGAAGTAGAGTGTTAATTGTGGGAAAAAAAAGGAAAGAAGAAAAGGAAAAATGGAATTCCTCACTCAACCGAAATCGATGCTTATGCAAGTGGACCTGGCGGTGAATTGGGAAAACTTTGAAAGATCATTTGCAACTTACATGATGGCAACAGAAGTTTCAGAAAAACTAGAAGCTGTTCAAGCCGCAATTCTGTTGCATTGCATTGGAGCGGAAGCAGTGGAGATTCAAGAGAATTTTGATTCATCTGATGAGGATAGGAAAACAAAATCCAAATTGATGGAAGAATTCGAGGCATATTCCGCTCCGAAATCAAATACAACGGTTGGAAGACACGAATTCCACACTCGAATACAAGGTCGAAATGAAGCTCTCGATGCCTTCTTGACGGATCTCAAAAATATCGCTTCATCGTGCGACTTCGGGCCACTCAAGGAAAGTTCAATCAAAGATAGAATCGTGTGTAGCACTGAGGATCAAAAGATGAGGGATCGTCTGTTGAGAGAAGCTGATCTCACGTTGGATAAAGCAGTATCAATATGCAGAGCAGCGGAACAAGCAGAAATACATATGAAGAATTTGTGGGAACAGAATAATACAATGGAAATCAGAGAGGTGCATATTAACAAAAAATCAATCCCTCATCCATCACAAGGAAGTTCACAATAAGCATCCAGTCAAAAGGAATCGATTAATCCTGGGTCAACATGACAGCCTCGGAGGTGGTCGGTAAAACAGTACTGCAGCTCAACACATAATTATCAGGAGGTAGTGTCGCACAGAGGGCAGCGGTCTACAGCGTGTAATCACTGTGGTTATAAAAAACATAATATAAATGGATGTCCGGCAAAAGGTAAAGAATGTCATAAATGTCATAAGATAGGGCATTTTTCTAAAATGTGTAACTGGAGAGCGGTGAGAGAATTGAACGCGGAAGTAGAAAATAATTCAGATTTCAATGATGTAGAATACGTACTGGATGCAATCAACAAAGATAGTAACATAGGTGTATGGAGCGTGGATTTGAAAATAATCAACGTAAATAAATTTCTTCCTCTCAAAATAGATACAGGTGCACAAATAAGCGCGATACGAGAGAGTGTGTACGAAGAAATTGGTGATTTAAACGTTCTGGACAAATGCAATCATGAAATTAGTGATCATGAAGGAAAAAATATTGAAGTGCTAGGAAAAACAAATGTAGAGGTGCAATATAAGAATGAAACATTTTCTATTGAATTATTGGTCGTGAAAACAGCGCTGAGTAGTGTACCAGTGTTAAGGTTTGCCATCAATTGAGAATTTAAAATTAATAAAGAAAATAGACTCGTTGTAACGGAAAAAGACATACTTGCTAAAAATTCAGGACTGTTCGAGGGGATTGGGTGTATAAGGAATAGGAAGGGTAATTTTACATTGGGAGAAGGTTATGTACCACAAGTAATCCCGTGCAGAGAAGTTCCATTTCAGCTTATGGACAAATTGAATTCAGAATTGAAAAAGCTTATGGAATTAAACATAATTGAAGAAGTTATAGAGCCAACAGAGTTTGTGAACCGTATAGTATTAGTGAGGGAATCTAATGATGGAATTTGAAAGGGATTATGATAGCTGAGGAGACAAAAGAATAGAATGGAGTGAAAATAATAATTTGAAAATCGAAACTCTGAGCTACGAACGGTGTAAACTCGTTCCTCAAGGTTATGGATGCCGGAAAGGGCAGGATCTGGACTCTCTTCGAAAAGTAAAAGAAAAGAATGACAGTTTTTTACTTTTCAATCATAATAAATCGTTTAACACGTTCTTACACCAAATCACACACACTCACATTCACACTTTGCACACTAGGAGGTCTCTGCAAGAGAATTTTAATTCGAAAAAACTATTCTCGATTTCAAACTAATTGTAGGAGAGCGAGCTGTTACAGCGCACTCAGCAACGGTTCGATTACCGATATACAAGAATTCCCGCGCGATGCTACATACGAGATCACAAATCTCTTATGATTTCAGTCACACGAGTTAATGGAGCGGTAGGGTCTTTTGTACAATAAAGAGATAACCAGGGGGATTAATTGGGAAACAAAAACTCATTCGGGTCAATGAGACCGCTCACAAAGAACTCTAATGTAAGAGGATCCTCAGAGGAGGCGATAATAAATTTCCGTGCTGAGCGCTTCGCAACGACTGACTCGTCTAAAATCACTACGCGAGTAACCGCTCAAGCACATGACCACACAGCAGCACGAATTCAAATGTCGTGCCAAAAAAAATAGTGCCAGCACAGCCACTAGTTGACAAAAGAAAATTGAATTGAGACCTGCTTCCCCAGAGCTAAAATCTCAAACAGAATTCGATTATGTTTGAATTCGCAGCAATTAAATAAGTATGTGTGTAGAGCACATTGCGAGCTTCCAACTTTTGAAGAAATTACTAGTGAAATGAATGGTGCAGAAGTTTTTCCAGTTCTGGATGCAAATAAGGGTTTCTGGCAGGTAGAAATCACAAAAGACGCTTCCATGTTAACCACTTTTGCCACCCCTTATGGAAGATTTTGATTTCTCAGACTCCCATTTGGAATATCGATTGCACTAGAAATTCTTCACCAGACTTTTACAGAAATTTTTGAGAATATATCGGGTGTGAGAATATTCATTGATGATATCATCATTTTTTCAGAAGATTAAAACGAACATGCGAAGACATTAGAAAACGTTCTCAAAAGAGCTAAAGAAGCAGGAGTTCGATTCAATCCTAACAAATGTAAATTTTTTCAAAGTGAAGTGAAGTATCTAGGACACGAGATTTCCGGAAATGGGATTGAAGTTGATCCAGATAAAGTGGAAGCGATCAAACAAATACAGCAGCCAATAAATGCTAAGGAACTTAGTAGATTCTTAAGGATGGTGACTTACGTTGGGGAATTCATCCCAAAATTAGCCAGTCTAACGTCAAACTTGAGACAGTTGACAAGAAAGAATACGGTTTGATTATGGAACACCTGTCATTTCAGAGAGTTTAATAATCTAGAAGCACTTTTGAGTAGAAGTCCGGTATTACAATTTCATGATAGACAAAGTCCTATAACATTATCGGTAGATAGTTCTGAAGATGGTATGGGGGCAGTTATTTTACAAAATCAAGCGCATATGCCTCTAAATCTCAATCTGAACCACAGCAAAGGTATGCTTAAATTGAAAAGGAGTTGCTAGCAATAACATTTGGTTGTCAAAGATTTCACCAATACTTGTATTGAGAGCATTTCAAAGTTGAAACAGATCACAAACCCTTGGAGATGATTTTCAAGAAACTATTGAATAAGTGTCCATTGAGACTCCAAAGATTGCGACTAGCATTCCAAGCATATGATTTTGAGGTATATTATAAACCGGACCCACAACGTCATATTGTAGATGTTCTTTCTAGAGCAAGTTATAATGACAGCAATTTTATATTAAATGAATATGAAATACAAGCACATGTGGACTTGAAAAAACTACACAGTGGAATTAGCCCTGATAAATTCCAAAAAATAGCTGATATGTCAAAGCAGGACACAGAACGAATGGAATTGAGTAAAGTGATCTCTAATGGGTGGTCAGATCACAAAAATTATTTAAAGGATATAATCAAACCGTATTGGAAATTCAGAGAGGAATTAATGGAACTACAAGGGGTAATTTTTAAAGAGAATCAAACTGTTATACCTAGGAATCTTCGTAAAGAAATTTTAGACGAGTTACACTATACGCATATGGGAATTGAAGAGACATCACTCAGAGCAAATGAATTAGTTTATTGGCCAAATATGTATGAAGAAAGCACTGATGAAATTGGAAATTGCCCAGCTCGTCTCACGTTTTCTAATGAGAATCAAAAAGAGACAATGATAGTTGAAGAAATCCAAAATCAACCACTCGCAGATAGTGGCGGCAGATTTGTTTTACTGGAAGGAGGATACTTATCCATTAGTTGTAGATGTTCACTCAAAATATCCCGAAGTATGTAAATTAGAAACTGATAAAACCAGTGAAACGGTAATTGAACATTTAAAATCTTGTTTTGCAAGACACGGTAAACCGGGAAAAATATATACAGATAATGGACCATAATTTGTGAGCACAAGATTTGATGATTTCGTTCGCAGCTGGGAAATTATACATAGAACCTCGAGTCCCACGTATCCCGAATCAAATGGGTTTATAGAGAGACATGTACACATGATGAAGAAACTATCTAAAACACCAGAATACGATGAAAAAGATATATGCATGGCGTGATTAGAATACAGAGATACCCCAATTAATGTTAACACTCCATCCCCAGCTTATTTGTTACTTAGAAGACATCTTAATGGTCAAATACCTGGGCGTGAGGATGAGGAAACAATTGAAACGGTAGATGAAGAACATAAAAAACAGTTGATGAAGGAACAGGAGGATCAAAAGTTGTATTATGATAGAAATGCTAAGGATAGGGAAAATTTCGGAGTTGATCATAGAGTTTGGTACTAGGTCCTAAAGGAAGGTGGGAATCAGCGAGGATGGTTGGCGTAGATCAATTGAGACCAAGAGCGTATTTTGTTAAACTAGATGAGAACGATATAATCTTGAATAGGAATAAGAAATTTTGGAAGAAATTTGAAGAAAACAAGTCCGGTTCAGATGAAGAAATATATCAACAAGTAAAAATCAACAAGTCAAATGATAGAATCTGAAACACAGCATGAAGAAGAACTGAGAAACGAAATAGTGGGAAATGTACCTTGTATGTTAGACAATGCACCAAATGTAAGTGATGAACAAAGTGACGGTGACGAAACATCATGTATTATTGATATACCTAACAACAAATCAAATGTAGAAAACGATGGATATCGTACAAGATCTGGTCGCAGAATTATTAAACCACAGCGTTCCGCAGATTATGTATGGGAAAAAAAATGAATAAATTGGAATTTTCTCACGTTAGGTAAGAATGAGAACTTTAGTTTAGTAAGTCCAAGTCGACATAAGTAAACAAAATGTAAGTCGAGTAATTTTTATTTTCTTTTCATGATCTAACTTCAGTTTATATTGTGAAAAAAAGGGGGGAAGATGTCATGATGAGTTGCTAATACTGTGTGAGAGCGCCATCTAGACAAACAATTGGAAACGACACTGAACGGCGAGACGGGATGCGATACACTGTGAGGGGAGGTCGAGAGTTTCACACGTTGTAACATGCGCTTGGTGTTTGCCACTAAAATAAATATCATTGTCGATCTAATATATTGTCTCGTTCTTATTGATACAACATGTAGTATGTGAAATAGACAATCTTAATTGTCATTCTGAGTTCCTTCTTCATTTTCGGGGTGAATATATTTCTTAAAAGTTCTGGAATATTAGGTGAATAACTTTGCTTCCGCCGTTTTTCTCCGAAATTCGAGGCTTCATTGTGAAAAACTGGTTGTACATTTATGATGCAAAGTATTGTCCATCGCTGGCCACTACTCTCTCCCATCTTCCGGGCAGCATACAAATCCCGCGTTGAAAAAACTGGTCATCTTTTGGAGCGATCCACGAATCGATCCAATTTTTTACTTCTTCATAAGACCGGAAGCGCTGGTCAGCTGGGCCGTGTGCCATTGATCGAAACAAGTAATAGACCGGGGGGGCAACGTCTGGAGAACACAGCGGGTGGGGTGGGACTTCCCATTTCAAAGTTTCCAAGTATGTCTTGACCACTTTCGCAACATGGGGTCGAGCATTGTCATGCTGTAGAATCACTTTATCATGTCTCTCGTTGTATTGCGGCCGTTTGTCTTTCAATGCTCGGCTTAAACGCATCAATTGCGTTCGATAACGATCACTCGTGATTGTTCGAGTCGGTTTTAACAACTCATAATACACTACGCCGAGCTGGTCCCACCAAATACTGAGCATACCCTTGGAACCGTGAATATTCGGTTTGACCGTCGACGTGGAAGCATGGCCGGGATATCCCCATGATTTTCTGCGCTTGAGATTATCGTAATGAACTCATTTTTCGTCCCCAGTCACAATGCGATGCAGAAATCCCTTCCATCTTCGCCTTGCAAGCAGCTGTTCACAAACACACAAACGCCGTTCAACATATCTCGGCTTCAACTCGTACGGCACCCAATTTCCTCGTTTCTGAATCATTTCCATGACTACCAGGCGTTTTGAAATGGCTGGGTGCGTCACTCCCAATGATCCTGCCAATTCTTGTTGCGTTTTACACGAGTCTTGATCAAGTAATGCCTCCAATTCTGCATCTTCGGAAACCTTCTCTCTTCTACCGCCATGCTGGTCTTCGACGTTCAAATCACCTTTCTTGAAGCGTTGAAACCACTCTTGATACGTTCTTCCACTAATAGCGGGCTCACCATAGGTATTTGAGAGCATTAGATGAGCCTCAGCTGCAGATTTCTTCATATTGAAGCAGAAAATTGAAACCTCCCGCAAATGACGAGAATCTGGCTCGTAAGCTGACATGTTCCATCGAGAATGACTTCATGATGCAGACACAAATCGACTAAGATTTCGATAGCGTTATGTTTACAAATACCCAAGCTTATTGTATGACATCTATGATCTATTTCTCTCAACTACCACTTACCGCTACAGCCATCTATTGCAAAACGGCGGAAGCAAAGATATACACATAATACTCTAAATGCACTTTTGACGTATCAGACTCACAATATACCAGGTGCTGTTTGAATAACATTTGGGTAACCAAATGTACTTGGTACTTAATGATGATTCCACATCTTTTTGTGACCACGTTATAATTGCATTGACCGTGTTATGCATGCTTCTCATTTGTTCATAAACAAATGCTTGTTTCCATCACCGCCGAAGTGTTGTAGTTCTCTAAACGAAGGATGCCATAACGCGCATAGTATCACGCATGCACGTCCGTGTTCAAACAGTCGTATCTTTTTTTGGTATGGGGTCCACAAGAATGTTTCTGCAGGTATGATTAGGGTATACTTTACGGAATAAGAACATGGGAAAGAATTTTTTGTGAATACGAAGAGAAGTGAGTCAACCCATTAAGTCCTGACAGGACACATTTTGTCAAGTTTTTTCAACCTAAATGAGTTCGACGGAAACTGTCTCAGAAGAATTTCAGGCTGGTCAATATCAATGTGGAATTGAATGATCTTTTCGAATCTGGTATTTGTTTTTGACAGAAATTTGGTTGAGACGAGTTGTAGTTGCTGTTCTATCAAAAACTCGTGTTTCCTTCAATATTTTTTTCAAACAATCAAACTCCCTGCATCGAAATTAATGAGGACTGTGGCCAGAGAGTGAATATATCGCGTCCTCGAACCCTTTCCCTCAATGTCCACGGAATTGCATATGGAAATTCAATATGACTGTATTCATTATGGTGGCTCAGAGTCGGAAATCTCATGGAATATAGTATTCTTTCGTACATAAAAATTCAATCCTCATGGACTCACGTGCACATTTATATAGGACGGTTACCGAGCTCGTTGATCACAAATTTGAGGTGAGATTCGAGAAATTCAAAATAGAGGGTCCAAGATGGCGGATAAAAAAAATTAAAATTAGATGCACCTGAGCAATAATATAAAAGCAATGTTATAAAGTGGGAAATTACCACAGGCGTTACTGGATCATGCTATAAGAGACGACTTCCAATCCGATTGCTTTGCCCACATCATTGCTATGTGCTATGCGTTCGCTGCTGGTGTCGCTGTCATGAAGGGTTATGACGTAAAAGGACATTGTTTGGCTGTTATGCTGCCTGATTCGGTCCGCTGTGCCTTGCTGGTTTACATTCTGTAACGAGAAAGTGACTTTCCGTTGGAGAGGACCGGCTTCAATTGTGCCCCTCCCCTCTATTCTCCATTGTACCATCCAGGTTCTCACAGCCATATGCAAGAGAATGATATAGCTGTGGCAGCTATTCACTTTTTCAGCAACATTTTTTCATTGCTACAGCCAGAATAATTGCAGTGTCAGCTTTTTTTCCGCTACCACAGTAGAAAATCATAGCGGTAACTGCACGGATTTGGTGGTTGATATTTGGATGGCCAAATGATTCAGCTGTTGAATTTTCGCTTTGGCTGCTACATTCCTGACTATAACCACTGAGTTGGTAGCTGTGACAGCGAGAGAATAGCTCCCAATCTTACTAATCGGAGTGAATGCGACGCACTGTTTACGGTACCACGGAAACGATAGGTTAACATAGGAACGATTACCAAATCGCAAATCATCCCTATCCTACACCGAGAAAAAAAGGTTGTAGAATTCATATCTTATGAAGTCAATATTTGGACAATTTCAGGAAATAGTTCGAGCTCCCACAATTTCCGTTGATTTCACAACAGAGAAGGTGGGTTTTACATCAGGTTGGCATATTCCACATCCGCTGTTATGGAATCAACTTACATGGTGGTAGCTCGAAGTATTTCGGAAATCGTCTACAGATGAACTTCATAAGATGTAAATTTAATAACTTTTGTTTTCTCAGTGTAGAGTCGCAATGAGAACTAGAACGAATTGTAATCAACCTCATACACTTTTCTCCGTGTGAATTCCGTTTCGATACTGTACCGTGGAATATAACATTCAACTCTCAGTCGATATGCGATTCCTTATTACACATAAACTGTACAAGTATGTGTCAACTTATGTAGTTGATGTACTAACATGTAGTTGATTCAAATGAGAGGTAAAATTCGTCAAGTGTTCCCACCTTAAAATTTCAATCTCATCAATGTTGATGAAATTCCATGAATTTGTTGTACCAGTGACCCTCTTCAAATTATGTTAACACCAGGTTTCTAGGAAGTCAGGTTTTCGTGGTACAGGGGTTTAAATTTTCAAGATTTTTTTGATCTGCGTTTTTTCGAAAAATCATTATCCTCATTAATTCCATTTGATGAAAATATGTCATTATTGATGTTGTTAGGATTTTTTCTGAATTTTACGAAAACAATACTTTCATTCATGCAGAAGGAATATTTGACATGGAAATTCGATTTTCAAAAGTATTTTTGCTTTTTTCGGTCACTGCGCCCCTCTTGATATTGATGAAACCTTGATGAATCGAAAGCTTGATTCCTTAGCTTCAAAATCATACAGATTAAGGAATAGGATCAGAAGATTCCTCGAAATTACAGAGGGGTTTAAGTGCTCAGATCTCACACGTCCACCCGCTACCATCGTGTATAAATACAACACTACGCCAACATTGTGTAATAATATTTTATGCTGATGGATAATTCATCCTGCCGTAATTTTCTGTATCATTATCAGTGAAAATCACTTCCAGAAATCTAATATCCTCTGATTCTTAATGTTATTCTCTGATTCTAATTCACTGAGAATTTGAATTCATTCTTATCAATCATATAAACTTCTGCCCTGAAGCTTCAATTGAATAGTGACTGTGGATGTTTCCAGGCCAACCTGATTCTTTTTCATTCGTAACCGAACCAACCTCATTCTCTCCAATCTGAACTCATCAACGGTTTTGTGTCGTTTTGAATGTACAGAGATGAATATCAAATCAGTGAAACTTTCTTGTTTATGAAGTTTTTGTGATTGATTTTCTGCTGAATTATTCCATTGAGGACGGACTTTTTCCTACATGTAATAACACAATGAAACGAAGGAGTTCAGGTGATCGTTGTTTCAATCCATTTCAATATCCCTGTCACAAAAGAAACTTCAGATCTTCGAACCTTACCTTCAAATCTGAGAGAAAAATATCATCATCTACCCTCTGATACGTGAATATGTAGTAGATGCAGGAAAGACATGACTGTCCTATCTTCAATGTCACCTTTGTACGATGTCCAATCTGTTCAGATGGATACATGCGAGAATAATTCACTTGGGATAGTTCCTCTTTATTATTCGATTCATCAAAAAAGTACACAGTATACATTGAGGAAAAAGATAATGGAGGCAACTACGTACGACAGTTGGATACGTTCAAATACAATCCTTCGTCAATTCAATTTGAATTCAAGGTTCATTCAAGTATTCGTAGTTGAGTCAGCTACAAATCTAATTGAATCAAAGAAGTATTGCATTTGAACGTATCCAACTGTCGTGCGTAGTTGAGTCCACTATTTATTCTTCTCAGTGCAGCCCCAAAATGTTCTAATGAGGAGAAAACTGGGATAATTGAGAAATTTCTATTATCTCTCAGGATCAAACATCATTCGAAGAAGAGGATGTCCCACACCTTGAAATTAACGAGGAGGAAACTTTTGATATAACCCGTATAACACGTAATGTGTAAAACATATGTTCGGCATGTGAAAAATGCATAATCTCATGGACAACGGAATATTTTGAACAACATATGCCTGGCATATATTATTTCACATCATGTGGCAATATTGTAAGAATTATATTCAATCCACATGGCAGGAAGATTTTTATGAACTCAGTAACTATAACCTCTCATTTGCAAATAACCAATGAATTCGTTGTTTTGCATACGCGAGTCGGAATGAAATGGTGATCTTTATCAATCTTTATGAATTTGCATACTGTCTCAAAACTTTTTTTTAAGTTGTCTCGAATGCACGGAATCATCTCAGCCTTATTTAGGTTGATTCATCGGATTTTCATTCAAATCACGGAGAAACAGCGTGAACTTACGAAAAACAGCTCTATGATCATGCAATAGGAAATTTTGAGATTTCATCTACAGTAACTCGACGCGTATTTTCAGTGACAATGTTGAAAATGTATAAGACAAAACTACAATGATTATTTATGAAAGTTCAATTATAGTGACATGTAGTGTTTTTCGTCAGTCATTAGGAGCCGACAGAACTTTAGAGGTTAAGCAATTCCAAAACACTTTTGAAAGATATCTCATACAACATGAGAAGAGCTATTCAACAGTAATTCTTCTTCTGGAGAGAAATATGATTGAATTATGATACTGATGCTGCATAAGACATCCTGAATATGTTGACAGAAGTCCTTTAGAAATACATAACCTCTTTTGTAACACGAAAACTAGATGCGTATGAGATGATCGACAGAACATGCCTCCCATATTCTTGAATTCAGGTCATTTGGGCGGACATTTCTATGTGCATGAATGTGCCTAGAATATGGATGGCACGATCTCACACATGTATGGCATGTTCGTATGTTCCCAAAAATACGTTCCTCCCATGAGCTTAACACGTCATGTGCTGTACGGGAAATGAAGAAGATTGTCCCGTTCCATCAGCAAAAATGTCTGAGAATTCAAATCGAAAGTATCAAATAAAACATCATGAATCAGCTATTGAAGTTCTCGATCAAATCAGAGAAAAATTCGAACAGTCTTCCAGTTACTCAGAAAAGATTTTGCTTCTAATCCTTGCTCCAAAATCATGGGGACGAAGGACATTGGCTACTGAATTCAACGCTTCGGAACGTCAAGCTAGGAAAGCCATACAGTTGTTAGCTGGAAACGGAATTCTAACATCACCAAATCCAAAGAGAGGACGAAGGTTATCTTGCGAGATTGGGAATTCCATCATAGCATTTTACTTGGATGATGAAAATAGCCGGATATTGCCAGGCATGAGGGATTATGTTTCGATCAAAACTAATGATGGGACGCGTGAACATGTTCGAAAAAAATTGATCGAAATCTTCACAGCTGAGACCTCGCAATTGTGTACTCGCTGGAGTTTCTGGAACTCATACCGTATGCGTGTGTGTTTATCATGAAAACGTGAATTTAATGCTAGATGCCATAAGTTTACAAAAACCAACGTCTGCGACAGATTTCCCCATGACTTCTCACCATGATACTATTAAAATGCTCGTATGTGATAATCCTACTTCTGAATGCTATCTGGACGAGTGTTTAGCGTGTCCTGGAACAGACAATTTTGAGGATTTTCTCCAATCGAATATTACAGACCAGTACATTGAGACAGTAGAATATCAAATTTGGCAACAAACTGATCGCAGCACTTTGAAAACTGAAATAGCAGACGCAGGAAATTTCGTGGAGGATCTCTGTGAACGGTTACATGAGTCGAAATCTCACGCTTTTATAGCAAAGGAGCAATCGTCCTTTCTTAAGAATCTCAAGGATAATTCGAAGGCCGAAGAATTCATAGTTACATGTGATTTTGCTGAAAACTATGCATTTATTGCTCAGAATGCTATTCAATCGTTTCATTGGAATAGGAACCAAGTTACCATCTTCACAACAGTAATTTATTACAGAACAGATGAGTCAAGACATCGCAGTATAGCAATTTTGTCTGATAATCTGACTCATGATACGGTAGCTGTTTATGAATTTCAAAAAATTATTACAAAGTATTTGCAAGATAATTTTGAATGTGAAAAAATCTTCTACTTCACTGATGGAGCATCGCAACATTTTGAAAATAAATATAATTTTGCAAGTCTTCTACATCATGAACATGATTCTGGAATTGCGGCTGAATGGCATTTTCATGCAAGTGCACATGGCAAAGGACCTTGCGACGGTATTGGTGGAAATTTGAAGAGACTTGCAGCACGTGCGAATCTGCAAGCATCATCAAATGGAAATCAAATTTTGACTGCGGATGCTCTTTATCAGTGGGCTAAAGAACATTTGAAAGGAACTGTAATTTTTCTCAGTCCAAAGAGTACTCATATAGAGGCTACGAAAGCACTTGAAAAACGATTGGCATCTGCAAAAACCATAGCAGGAACTCTCAAATACCATTGTGTAATACCTATGGAACATTCATCGTTTATTCTTAAAACTCACTCTTCGGCAGTGCAATATAATATATTCCCAAAGACCCGAAGAAGGCATGAAAATCAAAGTATAGGAACAACCTTTCAGAAGGATCAGAAGCCTGATAATTATAAATACTGCAAATTGTTTAATATCATTCTGTACATTTATGTCGCAATAATTCAATTTTGTGAATAATCAGGGTAATATAACTTGTACAAAGAAAGTCACTACTTACAGTTACTGTGACCAGTTACAGTAGCCACGTTTCCATAAAAATTGATTATCAATAAAAAGAAATTTAATGGGCCCAAGATGACAAATTGGTATGACTAATTATTACAATAATGTTCTAATAAAGTATGACGTGTTTTCTTCAACCGTGTGTCGTGAATCAATTATTCATTTGAAAGGGGTAATCTAGATGGTATTGAGCAATGTGGTAGGCAAAATTGAGAAAATAAATTTGATAATTACTTTTTTCATAAAACAATACACTGAAAATCGATGGTCTGATCGTCACGTACTCAAGGTACGATGCGTACACACTTGGAACTCTGTACCTTGGGGAAATTTCTTCGTTCCATTTTTGAACCTGTATGATGTTGAAGCTAAGGAATCAAGCTTACGATTCATCAAGGATTCATCAATATCAAAAGGGGCGCACAGTGGTCGTTTTTCCCAATCTAGGTGGACAAAATTCAAAACTCTATCATATTCGCTTGAAACTCGTTATTAGGAGGTTTTTGGGGTCGCAGAATCCGAATCTGGAGTCAGAACTTCGAAATTCAAAATGGCGGATTCAATATGGCGGACAAAAATTCAAAAATGGTTGATATCTGCTTGAAACTTAGTACTTGGGGGTTTTCGGGGTCACAGAATCCAAATCTGGACTCAGAATTCCGGAATTCAAAATGGCGGATTCAATATGGCGGACAAAAATGGAAAAAAATGGTTGATATCCGCTTGAAACTCACTTTCAAGGAGTTTTTGGGGTCGCAGAATTCGAATCTGGAGTGTGAAATCCGGAATTCAACATGGCGGTTTCAATATGGCGGACACAAATTCAAAAACGGTTGATATCCACTTGAAACTTACTATCAGGGGGTTTTGGGGTCGCATAAATTCAATCTGGACTCAGAATTTTGCAACTTCAGGATACCACACTATCTAAATGAAACAAAAGCGCCACACTAGGGTTCTACATACCTCATTGTTCGAATCACTGTTATTATCCCAATTATCATCGTTGAAACATTTGTTTTTCTTTTCAAGTTTGCGTGGAAACTCTCAAAAAAACAAATATTCACTCATTATCAATCCTTACAGCGATAAATAGAAATGATGAACAGGAAGAAAGCGAAATGGAATTTTTAATTCACTCCCGAATAAGATGAAATGTATTTTATTGAACATCAATCTTGAAGATGAAGCAGCAACTTACAAGAAACTGGTGAAGTTTCCAAATGCCTTAAAAATCAACTCTTATTTATTCCTCATTCAGATGTTGGAGAAGCATGTGATTGTCCAATATCAGGTTCACGCAATAAATTCAACACTTCCACAGGTAACGGTTTGCAGGTTTTGAATTGAGATATCCTATTATCACGATTAGACAAGATAGAAATGTGGGGATCAGAGGAATACAGCAAAGTGTGTAACGAATCTTCCATGTTCTGATGCCGAGACATTTTTCTCGTGTTGGATTCTCGGTATCTTCTGATATCTTTGTTCCTGGCCTCTAAAGCTTCTTCTGACATCATACCTATAGGCAATCCACAAGAACTTATTATCTCCCCACCATGAATCAGTAACCTATGCACACTAGAAGGCATATGGTACCACGAATACAACTTCACGTATAAATCCGCTGTTTCTTTGGCGTACAGAGAAAATCTCTCAACGTCAATGTCAAATCCACTTT
Source organism: Gonatopus flavifemur (assembly GCA_018340375.1). Classification (NCBI taxonomy): domain Eukaryota; kingdom Metazoa; phylum Arthropoda; class Insecta; order Hymenoptera; family Dryinidae; genus Gonatopus; species Gonatopus flavifemur. Next base: position 2,860,448 of record JAFFJZ010000013.1, read on the forward strand.
ATATGGTTTTCAATATCACGTTAAACCTCTTCAATAAATTTTCGTCAAGTCCTGTTATTTGAGCAGCCGTTGAAAAATTCTCAAAGAATCGAGCTGCGGTATTTCCGTCATTAGTTGTTCCGTAACCTTGTTTCACAACGTCAACAAACAATCCCATTTCCTGCCGAATCGCCTTAGTGATACGTTTTTTATTATCCTCTGAAATTTGCTTGTCCTGTTTTTCTGTTATCCGGTACTTCTTTATATTAATGCGATATGCAATGTGAAGCATACAGTCGAAGCATCTCATGTATGCATGGAGAGATGAAAGGCCCAGATGGTATCTAGTCTCATCGCACTCTCTCTCATAAACGGAAGAGAGATTGTTCATCAGTTTAGGAGTGACTTTGCAAATACTACATGTTTGAACCGATGTCTCTGTGATTGTGCTGAAGGTTTTGCCATCGATCATAGTTAGCATTAACTGATGGTCAATTTTTGCTGTGATGTTGTCTAGGGTGACTATAGTCGGAGAAAGCCCTTCGATCTGACTTTCAATTCCCGAAATTTCTTTTCGAATTGAATCAGGGGTTTCCTTTTCAAAAATGAGTTTAACTGGTCATCAAAATCTTGTAGACGAAGCCCGACGATTATTCCAGATTATGGTATTTCCATCTTTCGTTTGTAATCGAAGAGGCACAATGCAAATTACATATAGATTCCCGTCTGTTTTTTCACGGTCTTCCTCATTTTGAATACGAATTTTATACATAGATTGTCCCCCACTTCCATCAGCTCCCCATTTATACAATAAAACAAGATCTGATTGTGAATTTCCACATACGCTTTCTAAAATATCTTTCAGAGCGAGGCATGATCTTGATGGCGTATGATCCACTATGGCTTGAAGTCGAATTTCTGCTGAAAATTCTGTGATACTTATACTGTTGTTTGGTGGATAACATTCTTTTTTTGCCACCAAGATGTTTTCATAACTTGGATATATATTGGCTTTCCGATTTTTAGCTCCTTGTTGCATCAGGATGTAGCTATTTTTGGAGAAACGTCCATCTATATACAAAGCAAGACCTTCTTCGGGTGAATAAGTTTCTGGTTCCACATTTGGGGTATCAAATGCATGTTTGATTTTTGTTGCTCTGGTGGGAGAGCTTTCTGTAATCTTTTTTAAAACTGAAGATGCGTCTCTTTTACCAGTAGTATACAAATTCGAGCAAGTTGCAAACGTCAATTCTTCTGTAGTATGATTATCCAGCAAGTTTTGAATTCTTCTTTTTTTCGATTTCTCACTCAAATTCTGGAATTCTTTGGACGGTCTCCCTAAAGAGCTCTGTTGACCACTTGGTTCGGGAAACAAATTGATCGTTGAATCTAGCCATTCAGAAAAACGTTGTTCGAATTTTTGTTTCGACCGATAGCACTATTTCCATTTGTCCCGCAAATGGCTCAGAAAATTGTTTATAATTTGCAGTACACATTCAGAAACATGGGTTGAGTTCCCCGACACTGACGTTTTTCCTTTTACATATCGCAACACCGCATCAAATTTCTTGGACGCCTCTCTTTCGGAATACCACACATCAAACAGCTCTCTCTTGGTGATAGACATTATTCTGATAGAACGGAATGAGAATATATACTAAAATATTGAAAAAAAACAATGAACAGATTATTGCTTGCGAATTACAACTTACCAGGATTGACATTACAGTGATTATACCGAAAGTTCAGAAATTACAACTTCTTAAGATAGGACAGTCGCGTCACTAACAAATGAAACAAAAGTGTAATCTCGTCCAGTCGTCGTTTGTTGCTAACTTCACGCCGAATGCTTGACAAACTCCAAATCACTATGAAATTCATGCATTTTCATTATATGAGGTCCACAATAATAAACATATAGGAATTATAAGGAAAAACACATTGACAGAGCGATACCGGAGCCAAACCAAGAGACAAAACGTCAGTATTCTAAAAGAAAGTGATACCTAATCAATTTTATCACTCAAATATCATTGAAAATCATTTGTCTACAAGAAATTCCAATTAAAGAAAAAAAATGTATCGCATACAGAATAAAATGTGGCTAATGAAATCAAACGAATCGGCGAAAGGACAAGCGAGGACAGAGAGAATTTGGAAAAACATTCACCAAATCCTGAGACGCACTTAGACGCACTTGGAATTCGAACGAAACGATTCAGAATTGTTCACACTTTCGACTCCTTTTTCCCGTTTGTCGGATAAGGCCGGATAGGAGAAGTTATAGTCCATTAAAGTTGAAATTATGTTATTTCAGTGAAGGTATAAATGGGTTCACTATATGATGAACGAGGAAAGAATCAAACTAATTTCTCCCACTTCCACCATGAAAATTATGTTAAAGACAATGTATTTTCACTACTCAACATGATAGCATACCACTTGAATCGTTTTTCGACGCGTATTAGGTAAAACACAATGTAGACTTTTTTCATTGAAAAACCGAGAACGAACAAACGCAAAAATGAGTGATTGAAACATGCACATTTGGACATGATTAGCAAACTTCTGACTGTTGATCATCAATTTTATCGTGTTCACAACTATCCTAAATGACATACGAATGTTCATTTAATCCATTGGAAGACTTTGATTTTTGGACTTTTGTCCAGCTAGATTGGGAAAAACGACCACTGTGGGGCGCAGTGACCGAAAGATGCAAAGATACTTTCAAAAATCGAATTTCCATGTGAAAATTCCTTCTGCATGAATGAAAGTATTTTTATCGTAAAATTCAGGGAAAATCCCGATAATATCAATGATAACATATTCTCATTGAATGGAAATAATGAGGATGATGATTTTTCGAAAAAACGCAGATAAAAAAAAATCTTGAAAATTTAAACCCCTGTACCACGAAAACCTGACTCCCTAGGAACCTGGTGTTAACACAATTTGAAAAGGGTCACTAGTACAACAAATTCATGGAATTTCATCAACATTGATGGGATTGAAATTTTCAGGTGGGAACACTTGGCGAATTTTACCCCATAAGTCTGATTATTCTAAATAGGCGATTTTTCTCGGTGATGAGTGAGAAATGGACGAGACCAATGTTGTATCTTGACGCAAATGACAGCCCGCATACAGACGAAGGCTTGGAAGTCGGATCAACTGTCATCAGTAGGTTCACTGTGTAATTCTGTGCGATGAACAAACATTAGAAACCGCGATCCCTCTTCTATTTCATTTCAGTGCTTCAGTTGGACGGACCCCCCGGTGAAATCTGGTGATACTGACCAAATCTCATCGTTAAACATGCGGAAATAAGTATTTAGTGATAATTACCGACCTCGAATTTTGTATACAATTTGTGTAAAATTGTATACAGTTTTGGACATTGTTTGCACATGGATATAAATTCACAACTGAGACTTTTGGTAATAGTTACCAAACTTGAATTATTATTACCAGATGTTTGTAATAGTGCCACAGTCTCAGTAATAATACCAACACAAATGTTTGAGTCAAAAAAATCCATTTGATACCTGAAACTGGGTTCTTTTCTCGGTATACATGTGATAATAAAAGTGTGTTTTCGGAAATAAGAGTATGTACACAACAGTTCATTTGTGCTCTAAAGAATGGATACTTGGTATATAACTGGAATGAAAATCTTCTGGTTCTTATCGTTTATTGGAACAAATTGATAATCAGGAGTTGAAAATTTTCTGAATATAAACATCAATAACTTTTGAATATAATTTCTGAATGAAACATTTTATTCCGAAAAATGTGGTTTGCAACAATAGTGCCCCTAGTGGAAATGATTCATATATGGACTATATATGGACCGTATATGAGCCAGCTGAGGATTAAATATTAGACCGGAGCGGAAAACAAAAAAGTTTTCAAATGGAATCGTAATAGTGCGGAAAAGTTGCTACTCGTTAACACAAACACAGGGAAAAAATTTTTGAAATCGGACAATATCTTCCGTTCGCGCATCGCGTTCCAAATTTTTCCGAATTTGAACAAATTTGAACAGATATACGAAAAACTGTAGGAGGTGTGAATCCTGTCCGGTCAAGCTCATTTTTTATACATAACATTGTTTCGAAGTGTAGAATAGGGGAAGAATGCCGCATACCTCTCTTCTACCCACCCCCCCCCCCCACCCCCAAGCCCCTCGAAGGGGTGAAGATGAACAAGTTTCGTTAAAAGCAGTTCGTATTGCAGAAGATGCAAATACTGAACTATTGACTTGATTTTTCGTACATAAGGCAACTTTAAGGCTGAAAGTAAAAAAAGTATTCCCCTTCCTTCGTTATTTCCCCTGAGGGGCCGAAGATGTGCAGCTCTTGGCCCGTCCTTCCTTGAACGACTCAGAACTTACCACGGGAAGGTGGCTGCACTGCAAGTTCCACCCACATCCTGCCCAACCAACCAACCAAACGTGGGTGTGGAGAATTATGCACATTCAGGGACTGCGAATTCCGATTTGGTCTCAAATTTTGACATGGTAGCACGAGAGGCGAGTGTAGTTCTTATGAAACCATCACGTCTCTCATGACCATAAACTGCTGAAGAGGCCTGTGCTACTAGCTTAACACTGCGCTCTACGGCTTGAGTATGACAGGGTATGTCTGCTAGATTCAGAGAAAGAGTTGGTTTTTTTCCTTGAGAAATCAAGTCTGCAATATCAGCTGATGAAAGGGTTGCCAAAAAAGGTGGACATGTGATTTTGGTTGCAGACCAATTTATGATATCAAAATAATCAGGAGCATCAAAATTTATGGCCGGAACTAAGGAATTTCTGATAGATTTACCCTTTGTGGTAGTTTCTTTGGATTTCAATACTCGCCGAAGGCCCAGCTCCCGAACATCCTGCCTATCATCCATAACCATCGAAAGAAGAAGATTTTCGGGATGGGCGAAGAAGGCATTCCTTTGAATAACTTTCTTCGCCACTTCTTGGACTCCTGCAGGTAAGCCTCTACATCTCTTGATGCATTCAAAAATATGCTTAGGTCCTTCAACTATTGAAGATCTTGTCTTAATTTCAAACCACATGGGTACGTATACAGTCATGATGTATGTGACGATGTTGATGAGATTTTCAGGTGGGTTTTCAAATGAAATATATAGTCTCAAAAACCGGTTCGCTGTCGTCAACCACCGAGCATGAGATATTGGTCCCGGATCTCGATTCGCTAGGTCCGAGGAACAAGACCCAGCAGCAATGGGAACGGCAATGTCATGTAGGTATCTCTGGTCTTTACTCAGAATTTGTGGGTCAATTTGTGGAATGACACATTCAATTTTATTAAATGCAACTACAGGCAAAGACTCGCAACCAACCAGCTGTTCGCCGAGAGGGCCACTCAAAGACTTCGGTCCTGCGGTTGTACCATCAAATGTTTCTACAAGATGCCTCAAAGGTAACTCATTGAAATGTAAAAGACAGATCACCCACTGTATTGGCCTCTTCAAACGCATTTCTATATACTTAATTGCTCCCCGTTTCCAGCCAGTGTCTGTTGCTGTCCCATCAGTCCCAACTACTTCAATTTTAGAAGTATCTATTTCATTTTCTTCGAAATAGTCTATGATGCAGAAAGCAGTGTCCTTTCCACTTTTGGAAGTAGGTACTAGATGGCAAAGATACTTTGAACCCGGTTCCTCAACTACTGTAATATGATCCTCTTTTTTTACAGATTGGTATCGTTTTACTCCTTTTTCAACCAACACTAAAGTGTGATCTGCCCTACCATCAAAGTATACACACATTGGGCCGTTCATTTGATGTTCCCGTCGCTCTAAATTAGTACGTTTTACTCTGCACTTTTCTTTTTCTCTTCTAATTTTGCTCCTATCAACGATCAGAGATGTATCACTATCAGTCATAAGACCTAGGTCTTTCAGCACGCTAGATGTGATAGCAGCTGTTGCTCTGTCAGACAGGCCAAAACGAGTACTTGTCAAAGCAGTTGTTGGAAGCGACAGGCGCATCTGTGAGGACTTTGAGCTTCTTGACAGGGCAGACGAAAAACGTGTGGGCTGAAAGTCCGAATCATGATCGACATCAAAATTTGTCTCTTCTGTTTCCGGATCGGTACTGCCAACGGAGGGACCAGGTAAGTCTTGCATTTGCACGCTAACCAGATCAAGTTGACGAGCTTTTCTTTGTAACTTTGATGTAAGTTTCTGTGTTTCCTTCTTATCTACCGTCAATCCAATTTTACCCATGCTGAGGTGTCTTTGTGCGTAGAGAAACTTCAGTTCCAATGTAGGTATTTTCCTATCCTTACGGCAATTGCAGCTGACAACTACAGGATTTGGACAAATACATTTCTCAAAGGTTTTTCTGCAATTGCATTGTAGTGTCATCTTGCACTTGCAAGATGATATGTCAAATAATGTGTTATAAGATTTATGAATGAAGTCATTGTACTCATTCTTTTTTCCAGCCCTGGTTTTGTCCCTTTGATATGATTTACGGAGTGCATAATAGCAATCATGCAGTTGCTTGATCTTTTGAACGACTCTTGTGTGACACACGACAGGAATCAAAGCTTTGGAATATATTGACTCAATCTGTTGAGCTACAATGTTTGCCACATCTGAGAAGCTCAAGTTCCTTCCAGGTTTACAGTCACTAGACTTTACTGCCATGTCATACTTGACTTCATTCCAACATTTAACGATATCGGCATTGGTGGGAAGAACCGCCGGTGGTAGTGGTTTTGGTGCACCAAAAAATGGGCAGGGTGCATGAGCATGAGCACTACGAGTGAGTGCCATAATCAAGATCGAGAGAGGTGATTGGTCACACCTGATATTGTAAGATTCGTATTATTGTTTGAAAATTCTTGAAATTTCAATTAATTCTCGAAATTATATTCGTCACTCGAAGACAATCCAATATTGTTTGATTGGTTCGTTCTAATATGGATATTTCCACGTCAACCTGATGCACTAAACATCCTAGATATAATTAGATTTAATTAACATTAGCGAAGAATGTTCTGCGACAAGCCAATGAATCATATGATCATACGATTTAATAACATACATGAAATGAAATTGGTGATCGATGTGATCGTGATCTAATGCAGGCTATGAAATTTTGAACAACGCTGATAAAAAAAGTTTTCAGTCCGAGAAGCGCTCCTTTGCTATGCAACAAGCCAGATAATCATATACTTCCAGTGACCAGTAGAGTGCTTCCTCGCTCATACGCTCTGTTTCTTGGAATTCCAGAGTCGAGAAGAAGGGAGTGGGGAACCAAGCCGAGACGCCGACCGAACGGATGGCAATCAAAACAAAACGTAACGCGTTCTACAAGGAAATTTTGCCGAATATCTGCAATTCCTATTTTAGCTCGTGTAGTCGGGACAGAGCCCCCCTCCCCCTTGGGGGGAACATGCAGAGAGGAGGTAGAGAATAATCTTTTCCACTTCGCGCCTCAAAACATCTAATGTACGAAAAATCAGGTCGATGGGTTACCATTTGCACCTCCTGTAATACAAGCTATTTTCAACAGAAATTGTCCATTATCACCCCCTCGAAGCGGTTGGAAAGAGGTGAAGGAGGGTTGTGTGGCATCTTTCCCTCATTCTATGCCTCGGAGCCATGTCAAATACAAAAAAAATGGGCTCAATTGGACAGCATATACCCCTTCTGCAATTTTGTGCATATTTGTTAAATTTTTGTTTGAATTCGAAAATTTTGAACGCGATGCGCGAACGGAAGATATTGTCCGATTTCAGAAATTTTTTTTTCCCTGTGTTTGTGTTAACGAGTAGCAACTTTTCCGCACTATTACGATTCCATTTGAAAACTTTTTTGTTTTTCGCTCCGGTCTATTATATATGCTGCACTGTTAAAAATGTTTGTGAATTTAATATTCGTTCATAGAAAAAAGTACATTAATCTTCAAGGGCGCTATATGAATTGTATCCCACATTTGGATGTTAGAAAATCAATCACATATTCCATGAACTTCAAACAAAAGTTTTGAAATTCATAACAGTTTGTGAAAATTCATAACTGTAGATATTGAATTTCTGTATTTATTTGAATATTGGAAAATCAAGCACATATTTCTCAAATTTCAAATAAAGTTTTCGATATCCACCACAGTTTATGAAAATGCATAAATGTAGATATTGAATTTTCATAATGTACATGAAGTCAATGCGCGATTACACTTTGCGCATCTAATTATCACGTGTTCAATATGTACGATAACTCCAATGGTAAAACATAGTATTGAAAAAAGGCACACCCCGTAGGAAAAATTTTCCTAGGCTTTTTCCTAGACATTTTCTTAGATATTTTCCTATACTATTCCTGTTAATACTTGTACGGTTTCAAATATCTCCGCGCAGTGGCGCCGCATTCATCTTGTAACATTCCGCGTGAATAGTCCAGTTTCATTGTTGGCCGCCATTACAGTCACACGCGTCGTTGTATATCGAGGAATAAATCACATTTATACAGTCCATTTATATCATAAATCATATTTTTAATTGAACAACCTTTATTCCCGATAGTTCTAAACAAATTTTGGTCCATTCGTTCAAGACGAACGCGATTATTCATAAGTAAAGCTTTCGTTGGCGTCGTGTGATCGGCATTCAAGAAGATTCGAGAAAGAACTCAACCGGAGTTTTAAGCGGTGGATTCAACAATAAAATCCACACGAGTTCTAAGCAGTGAGTTCTACGAATCTAGAATAACGTGTCGAAGCATCCCAATTAATCATATTGGGACAAATTAGTTACAAACATTTGAGTGAGATAGTGTTGCAATATCGGTGTAACGCATCGACATATGAAGCGTGATTATCGATCTAACCAAGAGCACGTTTAACGAACTAAGTGAGATACAAATCAACTGCATATACATCGGAAATTTGAAGTGTGTTTAACAAATACGACACGATAGAATCTGGATTGAATTCCAAATCAAAATTCGTTCGAGAATTCGTGTGAAATCATCGAGCATCGAAATCCTGTGTATTCAAGTCGAACAAGATCATTCGAAAAATATAACAAAGTTATCTCAAGTTATTACGGTCATCATTCAAATATTTCGATGCGAATTCAACGAAGTTGTGGACAACTGATTGAAACGAAGAAGATCTAAACAGTCCCATACCTCGAAGTATCTACAAGCATTCGAGACCAATGCCATCTTGCGGATCGCTACCAGCCACCACGTTCTGAAGATCAACGAGGATATCGCGTAACTACAGTTGAGTTACCGACATATACGACAGCATCAAGGAACGAGAGCGCTGGGAACGACATTGTTCATCACATGTAATTTAAGAGATCGGTACGTATTGACAGCAGTGTATCATGATTTTCATCGTCACATTCATTTGAATCTATTAATACTCGGCCGCGTCTCGACTGTGGCGTCAATTTGATTATTTCTTTGGAACGTAATGAATATACGAAATGAATAGGTAATTTGTTTATTTGAGTCTGAGATTGTTTCGATTGAATTCATTGAAATTTATTTATCGTTATCAAGTCGTCTATGGGTCAGACTAATCTATTCAATATGAGTGAAGAGTTGGGTATATTGAAGGAACGACGTGGTGTGATCAAAACACAATTGCCTAAATTTCACACGTACTTGGACAATTTCACAGATGATGAGTCTATCGTGGAATTGAAAGTCAGGTTGGAAAAGGCAGAGGTATTGTGGCAGTCTTTTGATGAGTTACAATTAAAGATAGAATTGGGGTCGGATGAACACGATAAACAGGGAGAGCATCGTGACGCTTTCGAAAAATCTTATTTTTCCGGAGTTGCTCGGGCTAGAGAAATAATAAGTAGAAGAACGAACCAACCGAGCGATATACCGACTGATAGGCTGCCATCTAATATAGCTAGTTTATCGAGCAATGTATCAAATATTGATATACCAGTTATTAGCGGAAATCCAAATGACAATTCACAAAATATTAGGGTGCAATTACCGACTCTAACTTCACCGAATTTCAATGGTCCGTACACTCAATGGACGCAATTTCGTGATACATTTCGAGCTTTGATACATGATGATAACAGTTTGACAGGAGTTCAAAAATTCCACTATTTACTTTCTTGTTTGAAAGGTGATGCGTCCAAGGCATTGCGTTCGCTGTAGATTTCTGATGCAAACTATGCAGTGGCATGGCAAACTTTGACCAATCGTTTTGAAAATAAACGCCTGAACATAAATAATTACATCCGAGCAATTGTAGAATTGTCTCAGATACATACGGAATCCCATCAACTCATGAGAAAGACGCATGACGATTTGGTACAGAATCTCAGAGCATTGCAAGCATTAGGACAATCGATCGAGAACTGGGATTCTTGGATAATTTATCTGATTACAGCTAAATTGGATTTAGCATCGAAGCGAGAATGGGAGAAGTTGTTGATTTCTTCAGCCCAGTTGCCGAGTTTACAAAAATTGCAAGATTTCTTAAATGCAAGGGCTCAATTATTGGAACAAGTGAGCACAGATGAAGTTGTTAACGAAAAACTTCAAAACAAGAGCAAATCAGAGCATTATTCAGGAGTAGTTTCGCATTTTTCCGAATCACATATCAAATGCGACTCTTGTAAGGGTGCACACAGTATATATAATTGTAGAGAGTTTCTAAAATTACCCATCGAAGGTCGTATAGAACGAGTTAAGCAGCTCAAAGTATGTTTAAATTTTCTAAAAGGTAATCATTTCTTGAAGGATTGTAAGTCCAGATCTTGTGAGGTATGTCATAAGCAGCATAACTCATTGTTGGATTTGCAAAGGGAACGAAACCAAATGGAGGTTCCGTCACAAGGGATAAATTCGAGTTCTGAAACACGGCAACCAGAATCAATTGGAAAAGCGAGCAGTGTTTTGAATGCAGTATCAGCACATACATCACATGAAAATTCAAAACAGTATGTTATTTTGGCCACAGCTAAAGTGATAGTTTTTAATTCGCAAGGAAAGAAGTTAGAATGTCGGGCATTACTTGATAATGGGTCCCAGTCGAATTTTATGACAAGTCGATTAATGAAAAAACTTGATTTCTGTTCTTCGAAAATTGATACGCCAGTATCAGGTATCAGTCAAAGCATTCTGAGCGTCTCTTTATCTACAAGAGCAACTATCAAATCGATGAATCAAGAGTATCAGGTTGATTTGCCATTCCTTGTCATCAATAAAATCACTCAAGTTTTACCATCGATACGTTTGGAAGTCTCCGATTTAAATTTGCCGAAAGATTTGCGTTTGGCTGATCCTAATTTTTATGAACCAGATGAAATAGACATTCTTTTGGGTGATGGAATATTTTGGGAGTTACTTGAATCAGGTCAAATTCTGCTTGGAAAGGGGAATCCTATAATACAGCAATCCAGATTGGGGTGGATAATTTCAGGCCCGATTGAATTAAAGAATTCTGTTAATGTTTCGCTTTGTCATTTGAGTAACAACTATCAAATCCGCGAACAAATTGAGCAATTTTGGAGAATTGAAGAGTATCAGGCAATTGTGCCTAGATCAAAGGAGGAAATAGAATGCGAAGAACATTTTGTACAAAATTTGACTCGAGATTCGTCGGGTCGATTCAGTGTAGGTTTACCATTTCGACAGAACGTACATTCATTGGAAGAATCATTGGGTAATTTACCCACTCGGATATTTTCGAATGGGTAGTACTACCCATACTGCCCACGTCAACCGCCGGCCATGGAATATTCACAACTGAATGCAATAGAAATTCATGCTTTACGATGTGAATTTGCGCCAAATTAAAAGATTTCTCAAATCAGTGAGCACGAACTTTCACTACATTCAGTTATAAACATCATATTATTCCACTTATACTTGTACTTTAGTACAAAATTTAGAATATTCAAAATATCTTTCTCTGTGTAGTTCTTATTGCAATGAAATTGGTTTTTTTTAAAAAAACTTGAGCGGTAAAAACTAAAGCTTGCTCATCTAAACTAAACCTGTACAATTTATCGATTAATCAAATCAAACGAATACAACAAACATGACAAAGGAACATGATTTCCATCTATCTGCCATATTGAAAAATATTTCCATCTTCCAAGAATGTGGAAGGAGGATGAAAATGACCGCAAATCTGTCATTCATGTGATTTCATGTTCCAGGCATATTTTTTTTTGCCACATGTGCTGTATGGGATTTTGATTATGCCGATTCCTATTTCCGATTAATCGATCATTCTGGTTGAAGAAATACATCGAATCTGACATAATATCATTCAATGAGCCCTAGCACAAGCGCGTATGGATTCGGATAGAAATATGAATATGGATACAAAAATAGGATCGAAACGGATGAAATTTGATTGCATTTCTATTCGTTCCAATCCTGTTTTTGTATCCAGTTTCAAATTTTTATCTGAATCCATCCGACTCTATACACATTCTTCAACAGGGAAATTTGCCCAGAATATTGTTCGAGATTCATTGAGATTTCGCGAGATTCAATAAGATTGTGAGTGAAAGAATTCATAAAACCCAGGAGCCTTGTGGAGAGATTTTTAGTTACCATTCTGGCATATTTTGTATTTGGGTTAAAATATCCAGAAGAAATGAAAGAGACTTGAGAATGTATACAAAAGTAAGTGAGAAACTTACGTGACGTACTTATACATTTATTTCTGGATGTTTATCAATTTTTTGAATTTTCAGATTATTTTTGGGCATAAATCCATCGAAAAGTAACAGGAAAAACACCGGTAAAACGCAATCTCGATCATATAGTGCGAGCATAAAATCATTTTGCGACAAATTACAAGTTTACCTATAAATTTTCGTCATACACCATCCTGCTTACGTACTACTAATTCCAGTACTTTTTTCGCCAATTAGAAAGATTCGAAAGGTTGATTTGTATTTGAATAGTCTGTATCTATTAATTTTATGTTGAAACAAAGAATGTTATGCATATGCGAACATTTATTTATGTTACATGTTTAAAAAAAAAAGGTTCGAGTGGATACCAGCGCATAGGTGGCTTCGTCTGGTGGTAATTTTTTTTTACCAAAATACTCGAAACTGAGCGCATAAAACAGTCTGGAATTCTCAGGGATGAATCTTCGAAGGTTTATGTAGATCGCTAAAAAGCCAAAATTTTGAACTTTCTTCTGTTTTCATTCTAAATTCAAAATTCTGGCTCTATAGCGACCCAGATAAACCTTCGGAGATTCATCCCTAAAAATTTCAGACTTCTTATGAGCTCAGTTTCGAGTATTCTGGTGAAAAAATGCCACCAGATGAAGCCACCTATGCGCTGGTATCCTCTCAAGCGTGGATAATAGTTTCATAGCGCACGAGGTGATTTTAAATACTTGAAGTATTTTACTATATAATTATAGAGTAAAAAATGCGGCGAGAAAATAAGCTGTTCTTATAAAATATTATCGTATGCAGAAAATTCTTCTGCGAAAGAATTTGAAGAATGTCAGACAGTGTGGAACAATTTTTGAATATTTTTTTTTTCAATTTTTCCCGCGTCTAGGAAATTTTTTTGTGATTATATGGATAATTTCGTTCCAAATACTTTGAAATATTGTATTCAATTGGGGACCTCATTATACGATTATATTGGTGATTTTCATTATATAATATGTTATCATATGCTCATATATCTGATTTTGAGATTCATTATAAATTTCATGAGAATAAATAATGATTCAAATCGTGATTCAGTTACTGTTCCATGGAGAATCGACATGATTTTCATATTCCTTGCTTGCAAATGAATTACTTGGAGTGTTGATTAGTAATGCCGAAGATCTGAGTGTATGTTGTAAATCACGATGAAAGAGACACAGTAAACGGATAACATTTTTTATACGTTTTGGATGGTAAACCGCGATTATACCGAAAGTGTGTGAACCTGAAATTCCCCGATCTGTTGAAAACTAGTGGATTTTGAGAAATGACTGGAAAGTACTAGTTTTCAATAAATCAGGAAATTTCGGGCCAATCGTGGTCTACCCTATCGATGTGAATTTTTGTAGGAAGAATTACTTGTTGTAAAATCAACATCACTAATTGGGGAATCAAATCACGCAGTTCTAATGATTCGCTCATGTATGTATTTTCATTCTCAGACTTTTTTGTATTAATTTTGTGACAAAACATGATGGAGTATCCAGGAGAGGAGTTTAAAATCAAATAATGTGGTGTTGAAAATTCATCGTAAAATCAAATCAAGCGATTCTAATAATTCATTCATATATGTATTTGGATTTTCAGAATTTTTTGTATTAATTTCACATCATAACATGATGAAACATGTGGGAGGAATTTCAGAAATTAAATAATATAGTGTTGAAAATTCATGCATTTTTACATCGATTTTTACAATGTTGTGGTTTGAATTTCAAAATTCTGTCCATTATTTTGGGGATACAAAAATGTTTGAAAATTGATACACAATTGTGTGTGTTAATTGCTTTCAAACTTTTTATACTAAATTCCAAACAGTTTCTTCTAACAGTGTGTATCATGATTGATAAATGTCCATATACATATTGTTCAAATTCATATACAATGAAAAACCTATATTTGTATGATGTATAATATGATGATCTCAAATTCCATATACAGCACTATATATAACTATATATGTTCTCATAGAAATTTCAATGATATCCAAATAAACCTGAATAATTGTATATGGAGTAGACTGGGTTCGATCGTAACTAACAATCGGATAGCTCAGATCGACTAACGGAAGAGGAAGCACTCTCGCACGTAGTAACTTGTGTGTCAATTGTTTTGGCTATATCACATATGCTTGAAACGTGAGGAAGACTTTTTGAGATTCTGCGACCGAAAGTCAGTATTCAATGTTGATTTATATTTCATTCCCTTCTATCAGTGTGCATGTTATGCACATTTCTGTCACTTTTCAACAATAATGAATAACTTGTTCATTGTCGTGACAAATGAAATAACCTTGAGAATCATTGATTCGGGACGATTCTGACACGTTCGCTGTAGTCAATTGTAATTTCGGAACCAACCTCATACATGCAACCTACTTTTGTATCACATTGATGATTCCATCCAATTCTATTTGTGACGTTTCGTAGTGACTTTACGCGTTGATATGTGACGATATCGATCACGAAATGATTATCCCTCGTATAGGCCTCTGGCTCGTCGTATACCAGGGTTCGATTAGGATCGGATGAACGCGGGTCACAGGTTATTAAACAAGACTGAGATAAATTTTAATCAAATATCTTCATTAGATGCAATGTATACCACATTGATCAAAGAAGCTATCAATATTCACAAAGCAACCTTAAATTATAATATAAGTATGATAAAAGAACACGAAGTGATATGCGGGAACTTATCAGTCGACCGTCTAACGACCCTAAATGTGTGCACACTTATTTGGGGAAATACGCGACGTTTATTGGGCAGGATCATACCGGATCCAACGGAAAGTACCGATAATTCGACATTCTACTGTACCTTGACTCTACTGACTTGATTTGACTACACGTCGATCAATTATCGACCGGAATGACGCGAATTCACCCAAACGAACTGGTGATCAAAGGTGTTTTCTGATTGGCTCAGACGAAGCTCGATCACAATGAGACCATCAACTAACAATCAATGATGCGGGGCGAATGAAACAAACTTCAAAGTGATTAGAGAGGGGCCTAGTGACTCTAGTGATTTTTAGCGACTGCTTGGCCGTGAGAGGTTGGCCCTAACGGAATTCCCTGAGGTTGCAGCCGTGAGAGGGTGGCGTTGCGACGTACTTCCCGATGGGCTGTGCGTTGCCCCTAAGAAAGAGTAGGTGGTACCGTACTCTTCCCTCCCCCCTTCCCTAACCAGACTCTATTCTAGTGAGAACTGGTGGAACCAAGTTCTTCTCCCCCCTTTTCCTATTCAACCCACCAGCTTGGTTGTGTTGGGTGGAACCTCAACGCTGGTCTATGGTTACTTTGGGTCCTGAGGAGGACCAGACGTTCTCGACTTAAAAAAAAGCACTTACGATCAGTGATGTTGATCAGGCTTGCTGGGTGCGAGAAGTGAAGAATGGGCCGTCTTGATCGCCTCTTAAACCCTACGAACTTCTTCTCGTTCATGGGAAACGTGTCCCTCTATCGGACTTGCATTGAAGATAGTTCTCGCATGGGTATGTCCTTTTCTACTATCGTTCTCACCCGTGTTATTTTTGCTCATGCGCGTTGCGTTCGGTCGATCAAGATGGCCGCATCCATCTTCGTGTTTACAATCTGTCACCTCGCGGTGCAGATTGCTTTAAACTATTACGATGGGCGTTATTCGTAGCCCCTATTAATTAATAACGTTTTTTACAAGAATATCGCGAGTGTCGTTTACGTGTGTGTCGTGATCCTTGTTTTTCGAGCCCACGACGGACTACGCTTCTGGGATTATCTAACAGGTAATTCCTTCCAATAATACTAAATATTGTATCTTTTACTCACTTGACTATGTTTATTTACAGGTTTCGTATGCGGTTTCGACTTCCGGGTAACACAGGTATCCATACACTCACTTTTAATTTTCCTTACTAATTCTAATTGTGTTCACAGATATGCAAAAAAATTGCGGTGGAGGTGATGCACTGTCCTTATACTATTTACCAGTGCCAACAAGGGAACCCTCATCAACAGCATTGCTTTCGCAATGCTCCAAGGTAAGAAGTATCGTTTCAATGGTATTATCATTAACGTATATTACAAAGTCTTATCATTTGCAGGTTCGACACACTTTCCACACACTCTAATCCACTCTTCCACACGAATGAAATGAATGAATAACTGAATGGAAGTGAGAAAAGATATGAACAGTCTCTGAATGAGAGCTCAAGTGCGTCAACTATACAGGTTGGTTGAAAAGTTTTGGAAGCAAAAATGAAAGAATGTGTATTTTTTGATGAAATGATTTCTTTTATTCAATATAGTCTCCCTCAACTTCAACACACTTATTCCAACGATCCTCCGAAAATTTTATACCATCTCTGGAATGATTTTCCGGAAGCTCCGCAAAATATTGTTACACAGCTGCAATAGCTTCTTCATTCGACGAAAAACGCTTTCCACGAAGGGATTGTTTCAAATTTCTGGAGAGGTGATAGTCGGAGAGAGCCAAATCTGGTGAATACGGTGGGTGTCCAAGCAATTCGTACTTCAATTCGTTCAGTTCACCCATCGCCAGAACACTTGTGTGAACACGTGCGTTGTCTTGATGGAGAATGATTTTTTTCTTCCGTAAACCGGGTCTTTTTTTACGAATTTTTTCATCCAACTGGTCCAAAAAGTTGCAATAATATTCAGAGGTAATTTTTTCACCTCCTTCGAGATAATCAATCAACAGAACCCCTTTTGCGTCCCAAAAAACCGATGCTAAAACATTTTTTGCCGATCGTTCTGACTTCACCCGTTTTGGAGCTGAACAACTAGCTTCAGTCCACTGTAAACGTTCTTGTTTCAGTTTGGGATCATGATGGTAGATCCAAGTCTCGTCCACAGTTACGAAACGACGCGAAAAATCGGTCTTGATCTGCTTAAAACGCTCCAAATTACGCTGAGAAATTTGTTTTCGATTCAGTTTTTGTTGAATTGTCAACGAATGCGTTACTAACTTTCCAAAAAGCTTTTTCATATGTAATTCTTCGTGTAAAATATGGAGTACTCGTTAATCCGAGATGCCTATGGTATCAGCAATTTCACGCTTAGTCAAACTCAGATCTTTACAAACAATATTATAGACTTGCTCAATGATGTCTGATTTCGTTGCACTTTTTGGACGTCCACGACGTGATTGATCTTCAACGCTTGTACGACCACGTTTGAACTCTGAAACCCATCGATGTACAGTTGGAAATGAAGGAGCAGATTCCTTCAACACTTTCTTCATTTCAGTATGAATTTCTGTTGCTGATGAACCTTCCAAAACAGAGAATTTTATCACTGCACGATATTCGGATTTTTCCATTTTCACAAAATACACTGACACGTCAACTTCAAATGGCTTGTAAACAAAGAATGAATTGACAGGTCGGAATGAAATTGTGTGTGTGTTCAAATGAAGGATGAAATATAAAAATAGCGTATAAATTTTGATTCCTGTACTGGTTGATAGGTGGCGCTTTCAAAACTTCTCAACCAACCTGTAGTATACTTGAACATCAAGCAATAACACACCAGTGAGCGAGTACTCCGCGTGGCACACGGAACTCAGCACAAGACGTAGTTTTTCATGCGAAAGAATCGCAAGACAGCAGTTGCTCCACGAAAACGAGAGCATAGAATTCACTCACGAATACGAAGTGAGAAGCGATAGCGGTAGAGAGCGAGTGGTTCGAAAGCAACCAGAAAGCAAAGCGAACCGACCATAGCACGTCTTAGCTCGAGATAAGTACTGCGCGGAGACTAAATTCAAAATTAATCGTTTCGCAAACCGCAATCGATTCACGATTAGTGGCCTGAAATCAGGTGACCCTTGCATCCGTTGAACCCGGATACAAGCCAGAAAGGACGCATGTATCACCCGTCAAAACTCACTAATACGAACCTCACGAATGCTATAAATTCGAACAAGTATACATTTTCTCAAACATTCCGCCCGCCTCGTTCAACATTACGGCGAACGGAATGAATTATAATTGATACATAATACTTTGAACACTATTATTCCCGAAGCTCCTCATGGTGACCGGTAGAATGGACACTTTGGACCTCGGTCTCTGATAAATCCCATTGACAGTTTTTACCGTCACCACCCGAACTGAATCGTCCGAGCCAGAATGAGATTCAAGAACTCGAGCCATCTCCAACTTACAAGTAACGTCACCCAAGTGTCACCCACCGATTGGGATGGAACTTTCCACATCAATAGAACATGAAAAAATATTGAACACGTGTATTTTCTCTTTCCCTGAATACGCATTCTAGGGGTGTGAACCACCCAATAAGGAGGTGAAAATCCAGAAAATCGCAGTTGTAACCATTGAGAACGTTTTATAAAAATTACCAAAAATTCTTTTGGATTAAGAGTTTCTATTCCTTGTTGGCAGTATTGAGAAAGTTTCGACCCCCTAACAGGTGTGGAACACCCCTCAATGAGGTGTCGATAGTGTAAAATGACGAAAACAATCTACAAAGCACAAAAATGCGAAACCTATAAAATTTATTCTGCTGAATGCATAGGTTTTGATGCGGCAAATAAGCGGAAGAACAGCCAACCCCTCACAAGGCCCAAAACATCCCCAAATTAGGGGTTGGAGATGTGGAACGACGAAAAACAATTATATAAATCGTGAACATGCAATTCCCGGAAATGTTTCCTTGCCTCTTGTATGGCTATCATTGCGGCTAATGATTGAAGAAAAATTCGACCCTTACGATCGCATATTTACGTTTTATATATATCTTTTTATCTTTTTCCATTTTCAACACACTTTTAAGGGACGTCATGTGCCTTGTAGCGCGGTATTTCATTTTTTAGGTATTGGGCGCGATGGAAGCTACGTATTCAGCAGAATCTTAGGTGTGCAAGTTGAGATTCGGCTTTAAGTTGTTTGCCCGAAACAAAATATTTGGACGCATCCAATTCGTCCGCCGTTTCGGATATATGTAGCGTGGACATTGCAGTTGTCATATCAGTCATTTTCAATTGGTGATTTCCTGTGTATCGATTTCATGAGATGGATTCCGATAAGCAACATTTACGCCATTGTATTCTATTCTGTTTTCAAATGAATAAAAATGCTGCTCAAGCTATGGAATTGATTAAGACGACATTGAGTCTACATTCTGTGAGCCATTCAACGGTGGAAAAGTGGTTCACAAGATTTCGTAATGGGAATTTCAGTCTTGAGGACGATCCACGTCCAGGTGCAATCAAAGGATTTGAGGATGAAGAACTTGAAGTTTCACTGAATGAAAATCCATGTCAAACTCAAGGGGAGCTTGCAGAACAGTGAGGGGTTACTCGTAAAGCAATTTCACTTCGATTGCATGCATTGGGGAAGATACAGAAGAGAGGAAAATGTGTTCTTCATGAACTGATGGAAGGAAATAAAAGATAAAGAGTTGCCATTTGCATGAATTTGCTTCCTCGGTTCAAGAAGAAGAATTTTCTGGATAAAATCATTACGAGTGATGAAAAATGGATTTTGCACGACAATCCTTAACATAGAAAAGCATGGGTTGATCTGGGCCAACCATCTACATCCAGTGATGCCAGCATTTGGTCGACCGAGTCGATTTTCCCCCTCCATCACGCTGTACACAATCAAATTTCTTTTGTCGGAGGTTTGATTGTGTGTGTGACATTTCTATACAGACAGATGTGATGGAGAGGGAAAATCGACTCGGTCGACCAAATGCTGGCATCACTGTCTACATCAGTTGAAAATCCGAATATTCATGCGAAGAAAGTTTTACTCCGTGTCTGGTGGGATTGGGAAGGAATCATTTACTACGAGCTCCTCGAACCTGGCCGAACTATTACAGCTGAGCGTTACCGGGCCCAGCTGATCAAAGTAAGTGATGCTCTGGAGGAAAAAAGACCATGTACAGGGCGAGGAAAGCGAAAAGTGATGCTGCTGCATGATAATGCACGCCCACATACAGTAAAACCAACCTAGGAACTCATCTTCAATTCAGGCTGGGAAGTTGTACCTCATGCGGCATATTCATCAGACTTAGCTCCTTCTGATTATCACTTAATTGGATCAATGTCGTCATATTTGAAGGAGCAGCACTTCATAAATATCGAAGATGTCCGGAAATAGCTGGATAACTATTTTGTTTCAAAACCACCAAGTTTCTATCGTGAAGGCATTTATCTACTACCCGATGAATGGCAAGAGACTGTAGATGATAACGGCAAATATTTTAATTGATGATTCTTGAAAGAAGTATTTTTCCAATAAAATTGAATTTGGCAAAAAAAGCCGAGTTTCAACTTGCACACCTAATAGTTTCTGAAAGTAACACATATTTGCGTGTTATAGAATTTTTTCTGCATTTCACACTATCGACCCCTTAATGAGGGATGTATTGAGTCTCGTAGAGGTCGAATTTTTCTTCAATTATTAGCCGCAACGATAGCCATGTATGAAGCAAGAAAACATCTTCGGGAATTGCATGTTCACGATTTATATGAGTCTTCTCCGTCGTTCTACATTCCCAGCCCCTAATTGAAGGATGTTTTGTGCCTTGTGGGGAGTCGGCTGTTTTTCCAATCACTTGTCGCATCAAAATCTATGCATTCAGTAGAATGAATTTTATAGGTCACGCACTTTTGTGTTTTATAGATTGCTTTTGTCATTCCACGATTTGATTGAAACTTGTTCAATACTTTGCCGACGAGGAATAGAAACTTCGACCTCAAAAGAAGTTCTGGTAATCCTCAGAAAACTTTCTCAATAGTTACAACTCCGATTTTCCGGATTTTCACCCCTTCATTGGGCGATTCACACTCATAGTATGCGTATTCAGGGATGAAGGAAAAACACGAGTCCAGTATTTTTTGATGTTCTATTGATGTGCAAAGTTTCCTCCCAACCGGTGAGTGACACTTGGGTAGTGTTACTTGTTAGATGATGGCAGATTCGGATGACTCATGAGAATCAAATCCCCCTTGGCGATATCATGCTGCCATAGGAATCAGCGTGAATGCTGCTGGAGGCAGTGAAGGTAATTCGTGGACCAAAGCTCCCAAAAATGCTCGGTAACCCGTTGTACAGCTTGCCAGCGTGATGATTCTTCCTCGCTGACGTCTGACACCGAAGGGACCGAGACCGAATTCAGAACAGACCCAACCACAAAATGGCCAGGCGTGAGCGCCTCCGAAGACTTAGTATCATCATGAAGTGGAGTGATCGGCCGACTATACAAACAAGCCTCTATCTTGCAGAGGATAGTAGAATATTCCTCGATAGTAGGCAACGTTGAGCCCAGCACTCGGCACAAATGGTGCTTCACGCTCTTCACCCCTGATTCCCACAGGCCTCCGAAATGAGGAGCACCGGGCAGGATAGAGTGTCAGCGTATTGAATCACCAGCCATGCAATTCTGCAGATCCGAATCCTGAACCATCGTTTTGAATGCGATAATGAGCTCTTTCTCAGCTCTTCTAAGTTCGTTCCGTTGTTTGAATGGACGTCGGACGAGAGTTCCCTTTGTGACGTGGAATGATTCAACCCAGCAAGGAAATTCCCAGCAGAATACCCATCGACGACTTCCAGATGAACCATCTCACAGGGTTGGAAATCAGGAATTTAGTGTTCATAATCTACCACAGGTCGTAATTCTTGACCGATTTTGATGAATTTTCTTTTGAAATACTCAGAACCAAATTCTTAAGAGAACTGTCGATTCCGATTTTTGGATTTTTTTCTATCATGAGAATAAATGAACAAATAGTTGAGAAAAATCTTCAATTTCAGGTATTTGAGCTTGTATCTTTCGGAAAAATCTTGGGATGACGTTACTATCCAGCGAGATTATTGCAGGTATGCTCGTTGAACATGAATAGTTTGAATAATTGCGAATCCGATTATTATAAACAATTTTATAAACAATTTTCATGAGGAAATCAGGAATTCTAATGATTCTGGTTGTAAAAACATGTTTTTTCGATTTTAATTACTCGGAATCATCATGAGAAACGTTGTTCTTAGAGGGGAAGAGGCGAAAGTTGACATTCATCATTTGTTATAAACAATTTTATAAACAAATTCTGAACTGAGAGGTTTTTTGATGGAAAAAATTTGTTTTTTCCGTATTTATTGAGAGTTATCATTAGAGTCACAGTCAGTCATGGAATCCCAGCAACATCCAACAATAATATGATTGTTATAAACATTTTATAAACAAATTCTGGACTGAGAGGTTTTTTGATGGGAAAAATTTGGTTTTTTTTTTCGTATTGATTGAGAGTTATCATTAGATTCACAGTCTGTGATGAAATTTCAGCGACACCCAACAATACTATCATCATTATTAACAATTTATAAACAAATTCTGACCTGAGAGGTTTTTAATGGGAAAAAAGTGTTTCTCTTCCATATTTATTCAGGGTTATCATTGGAATCACAGTCTGTCATGAAATTTCAGCAACTTCCAACAATAATCATCGTCATCAATAGTTTTATAAACGAATTATAAATTGAGAAATTCTTGAAAAGGGACCAAATTCCACTTCGTCGTATCTAGTGAGAATCACCATGAATATTTGTAGGCTATGAAGGCATTTCAGACGAAATTGATATTCATAATTGTTATAAACAATTTATAAACGAATTCTGTACTGAAAAACTTGGTGATGGAAACCTGGATGGAAAATTTTCTTCGAAGAATCTCTGGAAGTCGGAATTTTCTTTGGATATTGCTGGGAGCCTCAGAGTATTTCTGCACTGAGAGAAAATGCTGTACATGAAAATGAGCCCAAGTACAGTTTTTAGTCATTGTAGCTATATTTTCATTATCACCGCAATCCCCATAGCTATTTCAATGAAAGATATGGCTACTGTGACTACAAAAATGTTCTTGGGCTCAATTTCAGCTACACTCTCCTTTCAGTGTGTAAAGTTTTGAGAAATTCTGAAAATTTTACATTTTGAGGAGAGAAAAAAGTGTCTGCTCCACGTATTCAATACTCATTATAATAAAACTGACGATTTTTAAAAAGATTTTCGCAGCAGTTAGCACCAAACTGTTTGTTCACAGTTTTACGATGGAAGAAAAATATTCTTCCTCCCGGAACTATTGGGAATCATTGTCGTATAAATGAAACTCAATGGAAATTAACATTTCGCATTTTCAACCCTAAAGCTGACCCTTTTGTGGATGGTAGAATCATCATTTTCTCATAGTAATCTTTGAAAATCAAGATAAAATTCATGATTGATAAAAAGTCATATTGATATTGAGTGTGCTAACAATTTTATGGCTTATAGTCCGGAAAGAAAATTTAGATTCGATCAAATCTAACAACTTTGTGTATCTCTCTTATATCATCAGACATGATGATACATGAGTACACATGATTATACATCATTATACATGATGATATATGATAAAATCTGAAAATTTCAACATTCATAAATTAACGATTTGATAAATATATAATGGAACTTACCTTCATTTTCCAATCATGATTAGATTTCCCCTCAACCAATGCACATCACCCATAGGAATCATGCAGATGACGAATTCACGTGTCCTACTTTCCTCTTGTAGGAAATAACAATTCCCCTAATTCACACCAAACAGTTCACATTATGGGTCGGTGCCGAATCAACGAAAAACCAAATCAACGAGAAAAAATTTACTAGCAGTATGGAGTTGTCATTTTGTTGCAATATGAAATGAAATTAGTCATAGATCATTGATTAAATTAAACAAAAACTGAAAAACATTGATTTGCTAACACAACCCCACGGTGAACTTAATTTCCCTTTGTTATGTTTATGATTATGGTATGATTATGTTTATGATAACAACAAACCGATTTTCGTTCTCTACAGACGTTTGAAACAGTTTGATTGTACCGATCGATTAGGAAGATCATTACTAATTTAATCACGTGTCTACTGTAATGAACGGGTGCAGTGAATAGGTTAACATAAAGAATTTCCGTTGAATTTAATCAATGATCTATGACTAATTTCATTTCATACTGCAACGAAATGACAACTTCATACTGCTAGTAAATTTTTTTTCGTTGATTTGGTTTTTCGTTGATTCGGCACCGACCCCACATTATCTCGCTCGTAACAAAAGCATCACATTCAAGAGGAATTTCAGTGTATATCCAATTAAACTAATTTTCGAGTACAAACTTTTCCATCAATTTTTCAATTTCTGGATCAAGATCAGTTGGTTTTTTGATCCATTCACGCGTCAAAGATGCGATGTTGAGATCCGAGGATACCAGAAGTTTATGGATGAGGTCTTCTACAATATGTAATCGAGTAATTTACCGTGTATTGAATTCGCGAATGTGTTTGATATCCTTTAGCGGGCCTCAGAAGCTCCTTCCGAATACATGCTGATAGGCAACAGAAAATTGTCCATAACTTTTCCTCCATGTAACAATTTTTTTTTTGTGGACACTAGAAGGCATGTAGAACCAAGGATACAATTGTACATATAGTTCTGCTGTCTTGAAGGCAAAATCATTAAAAGAATCGGAAGGAATCTTTTTGCTGGTTGTCAACATTTGTAAAATTTGTCCAAACTCTCTCATTGATATTTCGTTCACTCTTGTTATCTTCGCTGTTCCCTCAGTGTTAGCGGAAACCCTACGAGCTGTATTGCCACAATTGGAATTTCCAGATCCTTGACGTGGTTGATCAACAATCAATCCCATTCTCTCTTTGAATTCTGCACAAATTCTTCGTTCAGCATCTTGCATTATTTTTTTATCCTCGGGGTTTTCTACTCTCCACTCACGAATTTCTAATCGGTATGCGATATGCAGGATACACTCCATGAATCTTATCCGAGCGTGCAAAGTGGAAAGACCAAATTCCAAATTAGATTTTATAATTCGCTTTTGTTTGAGACGATCCAGATTATTCATTTCTGATGGTTTCGCTCTGCAAATGTGACAAGTGGAGGCTGATGGAGTATCAGTCAGCGCCTCACAAACTTTACAAACTTATAATAATTATGAATATCAATTTCATCCGGAATACCTTCATAGCCTACAAATATTCTTGGTGATCCTCACTAGATACGAGGGAGTAAAATTTGTCTCCCTTCCGAAAATTTCTCAATTTATAATTCGTTTATAAAACTATTGATGACAATGATGATTGTTGGAAGTTGCTGAAATATCATGACAGACTGTGATTCCAATGATAACCCTGAATAAATATGGAAGAGAAACACTTTTTCCCCATCAAAAAACCTCTCAGTTCAGAATTTGTTTATGAAATTGTCTATAACAATAATATTATTGTTGGATGTTGCTGAAATTTCATGACTGTTTGTGACTCCAATGATAACTCTCAATGAATACGAAAAAAAAACAAATTTTTTCCATCAAAAAACCTCTCAGTTCAGAATTTGTTTATAAAATCGTTTATAACAAATAATGAATGTTAACTTCTGCCTCTTCCCCTCTACGAACAACGTTTCTCATGATGATTCCAAGTAATTAAAATCGAAAAAACATGTTTTTACAACCAGAATTATTAGAATTCCCGATTTCCTCATGAAAATTGTTTATAAAATTGTTCATAATAATCGGATTCGCAATTATTCAAACTTTTCATGTTCAACGAGCATACTCGCAATAATCTCGCTGGACAGTAACGTCATCCCAAGATTTTTCCGAAAGATACAAGCTCATATACCTGAAATTGGAGATTTTTCTCAACTATTTGTTTATTTATTCTCATAATAAAAAAAATTCATCAAAATCGGTCAAGAATTACGACCTGTGGTAGATTATGAACACTAAATTCCTGATTTCCACCACTGTGCGTCTTGATAACCAAACACACGGGGAGTCATATATGGGTCCGATAAGATCGATAACCACACCCCTTCCGAAAACAAGCAAGGAAGGGACAAGCGAAATTCACACCAACATGTGAGAATGGTCGCGAATGATTGACGCGGAAAGACGGCAAAGATCCCATGAGCTGAGACGCTGGGACTGCCCTCATGCGAGTGCACCTCACACACTTGGAGATGCATCGTTCAATAGAAACTCGGACCCCAATGACCCAAAACTTCAACCTTGAGGTCTCCAACATCAATTGCACACTACCGTGTAACGTCCTGTGGTAAATACCTCGAATCATAAGATCTGTGATCTCGCATCTAGGGAGAATAATTGGATGCCTCTCAGCTAACGACAAAGATGACCATCCCATACGGCATCCTAGTAGTAGAATACCCTGCTTATTCACAAAGGAATTCAAACGCAACAGACAACTCCTACAGAGTCCTGACCGGCCACGACCCAGATCTGCTACCTCTTATGCGATGCAAGCACTCTGAAGACGCTCAATCCACCATAATTCAGCCCCCAAAATTTCGGAGACGGTGAGCGCGACATCGAGTAATCCTGTATCTCACCTGCGAAAATGATCTATGAACCTCCCAGAGAAGCAGAAAACTCTTGAAAGCTTAGCCCAGGATGAAACCAAACGGAATGTGGACCACAGATCCTCCTCAGAGATTGCAAGAGAAGTTGAGGTGCTCTGCTGCTTCTCCAATTCACCAGAATCGGTTCCAAATGCATCTGCCGGCCAAGGATCAGCAGTCAATCGCAACAAATCCGGTCCCCGCCACCACAGAGAATCAGAGATCAAACCACCAGCAGAGACATCGCATGAAGCCAGATCAGTCGGGTTTCCAACCCCAGGAACGTACCTCCAAGCAAAAAGACCGACTAATAATTGAATCTTCGACACCCTGTTGGCCACGAAAACTTTGTATTCCGATGATTCCTGTATGATTCACGACAACGCCACACTGGAATCTGTCCAGCACCAAGTTTGCACTCCATCAGACTGAAACGAAGATCTCCCAACTGAAATGAGCTCAGCGAACGAGTGAGCTGCGTATAGCTCCAATCTTGGGATGCTGATCACTTTGAGTGGAGCCACTCCAGTCTCAGGCATGAGGAGCGGGACGTGTATGTCTCTATAAGCATACTCAACTCCTGAATGAACTACCACCGCATATGCAGCGTTGAATGCATCCGAGAAACCATGCAGAGTCAAGTGCTTCGAGGAATGAGTATAAC
Source organism: Gonatopus flavifemur (assembly GCA_018340375.1). NCBI lineage: Eukaryota > Metazoa > Arthropoda > Insecta > Hymenoptera > Dryinidae > Gonatopus > Gonatopus flavifemur. Next base: position 2,888,242 of record JAFFJZ010000013.1, read on the forward strand.
TAGTCCAACGAGGAATTGTTACTCGCTGCAATGAAGGAAGCTCTCGATGATGAGTTGGGCATCTCTGATCTAAATCAGCAGACAGGATCGCATCTCAATCGATCTCCCGAAACCAAATGAGCTGTAGTAGAATCTTTGCAACCACTGCAACCGGGGATACCCAGCCGAGCGGGTCAAGATTCCACAGTTTGAATGACAGAAAGGATCTCTTCGTGGATGAAGAAATCTCCTGGAGCGGAATCTGTATACAAAAAGCATCAGGAAGTGGATTCCAAGGAACTCCCGGAACCTTCGAACACTCATTGACTTGTAACACTTCATCATCGGTTACTCTGCAATCTGTATGATCAATATAATTCAATAAATCCGAGCAGTTAGCAGCCCATTTTTTAAGTAGAAGGCCGCACACCATGAGCAAGTTAGCGAGCTGGCGTTGCAAATTCTTTGCTGCTGCGATAATGTCAGCACCTGACATGATATCATCCACATAGATGTCGTTCAACAGAACGATGGATGCATCTAGGAAGGTGTGGGCCTCGTCTATGGCCAATTGGCGAATGACTCGGTTCGCCGAATACGGCGCGCATGCAGTGCTACGAGTCACCGTTAACAACTGAACAGACTTCACATCCGGTGAAACATTGAGTCGCCAAAGAATCCGTTGCGTGTCCGCGTCACGATCATCGAATAAAACCTGACGGAACATCTTCTCTATATCAGTATTGTAGACATACCGATGATTACGCCATCTGCTGGGTAATGATAACAAATCGGACTGAAGTTTGGGGCCCATTATAAGAAAATCGTCCAATGATTCGCCATTTGCACATCTCATTGGAGCATATAAAATTTCCCTTATTTCAAGCGAAGAATCAAAATTTCTCTGAACCGGATGATGTGAGGAATGATTCACAACGGTGGAAGCAGCAGTATCGACAGTAAGACGCATGTGCCTCAAATTCAAGTATTCCTGCATAAACGTATTGTAAGAATTGAAGTGAGCAGGATTCCTCTTCACACGAGATTCCATCCTCTTGAACGATTTCCTAGCAATTCCCGAAGAGTGCGGCAGCTTGAACTGTTTGTCTGTTCTGAACGCCAGTCGAACAACTTGAGCGATTTGAGTCTCAGGTCCTAATCCAGAACCAGGCATGACAGTAAAATGCGTAGCGGAATTCACTACATTGATTCGCTCTCCTCCCATCACGCTCACGCTTGCATCGAATCTCTCCTCATCAAGCCTCAGAATACCTATTCTTCTTCAGAAACAGGAGCAGCCTGGCTGCCCTGATCAAGCAACGCTCTTACTCGACAATATCTTCCATTGTTGGCTTCAACTAGAACTCGCAGTCGGCAGCGAGACTGAAACGTTTTTATCTAACGTGTATTGCCTCCTGAGTGGGATTGAATGAAATGGAATGGAAAAAATGAACGAAGTTTGATTTTTACAATAAATATATTCGAAAATATTGGGATTATACGAAAAGGCGGAGTGTTTGAAAAACGAAATCGGTCGAATCTCGGCCCTCCTTTCGAACAAATTGAACTTACAAAAGTTCACAAGGTTATTTACAATGGAATGTGATGATGATATTCTACGATCACAATTCTAAAATGATTCACAGAAGTTTTCCAATTTTCAATTCGAATCAAACTGTTCTCCCTTTCAAATATGACTATATATATTTTGATTCATCTCGTTCAGCTCGTTCATGGGAGATTGGCGCAATTGCTGCACCCGCGTAACCAAAACTGAACTGAATCATTCTTGATTTCCAATCTAACAATTGAAATTTTTAGACGGCCATGAAGAATTGGGTCAATTCAGGCATCCGCGTGACCAACCTATCAATCCCGATTGAACAATATACGCTCCATATCCAGGCTCAATCGGCCATGAATTGGCGCAATTGCCACGACCGCGTACCCAGAGATAAGCCAAATATTGAGATGATATAAAAAATAATGAGAAAAACAGTTTCAATATAACATAGGACTGAAATAAGTAATGAAAGAGAGAGAGAAAAAATAATTTCATGAATTTGTGTTCTTCAATTTTGCATTAATTCAGTCTTGAGGACTTATGACGTCAGCATCGAGCCTAAGCAGGGCTCCTCATGCTTTAGAGTCAGGAAGAGCGTCTGACTTCTCACGGAGCGAAGTGGTCAACTGGGGCTCGCGATCCGCTTGATATACCCGCGAGGAGCTCTCCCTCCCTCCGCGAATTACATCTCTCTCCTCCTCTACACTCAGTCCTCTCGTTTGCACTCATTCTGACCGCTATTACCTGATGACCTATAACTAGCTCTTTCTCTCCCTCAATCGCATTTTATATACATACAAACTATCACTGATTGTTTATAAGATCTTCACAAGTGTTTTCAAATGATTTCCTATAGTTGAATAACGATTATATGAATGTTAGATTCAAAAGGAACAGTGGAAATGAGTAGTACGACGCCATCGCGATTTTTGTCCTTTCACAACTTTGAGAATCTCTCAGCATCTATATTCTATTAAATATACATTTCTCTATTGGAAATTTGTGGAATAAGCATACAGTTATGTGTTTGGTTGAGATTATGAACAATTTAGGATGTATTTCCCATACGAGATCTCGTTCGAATAAGTATTTGAATATAATAATCGGTTTTACTTCACCGTCGGAAAGTATCAATATGATTTATCGTTTTTTTTCACCGTGGATTATTCGTTGACAAATTACGATTCATGATATTTTGGATTGTCCATATTATCTTTTCATGTATCATCAGTCATGTTTTTCAATATGAAATCAGAATGAATCATTATGATAACAGTTCAAACGCATGCTAGCAAACCTGTCAAAATCATCTATTCTCAACCTCAAAGAATTGTATTTTAATTCCATCCCAGGATATAAAATGATTGGAAACTGATCCTCCCTGCAAACTTCAGACTATTGAGAACTCGTATCGATATGATTAATTGAATAATTATCAAAATCCTGGAATTTTATGGAGACGTGCAATTTGACAGGTCTACTACCCTCACTCGTGTATTTTCTTCAATATAACTTCGGACAATCCTTATGTCTCTCCACTTCCATGTAATATCCTATGGAATAAAGTTATGGATGTTCGAATGATCTCAATTGTTGTGAAATTGAAAGAAAAACATTCCAATGAAGAAATGTCTGAGGATGATATAAGAATTTTATACAAATCCAATATGAATTTTATAGATATCCTATCAGACATCTCTATTCTACAAGAATTCCATCCATCTTCATATTTGGAATGAAAATATATCGTTTTCTACATATTCTCACAGTATTTCATAATGAGATCGTGCAATGATTTATTTTGAACCATTGTACGACTGGAGTGCGCGAATCATCATTATGGCTGACGAGCACAACGCCGATTAAGCACTGGAACTAACTCCCGAACGTGATTCTCGAGATGGCCCTGATTGGTCAGTCGTTAAAGGTTGTGCATTCTGACCGGTGCCGTGTTCCCCTGAGAAGATCCATGTAATGGATGATGCTCACGCTTGAAAATCATACATACATTTGGGCTATCAGCATGTAACACTCCATGTCCGAGACTCATCAATCAAGGCAACATTCATTTTGTTCGACTATATTGTAACGAATTTCAGTATAAAACGTCTGAACTCAAATTTTGAATGAGAACTCCGTCATGACCCGCGGTTTTATCAATAGTGCGGAGGGAACCTTGGAAAATGACCGCGAATAGATGTTCACGCCCACACATACTCATGCACTCGCCCGAGTCGGAACAAAACTACGTGCACGCACACACAGCATATATGTGATTGAACGAATACATACGATTCCATACACAGCACTCACATATACGGATATACACACATGAGCAGAATAAGAGGGCGGAAGGGTCGAGGGGATTTAATGGAAAGGATATCATCCGAATTTAGCTATTTGCCTCTTATGTCACCTTGATCCTCACGTGACAAAGTCATATCAATACTGGATCCGCAACCAGCTCACCCTAAGCCGTTGAAGTCAACTAGTTTGAGACCTATTCCTAGCAAAGTTATCAGCTGAGAAGTCAAAAAGAGAACCCCGCGTTTATATGACCTCCAAACCACCTCCAAAGGTTGTTTTGACTGACAAGTCATTGCGTATCCGGATGTGAAATTTTCCGTTCTTCCAGAATCCGGGGTCAAAAAAATCATATCACGTAGTTTAAGGTATTTGACCTTCATTTGACCTTGATCCGACGTGATGGAGTCATGTCGACAGCGGTATTATAATCGGCAACCTCGAAAACATAAAGGTCAACCACGGTGTGAGAGTGCTGGTGCGGTGGATTATAGTGTTGTTTTTTTTGCTGGTCAGAAAGTTCAGATGAGGGCGGAATCAACAAAAGGACAAATCAACGAAACCATTGATTGAAAAGGAAGGGATGTATAATGTATGATGTCTTATTCTTTCCAACTAATGGTCTCGTTGATTTGGTTTTGCGTTGATTTGGCCCCCATCCGAAAGTTCTTTTTGTGGCCTCCTCCAAGTGTCCCTCCATTCGATTTTCCTCCTACTCTTAGTGTTCCAATCCTCAATGCATCCCCTTCGTCCACTTCAGCCCTCCCTCAGATAAATTTGCTGGTCGCGGTTTCCCTGTGCCCTTCTTTCGTTGACTAGTGTAAACGGCTTCGCCCGTGTAGAGTTCGCCCTCGTGGTCGTGCCCCCCATCTTTTATACATTTCCTATATCACCTTTACTTGATTGTATAACCTCCCCGTACACGACAGTTTCGTGTGACTTAGGTAAAGTTGACTAATTTGTATTATATATATGCAAGTTGAAATATATACAGGGTGTCCCAAATAAGGAAATACACGCGGATATCTCGAAAAGGAGTGAGTGAAGAAGAAAATGTCTCGAGTAGAAGTTGTTGGTCTCGAAGGGGGAATGTTCGAGGTGATAACAGATTTGACCTTGGAATGAGTTTTCAAGGTCATTGGAGGGGTAACAACATTTTTTATACGGAACCCCCTCGTTTCTTTAGTGGGATCATATTCTACATGGAACAACACAAAAATGTTATTTGAAGCATTTTTCTGTTACTATCGTCCTTTTGAAGATATGGCCAACAGTGAATCCTCCCAGCGAGACGTGACAGGAAGAATGTGTTTCTCTTACAAACTAGCGATAATGAATCAATGTTGAGAATGAAAAAATACGGAATCCAAAATTGACAGATTTTAGAATGTTCGATTTATTGAATTCAACGTAGAGTAATAATAATATCAAAGGTTTTCAAAACATCTTCGAGGAGTTTTCAAATGTTCGAAATGTGCGCCTTGTTCCTGCAAACATGGATGAATTCTTCGCTCGAAATGACTCAGCGTAGCTATTGTTGTATCATCATCCTTTGCCTTTTTTGTCAGTCAACTTCATCTAGCATCAAGGGCAGTTCATTTTGTGATGAATTGAGGTAGTTGACTTGATTCCCATTTCCTTCGAAGAAATAGGGCCCAATTAAATGTCCATTCAATATCCCACACCAAACAGGAACGCTCCAACGATGCTGGTGATTAATCTGGTGATACCAATGAGGATTTTGTTCGGCCCAGTAATGACAATTGTGACGATTCAGCAGGCCAGTATTGTGGAATGTACTTTCGTCGTTAAACATGACATTGTTATAATATTCAGGGTTCTCTTCTTTTCTAGCTTGAGCCCATCTGCAGAAGTGCGTCCACCGTTCAAGATCATTGGGTTGCAATTCATGACATACGGTGATATGATATGGATGGAACTTCCGGATTCGTAATATTCGGTGCACCGTATTTCGTGGGATACCAGTGAGACGTTGAATGTTTCTAGTGCTGTCATGTGGATTTGAGGCTATTGCAGCCAAAACTGTAGCGACACTTGGATCATCATAATTCAAATTGATGCGGTTCCTTTTGTATTCCATTCCCCGTCTTCTAGCAGTGTCCTCTATCTTTCCAATTACCGCGGGGTAGCACAGTGGGCCGAAATCCACAAAAAGTGCTCGAAACCCCCTTTCCTGAAATACTCTAAACTTTAAGAATGTTGGTATTTTCTTACTCCAATTCATCAGTCGTATGAAGGTATGAAACGCTGTGTCTGAAGGCGGGTTAGTTTGTGAGATATTGTTACGTAAGATACAGAAATCACTGTGAAATTCTAAGAATTCCCGAAAGATAATACAAGAGTTTTCGAAGGAATTAACGCTTGCAAGTCCTCATGATTTTGATGTCTAAGGATTTTATGGAAGTTTACATGTTGTTTCAATATGAGAATAATAAATATTGTCCAGGGGACATGAGTGTTAGGATGGAACATTGCGTTTTTGAGTTGTGCGTACGAATGAAATCATCGATTTGGATATTTCATTGGCGATTTTCTCAAATACTTCAAAAAACTCTCTCTGGGAGGTTTTCGCAATGTGTTCTTAGACGATTTCTACTTGCGAATCACTTTTATTTATGCTGCGCAGACCTCCGCAACGAGTGGTATGTTAATTTTTATGACACAGTATCTGTAAAATTATCAGTTCTCCGGTATACACTGTTGAAAAAGTTTGTGAATTGAATACCCAAAATTTGGAAGCAATCAACACACATATTTGTGTTTGAAATTTACTACAGATTTTATGAGAATTCAAATCAAATTTTGTATAAAAAGCACTTCAAAATAATATTGTTTTTCAATTTTAATAGAAGTATGGAAAATTCAATACACAAAATGTGTTTTACAAACTTTTGTATCAGAATTGATATCAATATTCTTGAATTTGCGGTGGAAATTTTTAACAGTGATATGCAACATGTAACATTACAATAAATCACATGCAGAAAAATGATGTATCAAATGTTACTACATTTACTCGTACATTAGTGCCCGTAAGTGGAATAGTACAATGTTTACAACTGAATGTAGTGAAATCTCATGCTTTATGATGTGAAGTTGCACCAAATCGCACGATATTTTGCTACATTCAGTTATAAACATCATACTATTTCATTGACGGGCACTAACGTATGAGTAAACGCAGTAATATTCGATACATCATTTTCCTCCGTGCAAGTAAGGTTTAAGTAGAGCGTGCGAAAATTTCTAGGGTATTGGATGAATTTCATTTAATTTCTGACTACTGTCCTTCGATAGTTTGGGAACGTCATAATGTCATTCACTTTAACACGGAAAGAGTTGTTTGATATCTTACGGAACGTGAAGAGTGCCTCGCGTGATGCAAAAATTATTCACCTGAAAAGTTACGTCATCAATAACTCACACATAAAGAAAGATGAGAATGTAAAACACATCGGACGACAGGTTACATTGTTCGGTTCAAGTATATTCGATAAGTACGATAAAGCTTCCCGAAAATTGAAGATTTTTCTCGACAGGAATGAAACATGGCTCAACGGAATAGTCAAATTTTCAATCATCAAAATGCCCAATGAAACAAACAAGGAGGTTGGTCGTCCTACTTCATCAGTCGAAAATTCGACCATCAAATCAAAGCGCAGAAGAGCGAGTGAACTATGTAAAACTAAGTCATCTGCAGGATTGTCTTTGGCCCTACAAATGAAATTACGTTCTAAAGGCCGTCATACGGCAGCTGAAATAGTGCAAGAAGCTTGTTCAGTATCCGGTAATATACCACACATGGTCGAGAAGACTGTTCAAAACATAACTCCTCACACTGACGATGAAGTCTTAGCTCTGATTGTAGAGAATAAATCAACGAAGAATGAGTATCTGAATATGTGACATGGTGCGATAGAAAGAGGTGTGGATTTGTATCCTTCTTATCACAAGATATTGGATGCTAGGACTAGATGTTATCCTGGGAATGAATATATAACAGTCACTGATAGTATCGCATAAGTAAAATTACAAGCTCTCCTCAATCATACTGCAACTCGTATAGTTAACGTCAATGAATCTGGTACTGGTATGCTGTCAATTGAGCAATTTGATAAACTGACGCTGTTTTCAAAATGGGGAGTTGATGGGAGTCCAGGTCATTCTCAACACAAACAGAAACCTAATAGCTCCGAAAGCATGTTCAGTGATAGTAATCTATTTGTAACTTCTTCTGTTCCTTTGGAACTGAATGTCTTGCAATCTGACTCGACGGAAACAATAATTTGGAAAAATCCACGTCCATCGTCAACGAGTTTCTGTCGTCCAATGAGAATACAATTGATAAAGGAAACAACTGAAGTGAGTGAAGGAGAGAAACAATACATAGAGAATCAGGTCAATAATCTCCCGTCTTCCAAAGTATCATGTCCTGTGGGTGATGTAAGTGTTACTCATAAAATGGCACTGACTATGATAGACGGAAACGTTTGCAACGCGATCACATCAACCGCATCTGCGCAAACTTGTCATATTTGTGGTGCTACGCCCAAAAAAATGAATAATATTGAAGTAGTCTCTACAAGAACAGTCGATCAATGCCATCTTCAATTCGGATTATCTTCTCTCCATGCTTCGATAAGGTTTTTTGAATTGCTCTTGCACATTTTTTATCGTTCACCCATTCAGAAGTGGCAGATTCGAAGTGTCACAGACAAGGATTTATCCTCCCAAAGAAAAAAACTTATACAAAATAGATTCAGGAGTGGAATGGGATTGCTCATTGATATGCCTATACCTGGAGGAAGCGGAACCACCAATGATGACAATACTGCCCGACAATTTCTCGAACACGCGTCCACATCATCTGAAATCACAGGGATAGATTTGGAAGTTATTAAGAGACTCCGCGTAATATTGCAAACAAGCTCCAGTGGTTTTGCTATCAATGTTGAGGCGTTCGCTAAGTATGCACGTGATACGGCCAAACTGTATGTTCATAAGTATAATTGGTATCCCATGTCAGCATCAGTCCATAAGGTGCCTGTTCATGGGCCTGAAATCATAGAACATGCTGACTTACCAATTGGTGAATTATCTGAGGAAGCCCAAGAGGCTCAGAACAAAGATTGCAAATATTATAAAAAACATAATACAAGAAAATCTTGAAGACTTTCAACCAATCCAGACCTCGTACACATGCTACTGATATCATCAGATCCGTGGATTCCCCCTCCACGGAGATTCCCCCAAAAAAAAAATAAATTTTTTTTGCCAGAAGTCCTTGCACTTCTACAAGATCCGCAGATACAGTTGGCCAAGGAACATTCGAACATTGAATATGAAGACAAATTTGTCTCGAATAATACAAAAATGAAGAATATAAAACCTTGAACGAAATGTTAAAAAAGAGAATAAAAAAGGAATGAATAAATAAATTCCAGAAATGAAAAAAAGTGTTTTCGAAGTCCAATTTACAATCTCCACGCGGTAAAACACGTGAGTGAATTGAAAGATCAAAACTAATGTATCATTGGCATCATATATAATTCAGCTAAAGATTTTGAAGGAAAATCTGAATCCAGATTCATATTCGGCGGCTCCCAAAAACTGTCCGGAAACGGGTTTCAGGCGAATCGAAATAATTTTAACATTTATGTCCGTCATATTGAATTTGCCATCTTGAATTCTGAAAATCTGACTGCGAATTTGTAATCAGCGATCCAAAGAAACTCCCCCAGGACGAGTTTCAGGCAAATCGGAGTGATTTCGACATTCCCGTCCGCCATATTGGATCCGCCATCTTGAATTCTGAAAATCTGACTGCAGATTCGTAATCAGTGATCCAAAAAACTCTCCCGGAATGAGTTTTGGGCAAATCGGAGTGATTTTGACATTCTCGTCCGCCATGTTGGATCCACAATCTTGAATTCTGAAAATCTGACTGCGGATTCGTAATCAGCGATCAAAAAAACTCTTCCGGAATGAGTTTGAGGCGAATCGGAGTGATTTTGACATTTTCGTCCGCCATATTGGATCCGCCATCTCGAATTCGGAAAATCTGACCATGGATTCGTAACCAGCGATCCACAAAACCCTTCAGTCCAGAACCAGGGTGTCTACGACTCGGGAAAATCCGGGAATCCGGGAAACAGCCCGGGATTTGACAAAGTCGGGGAAGAACGGGAAAAGGCCGGGAATTTCACGCAACCATCGGGGAACATTGAAAATTGTTTGAAAACATTTTTTTAATTGATTTTTCAAATGAAATGATTAGAAAATAGGATGCAAACCACGAAACATGCATGTTTTGTTACAGAGAAACAATTTACTCACTAAATGATGAAACAGATTTCATATGATATCTAACCACTGGATAAAATGTTGCGAAACGTTCTTAGAATGTCACAGAAACATTTCGCAACATTTTCTCCAGTAGGATATTTTGCGTTGCCAATCATTATAAAGAACAAGAGTGGTCATATTTCAGAAAATCAATTCGAACAGTGGTCATTATTAGATCCAATAGAATAGATTTGATACATTTTGTTCAGCTTACGAATGAATAAGGAGATTTAAAAATCATTGACTTTCTTAATTGCATTACGAATACGATTATTATTCTTTTCTAAGGTAATATTCTACCTCTGCAGCGTCTGTGATACCTGAAAGGTCTCAGTATGAGTCAAGGTGGAGAGAATAGAATACTGATTGAAGGGAATTTCGCCCATAGAGATTTTCTGTACCTCTTTAACTGGCGAAGACAAAAAAGCGAGAGGGGGGATTTCTATGAGCGCCTGCATATGATGAGCAGGGTACACTGTTAAAAATTTCTTGGAATTTCATTTATTTTTCAAGTATACTTGTAAATGAAATTTCCAAATCTTGGTGATTGGATTAGGAATTCAATTACATGTAATTGAATTCTCAATTTTTGCTATATTATATTATTCATAATAATATGGTTTGATAACTGAATTTCCAATAATATGTGATTGAAATCCAAAGAACTTCCTCAATCACGTGAATAGAAACTGCTCCTGTCACATGTTATTGGAGTTTCATGTGAATATGTGAATGAAAATCCAATTTTTGTGAACTGGAATAGGAATCCAAACACATGTTAATGAATGTTCAAGTTATTGTGTATGAAAATTGAAATTAAGGTACGGGTGATTGAAAAAACTTAGAAGTTTTGATTCCATGATAATATTATGGCTATAATGGTGTCCAACTGAACATAATAAAAGACATACAAGGTGATCCAAGTCGTGTTTGATTCGAAAAAAAATCTCTAAATGCTCATATGGGTCATTCTAAGTTAAGAGGTATTTTTGATGTCCACGATAAAGAAACACATTTTTTTCTAATTTATTCGGAATAACGTTATCAGTTCTCGAAACTCATTATTTCCTTCATGGTCAATCAAATTCATCACTCGAATTTACTTACTTTAGTCACAATATCACTTTGAACATGAAAAAGTTCTCTCCCCTGGTCTGTCCCTTCACCAATTCCGATCGTGTATCAGTGATTTCCAATACATAGGAATTTAATGAAATACCAAAATCATTCATTGAAAAAAATTAGAATAACTAAATTACTGTAATCCAACAAGTCAAATCACGTAATATTTTTTTTCATAACAAATGTTCATGTCCACGTTTGTCCCACACATTGTGCGTCTCTCCCCTGCCCTTTCGTATTTCCTTCAAAAATCAACTTTGCTCACCCTATCGAGGAAATTTTGACCTTGAAAAAGCTTCATTGGATGCAACACGCTAAAAAATAATTTGCCGTGGCAGCTAAAAATTAGCTACCATAGCTAATTTCCGTGGGTAATATTTGGATAGTGAAACACGTAGCTATGGTAGCAATTTTTTCTTCAATCAGTGTTTCGCTGTACCAGCTTGGAACAATCGCTAAGAGAACAAGCCAACGAGTGAAAACAAAAATTATTCGATAGGGAAGAGTCGATCCCGCTATATTTCGATTATTAACTCAACCTGCTATCGCTTGAGCCACGCTATCAGTTAGATGAACGGTGTTCTAATAAGACATATAACTTCGGCAGAATGTTTCGAATTCAATTTTGCAAACTGCTTTTGGAGGTTAGATATTTTCACACAATATCCTAAGAATATCACATGAATATCATGTGCTATTAAGGTTGTTGAACATCCTTTGAACGTTAAAATGTCTATGCATTTGTCAAATCTTCATTGAATGTTTGGCAGCCATCTTGTTCTCTTTGGATATGTACGCCACAGCTACAAGAGTTGCTACAATAGTATCATTTCTCCTGCGATCATTTTTTGTCGACGTAGCACCATAAAAGTAGCAGCTACAGCTATAATCATAGCTGCAGTAGCGAAATGCACTCAGCAAACGAATTTTCGCTGTCACTGCGAATTCATTTTTGAAAGGTAGCAGCAAGCTACGCACAAGCTCGCCACGCAACTATTTCACTAGTCTTTTCGGTAACGTCACCCAGTGGATACAACCCAGACAAGCAAGAATTTTTCATTGTCCAAAAGATTTCCACTGGATATCTTGAAGATGTCTTATGCGACAGTTTTCACTGTCTTCAAGATGTCTTCAATGAGTAATGTAAAAGATTCCTAAAAGAGATCTGGAGACGTATTTTAGATTCCTGAATCGAAGATATTTTGAAGACAGTGAAAACTCTCGCACAAGACATCTTTGAGACATCCAGTGGAAATCTTTTAGACAATGAAAAATTCGTGCTGTCTGGGAAGTCCGAACGAGTGAATGTGATCTCTCCCCTAGACGTACGTTTCGTTTTGTAATTATTCGCTTGAATTCTTCATTTCATTCATATATTCACTAACGTTTGTGCATATATTCTATCATCTCTTTGTTAATCACATGAGATGGATCCCGTTATGTTTATTCCTGTGTTTCAACCAGAAAGTCTCTCTCCTGTCATCTCTTCCCTGCTCATAAAATGTCAGGGGAGACATGAAAACGTCGAATCAGAGTATTTCAATGGTTGAGAAATGAATAATCATTGCGCAGTCCAGTGAATATATACATTTATACTTTTCGATCATACTTCACGAATTTAATTACGGTAAAATACACCTTGTACAGAATATAGCAGCCTACTATGAACGGAAGGGTAAAAAAAATATTTTTATTCAATTTAACATTGCCATTGAATGTTAACATTAGAAATGATTGATTTTTTTCATTTTATGTTCTTTTTTCATCTCTTCCCTGTACATCCAGTCTCTCCCCTGGTCTCTGATGAAACGAGATAAAATTGATTAATTGACTGGCTACTTTGCAGATATGTCCAAATCAATTGTTTCAATACAAATATGATATAATTCCATTGCAATTCTAACATTTATGTCGCGCCGCTTCTCCTACCGAACGAGACCTCTTAACTCAGAATGACCCATATCACAAAAACTTATCTTCAAAAAATGGAAATTATGAAATTTCGGCTGCAGAATATGCTCTTGAGATACAGTTTATCTAACTTGGGTCACCTTGTATACTCTTGCTTTGACGAAGTCATTCACATATCCACTTCGAATATGTACTAGTTAGATCACACGATTTGATTAGTATTTCTACATCACATGTACATTTTGATTCACAAGTTTGAAAAATGAACGCAAGATCATATACGTAAAAAAATACTACCATCCACCTTACTGGCGGTGGCTTGAGTGATAGAGCTTCGGCGTCCAAATTCGATGCCCCGCGTTCAAGTCTTGTGAAGGTGATTTTTTTTTCAACAATCATGAACACGGGCATGAAATTCGAAGAACTTATTATTGGATGTTCATTACTACTGTACATTATTTTTCATTTGCGTGAGTGGAAATTGCTTCCATTACATGTGATTGAAAATTCAATCAGAAATTTTTAACAGTGTAGATTCCAAATTTCTCCCCCCAGTTTAAGCAGAGACGAACAATTGACGAACGAAATATGCAAATCAATAATACAATTTTTCGCAGTATGATGCCGAGGGTATTTGAAATTTCTCCTCGTGAACTTTTAGAAGATATTTGATATTCATTCTTGTAAAATTATTTCATGGTCGTGAATTTAGGAAAAATATTCGGGAAAAGTCGGGAATTAGCCGGGAATTTTGAAATTGAATTTTGGTAGACATCCTGAGAACAATGCATGAATCAGACAACGCCTTATAGTTTTGAGAACTTTTTGTGGATTTCGGCCCACTGTGGGTTGGTATGGATCCTCATGGGATATCTCTGTGCATACAACACACTGGCCTGTCGATAATCACGTCGAGATTCACCCAGAATCATCAAAATATCGACGATCTCATGAGGGGTATAATTTCAAGGCATCGTGATAAATTAGACACTCGGAACTTTCCTGACTTTTCACAACAGCTGAATAAGTTTCACATCTTTTGGAATCGGTACATGGACTATGAAGTTCTTTACCATTTGATTTCACTTGTGTATGAAAATCGTCACAAAATTCACCAAAAAACCAACGATTACAATTGTCACAGTGAATTTGCGGCGATGACGAATCACATGGAGGATTGTTCTGACATCTCACACACCGTTGAGAGCATTTATGTTCGCCTGCTCGTCTATACTCAACATTACATAAATCACAAAAACCATGACGACCGACAGCACCTCGCAAATTCAAAATTGGTCCATAATGTTGGGATTTTTGATAATATAACAGATGTAATGGATATTCCACACTACCGTATACTCTTTGTGTTTTGACTCCTCCGTGATCTAGAGGTTTTCAACCCCTCCTCAATGTCCGAATCCATAAATCAATTTAGCAATACCGCTTTTACTATGGATGTTCTGGAACAATTCGATTCCTCTGAGCCCACAACCCTCAATAGGAATTGAAACACCTGCTTCTTGTACAAGCTCTTCCGCTCTCAATTTTTGCAGAGTCCCTCTGTATTGTCTAATCGCATCCCATTCTTCTTGCAAAGACCCAGATCGAACTTCACCACTCCGAGGAACTATGTCAGCGGCTACAAGAGAACGAGGTAAACAAAGATTATCTTCATCGTTACGAATCGTTAAAATCGAACGTTTCGAAACTTTTTCGAAAATCAGGCTCTTTCTCCCACAAACTGTCATAAAACCGCTGACAATACAAGCATCAACCACACATGAATCGTCAATCCGGGAATTCCGAGAACTTTGTGCGGCACTAGAAAATATATCACACAAATCTTCGGGATGAAATTCACGTACGGGACGAAAAGATCTCCATACAATACCCTGAATCAAGGTGTCTGCTGAAGAAGTCGAACCAATATAATCCTGAGCTCGGCAAGAGCTCGTGAGCTGGGTGTCAATAACTCGGAATGCTCCCCCAAACCATATCAATGAATTTGTACCACAGTTGGTTCGGATTCGGAATTTTGGAATCACTACGCGCCCTCGGGTTTTGAATTTTTCAAAATACCGGTTATGTTCATTGCATATGACTAGACTGCGGAAGTTTATGCAAGTAAATATTTTTGCATATTTTGCATATTTCGTTGATTTTACATATTACATATATTTCATATATTTAACATATTTTGCACATACTTCGCACATTTCGTAAATATTTTGCATATTTTGCATATTTTGCATATTTTTTTTCATAAATTTTACTTCCAATCTTCAAATGTATATTCCAATTTCACATTCCTCACGAATATATATAGTCAATGTTTAATAATCGTGAACTTTGTTTTCGATGTTGTATTTAGTAAATATTATACCTTGATCTTCAACAGATTGTTATCTGTTATGTTCCATTAATCGTAAAACCCAAACAGTCATATTTACTGATTTCTTCTATAGTGTGATTTGTATATGTGGCTTTAGTGTTCTTCAGTAATCAAGCAAGACAAGTCACACGTTATTACACGTTATTCATCCAATTTACTAGAAGTTTATTTCTAAAAGTGATTGGACTATGTATCATAATGCCTAAAGCTAGGAAAAATAGATGTGCATTAGTACAAAGTTGGATCAGAGATGTTGGGGATAATTATTTAATTTACGATGGGCAAAAAGTTAACTGTAAAGCCTGTAACGACAAAGAGGTAAATATCAGTTCATACTCCTTTATAACATTGATTGTTTCTATATTCATAATAAACTAGGAGATCAGTTTTAACCCTCCAACGCACTCAGAGAAGTCCTTGGTTGGTACAACCAAATTCTATTGATAAACAGGAGCCGGCTGAATATTTTGTTAATGTATGAAAATAATACGAATACGACACTTAAAAAAATTCATCCATATAATTTAGTTCCTCCAACAAAACAATTCTTATGCAATAATAATGATTTTGATAATCCATTGGATTGTTTTGTTTATCCATTCAAAAGCAGGCAACCAAATATTTAGCCGGATGCTAGTCGCTGATTTTTTTTTAGTGCGTCTCAAAGTCTTGGAAGGTTCTTATCTTAGCCTTGTTAAGAGAGTCGGAGGCGTTAGAAGTTCAATGTATTGTGAGCTGAAACTTGTTTCTTTGGTTTTATACATCAAGTGTGTATGTTCATCTAGAGGAAAAAAATAAGTGTTGTTTTTACACTTCAATTAGCTAATTTTTCCGATAACATATATTAAAATTTCAGCTGCACTCTCTACATCTAAAGGAATGACAAATCTATGATTCACTGTATTAGGTCTCAAAAGTGAGTTTTCGCTCAGTTCAACTGGTATTTTTACCTGTTTCAAGTGGATTTTTCTGTTAGAGAGCCGAAAATTTTCCATAAAATTAAAGTGGATGTGGAATTCTAACCTAAAACCTTAGACTTTCATTCTAAAATAGCAGAAATTTCACTCTAAAAATTGACAGGCTGACTTCTAGTTCGTTAAAGGATGAAATTAAACTCTAAAAATTTCATAGAGTATAGAAAGAATTATACAAAAAAATGAGAAATTTCTTGATGATGAATGGATTTTTTTTACATGAGAAGAAATAATCTTTTCTACGTAAAATATGAAAATTATTGCAAATCTTGTAATTTATAATGAACATTCCGAGTAAAATTACTTTTTTCCATGAACAATACAGATTACTTGTGATAGAAAATCACAGTTGACCCAACACGTAAAAACTACAGCGCATGAGACAAATGTAAGGCACAGAGAGAACCCTGAAACACCTTCAAATTCAAATTCGGAAGGCACACAAGGTGATAGAAATAAATCGCAATTTTTTTATGATTTATGTGAAGCAATGGTATCTGCTAATATACCTTGGCGTTGTCTCGATAACGATATATTCAAGAAGATTCTGAAAAACACACGTTACAGAGCATTCCTCACGAATCTACTCTGAGAAAAACATATTTGAATGATTGCTACAATTCTGCTATTCAAAAAATCAGATCAGATATAGGCGATAATTATATTTGGATATCTGTAGATGAGACCACAGATACAGTGGGACGTCAAATAGCGAATCTAATTGTTGGTAAATTATGTGAAGAGGAACCAACGAAACCTCACTTAATTGCTTGCAAAATGCTGGACAGAACAAATCATGCAACAATTGCACGGTTTGTGAATTCTTCGATGCAAGTATTGTGGCCTGATGGTAATTTTGAAAACCGAGTACTGCTGCTTGTTACTGATGCGGCTGCATATATGTTGAAAGCTGGAGTGAGTCTCAAAGTATTTTTCCCAAATTTGATACACCTTACGTGCGTAATTCATGGATTCAACAGAATAGCCGAAGAAATACGAATGAAGTTCCCACTTGTGAATGATTTAATATCTTCGGTTAAAAAAGTATTTTTGAAAGCTCCTGTACGGATTGAATATTATCAAACAAAGCTGCAAAATGTTCCTTTACCACCGGAACCAATATTAACAAGGTGGGGAACATGGCTTGAGGCTGCACTGTTCTATGCCATTCATTTGGAGGACATTAAAGAAGTGATCGAGTCATTTGATCCTGAAGGAGCTCGATCAATTAAAACAGCAGTCAATGTTCTTCAGAATGCGCAACTGGTGAGGGATTTGAGTTACATTCAAACTCATTTCAAGACACTTCCTATAATAATCACTTTGGAACTTTGTTAATAGTAAGCGGAATCAGAACGGTATACCCCTGGTGATGCATTTAGACGGTACTATTGGCAATACTGGTATTGCTATTTCGAACTTATTTGCATCTTATTTCAGATCAGTCTATCAAAATTATCCCGTTGTTCCTTGTAATTTACCAGAATCTACTTTCAATGTCAATCTTTCTGATTTATCCATCAATATCAGTGAAGTGTTCAATGAAATCTCATCCTTGAAAACTTCTTCCGATCCTGGTGATGATGGTATTCCTCCTAATTTTCTAAAATCTTGCAAGTTCGTCATTTCTCGGCCTTTGTGGTTGATCTTCAACAGCTCTTTATCCTCTGGAATATTTCCTTCTCAATGGGAATCCAGCTTAATTACTCCTATCTTCAAATCTGGGGACCGTTCTGACGTGAGAAACTATAGACCTATTAGTATCATGAATGTTATGCCGAAAATTTTTGAAGATATAGTTACTGATAAAATAACACCACTGTTTTCTGATATTATTTCTGATTTCCAGCATGGCTTCACTTCTGGCAAATCTACCGTAACTAACTTGTCTATTTTTTCTCATGTTGTGTCCTCTGCGCTTGATCAAAATGCCCAAGTGGATACTATATATACAGACTTCTCAAAGGCTTTTGACAGAGTTGATCATAATATATTGTTAAATAAATTAAGTAATCTAGGTATTCGAAGCAATTTCTCGTCGTGGTTACAGAGTTATATTCTGAATCGTACGCAATCAGTTCGTGTCTCTCAATATTTCTCTAATTCATTTTTTGTATCCTCAGGTGTACCGCAAGGCTCACATCTAGGTCCTTTATTATTTATTATTTTCATTAATGATATCTCTACGATTTCCAAGTACTGCACACATCTTCTTTTTGCTGATGACCTGGAACTGTTTATGATTATAAGAACTTACAGAGATGCTCAAAATCTGCAATCTGATTTGGATCGGTTACAATCTTGGTGTGTGCTATCTAATATGTCATTAAATCTCACTAAATGCCATGTGATGAGATTTTATAGAGGTACAAATGCTATTTATTTTCCTTATAACTTGTCTCATTCTCTGTTATCACCTATAAATACTGTTCGTGATCTTGGAGTTTCATTTGACTCTCGTTTTAACTTCTCAGATCATTACAATCACATAGTTGGTACTTCCATGAAATCTCTCGGATTCATCAAGCGCGTTTGTAAAGATTTTCGTGATCCTGTTGCACTTCGAACACTGTATTGTACTTTAGTTAGACCTCATCTTGAGTATGCGTCTCAAATTTGGAGTCCTCATTTAATTCGGGATTGTACAGACTTGGAAAGAGTTCAGCATAAGTTTCTGCGTTTTGCTGCCTATCAGATAGGCCGTCCGTTGAGCGTCACTTGTCATGATTACTCATTGATTATGGCTCTACTTAACTTGCCTCCCTTGGAATCACGTCGTTTGTTCAATGATTTTTCATTTTTGTATAAAATTGTTAATGGGAAAATTCGCTGCCCTCAACTGCTTGGACTTGTACGTTTTAATGTCCCTTCTCGTTTATTGAGGCGCCCTAAATTGTTCAATCCAATTTCTTATAAATCGAGGCACGGTTATTCTGATCCGGTAAATCGGATATCTATCCTAGCAAATTCTTACAGTGATGTGCTTGAATTATTTTCATCTCATTCTGATCTTAGGAATTCTCTTTCTCTTATTTGTCAAATTTAATATCTAATTGTCCTTTTCACCTATAATTATACACGTTAACTGTTGTTGTCATATAAGATGCATGTAGTCGAGCTTAACATAATGCTTAATGCTTTGATGTATGATATATATAATGTGGTTCAAATAATGTATATTCTATGGACCAAAGGGTCTTATATACCCGTATAAACAAAATAAATAAATAAATAAATGAATAATAAAAACATTAGAAACAATAGGAATGCCTTTAACTGAATCTGTTCAAACGGTACGTGCTTGCATAGAAAACTTGCATAATATACCAGGCTCTTGTGGATTAGAAGTTAGAACAAAATTGGATAATGTTCTGAAGAGGAATGTAGGAATAACAGAAATATTCAAAGTCTCTGACGTACTTAGGAACGAAGCAGCTGAACCACCACAGGAAATTCCATCTGATTTGTGGAGTAAATACAAATATGCTCCACTGACATCATGCAACGTGGAGAGATCTTTCTCAGCATATAAATTAATTTTGTCAGAAAAACGACATCACTTTACCGTTTCAAATCTTGAAAAAATTGTGATACTTTATTGTAACTTGAATTATGATCCAAACGCTTAAAAGTAATTATGTATGATGGTAACTTTATTCAATGATAATATCGCGTTTTCTTTGTTTTTGTTGCATAAAAACAATATTTTCTGTGAATTATTAGCAGTGATTGCATTTTTTTTTGCATATTTTTGTGTCCATTCTCATATGTACAGCATAAATCGTGCATACATTTTGCATATGTTTCATGCATATGCAGTGTATATTTCTTGCATATGTCGATATGCATGTTGCAAATTACATAAAAATGATGATAAATAACTTGGTTCCGATTTATTTTGTTCCATGCATGAAATATGTTTGTGCATAAACTTCCGCAGTCTACATATGACAAACCTTTGCCCCGGTGGTAGCACTTCACGACATTCATCATCTTCATTGTTGACTCTTTCAGAATCATGTTGATCATCATCATCATCATCATCATCATCATCATCATCATCATCATCATCATCATCATCATCATCACCATCATCATCACCATCATCATCACCATCATCATCACCATCATCATCACCATCATCATCACCATCATCATCACCATCATCATCACCATCATCATCACCATCATCATCACCATCATCATCACCATCATCATCATCATCACCATCATCATCACCATCATCATCATCATCATAATTATCATCACCATCATCACCATCATCATCACCATCATCATCATCATCATCATCATCATCATCATCATCATCATCACCATCATCATCACCATCATCACCATTATCATCATCATCACCATCATCATCATCAAAATCTTTGATAATTATATTACTTTACGTTGAATTCAATACATCGAACATTCTCAAATTTGTCAATTTTGGATTCCGTGTTTGGTGATTCTCAATATTGATTCATCATCGCTAGTTTGTAGGAGGAACAAACTCTTCCTGTCACGGCTCGCTCGGAGGGTTCACTGTTGGCTATATCTTCACAAGTTCGATAGTAACAGGAAAATGCTACAAGTAAAATTCTTGTGTTCTTCCGTGAAGAATATGATACCACTGAGAAAACAATAGGGTTCCATGAAAAAAAATGTTGTTACCTCTCCAATGACCTCGAAAACTCATTCCAAGGTCAAATCTGTTATCACCTCGAAAATTCCCTCTTCTGACCAAACAACTTTTACTCAAGACATTTTGTCCTTCACTCACTCCTTTTCGAGATATCCGCGTGTATTTTCTCATTTAGGACACTCTGTATATACAGGGTGTCCTATTTTAATCTTCAAATGCAAATATCTGAAAAATATGCATCTCAAACCAGAAGTACCTCATACCAAAGTTGTTATACGAAGAGGGGGCCACAAAACTACGGTATTAGTTCCATCATAGATGGCGTTATGATCGATGAAAATGGGGTCAACATCATTTTTCTGAACGGGAACCCCCACTTTTTATTGCATATCCCGATTCTACGCAAGAGACTGAGTCACTTTTGCTCGAAACGTTTTTGTGAATTGTGGGAGATGGCGCCACAATCGATGAAAAATGAAGTCTATGGAACAATATGCGGGTATCTTGTGAGATGCATCCAAGAGCCGAAATATCTCATTCGAATGTTGTTGTTAAGAGAGGGGACGACACAATGGCGATATGAGTTCCATAGTAGATGGTGCTGTGGTCGGTCGAAATGAGGTCAACTCCAATTTTTCAAATGGAACTTCCTACTTTTTATCGGATATCATGATTCTACGCGAAAAAATTCGAGAGTTCTGTTTGAAACATTTTTCTCAACTTCTTGAAGATGGGAACGGTGTGAAATGAGTTCGATAAGAAAGTTCTACTGCATCATGTGTGAAGCAACGCTCAACGTTCCCAAAACATCGAATTCAAGTCATTTACAATGTCTTGGAAATGACATTTTTGATGTTTTGTGTTCGATTTCTTCTCTGGAATCATTATGGTTTTGATTTGTTCGTTGAGCGTTGTTTCACACATAATGCAGTGGAACTTTTTCATCAATCTCATTCCTCACCGTTTCCATCTCCAAGAATTGAGGAAAAATGTTTCAAACAAAAATTCCTCATTTTCTCGCGTGGAATCATGATATGCGATACAAAGTATGAGTTTCCATTTGGGAAATTGAAGTTGACCTCATTTTTCACCGACCACAGCGTCATCTATTATGGAACTGATATCGCTATTGCGTCGTCCCCTCTCTTAACAACATACGAATGAGATATTTCGACTCTTGGATGTATTCCTAATGATACCCGCATATTGTTCCATGGACTTCATTTTTCATCGATTGTGGCGCCATCTTCCACATTTTAGAAAAACGTTCCAAGCAGAAGTTACTCAGTTCCTTGCGTAGAATCAAGATATGCAATCAAAAGTGGGGGTTCCCGTTCGAAAAAATGATTTTGACCCTATTTCAATCGATCATAACGTCATCTATGATGGGATTGATATCGTGGTTCCGTGGCCCCCTCTTTGTATAACAACTTCGGTATGAAGTACTCCTGATTTGAGATGCATGTTTTCCAGAAATTCCCATTCAAAAATTGAAATGAGACACCCTGTATATACGTGGTGACACGTGTTCAACCGTCTCCCCATATTTCTTGCTCGACCAATCAAAAACAACCAAGCACCTCCCTCTGAGCTCCCCCTTGTCCCTTCCAAGACTATCGCTAACTACGACTTGATGTTTCTCAATATATTTCAGGTGCGGCCACTCTTTATGAATATCCACGATGAGGGTCGTGGAGGCGCTCGAATACCCTCGCACCTCTGTGTATGGGAAAGCAGATACCCATCACAAACGACCCGTTTGCCCAAGCGGCGAGGGAACGAAAATTAATCCAACTAACTGATCAACCTGAGTTTTCCAGGGGATGAAGCTAGAGCTTACAGAAATCAACTCTTCCACCTTCCCATGGTGAAGTCACGCAGACACCGGATCCTCCTGTTCCTATCCTTCGCCTCTTTCTGGTCTGCCGTATTGTCGTGACCGTGAATAACCTCCCACGGGGGAGAGGGTGGGAACTAGGGGAAAGCAGGTCTCCCTGGGGAGTCTTATGGTTTTCGGGATCGTGGAGTCTTGGGATGGGTCCTTCTCAGGGTATCCGGAGAGCGGTTGTCCAGGATTCATGGGGCTTGTGCTTGAGGAGGGGTTCCACTAGACGGGTAGTGAGGTTTCAAATCTACTATCGAAAATCGACCAGCTACTTGTCCTTGCTCTCCAGCCAACTTGTGTACACCAGGGGAGCAGACATTGATCATCGTTTACGGGCCCTTATATTTCTCAGCCAACTTCGCAGCAAAATATCGCGAAGCGTCCGATAGGACAAATTTCCGTTGCCTAACTTTGTCTCCTATCCGATAGATCACGTCCCTTCTCCCGCTGTTGTAATAGCGGGACTGACGTTCGAAAGCTTCGTCTAGGTATTGGCCGACGATGTATCGGAGGGCGGAAATATTTGGCATATGGTCTCCCCATTTTCTCAGGTCAAAACAGGTGGGCAGATCTACGAGGGCATCCTATGGGCCTTTTACGACTCGCGGTAGGACTGGGAAGGGTGGGGGTTGGAACCATAATTGAGGAGGGCAGGACTTACAGGGGTGAGAGAGTTGACCGCGATATTGTACGCCATACGGAAGTCGGGGAAATGCTTGTCCCATTCCCGATGGTCTTGATCTAAGTAAGCTCTGAACATGGTTTTCCATACTCGATTCACCCTTTCCACGGGATTGACTTGAAGGTGGTACACAGGGGTCAGGGACTGCCGAATCACATGATACGCCAGATACTCGGTAACATCACGGGTGACAATTTCGGTTACATTATCGGTGATGAGGACTTCCGGTGCCCCGTCACGATCCACGACCATGTCATTGAGTGTCGCTAAGATCACGTTCGCAGTGACGTTTTGCATGACAGCAACTTCTATCGCCTTGGTCAATAGGTCCATACATACCAGGAGGTACCTATTGCCAAGCTCGCTCATGGGCAAAGGGCCCATGATATCTGCTGCTATCACGCCTATACCTAAGGTGTGAGTGTAAGACGTTATATCCCCTTGTGTATCAGTCCACAGGCGTGTCACTCCAGGGCGGGATACTTTGTGGGTCAGGGGCTTTGGAAGTGGACGGTTTGAGGGCAGATGCAGTGGGCAAATCTTCTTCGGACATCCATGACAGAACATTGGGAACATGTTGAAGGGAACCCTTCCTGTGGACTATATCAAAATGATACTCCAGGGGTTCCAGAGCCCATCGGGCTGGTCTCCCTGTTTGGTTATGGAGTTGATATAGCCACTTCAGACCTGCGGGGTCGAGTATCCCTGTGGAGTGATAGCCTCCCAAGTATTCTCGGAACTTCTTTATGATCGAGATAACGGCCAGGCATTCTCGCTCCGTCACGAAGTCACTTTCCTCAGTGCTGTTTAGAGTTCTACTCGCGGGAGCAATAACTCTTCCCTCCCCCTCTGAAGACTGAGTGAGGAGAGCGTCGAGACCAGTGTCACTGGCCTCCGTTTGGAGGGTGAAGGGCTTGGGAAAATCAAGGCAAACCAGGATGGGGGTTGAAGCTATTGACTTCTTGAGAGATGCAAAGGCCTCTTGTTCCGTGTTTCCCCACTCCCATGTCGAACCTTTCCCGGTTAACTTGTGGAGTGGGGCGGCAATCGTTGCGAAATGTTCGATTTTACTAGGATCCTTTCGAAGACCATTTTGATTGACTAGAAAGCCGAGGTACCTCACCTCCGACTTACACCATTCACATTTCTCTGGATCGATGTTCAACCCAGCTTCCCTAATTCTTTCTCAGACTCCTTTTAGCCAGATCAGATGATCCTTGAATGTTTCCGTGACGATAATGATATCGTACAAATATGCAAATGCACGGGGCTCCAGGAAGGGGCCAATTAGTTCATCCATGAATCGTTGGAAGGTGGCAGGGGCATTGGTCAAGCAATAGGGTATACGGGTGGATTGATACAAACCACGATCGGGCACAGTGAAGCCGTGATTCCTTTCGAGCGAGGGTCCACAGGGATCTGGTGGTAGGCTCGACTAAGATCAATGTTGGAGATATACACAGCAGAACGTAATTTGTCCAGAATACTCCTCATGTAGGGGAGGGGGTAGGCATCTTTTTTGGTTACTTTGTTGACTTCACGGTAGTCTATGCGGAACCTATACTCGCTTTTTGGTTCAATCTCCCCTTCGCGAGCGATAATGTGTTGTAGCTTCTCGTCTTGAGGTCCTCCTTTCCTTTTCTTCACCATTACGATCGGACTTGAACAATCGCTCGAATAAGGTTCGATTATTCCCTCGGTCAGCATCCCGTCCACCTCTTCGTACATCCCTTCTCTAACCTTCGGGCTGACCGAATAGTATCCACGTTTCTTGCCGAGGTGTCCCTGGACGTCAATGTGGTGAGAAGTCAACAAGATAGCACCAGATGAACGGGTCAGGGGAAGGACTTCCTGCTTCACAAAATTTCCTGAACGGGTTCGTTGGAAGGGATTGAGGGGTAGTGGACCGTGAAGTGTGGGCGATGGGGTGAGGATCTCGGGATTTGGGGTGGAATACTGCCAGTTCTCTCCTCGTTCCCCGATACGCCAACGGCAATTGAATCCATCCAAAACCGAACCTAATTCGTGAAAGAAATCCATCCCAAGGATGGAATCAATGTCTAGTCCAGGTACCACCCGACAGGTTGAAGTCCCTCTGACATTCAGAATTTCTATCAGTACTCGGGCTCCCTCCAAGATGAGTTTTATCTTCCCATTGGTGACTTTCACGGCAACATAGGGAGCCTTCTTGACAGGGACTCTGAGAACCCGCAGTGAGTGATGACCGGGAGAACCGAAGAAGTCACATGATGCACCTGTGTCAATGAGGGCAGGAATATCATAAGGGCCAATCCTGATGGCCAAGTATATTCGGGCTAGGGGGCTCGAGCCTCACGTTGGGCGCTCATTGTGATAGGTGTCTCCTTTATATATGCAGGGAGGCGCAGAGGTGGTTGAGCGCCTCCACGATCCCCGTCGTTGATATTCATACAGAGCTGTATGAACTAAAATATATTCAGGAACAACGAGTCATATGTTCACGATAGCCTTGGAGGGGTCAGGGGACAGGGAAGAGCTCAGGGAGAGG
Organism: Gonatopus flavifemur; assembly: GCA_018340375.1. Classification (NCBI taxonomy): domain Eukaryota; kingdom Metazoa; phylum Arthropoda; class Insecta; order Hymenoptera; family Dryinidae; genus Gonatopus; species Gonatopus flavifemur. The sequence continues at coordinate 2,914,599 of JAFFJZ010000013.1, forward strand.
AGGTGGGTTGATTTCAATCAACCAAAAAAACAAAATATACATAAGCAATCAGAGTCTCTTGAATCAACTAGGGGAACACGGGGAATGTGGAGAACATGGGGGGCACGGCCGCGGGGGGGGGAACTCTACACGGACCTCACCGTTCACATAAACCAAGCAGAAGTGGAATACAGGGAAACCGCGGACATGAAACTCGTCCAAGGGAGGGCTATTCGAGCGAGGGAGAGGAATTGAGGGTGTCAGTGCGAAGGGTGAAAGTGAAATCGAGCGAAGGAGCACGTGGAGGGGGCCACGGAAGAGGAACTTTCTCACTAAAAAGAAAAACACTGAAATCCACCGCCCTAGCACTCTCACACCGAAGCAACTATTTTGGCGGATGCGTAGTACCGTTCATGAACCGAATTTCGGGCCCCTATGGCACCCCACACTCACCGTGTCCGTAATTCCTCCAAACGAATCCTTCTCGCACGTGCGGTTGCTCGGTTACACAAGAAGTGACAGGTCAGATCGCCACTACCTCCTTCTCCACCAACGGGTGGGTTCGCAAAGTGACACAGGGGACCCCGTTGGTAACTCTCCGTTAGAGCTCACCTCTTGAGCTTGTTTCATTCGTTTTGGCGGTGATGGTCTCCAATTGGCCGTTGCGTGAGTGTGGGTATATGTGGGACGGGGGTTCTCCGGGGTGAGAGGTTCTGTCCTCTCCTAATCCTCCGATTCCTTCTGTGCGAGAGTGACGGGAAGTGTCGGGGTCCGTGTTGTCCCTCTCTTTCCTCCCTCCTCCACTTCTAGGGGCATGATGAGTGGCCAGGTGGCGCATGTGGCTTGCTTCTCCCTCCCAGGTCGGCAGCTTAGGCGTTCCTCCTTCCTGTGTTGGTCGGCCTGGGGTGAGAGAAGGTGGACTCTTGTGGTTGGTGGATCGTCCTTCGGTGGTGAGGGACCGCCGTCCCATCTCGTGGCAGATGCCGTTGCTTCCTCGTGTAAGCGAGCGACAGCTGTGTTCTCTCATGTGAACCAATATCTCCTCCATAAAAAATATAAAAACAACGCGGCATTCACTCACTGAGTGGAGGAAAATATGAAATAAGCCATTTTTTGTCAGTGTCACAAAAATCTGTCCCTCGCAGAGAGAAAAACGGACTCACAAATACAGATAGAAAACAGACACAGGCAAAGGGACGCGCGAGCGTGCGGTGAATGAGAAAGAAACGACTGAGCCGGTTCAGCTCGACTAGGCTGTTACGAAGTGGACTGGGGAGAGTAGTTGTTCATATCACTCCAGCATGAATTCATTATTGTTCGAAACGGTCCGAGCGGCTAGACCGAATCAGATGTGTAGGTCTGCTCAGGTTTTGAGCTTCCCAAGAAATTTCGAAGTTCCAAGACGGCACCCGTAGTTATGTTCATGAGTTTTGCACAATGTTGAAAGGAAAGGTAGAACGAACTGAAGAATCAACTCCTAGTGTAATTTGGAATACTATTCATGAATACTTATTCTTGTAAACATGAAGACGTTAAATATTACAAGGAAACAACAGGAAATAGAATGAATGAACAGAATCAATAGATCTTCAATCTCACAATTACGGATGTTAACATTGAGATGGTTCCTGATACAAGAAGTGTGAGGGTGTGTGTACGTGTGTTCAGTATTCACATCAATTTGTGCGGAAACTTACTCTCAGATGACAATGCGATTGATGCCTCCCGCACGAGTTGATTCCAGGACAGCACGCGGGATGTTGTTGGTTACCAGGAATGTTTGTTCCAATATAGGGAAAAGGATGTCAAGACGAATCCTCGGTACGCACCGACTCTACTAAAACTGAGTGGGAATAAAGATTTCGAGTACAAAGAAATCAAAGGGTGAGAGCTACCAAGCGAGACCTTGATTGAGAAGAATAATTCATCCAAATCTACGGGACGTTGAACTTGTGAGTGATTCACACTCGGCACAGAACGCGAAATCATTCGAAGTCCAAATTTGTAAGCCGAGTTTCCGTGTTCCAGCTTACGCGAGGTGTGATCTCCGTATTTTCATCAGGATCGCTCTATTTAGAAGTGCGATGATTCATGGCCGTTGTAAGTGGAGAATCACGCCATGGGATTTCCGCTGATTCAGCCAACGTGCCTCTGTTGCTGGGGTCAATCAAAAAACAATGTAAAAGATGGTGCACAAAGGACAATAAAAAGGATACGGGAAGAAAAGGAGTTCGCTGCACCTTGAACTCAGCTCGATGCAATTTCACAAATATTTGTGCCATGTTTCTGCGTTGTGAAATTCATGGGTGAATAATGAAGTATGAATTGTCGGGATAGATTATGTTGATTTCGCTCGTTTTTCGGAATACTGAACTTATTTTGATATTTCTCAAAAGAATTATTCATATAAACTCAGTCAATTGATGAATAACAGGAAGTTCACATTCTCACAAAAGGAGCTTCTCAATTCCTTCCCTATCAAAGGGTGTGATTTGGATTTTCTCAATGTACTTGGGAGTGTTTGATCAATTTCAAAAAAATGCATGGTAGGAGCTTATTTTGTTTTATGGGTAGAGATTCCGTACAGAGACAAAGAAGAAGATTGAAGGGTGGGAAGGGTAAGTTCTTGGTGGGTACATCACAAGCCTTTGGGGTGGGGAAGGTGAATGATATTGGCGCGCGCCGGAAACATGCTCCACGTATATGTCGCATGACCAACGGATGGTCTTTGATACCATGAAGTGGCGCAGAAGTTGCGCGTAGCGTGAGCCACCGTTGAGCAGCCTAAGCACCCTTATCGGACGGGTCTCACGAGCCGATTGCTCCTAAAATGAACTCATGGATAGCAACACGGTGCTTGTCTGAGCGAAGGTGTTCAGTCAGAGACCAGAGTGTGCAAATTCACGCTCCCTGGGTGCCTGCTCCACCTCCCATCATGGTCTTTAGGGTATGGCAACATTCACTATCACGATGATTTTTGGAAACCCATGCCGAACAACAGAGTCCGGCCGTGATCACCTGGAGTCCCGATTGATGCCTCCGATTCCCTGGTTCGCTTACTTCTACACCGAAAGACGGCAGGCCGTACCCAGACAGTACGGTGTCATGCCGATACTGCATGGCCACCGAGTGGAGGGAGTTGTGACAGTTGACGTTTGGTAAGAACTTTAGTTCACTACGGCAATCTCGGCAGTGGTTGTCACCATTGCCCGAACGCTTAGCCCCGTTGACAGGCACTACATCCAGTGGGGCATGATAAATGGACCGCCCCTTGGTAAATCGAGTGGAGCTTTCCTCCCCGTGTGGAAGAAGTGGTCGGTCAAATCCGACCGCCAAGACACATTAGCGATCTCACCAAAATCTCTCTTCGCGAGGAGTGGAGCGCAGTCCCTTTGTGTCACGGCTCCCTTCACTCGATAGATCACCTGTTCCTCGGTCCCGGGAGGTATGACAACAGGCCGTCCTTCCACCTATGGACATACCAACCGTAGCTCCGCAAGTGCCGCAGACCAAGTCATTCCAGCTCTCTTGGATTGCTCCATCATGGTGCTTCGCATTGTCAACCAAATGGAGCTCATCTCAGCGTCCTTCCGAATTTTCACCTCAGCGAACCGGACAAACATTTCGGAAAAAACTCTGCTGGACGCAGGCCTACCAATCTGGTCCCACACCGCCTGAGAGAGGGTGCCTCAGGCCAGCATACTCACCGTGTTTAGGATTTAATATTTGATTCAATATTCTCATCGAACCAAATCGTACTATTTGGACACCCGGTGTATTGAATTAGGCGCGCTTTGGAATCACCCGGTTTGTGGTTCAAACAAGTCCGATGACTTTTCTATAATCCAATTGACTTAGTAACAGTCAGTTAACGACATTTTCTCTCGTATTCATTACTACGTAATCGAGCCTTCCTGCGAGAGCGTATGAGATTTCCCCATCTCTTCTAATCTCTTTCTCTTCGCGTGTATCCCGCGCCAACGATTCTATTACGAATGTTCAGATATTAAAATCATAATCACTCGCAATTATTGTGTTAAAAATAATATATGTGTACACGTGTGCAGCGGTTCATCTTCCTTTCACCTTTGAAAATTATACGAGTTACATTAACCACGTGTTTCTCCTCTATAACCGTTTCTGTCCTGCACGAATCCTCGATTTCGGTCCGCCGGTGAATTCTAGAGAGCAATTACATCTATTTGAGATGTATGAGTTAATTCGAAGGTTCTCATACATTTCAATGGTCCTTCGAGCCGGATTTGGCTTATACTTAGGTACTCCGACCGCAGCACCGACTTATAAACAAATCTCTGATTTCATGACTACTCGGATCCGCGGATTAGCCGATGAGGACTCCGATGTGAATAGAATGTCTAGAAATTTCAAGCCTAGTGTTGAAAATCATACTGTGGTAAATAACGCGACATCTAGCCCCAAATGTATATTGTGCTCGACTTCGCATCCCTTGTGGAAATGCAATAAATTTCAAAAATTACATGTAGATCGTCGTCTTCAAACCGCGAAACAAATTTGGGCATGTTTCAACTGCCTGAGGCCAGGTCATATTCCGAATCAATGTCCTTCTGAAAAACGTTGCAGTCGTTGTCAGCGACTACACCACACTTCACTCTATCGAGACACCTTTTACGCGCAAGAAAGGAGTAACCCCGGCAATCGGGATATCTCTGCGGCTACACACAGCGCCTCTAATCTTGAAGTAGACACTTCGAACGTGGGAATTTTGCCGGGACCTGCTCAAAACTCTTACGTTGCGTCGAATATACCCAACAGTAACAATCACAGTTCGGCTGCTACTTCTACGTGTCATTCGACTATTGGCAGGCCCGCAAGTATCTTATTACCTACCGCCTGGGTATTATTGCGAACTGAAGAGGGGAGAACTTCTCGCGTACGCGCTCTCCTCGATCAGGGTTCTATTTATAGCTTCATTTCCGAAGCATTATCTCAACGGATACGAACAAAGAAATACCGTACGAATTTGCACATCACCGGCTTTGGGGAACTCTACACGGGCTCAGTAAAATCAAGGTTACAACTTCCCGTTGAACCGTGCCATGGGAATGGACCCAGAATACCTATGTCCGCATACGTATTTCGGAAAATCACTGCGTATGCGGCGTCAAAAATTAGATTGATCGGTTCTTGGCCTCATCTTCAAGGTATCGCTTTGGCCGATCCAAGTCCTGAAAACGGGGAACCGATTCACTTATTGATAGGGGCTGACTTGTACGGACATTTACTTGTCGATGAATTACGGCAAGGTCCTCTCGGCACCCCTACGGGTCAACTCACTATCTTTGGCTGGGTCCTTTCAGGCCCAGTCGACTCTCAAGACCCAACCAATTACCCTTCTTCAAACACTACCGTTCTTAATTGCGTCGAAGCTCCCGACTGCGATGCGCTTTCACGACGTTCTTGGGAAATTGAAGGAATTCCTTCAAAATCCTCTTTTTCCGAAGACGAGCAGCGTTGCGAGGACCATTTTGTAAATACTTATTCCCGTCCCACTGACGGTCGTTATGTGGTGCGACTGCCGTTTCGTACAGACCCGCCAATAGATATGGGAAGTTCTCTGTCTATAGCGACGAAATTTTATAATAAGTTGGGAAAACGCTTAGGACAAAACCCAGCGTTATCTACAGATTACCATGCATTCCTTGCGGAATACGAATCGTTAAATCACATGCGAATTGTTCAATCTTTGGACGTCAGTCAGTATCCTCCCGTGTACATACCTCACCATCCAGTTATTCGCGCCAGCAGCACGACGACGCGCCTGCGCGTAGTCTTTAATGCTTCAAGCAAGACGTCCAATGGATTCACCCTGAACAATCACCTTTTAGTTGGCCCGGAGCTCCAAGAAGACTTGGGAGCTACTATTATGCGCTGGCGTCAAGGTCGATTTGCTTATACGGCCGACATCGAAAAAATGTTCCGCCAAATATTAGTTCATCCTGAAGATACTGACTATCAGCGCATACTATGGTGCTCCCATGAACAGGGTCCTGTTGCTGCTTATCGGTTGCTCATTGTCACTCATGGGACAGCTTCCGCGCCCTATTTATCCAAACGGGTACTCCATCAGTTAGCTATAGACGAGGGGCATCACTTTCCCGATGCCATGTACATATTACAAAATTCGATGTATATAGGCGACGTTTTGATTGGCGATAACGAACTAGTGGCTCTAGCGAGAAAGCGTGGTGAACTAGTCTCCCTATTAGCTAAGGGGGGATTCCATTTGCGAAAATGGGCATCCAATCCGGCCTAATTATTGGAGGACATTCCATCTGGAGATCGCGAACTAAAAAATGCCTGTTCGTTCGATGCACCTGACTCGCTCAAAGTTTGAAGACTAGTATGGGTTCCGAGCGAGGATGTTCTTAGATTTCGGATCTCCAACGTTCCCACTGATTGTCATACCAAGCGGTCAGTATTGTCGTTCATCTCCAAATTATTTGACCCACTAGGGTGGGCGGCCCCCGTTATCATATCCGCCAAGATCTTAATGCAGGATCTTTGGTTGCGTCAATCAGATTGGGATGACAGCTCACCACCTGATCCCCTAATTCTGTGGGAACGCTACTATAGCCAGCTGTCAATATTAGAAACTTTGTACATACCTCGTTGGACTATTTATCCGGATGAAATTTCAGGCTTAGCATTACACGGATTTCGCGACGCTTCGACTCGCGCATACTCTGCGGTAGTCTATCTGCGTATTATTCGTTCATTCCATGACATTCAAGTAAGTCTGATCTCGGCGAAAACGGAAGTCGCACCAGTCAAGACGATTAGTGTTCCACGTTTGGAACTGTGCGGTGCGCTCTTACTCACTAAGTTATTAGATAGTATTAGGGCTAGTTTAAGATCAGAAATAGTCCCTACATACGGCTGGACGGACAGTACCGTGGCGCTCGCGTGGATTAATCAACATCCATCCAGATGGGCTACCTTTGTAGCGAATAGGGTGTCTGAAATCCAGACTCGCATCCCCAATATGAGATGGACACATGTTCCCACTTCGTCCAATCCTGCGGATTGTGCCTCGAGAGGCATTCCTGCTGATGGATTAGTTCAGCATCCTCTGTGGTGGTCCGAGCCCCAGTGGCTATGCCAACATTCTACTCATTGGCCCTCTATTCTACTTAGTGACATAGAAATTCCCGACCGAACTGTTCAAATCCAATAAAAACGAACCACCATTCATAACGTAGAGGCAACACCGGAATGGGAGTTACCCAATTTAGGATCCACGTCGCCCAAGCTACTCAAAGTCACCGCCTATCTTATTAAATTTGTATATTTCGAATTTCCAAGATTTGGCTCCGACAATAATATTGGTCCTCTCACTAGGAGAGACATGAATAATGCTCGGAACTTCTGGGTTCGTTATGTTCAGAATCAGTCTTTCGCTTCTGAACTCAAAACTCTACACGACCACCAGCCAATCAAAAGTTCGAGCAGTTTGCTCTCACTCAACCCCTTCCTGGGTGAAGATCAATTACTCCGTCTTGGTTGGTGGTTAGGGCACTCTCAACTGTCTTATGCTGGAAGGTACCCCATCATCCTATCCAAACATCGGGTAAGTGAGTTACTAATTACCCAAGCGCATCTTAGAGCCTTGCACGGGGGGACTCAACTCACACTGAGTATTCTCCGACAAGATTACTGGATACTGCGCGCCCGAACTCTTGTTGAAGGCTGAATTTGCCAATGTGTCACATGCGTAAGACACCGAGCTTCTATCCAAACTCAGCAAATGGGTGATCTTCCCCCTGCTCGAGTCACAGCATCCTCTCCATTCTCCCACACGGGAGTAGATTATGCAGGCCTGTTCCTCATTCTATACAAGGTTGGTCGGGGTCAGAGACCCAGTAAATTTTATGTTTCCTTATTCATTTGCCTTTCTACCAAGGCGATCCACTTAGAGTACGTCGATGACTATACTTCTTCCGCATTTATCGCCGCTTATAAACGCTCCGTCAGTCGACGGGGCGTCCCATCCGATATGTACTCGGATAATGGCACTAATTTTCATGGTGCCGATCGCGAGTTACGTCGAGCATTTCATCAAGCCTGTAAAGACCCCAACAACCGGTCTGCCATACGAGACGATGGTACGCAATGGCATTTCATTCTCGCTGCTGCACCACACTTCGGCGGCCTTTGGGAAGCCGGGGTGAAAAGTTTCAAACACCATCTTCGACGTGTCGTTGGTAATCATACCCTTTCACAGCTTGAGTTTTCCACCCTGCTCTGTCAAATCGGAGCCTGCTTGAATTCACGGCCACTCGGGCCTATGACAGATGATCCAAGCGATTGCTCCTCCGTCACTCCCGGTCACTTTCTGATTGGTAGACCATTAATAAGCGTCCCTGAGCCGTCACTGTTGAAGCGCTGCAAGAATCGACTTCCTCGTTGGCAGCACGTCCAAGCCATGAGGGATAGAATTCGGCGAGCATGGCAGCACGACTATCTGCATAATTTGAAGCAGCGTCATAAGTGGGAGACTACCAGCCCCCCTGTCCAGATCAATGAACTGATTCCGCTAAAAAATAATCTGCTACCCCCTGCGAAATGGGAACTAGCACGAATAGTTGCGGTCCACCCAGGTGCTGATGGGATCGTTCGCGTGGTCACCGTTCGTACGGCCAAAGGTACTGTGAAACTACCCATCACCCAAGTATGCCGTTTGCCTATAAATTCAAGTGTAACGTTGTTTCAAGTCTCCGCCGAGGAGTTCCTTTGGGTTAAGGCTCAACGCTGTAAATGAAACATTGTCTCGGTAAACCCGATTAAACCGAAAACTTTGTATTAACAACTGATGTTTCATTAGCGATTAAGTAATGTATCAATACCATTGCGCATCATTATTATCATTATTATCATATCATTGTAACACCCTGCACACGTTAGGTTATAAGTTGCCGTCTGACTACCAGCTCCATCGTTTTCGCAACCGGTTGTTGCAAGGTGGGCGGTATGTTTAGGATTTAATATTTGATTCAATATTCTCATCGAACCAAATCGTACTATTGGGACATCCGGTGGATTGAATTAGGCGCGCTTTGAAATCACCCGGTGTGTGGTTCAAACAAGTCCGATGACTTTTCTATAATCACGTGTAATCGGTCATGCGCGTCAATACCATGATCTACTTGCCGAAAATCTCGCGCCAATTGACTTAGTAACGACAGTTAGTCAGTTAACGACATTTTCTCTCGTATTCATTACTACGTAATCGAGCCTCTCTGCGAGAGCGTATGAGATTTCCTCATCTCTTTTAATCTTTTTCTTTTCGCGTGTATCCCGCGCCAACGATTCTATTACGAATGTTCAGATATTAGAATCATAATCACTCGCAATTGTTGTGTTCAAAATAATATATGTGTACACGTGTGCAGCGGTTCATCTTCCTTTCACCTTTGGAAATTATACGAGTTATATCAACCACGTGTTTTTTCTCTATAACCGTTTCTCTCCTGCACGAATCCTCGATTTCGATCCGCCGGTTAATTCTAGAGAGCAATTAAATCTATTATTTGAGATGTATGAATTAATTCGAAGGTTCTCATGCACACCGACTCATCATTCGCATCCAAAAGTCGAACGAATGTGTAACGGTGAGTACAACGGCGAAGTTTTCGAGCGGCGGGGGTCCACAACCACCCTGACCAGAATTGATGTGGATTACCTCCACGCTTGCACCCTGCGGCGGATTGAGCCAACATTTGACGACCTTTTTGATCAGGTCATCAGTCGCTTCCAGGGGTTCCTGCCCCACGAGTGCCTCCCTCAGAGGGAAATTCAATCCGAGAAATGTGGAGGGTTCCACATTTGACGGGGTCGAACCGCAATACGATCGAAGTAGCTTCAGCCTCCTCTGCACTCAGCGGTTCCCTCATCCTCCAAGGAGTGTCGATGATTACCTTCCATCGTATAACCTGCCCCAAGGCGGGCTACTCCACACAGCACGGATTCGAGGGCGAGGTTGGAGGTCACGGGACCCAGTAGACAACCTTGACGAGCTCTTCGAGGGATGGGGATGGGACCGATGTACTCCCCGGTGGTACGTACGCGGGTCACGCACCTATCGTACATGTATTCTCAGATTTTGAAGGAGGCATCAGGCAGATTCAAGTGGACCAGGGCGTTCTCGATGGTCGCGTGCAGGACCAAACCAAACACGTTGAGAAGGTCTAGACACGCTACCCCGACCTGTTTCTTGTGTCACTACACCTCCTGAATGATTCTCTGCAGCACGAAGTTGTGCTCATAGCACTCCTCATGCAGCAGGAAACCCTTCTGTTGTGGGCTGAGTCTCCCGTGCCACACCGCTCATCCCATCAGTCGTTGCGTCATAAGACGTGACATCAGGTTGGGCATGGTGTCGTCCATACCAAGGAGGTGCCATCAAAACAAGTCGTCCCCCACCGTGTTTGTACACCAGAACGATTTTGGATGTTCTCCAGGTGGACGGCATCCTGCCTATTTTGTAACGGGCGTTGGACAGTGCCGCAAGGATCAGTGACTATGGGTGGCCCTCGCGTGAGTCCCTGTAGGGTGAGTCATCAGAACCAGGCGCCGCTTTGATCATGTGTTCGATTCGACGGTTCATTTCACCAGGCACGGAAGGGATCTCCAGTGTCCGCATCATCCAGCTGTGCCGAGTGGTAGGTGGGGGCGAGACGTTCGGAGGCTCCATCCCGAGCGTGCATGTTCAAGTAGTGTTGTTGAACCCTCTCCCCCTACACTTGCAGTGGTGTAGGGGGCCCTGGGGCACCTCCTAGATCGCATGTCGACGATTGAACCTGTACAGGGCCCGTATTCAGGTAGCTTAACGCACTGGATCTCGACAACCATCTAAAAATTGATCTTGGACTCCCCATCCCACACTCCTTTCCATCTGGTCTACGATTGCGCGGTCCTTGCTGGAACGTGCACCGCGGTCTGGGCCTCCACTTTCTGCGCGAGACGTTTTCCTCACGTTGATCAACCCCTGGGAGAACAGTTGGATTTCGTCCGTCAGCTCTCCCACAGCTTCAACCAAGGCAACTGAATCGGCCGACAGTGCCGGTTTGTCACGCTCAGCTCGTTGCGCTGCCGCAGTCACTCGGCCGCGAACACCTCCAGAAGGTGTCACGTTTGGATTCCGCAGTTACGCGACGGGTCACTCAGGTCTGTTACCCCGCCAACCCCTCCCCCAGGGGGATTCTCCTACCCTACTCCCTTCCCTACAGAATGATACCTCCCAATGCCCTGTACAACCCCTTTTTTGTCGGTCCTCCCGCATGCCCCAGCTCCCAGAACCACATTAGGACTCAACGCTTTGCCTGTCATCAGTCTCATCGCGTCAATGTCTGAGAAGATAGAATGAACACTGTTATGTGCGACGTCCACACTCACCTCCGGTCTCCCATTGCCTCTCCAAATCCTTTCATCGTTTCTCCCCCCCCTCCCCACCCGGAATAGAGGATCAGTGTCATTCACCTCACCGCGGTCACAAGCGTTTGCACTCCCGCCACAATTCCCTCAGCATGGAATCTACCAAGGGTACTGGCTTGTCTGATCCCTCGGTATCAGTGCTCCATCCGGTGTTGTTGATGAAGATGATGATGCAGGCACCAGTATCCCAGCTCGTCACCGCAAGCCACCAGCCCGATCGCTCTGCGAAGTGGTCATAATCCCTTTCGCTGTCGTTGCCCGTTGGGCTGCTACTCGGAGATGGCTCTACTATAATCTTCGGCATCGCCGAAGACATTCCCCCCCCCCCCCGACAAGTGTCACTGCATACTCATAATCGAGCCCTCACACGTTGACACCGTGACTGTTGCTGTCCTGTCCTCCCGCCTGCCATCGATGCCCCTGTCATGGTTAGACCCCCCATGAGCCGAGGATTAGGAGATCCGTCATAATAATACTACACCTTGTGATGTGGTATTCCTCTAATACCTCGTCACACGGTTTTTTTGTCATCTTGTCTCTCCCGTCAATGTCACGAATTATGAATCATAGCCGTCAAGAGAGACACTCATAATTATTTCATAGAAAATTGCATTGTATGAAGTCTCTCAAGGATGTAAGAGCCGTGTGATTGCTGGATGATATGAATTTGAATTGTTTTTTTCATTTTCTCGCTTTCCCCTTTCTTTTCTGCCCTAGCTGCTTGAAATGCTCGCTTGGCGGGAAATGAGGACATAGATAGAGGCGTAGGATCACTGTGAGAGGAGGAAGAGAGGAATACATATCGCCACAGCCGTACAACGGAATACAAGTGGAACTCGGTCTGTCATATGAAGGAAAATTTCCATGCTGCCGGTGCTCTCGCTATCGACGTCCATGGGGCCACGTGCTATTGAAAATACGTTTCGAATCCGCAAATAGAGCCACTGGTGACCTGATTTCGAATTATGTAAAATAGAGGGGATGGGATTCCACTCGCCGGCTCTAATTACATTCGCGAGGCGATGAGTCCCAATCTTGACGGCTCCTAGCCATATTGTAGGTCTCATGATTATTACTGTGTGGCGTTACGTGCCCAAGCTCACGGAGATTCCTTCCATTGGGATCACCTTGCCTGTTCCAAGAGCCGGTGACTTCCTGGCATTGTAATATTTCATTATGATGGGATTTGTCGTGACGGATTGTTCCTTTCTTCCATAATTTGATCACTCTTGTGTGGGACGCCAAAGTTCCCACCGAGTTATATAGAAAGAATGGGGGGAAGCGCGGTGCTGTTCTTTGAGTGCATGTAGGTTAGACCGGAGCGAGAAACAAAAAAGTTTTCAAATGGAATCGTAATAGTGCGGAAAAATTGCTACTCGTTAACACGAACACAGGGAAAAAAAAATTTCTGAAATCGGACAATATCTTCCGTTCGCGCATCGCGTTCAAAATTTTCGAATTCGAACAAAAATTTAACAAATATGCACAAAATTGCAGAAGGGGTATATGCTGTCCAATTGAGCCCATTTTTTTTGTATTTGACATGGCTCCGAGGCATAGAATGAGGGAAAGATGCCACACAACCCTCCTTCACCTCTTTCCAACCGCTTCGAGGGGGTGATAATGGACAATTTCTGTTGAAAATAGCTTGTATTACAGGAGGTGCAAATGGTAACCCATCGACCTGATTTTTCGTACATTAGATGTTTTGAGGCGCGAAGTGGAAAAGATTATTCTCTACCTCCTCTCTGCATGTTCCCCCCAAGGGGGAGGGGGGCTCTGTCCCGACTACACGAGCTAAAATAGGAATTGCAGATATTCGGCAAAATTTCCTTGTAGAACGCGTTACGTTTTGTTTTGATTGCCATCCGTTCGGTCGGCGTCTCGGCTTGGTTCCCCACTCCCTTCTTCTCGACTCTGGAATTCCAAGAAACAGAGCGTATGAGCGAGGAAGCACTCTACTGGTCACTGGAAGTATATGATTATCTGGCTTGTTGCATAGCAAAGGAGCGCTTCTCGGACTGAAAACTTTTTTTATCAGCGTTGTTCAAAATTTCATAGCCTGCATTAGATCACGATCACATCGATCACCAATTTCATTTCATGTATGTTATTAAATCGTATGATCATATGATTCATTGGCTTGTCGCAGAACATTCTTCGCTAATGTTAATTAAATCTAATTATATCTAGGATGTTTAGTGCATCAGGTTGACGTGGAAATATCCATATTAGAACGAACCAATCAAACAATATTGGATTGTCTTCGAGTGACGAATATAATTTCGAGAATTAATTGAAATTTCAAGAATTTTCAAACAATAATACGAATCTTACAATATCAGGTGTGACCAATCACCTCTCTCGATCTTGATTATGGCACTCACTCGTAGTGCTCATGCTCATGCACCCTGCCCATTTTTTGGTGCACCAAAACCACTACCACCGGCGGTTCTTCCCACCAATGCCGATATCGTTAAATGTTGGAATGAAGTCAAGTATGACATGGCAGTAAAGTCTAGTGACTGTAAACCTGGAAGGAACTTGAGCTTCTCAGATGTGGCAAACATTGTAGCTCAACAGATTGAGTCAATATATTCCAAAGCTTTGATTCCTGTCGTGTGTCACACAAGAGTCGTTCAAAAGATCAAGCAACTGCATGATTGCTATTATGCACTCCGTAAATCATATCAAAGGGACAAAACCAGGGCTGGAAAAAAGAATAAGTACAATGACTTCATTCATAAATCTTATAACACATTATTTGACATATCATCTTGCAAGTGCAAGATGACACTACAATGCAATTGCAGAAAAACCTTTGAGAAATGTATTTGTCCAAATCCTGTAGTTGTCAGCTGCAATTGCCGTAAGGATAGGAAAATACCTACATTGGAACTGAAGTTTCTCTACGCACAAAGACACCTCAGCATGGGTAAAATTGGATTGACGGTAGATAAGAAGGAAACACAGAAACTTACATCAAAGTTACAAAGAAAAGCTCGTCAACTTGATCTGGTTAGCGTGCAAATGCAAGACTTACCTGGTCCCTCCGTTGGCAGTACCGATCCGGAAACAGAAGAGACAAATTTTGATGTCGATCATGATTCGGACTTTCAGCCCACACGTTTTTCGTCTGCCCTGTCAAGAAGCTCAAAGTCCTCACAGATGCGCCTGTCGCTTCCAACAACTGCTTTGACAAGTACTCGTTTTGGCCTGTCTGACAGAGCAACAGCTGCTATCACATCTAGCGTGCTGAAAGACCTAGGTCTTATGACTGATAGTGATACATCTCTGATCGTTGATAGGAGCAAAATTAGAAGAGAAAAAGAAAAGTGCAGAGTAAAACGTACTAATTTAGAGCGACGGGAACATCAAATGAACGGCCCAATGTGTGTATACTTTGATGGTAGGGCAGATCAAACTTTAGTGTTGGTTGAAAAAGGAGTAAAACGATACCAATCTGTAAAAAAAGAGGATCATATTACAGTAGTTGAGGAACCGGGTTCAAAGTATCTTTGCCATCTAGTACCTACTTCCAAAAGTGGAAAGGACACTGCTTTCTGCATCATAGACTATTTCGAAGAAAATGAAACAGATCCTTCTAAAATTGAAGTAGTTGGGACTGATGGGACAGCAACAAACACTAGCTGGAAACGGGGAGCAATTAAGTATATAGAAATGCGTTTGGAGAGGCCAATACAGTGGGTGATCTGTCTTTTACATTTCAATGAGTTACCTCTGAGGCATCTTGTAGAAACATTTGATGGTACAACCGCAGGACCGGAGTCTTTGAGTGGCCCTCTCGGCGAACGGCTGGTTGGTTGCGAGTCTCTGCCTGTAGTTGCATTTAATAAAATTGAATGTGTCATTCCACAAATTGACCCACAAATTCTGAGTGAAGACCAGAGATACCTACATGACATTGCCGTTTCCATTGCTGCTGGGTCTTGTTCCTCGGACCTAGCGAATCGAGATCCGGGACCAATATCTCATGCTCGGTGGTTGACGACAGCGAACCGGTTTTTGAGACTATATATTCCATTTGAAAACCCACCTGAAAATCTCATCAACATCGTTACATACATCATGACTGTATACGTACCCATGTGGTTTGAAATTAAGACAAGATCTTCACTAGTTGAAGGACCTAAGCATATTTTTGAATGCATCAAGGGATGTACAGGCTTACCTGCAGAAGTCCAAGAAGTGGCGAAGAAAGTTATTCAAAGGAATGCCTTCTTCGCCCATCCCGAAAACCTTCTTCTTTCGATGGTTATGGATGATAGGCAGGATGTTCGGGAGCTGGGCCTTCAGCGAGTATTGAAATCCAAAGAAACTACCACAAAGGGTACATCTATCAGAAATTTCTTAGTTCCGGCCATAAATTTTGATGCTCATGATTATTTTGATATCATAAATTGGTCTGCAACCAAAATCACATGTCCACCTCTTTTGGCAACCCTTTCATCAGCTGATATTGCAGACTTGATTTCTCAAGGAAAAAAACCAACTCTTTCTCTGAATCTAGCAGACATACCCTGTCATACTCAAACCGTAGAGCGCAGTGTTGAGCTAGTAACACAGGCCTCTTCAGCAGTTTATGGTCATCAGAGACGTGATGGTTTCATAAGAACTACACTCGCCCCCCTGCTACCATGTCAAAATTTGAGACCACATCGGAATTCGCAGTCCCTGAATGTGCATAATTCTCCACGCCCACGTTTGGTTGGTTGGTTGGGCAGGGTGTGGGTGGAACTTGCAGTGCAGCCACCTTCCTGTGGTAAGTTCTGAGTCGTGCAAGGAAGGACGGGCCAGGAGCTGCACATCTTCGGCCCCTCAGGGGAAATAATGAAGGAAGGAGAATACTTTTTTCACTTTCAGCCTTAAAGTTGCCTTATGTACGAGAAATCAAGTCAATAGTTCAGTATTTGCATCTTCTGCAATACGAACTGCTTTTAACGAAACTTGTTCATCTTCACCCCTTCGAGGGGCTTGGGGGTGGGGGGGGGGGTAGAAGAGAGGTATGCGGCATTCTCCCCCTATTCTACACTTCAAAACAATGTTATGTATAAAAAATGAGCTCGACTGGACAGGATTCACACCTCCTACAGTTTTTCGTATATCTGTTCAAATTTGTTCAAATTCGGAAAAATTTTGAACGCGATGCGCGAACGGAAGATATTGTCTGATTTCAAAAATTTTTTTTCCCTGTGTTTGTGTTAACGAGTAGCAACTTTTCCGCACTATTACGATTCCATTTGAAAACTTTTTTGTTTTTCGCTCCCGTCTAATGTAGGTCCACCTGCTGCACTGATTGACCAGTGTTGTTGGAAGCTATATAAGGTAGAATCCTCCTCTCGTCAAAGACAAGCCGTCCTTCGGTATCTCCTTATGTGGTGCCATAGAGGCTCACCTTGTATGACTCACTCTCCCATTTCGATTATATGTCTCAATTTTATTTAAACATTGTGTGCGATTCACTTTCAACCGTCTTTGTTCCACGTTCCCCTCCCATTCACCCCTTTTACGTGGTCTAGGTTAGTCCCGGGTAGTTTATGGGCTCATAATCACTGCTCTTGTATTTCATTTGATCTTCTCTCGATTTCTATAGTTCCCTTCTGGGACTATCTGGCGCCCTTTTCTGAACCGTACTTGTAGTCCATTGTTCAATTCCAATTGCAAGTGATTTTTTTCACCTCGCTGTACGACACAGGGGAAATACTTATGTGAATTTCATAACGGCTAGCATAGCTGGTGTTTCTCCTTCTCGGATTTATTCTCGCATGAAAGTTAGCCGTTACAACCTTCTGAATACAGCCGCTCACTTTCTTCGTCATTCGGACGGTTTTTGCCTTGCTTTGGAGAGAGAAGGTTAGTGACCCTATTGAGGGGTTATGGTGTCTTGATGGATGTCAGGAATTTAGGGAGACTCATAGGGATTTCGAGGGAAACCTCTTTGAACCACCCCAACAACCACATACCTGCACACACACAGATTCATTCCATCGTATTATTTGAATATCGATTAAAAATGGAAGAACATTGCATCCAAACGTCTCATATGTATTTTGAAGGTGCAAGTCGAATCAACAATTGGAGGATCCTAGACTGAGAGCCGCAGCAGCCGCTGCGGTAGCTGAAGCGGAAGCCGAAGAACGAGCCTTAGCAGCAGCTTTGGAGGCGATTGCGAGGTTACCTCCTCGAGTAGGTCGGGGTCCTCGCAGATCTTTATGCGTTGAGGTGAGTATTTTGCACACGATAGCTCTGTTAATCGATCGAATGCATACGAAATTCACGTCCTATAATCCCACGTCGGAACTTGATATTTCCTTCACATAAATCGACCCTCGTTATGTGTCCATCCTTGGTGTATGGGGGGAATATAATTCTCAGAGCCTTCGTACCTACAATATGATGGAAAAATGTGAGCGATGAACTGTTTTTCTGCAGTGACTCGTTTTAATGACTTTTTGATCAGACTGATATTTGGAATCCGGAATGATCCTCCGTATATATTTCCTCACAATTTTCACCACACTCCATTGCATTCTTGACGATGTATTCCCGCCAGGGGTGAATTAATATGAATTTTGTAATTTTGAATACATTGTCATATTGACAGAGCAATTCATGAACACCAAATTCCATCAATTTATTGGAAACATATTCATCAATATTGTAGTAAAATGAAGATATTTCAAATCAGAGAGTTCGTCTAGTATCTTGAAGATATTTAGATTCAGAATTAGAAAGACATGGACACTTACAGGTGATCACACAACGAGAGTCGACTGTGTTCTCATTCTTTCATTTTTCTGCATAATCAGGTGAATCAAATCTCCCGATCACCGATGGTAGCGCCACGTTTCGCCTCAGTTGGCGGCGGATATGACGCATTATTGACACCGCCGATGAGACATCCTGAAATGAAATCGTCTGATGATCGTAGAAGATTCAGTTCAGTAACGTGCAGTAGCACCGGAAGTGGTTACTTGGAGCGTAGGGGTGCTGCTATGAAAATGCCGTGCCTTCGGCCCCCGCCTTCCTATCCACGACATAAGGCCGACGATGAGCCGTGGGATTTTTACCATCCTATTGATATTCAGGTTAGATTCACTTTCATTATCCTTCACCCGAATCGTAAATGAAATTAGAGTGAAATATGACTCCAAGGAATGAATTCCTTCCCCACAATATACTGTTTGATCCTGGAGAATGGTTTTTGGTGATATCCAGGAAATTTTTCAGTTGATTCAGTAAAATATCATTGAGGTGCCCACATTACAGTATATAAGATGTGGTCAGTCCGCCAACAGTTCAAATGGGAATACATTCACATCATATGTTATTGTGGTCATTTGAGAATTTGTATCTCACCAGAATGATACAAGAAACATTCATCGCATTCAGGCGAGGAAGGATAGTTGAAATTTGTCAATAATAACGGATTCGAACATATTTGTGTCAGAACTGTTAACGAACTTCTTACACCAGCTATAAACAGTTTTCAAAACTACACTAGCGTCCATGAGTATTTGGCCACCTCTCGCAAGAGTGAGAACATTTTGGAGTTCCATATCCCAGTGGGTAATTATTGTAATTAGTGTTGAATACATTGTGAAAATAGGACTGAAATGAAGTGGGAACGATGAGTATGGTAGAGCGTAGCAGGAGCGTTACCCCGGTGACGCCCAAGATCACCAAAGAATGACGTTCAGATCAGACTTGTGTTATTCGCAGGAAAAACATGAATCCGATCTCGAAAATGTCTATCTTGATGTTTTCGAGATCACTCTCTCCATCGACGAGGTCAGAATCATATTTTGACCGCTCAGGCAGGTGATATGGCGAATTTGACGAAAACATCAATCGGAAATTTGGGAGCCTGAGACTCCATTATGATTTTGCCACGATGAAAATGCGATTGAGATGATTCTGACACCGACCAAGGGTACACACACAAAATAGCTGGATTTTGGAATAAAATCTTCTCATCCACCCTCATGGATTCCTTACCTCTTGAGAATAGACTCACACACATAGGAAGTATCTGAAATGAGAATAACACGAGTGCTATCAGCGGCACGTTTCCTCTTGACCTGTTCGATCCCTTTAGAAAGCCATATCGACGGTAGTTGAGGTCACTGATCACGCATTCATGGTCAGATCATGAGAATTTAATATAGCGGACAAGGATTCATCGAAAATCCAAGATATCGAATCCATCATAGTAGATAGAAATCTGTTGGAAGTCTATGATAAGTAAGAGAATCAGTATAATGGAGTTGTCGATGTCGCTGATCACGTATCCATGGTTAGGTTTTAGAAATTCGAAATGGCGCATCAAATCCCGACGAAAATTCGTACAGAGACTTATATTCGCAAGAAAATCAGCATAATGTGTGGTTTGATGTCGCTGATTAAGAATTCCCGGTGAAATCCTCAACCTTCCAAATGGCATTTCCAATATGATGGGAAAAATGCAAATGAAACTCTGGAATTCACTAAGAATGTATGTATATGGGTTTTTTTTTAAATCCAAGAGATCAGTCTATATCATTCATGTGCAGGATCGAAACGAACTCCCACTCTTCGTTTGATCCAGAGACAATGGCGTGGATGTGATGAGATCGTGTTTCTTTCAGGGTGCTTGATTCTAGTGCGTCTCCTAGCTCCCACTGATGACCACCTGAATTCACGCTCATATGAATAATCCATTCGTGGTACAATCTAATCTGAAATTTTCTTTGAATTCTCGCCGTCATATCAGATCGGTCATTTCCAGTTTTGAGAATCTAACTCCATCATACTGATTCTCCTACCTAACATATGTGAGATTTTTTACGAATTTCTGTTCACCATCTCGGATCCATTATCTTGAATTTTTGAAATCCGACCATGGATGACATGATTGTTACGTCCAGGAATTTCTTACGAAGATGCTCTTCTTTGACATAGATCAATATTGAAATTCATGGGAGAATTTCATCACTGGTCTTGATTAATAGATATTTGATGGACATGGAGAAATGGAGAAGTGAGACAATTCTGATTTGAATGAGGTGAGAGTGAAAAGTCGATTCATTATAAAGAAAAGTGAGTATATATTATAGATTCTCTGGATGATCTCCAAAGATCCTCATGCAAACAATGTGTTTGTTCTCCCCTTTCGAGAACTTAATCTCACTTATAGTATCTGATGACAATTTTGCATATTCATAAATAAAATATTCACATTCAACACATTTAGAATATTCTTGGTTTGTTTTCATACATTCTTTACAACGACGGGGCAACTTGAGACGAGAAGGATATTCTTCATCTTCAATTCTCAGTTTGGAAGTTGGAATAACATGTTGTTGTGGAAAATTTTGGAATGCTGTAGCAGGTTCTTCCGAAAACTCTTGGTATTCTTTTGTTCTTCGAGTGATTTTCGATTTGAATCTATGAAGGGCCTCCTTAGTCGACTTATTTCCTAACGTATTGATCAATTTTTGCTCATTCGTTATATATCTCTTGTATTCTTGGGAATCCTTTTCGATTTCCTTGATAGGTCGAGTTGCTAGAGGTGAAGAGGAAAGGAAAAACTTATTGTTTGATCGATTATAATCCAAAATAGAATAAAAAAAAAGAATGGTTTGGGAAAAGGGGATAATTTATCATTTCGCGAAATTTTCAATTTTGAATTTGGTCTCGACAAATGTGTGCATTGATGATAGTTGCGGAATTTGAGACAGATCACGTGCATCTGAACACATCGTTTGATAAGTCCCGAAACTAACCCAAAGATGGTGCTAGTAGTACCCAACTGGCCACGTTTCCCTAGAGTGCGAACCTTCACTTGAAACGCGTGAATATTTCACGTCGATCGGACCACAAACAGCAGAGTTATCAAGGTTAGGGTAAAGTCACTTTGTAATTCGTTTGGAAGATGGAGGAAAGCGAGTTCCGCGTGTGGATGAAACATTGTTCTTCAATGGGTAGAAACACCGTAGACGCCCAGCAATGACTTGAAATAACGTTACCCGGACTCCTCTGCATCCAAACCAACGATTTGTCGTTGGTATGCTGAGTTTAAACGTGGTCGTACGGACACAAACGATGCGGAACATTTGGATAGGCCATTAGAAGCCGTTACACCGGAAAATGTGAGTGGAGTGTCAAAAATCGTAATTAAAAATCGTAAAGTGAAGGTCCGTGAGATTGCAGAAATGGCACAGATATCATCTGGAAGCGTATTTACAATCCTTCATGAAAAATTGAGGATGAGAAAGGTTTTCTCCAAGTGGGTGCTGCGATTGCTTTCAGTGGAACAAAAACAGCAACGAGTCGACGATTCAGAGAGCTGTCAATCGCTATTTACTCGCAATTAAAAGGATTTCCTGCGTCCATACGTGACCATGGATGAAATATGGATACATCATTTCACTACGGAGTCGAATCGGCAATCATCTGAGTGGCGCATGGCTGGCGAGAGGCGCCCAAAGCGTCCAAAAACGCAGCAGTCTGCTGGGGAAGTCATGGCATCTGTTTTTTGGGACACACATGGCGTGATTTTGATTGACTACCTGGAAGAAGGTAAATCGATCAACAGTGATTATTATATTGACTTGTTGATACATTTGAACGAAGAGATCGCAACAAAATGACCGCACATGAAGAAGAAAAAAATCCTTCCTCACCAAGACAATGGACCATGCCACAAGTCCATGAAGACAATGGCGAAATTTAACGAGTTGGGCTTTGATTGGCTCCCCCACCCCCCGTTTCCAACAGATTCAGCCCCCAGCGACTACTGGCTCATTGCTGATCTCAAAAAAATGCCCCAAGGAAAAAAATTAGGCTCGAATGAGGAGGTCATTGTCGAAACTGAAGCCCGTTTCGAAGCGAAGGATAAATCCTTCTATAAATATGGTATAGATACGAGGGTGGATTGATAAGTTTCCGGCTTGACCAAGAAAAACAACGATTTCAAGAATGTTTTTTTTTTATTTCTCAACATAATCTCCTCCAAGGCTGATACATTTCTCATAGCGGTGTTCTAGTCTAGTAATGCCATCTCTATAGACTGATTCGTCGAGCTCCTCAAAATACCCATTTACAGCTTCGATTACTTCTTCATTGTCCGCAAATCTCTCACCGCCAAGCCATTTTTTGAGGTTAGGAAACAGATAATAGTCACTCGGGGCTAGGTCTGGAGAGTAGGGAGGGTGCGGCATTGATTCAAACTTCAGATCGTTGATTTTAGCCATCGCAACGATTGACGTGTGCGCTGGTGCGTTATCGTGATGAAACAAGATTTTTTTCTTCGCCAGATGAGGTCGTTTAATTTTCACTCCGTGGCTCAAACGTTGCAATAAGTCTGCGTAGTATTGACCAGTGATAGTTTTACCCTTTTCAAGGTAATCAATGTATATAATACCTCTTGCATCCCAAAAAACAGTGGCCATAACCTTGTTCGCCGAAAAAATTGTTTTTGCCTACTTTGGAGTTGGTTCCCCTGGTCCAATCCACTGTTTAGACTGTTCTTTGGTTTCAGGAGTGTGGTGGTGGACCCAAGTTTCGTCAACGGTTACGAATCGACGCAAAAATTCGCTTGGATTACGCTTATACAACGCCAAATTGGCGGTAGAAATGTTCTTTCGAATCAATTTTTGGTCGACTGTTAGCAAACGCGGCACCCATCTTGCACAGAGCTTTTCCATATACAAATGTTGGTGCAAAATATTTTGTACACGTTCATATGACATCTTACAGGTCTCAGCTATCTCACGAACTTTTATTCTGCGATCTTTCAGCACTATTTGATGGATTTTTTCGATCATATCTGGAGTTGTGACCTCAATGGGGCGTCCTGAGCGAGGCTCATCAGAGGTGCTCACACGACCCTTTTTAAACTCGGAAACCCACTGCTTAACGGTTGAATATGATGGGGAGGATGTCCCCAGTGTTGAGTCCATCTCTTCTTTAATTTCCTTCGGCGTTAACCCCTTCAAATAAAAGTATTTGATGACAGCACGATTTTCCAGCTTTTCCATTTTTACCAAAAACACAGAGACGTCTTGGTCAGCGTGCTCTCAAAACTAAACTAACATGGCGATCGAACTGAAACTATAGCTACAAGCTATCTAAGGATGACACTATAGAACGCCACCTCAAGGTAGGCCTAGTGGCGCCATCTCTTGGTCAGGCCGGAAACTTATCAATCCACCCTCGTATGTTGGGAAGGCGTTGGAAAGATTGTATCACTCTGGAAGGAGGTCATAGTGATGGATGAAAATGATTTTCGGAAAAAAATGTTGTTTTCGTTGTTAGTCTCGGGACTTATTGAACGACGTGTTATCTCAAACCTGATAACGATCACGAGTATCGTTCATCAACGATCGCGAGTATCGTTATCATTGATCACAAGTTTCGTCAACAGAAAAGGGAGGTAAAATGAAAGGGTTAAGACTTGATCGCGAGGAATTTTCTGATAACGACCACGAATTTCGTTGACGGAGAAGGAAGGTAGAATGAAAGGGTTAAGACTTGATCGCGAGTATCTCGTCTTAAGCAAGGAAAATGTATTGGAACTTCCTGATCATGACCACCAGTCGCGTTAACAGAAAAGGAAGGAATTTAATGGAAAAGTGGACAATAACCATGAATGTTACTATCAAGGAAAAAATGAAGATCGGAATAAAATGACGTGTATTCTATTTTCACTCACTGTTTGGTTGTTGACTTCATGTAGTATTGCTGGACACTGGATAAACTTTGAATTTTCAAAATTTGAGGTTAGAATTTTTGAACTTTAGAATTGGGAGTGAATACTTCAAAGGTTGGGAAAATTGAGAATTTCAAAGGGTACAGGCTCGGCCTTTATATATTCTTCTGGAAGTGAGCTTTCAAGAGGGGGCACAGACATTTGAGAAAAAAAAGAACAATGCTTTTTTTCCTCCTATGTCTCAAGAGTTTTTCTATATAAGTTTTCCTATGTTCCAATACTTTCTTGTGTTTCGAATAGTATTTGGCTGGAATTTTAGGTACTTTTATTATTGCAGAAGTATTAAAATTGTTAATCATAGTAGGTTTCTCAATCCCAAAGTTGCATACAATATCATTCGTTGTCTTAGATTGCAATTATAGGAACGGGTTTTCCTAAACATTATTTGGAAATCATTGAGGGTTCAATACAATAATTTTGTGGAACGTAAAATATTCATGTTGTAATTTGAATATAACAAAATCCAATTGAAACAATATGTTTCAAGGATACAGGTTTGAATGTTCGAAATTTTATCAAAAAGGTGGTTACAATAGGTGGTGGTTGTCCATGTTGTGTTGTTTCATGAACATCTTCGATTTTAATTGGTTGTAATTATAATTAAATAAATCCCGTTTGATTGTTGAATTTGGAAGTCTAGATATTGTTTTTTAGATAATTGATATTTACTGTGAATGAAGCTGACTAGAAATATTTTATATTCCAATAATCTTGACGATTCCTGAAAGTGCACAGAGGCTAGAGTTTTTTATATATAGAATTAAGGAATGTATAGGTTCGTATTGTATAGCCTGCTAGCGAAACAACGCAAACCTTTGTTCTGATCTGGTATTTTTTATGTATGTTTTTCATTGAGTGGAAGAGTTTTCTCTGAGTCTGTCACCCAGATGTTTACGGGGTTTGGTGTGCTTGTATACACCATGAGTCTTCTTGAGGTAGTTCATCCTTTGAAGAATGATGCAAGATTTTAACGAACGTGTATATATTCTTATATAGATTCCAAAGTTTTCATTTAATTGATTATTGGATAGTAGTCATTATATTCAAGGTGTGAATGTTCAATATGAAACAAGATTGAAATAGAAGCACATATATATATATATATATATTTGAGTGAAAAGTATAAAGATGTAACGAGAATGTTACATGATATGCGGGGGATCCCAGTACTACCATGTATTCGTGATCAGCAACCTCAGAAACCCCATTATACTGATTTTCCTAAAACCATGGAGACTTCCCACAACTCTTTGAATTCCAAGATCTGACCATGGATTCGTGATCAGCGACCTCAACTACCTTCAATATGGTTCTCTCAAAAAATTTGACGGGTCAAGAGAGCGCATATCGCTCATTGCACTCGTGTTATTATCGTTTCAGATACTTCTCATGAGTGTGACTTGATTTTCAAGAGGTTGGAGATTCATACAGGGGAATAAAAAAATCCTATCTCACAGTCCAGCTACACTGAGAGAAAAAATTTCCGGGAACAATGAAATATTCAGTTGAATAGTTGCCATGAAATACTTAATTGATTCGAATAAACTTCCATTGACTCGATTAAATATTCATTCAATGAAACAAATATTTAATATGCTATGAAATATTCCATTAATTGGAACAGTTATTTAATTGAGTCAATGGAAGTTTATTCAAATCAATCAAGTATTTTATGGCGACTATTCAACTAAATGTTTTATTGTCCCCGGAAATTTTTCCTCTCAGTGTACTGTGTTCACTCTTCATCGTCATGAAGTTCAAGATTCCTAAATCTTTCCGCCAAATCCGCCATACTGCTTCTCCGCGCGGTTGGAATTCTGACCTCGTCCATCGAAAGAGCGACCTCGAAAAGATAGACATTTCCGGCATCCTATCTATGTTTCCCCTAAGATTGCCATGGGACTGATCTGAATGTGATTCTTTGACGATCTTGGGCGTCGGTGGGTTAATGGAAAGTGATCGAAGAGTGGATAAAACGAATTTGAAGGGTATTCGAAGTGAGGTTTGAAACACAGAAAGCGTATGAAAATCAATGCTCCATGAAGAGTATGAACAATATGAGAGGATACAAATTTCGATCACTCGGCGAGATTTGAATCCATGGATTTATTCATCGTAGTTCAGCATCGTACCTATTGAGCTGTTACGCCCAGGGAATCTGGATTGAGGTGTGTTTGAACTAAATTTTCTTTCTGCAACTGAAGGGAAGAAAAGTTGATGACCTTCCCTCACATTCAGAATTCCCCACTTTCATGCCTAAGACAAGGACATGGAGGAGCGGGGAATGAGGAAAGGCGATTCTAATGATGACACTAGATTAATATTGATCCAAATTCAGTGAGCAACTTTTGTTAACTGATTACACGAAAGAAATAAAAATTCATATGGAATGTATTGTGAATAACGAGAATGTGATTCGAATACAATGAGAATTGAGATGAAAAACATTAATCCATTGAAAATGATTTTCCAAAAATAGAGCAAGATTTTATAAATTTGAAGAAATACTATTCTAGGATTGATGAACCGTGTACATAAATTCATGTACATATATATATAATATACATATATGTATATTTCCTTTTTGAATTGGAAATAGATTTTTCCTAACAAAAATTTTCCCCGTGCAAAATTCGGTTTCCCAAGCCTGTGTTGCGTGCGCAAAGTGAGTGATTCCCACACGGCAGTCAGACCAGTGCGGCGGAGCAATAAACGTGCGGTAAAGCAACTCCACCGCACTGGTCTGACTGCTGTGCAAGAATCACTCATTCTGCGCACGCAACACAGGCTTGTAAAACCGAAGTTCGCGCACCTCATTAGGAAAAATAGTATACGATACTCGTGCACACGTAGGTCATCCCGCACTCGTATCGTAATGTACTATTTTCCCACCCTTTCATAACCCCTTGAATGAGTGGTACTATTCCCTGATGAGGTAGCGAGTGCCCAAAATTGCATACAATCACAAGCGTTGAGAGGATGTGTGGGACTTGAGAATGGGACTAGTTCTGCCACGGAACGTTGTCCTCTCTTCAATTGATGACAAATAAACGGATATTTACTCCAAAAAATTCATGACTCAGGTACTTGTTTATATGTATTCCCTTCCAACATTTTTGCCAACATCCAAAAGCTTCCATTTTAGTATGTATACATACAGCGTGTTCCGAGAGTGTGGACACCCCAGAATAATTCACTAGGAATGGATGTCCAGAGGAAATGTTGAGGAATAGTGGTAAGATTTCTTGTAGGTGATCTGATTGTGACTTCGGGGGTTATTCGAAGGACTGCCCCAACTTTGGAGACGGAAACCTTGAGTTTTCATCGCAGATTCGGAATGAGCGCAAGATTCTACGGAAAAAATGACCTTGACAGTGATCTGAAGGTCACAGTTATCAGTAGTTCGAGGCGAAATCAGTTTTCCAGATTTGTACACCGTATTGATCTCAAGAATTGCATGATCCGAAGATTTGACGTTAGTATCATGACGATGGCTATGGTCCAACTATCATGATCCAAACAGTTCAAGGTTAGCCCGATCTGGTCAATATTTGACCGCAGAAATGAAGGGAGTGCAAAATATCAGGGTGAAAACATAAACGGAGGCAAGTATTCAGGTGGTCCGGGGTGTGAAAAGGAGATTTAGAGCGTCCGGCCAGTTGAGCCAAAACTATAGTTTCCGTCTAGTGGAGGTAGGATCGTGGTATACGGCCAGTGAAAGGGAGATCGTAGTGTACGATCAGCGGAGTGGAGACCGTAGTGTACGGCCAGTGAAGGCAGAACTGTAATGTTCAGCCGTTGAAGGGAAGGCTGCAATGTTTTACCGATGAAGGCAAGACTGTTGAGTGTCCAGCCAGTGTAGGTGAGGCTATCATGCCTGATTAGTGAAGAAAAGACTGGAAGTATTCAAGAAATTGCAACTTTCAAAATTCAAAGTTCTCGTGCGGAAAACCCCGCATTCTTCAATTAACAATGACTCATAGGTGCATAAAATGCTGAAAGTGCTTTTTGGATCATATTATGTGGCATCGCCTCAATCACCTTGATAATACGTTTCCGCAGCTGTTCCAAGGTCGTAGGTTTTGTACCATGAACTTTATTTTCCAGGTACCCCCATGAGGAGTAATATAATGGCGACATGGCAGGGTAACGAGGTGGCCACTCAATGGTCCCTGCGCGTCCTGCCACTTGTCCTGGAAACTTCTTATTCGAATTATTACGGACAACTATTATATGAGGAGGGGGTGCCCTATCGTGTTGAACCACATGAGGTCAAAATTGTCAACCACGATATCCTCCATCGTAGTGAAAGTCTTTTTCCCGTTTTCCTTATTGTGGAGTCCAGGAAATAGATATATAGATATAAATAATCAAATAAAATTCAAGTTATGCGAAATATAAATTCCAGAAAGGGTCGCAACTGACAAATATAGAATGAACTAGTGACCACAAAGGATATATGAATAAAGTTTGTTCTAATAAAAGACTGATTGCTTCGTCAGTATCAAAAGAGATTTATAATTTTCGTCTCAATTAGAAAATAGATCTTATATAATCACATAGGCGTGACAAAAGAATTTACATAGACTACAATGAGAAACATCAGCAGTGAAATTCATATGATGTCCAGCATAATCACATTTTTAATAATAATTCATGAAAATCTATTGAAATTTACACTCATTAGTGTGCGTGTCAATGAGGGAGAGGAAGGTAAGAATTGATATCTTATCTGGCTCGTCGACTTCAGTGAGTGATAATGACGGATGGTGGGAGCTTCGTTCGTCCAGCCTCGTATGGTTGCGGATGTCCGATATTGTCAGCGGATGTTCCGTGCTGGTCCCAAACGACGCCTTGGTCCTTAACAGGAGTCCCGTTGTTGTAGACTTTCACAAGAACGATGACGATTTTTGGGAGCTTGCCCTGGCTCAATATCCGACGGGATACACTTGTGTGTGGACTATCCACAAGTTAAGATTTGACTTCCGTTAATGACTCGAGGCCGTTCGATCGAATGATTGCTCATCGACGCTCTGCTACTTGAATTTGACTCGCTTCCCTCTCCTCTTGTGTGATTGGGGCTTTCACGCTCACATCTACTCTTTCTCCCTCTCTCTTCATTTATATATACATATATACATATATACACGTATGTTATCGTTACAGTACGATTTGGTTCCGCAAAATATTTTCATACGCTTCCCTATACAAATTTTCTCCTATAAAAAATTGTCCCACTATTCTATCGTTTATTATACTGGTCCTGGAAATTGTTCTTTGTGAATGTTGTATATGGGATTGCAACAACTATTTGGGACCCTCTTGTGTCTAAAACCAACAATCTTGACTGTGTCGTCGCCGTTCAGTTCGAATGTAGCCTCATCCGAAAAAAACTATTCCGTTCAAAAATGTGGCCGTGCATCAATCCGATTCATCATGAATTGGGCGAATCCTAGTCTCCGATCGGAATCATCATTACTCAACTCTTGTAACAATTTCATTTCATATGGATGAAACGTCTGTAGTTTGATTATTCTGTGAACCCAAGTCCTACTCACAAGAGTTTCCTTGAAGACTCGTCTGATGGAGGTTTGAGGGTTTTCGACGAAAGATAATGTCACATAAATCTGATTCTATCACCTTATCCTCTCATTATCGGAATAGTAGTTATTCGTTTGCGTTCTATCAGACGATTCATGCTGTAATGGAAATTCAACACACGAGGAATGTGCGATGGGAAGAGAAATCAGTGATCCGTCAAACTCGATGTAGAAAACTGAATATTGAAAAACTGCTCAATCAAAGATCTCCCTGTACGTACACGAATCTACACCGAATACCGGATCATTCAACTCGGACTCAGAATAAGAAAAAAATCACACAATGAGACACTTATATGCTGTTGTTTGGAATCTCAGGTTTTGTTGCGAGAACGGATCTATCTCTTGAAGTATGATGTCCGTCTTAGTTCGCCTTACGTGCTCTCCTTTCCTCGTTCGACACCTCTCTCGCTCGTGTGCGAAATTCATGTATGTGAGTGTCAATCGAGTTCGATCTATTATGCACAAGTATATCGCCTTTAACCGCGATTAACGTTATAATTTGAACGTGTTGAGTCGTTGCGGAGCGTATGCGTGAGTCAGATTCACGTTCGGTGCTCTGAGAGTGTGTTACTCTCGTGTACAAGTATGAGTGAGATTTTCTGATTGTGTAGTTACTTTTCAATACTTGTTGCTCTTGTGCTTTCGTGCCTACCATTTGCAGCTATCAGGTTTTATATCAAAACCGTTCGCACGTATGAACTACTACGGAATCACAGTGAATTCTCGCATCTTTAGATGATGCTCACGTGATAGCGCGTATCTAAGAAATATGAATGTTACGCGTGAAGAAAATGTGTTGACGGAAGATCACCAAAAGTTGCGTAACGTGGAGACATGGGAGCAGTTCAGCGACGTTCAAAATTACATCAACTAGTAGAGACGAGATGAACATTCCAGTGGAGTCTGATTTTTAGTCGAGACGAACGATTCACTCCGTCTCACCGCCGGACAATACAGTCTTGCCTCAACTGACCGGACATTCTACATTCTCGCCTTTCCTCCACTGACATAACATACTGAAGTCTTGCCTTAACTGGCCGGACACTCTACAGTCTCTCACACCGCAGGTAGTTCAAATGCTTGCCTTCGTTCATGTTTTCACTATGATATTTTGTGTTCCTCCAATTTCCGCAGTCAAATATATGAAGTGGAAGCTGTCGGCCGCAGGGATTATGTTTTGGCTGGGACTGTACCTGAACAAAACGACCGAACTATTTGGATATTTTCTCCATAAAAACATGCTAAAATGAGATAATGATGATATCTAAAGATATGGATTTGTAGTATTTGAGACGAGGAATTCGAAAATGAAAGATTTTTCACGATACGAGGTCGTTTTCATAGGATTTTTTGCAGAGAAACGAGGAGTTATATATTGGTTCTAACGAATTTCATCACCTACTGATGAGACGACGTCCGATTCGGAGGATAAAATGCATCAATTCTTATAGGATTTTGTCTGAGGACTCCGATGATATATGATTCATTTTGGTACGCGGCCGTTTTCATGGAGTTTTCGTCGAGAGAAGGGGACATTTTTGTGAATTTCCACAGAATTTGCATGAATTTCGTTATTTAAAGACGAGTCGACGTCCGATTCTTGGGGTAAAATCTATGAATTCTTATGAGGAATTGTCTGCAGAATCCGGTGATATACGGCTCATTCCGGTACGCGGCCGTGTTCTTGATTTTCCACGCCAAAAGTCGTTGACTGGTATTTGACGGAATTATCAATACAT
Source organism: Gonatopus flavifemur (assembly GCA_018340375.1). Taxonomy (NCBI): domain Eukaryota; kingdom Metazoa; phylum Arthropoda; class Insecta; order Hymenoptera; family Dryinidae; genus Gonatopus; species Gonatopus flavifemur. The sequence goes on from JAFFJZ010000013.1 coordinate 2,946,164, forward strand.
ATGCAAATTCTTCCATCGGCTGCGGGGTTCTCGTTCGATTGGAAGAATCTGATACACCGATTCTTATAGGAAATCGTCAAAGGAATTCAATGGTGTAGAGCTCATTCCGGTACGCGGCCGTTTTCATGGAGTTTTCGTCGAGAGAAGGGGAGATTTTTGTGAATTTCCACAGAATGTGCATGAATTTCGTTATTTGAAGACAAGTCAACGTCCGATTCTTGGGGTGAAATCTATGGATTCTCATGAGGAATTGTCTGCAGAATCCAGTGATATACGGCTCATTCCGGTACGCGGCCGTGTTCTCGATTTTTCACGCCAAAAGTCGTTGACTGGTATTTGACGGAATTATCAATACACATGCAAATTCTTCCATCGGCTGCAGGGTTCTTGTTCGTTTGAAAGAATGAGATGCATCAATTCTTATACGGGATTGTCCGAGGAATCCAATGGTGTATGACTCATTCTGGTACGCGGCCGTTTTCATGGAGTTTTCGTCGAGAGAAGGGGAGATTTTTGTCAATTCCCACAGAATTTGCATGAATTCCGTTATTTAAAGACAAGTTGACGTCTGATTTTCGGAGTACAATCTATGGATTTTGATGAGTCTTTTGGCGTGAGAAATCAAGAACACCGCAGGGTACCGGAATGAGCCGTATATCACTGGACTCCTTGGACGATGGCCTATAAGAATTGATGCATCAGATTCTCCCAATCGAACGACAACCTTCCGGCCGATGGAAGAATTCGCATATGTATTGATAACTCCGTCAAATACCAGTCAACGACTTTTGCCGTGAAGAATCGAGAACACGGCCGCGTACCAGGATGAGCCGTATATCACTGGATTCTGCAGACAATTCCTCATAAGAATCCATAGATTTTACCCCAAGAATCGGACGTCGACTTGTCTTCAAATAACGAAATTCATGCAAATTCTGTGGAAATTGACAAAAATCTCCCCTTCTCTCGACAAAACTCCATGAAAACGGCCGCGTACCGGAATGAGCTCTACACCATTGAATTCTTTGGACGATTTCCTATAAGAATCGATGTATCAGATTCTTCCAATCGAACGGGAACCCTGCAGCCGATGGAAGAATTTGCATGTGTATTGATAATTCCGTCAAATACCAGTCGACGACTTTTGGCGTGGGAAATCAAGAACACGACCGCGTACCGGGAAGAAACGTATAACACTGGATCCTGCAGACAATTCCTCATAAGAATCCATAGATTCCACCCCAAGAATCGGACGTCGACTTGTCTTCAAACAACGAAATTCATGCAAATTCTGTGGAAATTGACAAAAATCTCCCCTTCTCTCGACAAAACTCCATGAAAACGGCCGCGTATCGGAATGAGCTCTACACCATTGAATTCTTTGGACGATTTCCTATAAGAATCGATGTATCAGATTCTTCCAATCGAACGAGAACCCTGCAGCCGATGGAAGAATTTGCATGTGTATTGATAATTCCGTCAAATACCAGTCGACGACTTTTGGCGTGGAAAATCAAGAACACGGCCGCGTACCGGAATGAGCCGTATATCACCGGATCCTGCAGACAATCCCTCATGAGAATTCATAGATTTTACCCCAAGAATCGGACGTCGACTCGTCTTTAAATAACGAAATTCATGCAAATTCTGTGGACATTCACAAAAATGTCCCCTTCTCTCGACGAAAACTCCATGAAAACGGCCGCGTACCAAAATGAATCATATACCATCGGAGTCCTCAGACAAAATCCTATAAGAATTGATGCATTTTATCCTCCGAATCGGACGTCGTCTCATCAGTAGGTGATGAAATTCGTTAGAACCAATATATAACTCCTCCTTTCTCTGCAAAAAATCCTATGAAAACGACCTCGTATCGTGAAAAATCTTTCACTTTCGAATTCCTCGTCTCAAATACTACAAATCCATATCTTTAGATATCATCATTATCTCATTTTAGCATGTTTTTATGGAGAAAATATCCAAATAGTTCGGTCGTTTTGTTCAGGTACAGTCCCAGCCAAAACATAATCCCTGCGGCCGACAGCTCGCGGCCGACAGCTTCCACTTCACGTAAAATATTGATCAGACCGCGAGACTTCGAACTACTTCGATCATGATAATGGAGTCATAGTCACCGTCATGATACGGACGTCGAATCTTGGGCTTATGCGATCCCTGAGATCAACACGAGGTACGAATTTGGAAAATTGATTTGACCTTGAACTGCCAAGGACCATAACTTCCAGGTCACTGTCAGGATGCTTCTTATCAAAATTTTTCGCTCATTCGCAATCTGTAGTGAAAACTCAACTCTCATCCACAAAGTTGATCCTGCCTTCGGAAAAACCTTCAAGGTCATGTTCAAAGTCAAATCCAAGGTCACCATCAGATAGCGCGAGATTTTCAACGTCTTCTCTCAGAATGCATCCGTGATGAGTTATCCTGGAGTGTCCATAGTTTTGGGACACTCTGTGTAGTTGTGCAATGGTTTGAAGTCTAATATGTCAATAGTGTTGACAGATTATGATACAGAATAATACAAAATGTGGGTCGATTAGATGATTCTATAGTCATTCAAATTCCAATTGGAATCAAAAAATCAAATGGGAATAAATGAATGAATTACATGTGATTGTCATAGAATGAATCCCACCAAAATCATAACGAGTGACATGGAGTGGATGATTGAGAGTTATATTGGAATACATGCAATTCCGGGCAGTGAATAATGGTTTGCGATGAAAAATTGAAGTTTATCAATACACATCAGGGAAATAGGAGAAGTTTGAAGAACATTCGAAACAAACTTAGTCACTAGCATCCCACGCCAAATCGGACAGTTTTCACCCTGACCCCTCCCGATTCTGCCGGAGTTTTGATAAGTTGTAGTACTTGATCCAAAATACATTTGTGGTGATTCTTAGATTTTTCCACTCAATCATAAAAAAGTTATGAATCCTTGAAAAGAATTGCGTTTGTTTTGAAATGCTCATGACTCCTCAGAAAATGAACCGCATGAGGCGATTTTTTTTTCAAATTCTTTGTCTTCAGATGTAATTTACGGAAAAAATACGACGAGAATCTTCAAAATCAACTCGTGTGGAATTCTTCAGTTTGTCGGAATAAAACATGAATCTATCAAAGTTCGCCATTTTTGATTTCTGATTTTTTTCTTGAAAAAGAACTTTGATCTATCCTGCGTTGAATGCCGCAGGACCCATGATGGCAAAAATTTTCTTTTCATTTTTTCTCAATTTAAACAAAATCTTCCTCCCGTTTTTCCGCATTTTGCTTCCTGCTCATCACAAAACGATTGTAAATGATCCTTTTCGGAATATTAAACATACAATGTATAAATCCAGTCGATGAGAAATGATTTCCGAAAATTTTGACCCCTCCTTGTGAAGTTGTTCTATGTATATACAATAAATGATTCTATAATCCTCTGATATTAATGTGACAAACGATCATGTATTGACATGAAACAGTTGAGAGCCAAGCGGAGCCGATACATTCCAATACTTGATGACCCAAATAATGGTATATCATGACATTTTTCAAATCCTTCTCCATATTGGTTGAGCACCCCAGTCAAATCAAATGGCGATTCATAGAGTCATTGTCCGATTGTCAAATGTTATGGATTTCGCAACAGAATATTCATAACTGAGCTATGCAATTTCATAAAATTGTACTTATGATACGCTATAAATCTGTTTGGAATTTTCATAGTCGAACATATGCGAAATCATGTGAAATCTTTGCTGAGTTGATTTTTGATTTGATATGAAAATTCATAATAAATTCTCATGTTCAGAAAAAACAATGTTCCCACAATGGGAATCGGAATTGGAGTTTTTCGAATACTACTGCAATACCCTGGCGTAGAGCCATTGACTTATTGGCTGATAATCCGTGAGAAAGATGTGTTTATAAGCGCTTTGTGAATCATTCCTATCGCATTCCTATAATGGATGAATCCAAAAAATGAATATTATTGGAAAAATCATGTACGCGAATTTGAAAGTTGCAAATAACTTGTCTCAAATTCTTACGAATGCAGTTTTTGGGAGACCTTCAATCTCACACTAATTTTGATCAACCAAACAAATAACTTCCAACATGCCAGAAAAAATTTGCGCATTCTTCAAATCCTCGTACACGATTTTCCCAATAATATTTACTTTTTGAATAAATCCATCACAGCAGTACGATGAGAATGATTCACAAACCGCTTATAAACAGATCTTCCTCATGACCTTCTGTCGAAAATTACTGTTGAATTCCAGCGATCAAGAGACAAGGGGGAATCTTACAAAAAATCACCCTGCAACATGTAGGATACATGGTTCTTCGAATGGTTTAAAAAGACATCCCCCACAAACTTCACAGAACACAGAATAATTTTCTGAAGAATTCTTACTCGTCCCTCGATTACTCGATTCCCACTGGAATTTTCCAGTACAATTCTTTCAGTGCATATCTTTGCGCAAATTATAACAAATCAATATAAATGTATTGGCTGTGTTTTGATTTCAACTGTTTCACGTCGTTACATAATCCATTTTCACAAATCTCTCAGACTGTCCTCATTGGAGGTTCTGATAGAGTCCTTGAAGCCATTGATCTCCAACAAATAGTCATCTTAGTTGCACTCGATTTCTCTAAAGCATTTGATACCGTCGATCATCCTTCTTCAATTCACAAACTCTTTAAGTTGAGGATTTCTTGCCCTGTTTCTCTACAGTTTTGGTCCTACCTCACGAGTGGGCTGCAAGCGGCCAGGACTCCACATAGGACTTCGCTCTGGTTTCCTGTCACCTCTGATCTCCCTCAAAGTTCAGTGTTAGATCCATGACTCTTCTCTCTTCATGTCTCTGACGTCTATTCATGCGTTTAGTATGGAAGAATCTCTAAGTCCGCTGACGATTTTCGAATGATATCCCTATATTTATAGGAATGGGCAGCCTCAAGTAATTTTTGTACTTCGAGTACTTATTTCTGTCAAGTACTCTCCTATTTCCATGGAATAGAGATTTTGAACGTGGAATCAAAAGAAATTTGAGGAGGAAAAGTACCAGGTGCGTAAGTATGAAACCGGAATTTTTGTACAAAAGAACACAATTATTGTAATGATATGATACAAAGTAACTTATTCAAAGTATTGTCCATCGCTATCTATACATTTTTTCTATCTTTCCGGCAATTTGTGGATTCCTCGCCGAAAGAACTGTTGCTCTTTTGACGCAAACCAGTCATCGAGCCATTTTCGTACATCTTCGTAAGAAGTAAAGCGCTGCTCAGCAAGTGCGTGTCCCATCGATGCAAACAAGTAGTAATCGGATGGGGTGAGGTCCGGTGAGTGAGGCGCGTGCTGAAGAATCTCCCAACGGAAGGACTCTATCGTTTCCTGGACCTGTTTCGCTTTGTGTGTTGGTGCATTGTCATGCAGCAAAATCATCTTGTGTTGTCTTCGTTGGTATTCTGGTCGTTTTTCACGCAGAACTCGATCCAAATCGATCATTTAATGTCGGTAGCGTTGAGTATTGACAGTTTCCCCAGGTTCCAGCAGCTCGTGGTTGATTGCGCCCTTCTAATCTCACCAAACACACAGCATTGTCTTCAGTCCGTAGCGGTTTGATCTTGCCGTCGATGTTGATGGTTCACCTGGAGTAACCCATAACTTTTTGCGCTGAGGATTCTCAAAATATATCCACTTTTCATCGCCAGTCACAATTCGATGGAGAAAAGACTTCCTTTGGAGCTTGGCGAGCAGCATTTCGCATGATGTTTCGCGGTTTCCCTGCTGTCTTTTGTTGAGGTCATGTTGAACCTATTTCCTCACCTTTCGTATCTTTGCCATGGCTTTCAACCGAAGGGAAATGACTTCTCGGGTCACCTCCAACCCGTAAAGGACCAAACCTCCGTTCTTCCAACACCTTTTTCAACGACATTTTACGCTGTTGAATCGATTGTCAAAAAATTTGCGGATGATTATTTCCAATGTAAAATTATCTGAACTTTCAGAATATGGACGCAGATTTCCGAAAAAATGCGAACTGGGGATGTTATAATCGTTTACATAGAAAAAAACACGGATTTTCGATTGCAAAAAATTATTATCCGTTTATTTTCGCCTCGAATTAGGGGAGACATACATCTAGGGGATGGAATTTCTGCGTCCATGGACCCTAAGCTTCAAACTATGTGAGATGGTCTTTCGAAATTCAAGATGGCGACACTCAAAGTGGCGGGTAGAAACCAAAATATTTTCGCTTTTTCTTATTTTTTGTATTTGAGCAATATTCCTGAATGGATTCGATGTACACACACGTATTATTAAGTTTTTGGGGTCGCTGATCACGAATCCGGGGTCAGATTTGCAAAATTCAATATGGCGAATCCAAAATGGCGGCCTTAAATTGTTGAAACTGTACGATTCCCATGAAAATCAGTACATGGGGGGTTTCGGGATCCCTGATGACTAATCGGAGGTCAGATACTATGAATTCCAAATGGTGGTTCGAATATAGCAGTAAGAAGTCTCAATTTTCGTTCCTCCAGTTCCTTGTGAATTTATCAATATGTTCCTCCTCACATAGATGGATCTGGGTATTCTTCGGATCACTGAATACAAATTTAGTGTCAGATCTGCTAAATACAATATGGCAGAGCCAATAGGGCTTCGGAAGAGTACTGAAATTGTCTCATTCTTCAAGTGTTTTCTGCCGTCGATGTGTTTTCTTCGCAGTTGCTCAACTGTCATTACATATTTCGTTATCTCTCCAATTCTTTACAGTTTTATCTTTTCTCTTTCAGATTCTTATCTTCAGATATAATTCTTGAGCCCTCTGAAGGAAACCCGAGTTCATTCTTCGGATGTAATCAAAGCCGTAAATTGTTTCAGATTCGCAATCTTTCGTTCCTGATGTCGAAGTTCAGTTTCGTCTGCCTTCCTCTGCACTATATATTCATTGCAGTTGCTCAACTGTCACCACATCTTTCGTTTTCTGTTTCCTCAATTTTTGAAGATTCATCTTTTTCCTCTTAGATTCTCATCTTCATCTGTTCTTCTGAGCACTCTGAAGAAGAACCCAAGTCCTTTCTCAGAATGTAATCAAAGCCGTCAATTGTTTCAGATTCGCAATTTTTCGTTTTCGACATCGAAGTTCAGTTTCATTTCCCTTCCTCTGCACTATTTTCGCATGAAGCTCAGTCGCATTAGACGGTAGACTTATGAATAGAATCGAAGGCAGGATCAATCAGGAATCCTCTCTGTATTAGTGAGAAAAAAATTCGAAATGCCGGGTTCTTCGGCTGCAAAATATCCAAGACGCTCAAGGTGTACAGAAATTCATGAAGACGATGATGATGTTGAAGAAGGTATGAATTCTGAAACAGAAAGTTCCGATGGATCAATATCGGGAGAATCTGATTTTGAAAATGATGATAAAGACTTTCTCATTCACGAGACAGACATAATCCCAAAAATCTCGTATGAGAAAGTCCATGATAGTTACACAGACAGTCAAACAAAACTTGAACCAAATCACATTCATAAATGGATGGATGGTGAGAAAAAATCGATTGGCATTACTGAGAATGGATTCCTCATGTCTGAATCAACGAGAAAGAAAATTCAGGACGCATCTTTCACGGAAGTTTTTGAATATTTCTCCTCCGATGATTTGAAGAATCACATTTTTGATTCTACTGCCAATAACGGTTACGAGCTCTCTCTTCATGATTTGAATATATTCGTGTGAATTATAATGATGTCGATTTTGAACTCGAGAAAATCTCAGAAAGACTATTGGTCTACCGATCCCCTATTATATTGCAATCCCATCGCTACCGTCATGAGTCGTGAGATTTTCATGACGATCAAATCATGAATAAAATTTTCACGAACCAGTGATGAAAACTTGATGATCCGGCATGACGTGTACATGATCTTCTCGAGATTTTCAGGAGAAATATAAAACAATTCGGTTTTTCCTCGACTGCCCCATCAATTGATGGGTCGACGATCCAGTTTTACAGAAGAACCTCTTTGAAGCAATATATGAAGGATGAACCAGTGCAATTTGGCATGAAAAAGTGATCCATATGTAGTTCTGAAGGATATTTATTCGACTATGACATTCACTGTGGCAAAGGGACCAATCCTTATCCCGGACGAGGAGACACAGCACTAGGAGAATGTGCTTTGGGTAGTCGGGTAGTCTTGAAAATGATCCAAGGACTTCTCTCTACGAATGTAGTGGAGAAGATAGTTCGCTATCATTTATACTCTGATAACCTCTTCTGCAATCCCGATTCATTGGCCCACCTGAAGAATATTGGTTTACGAGCTACAGGCACGGTGACAGCGAATAGAGTCATTGGTGTCAGCAATGACATGGATAAAAAAGCTCCACATGGTTCTTTCATCGTGAAGCATGAGAAAAATAGTGGTATGAAGTATATCACCATCATGGATTCGAAACCAATCTCATTACTTCCGACAGCAGCAGGAGTAACACCCTTATCTTTGATGAAACGCCGATCCAAAGGACATGCTGGGAAGATGGGATTACCTTTCCCGAAAGCTTTTGCTACTTACAACAAGCGCATGGGTGGAGTTGACCAGCATGATTTCCATTGCAGTAACTTGATGCCTTCTATCAGATCCAAAAAATGGACTTGTGTTATTTTTTTGAGAATAATCCAAGCTTCCGTCACAAATGCAACAGTACTCAAAAATTTGGTACGTGATAAGACGAGTAAGATTGAAACGAGAGACATGGCATTAGCTATCGCTCGGAAGTATCTTGTGAGAGCTCCAGCACGAGGATCAGTAGCGCATTAGACTGTAGTTGCAGAGAAGGAGAGAAAGTGCACCAACTTTCCGGAATGCTCAACGAGAACGCGGAAAATGTGCGCAGTCTATAATGCTCACATGTGCTCCGCATGTTTCAAAACATCACATGCGTAATCGTTTCACCGAATTTGGTGCTCTTCCCTACTGTATCGGCAAAAATTAGAGATAAGTCCTGAAAAAGAGTTCTGGAACTTGAAAAGGAATTGGACGAACAATATTCGAGCAAAAATAGAGAATACAAAAAAAAACCAAAAAAAATATTCGAAAAAACCCAAAAAATGGATAAGATAAGGAAAAATTGGAACGAAGAGAAAGACTCTCGTAAATGTTTACCTCCACGTGGTGAGATTTGGGCAACGGCGATCAAAACATCGATGGCAGAAAACACTTGAAAAATGAGACAATTTCAGTACTCTTCCGAAGCCATATTGACTCCGCCATATCGAATGTGGCAGATCTGACACCAAATTTGTATTCAGCCATCCGGAGAATACTTCGATTCATCTATGTGAGGGGAAAAATATTGATAAATTGACGAAAAACTGGAGGAACGCAAATTGACCCTCCTTGCTGCCATATTCGAACCGCTATTTTGAATTCATAGAATCTGACCTCCGATTAGTCATCAGGGATCCCGAAACCCCCCATGTACTGATTTTCATGGGAATCGTACAGTTTCAACAATTTAAGGCCGCCATTTTGGATTCGCCATATTGAATTTTGCAAATCTGACCCCGGATTCGTGATCAGCGACCCCAAAAACTTAATAATACGTGTGTGTACATCGAATCCATTCAGGAATATTGCTCAAATACAAAAAATAAGAAAAAGCGAAAATATTTTGGTTTCTACCCGCCACTTTGAGTGTCGCCATCTTGAATTTCGAAAGACCATCTCACATCGTTTGAAGCTTAGGGTCCATGGACGCAGAAATTTCATCCCTTAGATGTATGTCTCTCCTAATTCGAGGCAAAAATAAACGGATAATAATTTTTTGCAATCGAAAATTCGTGTTTTTTTCTATTTAAACGATTATAACATCCCCAGTTCGCATTTTTTCGGAAATCTGCGTCCATATTCTGAAAGTTCAGATAATTTTACATTGAAAATAATTATCCGCAAATTTTTTGACAATCGATTCGACAGCGTGAAATGTCGTTGAAAAAGGTGTTGGAAGAACGGAGGTTTGGTCCTTTACGGGTTAACTGATCCCACAGTTGTTGTTGTGTTTGAGCGTCGTCTTCGTCCAACAAGGCTTGCAGGTCAGGGTCCTCAGACTTTTTCGGTGGTCTTCCACGTTCTCCTTTCCTGACATCCAAATCGCCACCTTTGAACCGTTTGAACCACTCGAAACCCTTTCTTTTACCGAGAGCATGCTCATCAAACGCCTCCACAAGCATCCGATGCGATTTGGCTGCGGTTTTCTTGAGATGAAAAAGGAAAAGTAGTGCTCCTCGCGAATCGTCATTTGTTGGCACAAGACTCGACATGTTTATCTCTAATAAACTAATGCTACTGGATGGAACTCGTGTTATTGTGAGTCGGAAATCTGTGTCGGATATCAATACAATAACAAGACACCGCTGACGTGATGTGTCGGTAACTGCATCGACATCTAGCGGCATCTATGGGCGAATTCTGGTTTCACACTTACACACCTGGTATTTAGAGTACAAAAAATAATCGAGGCTGCCCATCTGTGTTATGTACTGCATTGGGCCTAACGCTATCATCGAATGAATCGAGAGGACCCACAAGGATATGCAGAAACTCTCTGCCTGGTGTTCCGTTGGCAATCTCCCACTAAACTCCTCGAACTCTCAAGTTATGGTACTTGGTCCGCCTCGCACTGTGTCCTCCCCGCAATTTGAGCTACTACCTCAAGTTGGTATTCCAGGTATTGCTATTCCTTTCTCTCCTTCTCTCAGAACTTTGAGTATCATCCCATCTCTTACACTGTCGTGGAACCTCCACGTCCCTTATACTTGCTTCCGTGTCCATGAAGCACTCCATCAGCTCAGGTGGAACGGTGAAGATCTGACCAGTTGTACTAAAGCTGAGCTAGTGCAGTCCCTCATCCTTCCTCATTTCGATTATTGTTCACTAGTCTCCTCAGCTATCCTGCGCGCTCAGCAATTGAAGCTTCAGCATGCACTGAATGCTTGCAATCGTTTTGTTTTAAATATGAAGGGGAATGATCATATCACTTCGTTCCATAATGAGTTAGGCTGGTTTCAATCATCTGCTGGATGAGATTATCTCCTAGGTAAGCTACTACATCGGGTTTTTTCTACAAAAATGCCTTCCTACTCGTAAAACTTCTTCACATTTTCGGAGGGACATCGAGCTTGTACTACTCGAGCTCATCCTTACACTGGGATCATTCCCTCGCATCGAACTGTTGGATTCGCTGAATCCTTCACAATGAGTGGTAGTGAAGTCTGGAACTCCCTATTGATGAGAATCAAGTCCTGTTCGCACAAAGTCACCTGCAAGGCTGAGCTGTTCGCCTCCTCCTTCGAGAAGCAGGTTGTCTCAGTGTATTAATAATATACTTCGTTCTCCTGTCTTGAATCGGGATTTTTTCTACTTCTTCTGGCAGCCTGGAGGCTTATAGCGTGGCTGATGACTCTGAGGCCTCCTCCTTCCTGGGATTGTCGTCGTTCTGTTCATTCCCTAATCCGCTCTGCAACTCATCGCATAGAGTGGGAGGGATATTGTAAATAATTCACGCCGATGATTCTTTTCCGTTACTCTCATCTTTCCCCTCCGTTATTCTTACCTGATCCTTTTTTTACCCTTCTCTTTCATATGTTCTGAGTTGGAGGTGAACTCCTCGTCTGTTTGAGAGAATGAGCGTGAAGTGAGCTTCAAGTTAATGCTCAGTTAGTTACTAGTTGCATTGAATAATGGTTCAGATTGCAGCATTCATCTTTCTCTGTTGCTCTTAAGGAGACTTAACCCAGAACATTGACAATAAATCGATATCAATATCCATAGTCGGAGAATTGTTCAAGCATACAACGGACTGACTGCGGACTCGGTTGTCGATTGACGTTGAAGTCATGATCTTGGCAATTTGACTGTTGTAGTCGTGCCAACATTGAGCCAGAGTTGGTATCATCATGCAATATGTTCGATAGACGAGAATGTACCAGCACTGAGGAATTTCGTTTGATTATGGAATCTTTGGTGAATTGTATGACTCCAGCGGAATTATGACAATGGATGGTATTTTGAGTAATCCTTCGGCAACTCGGAAATTCGCTGATGTGATAGGGACGTGGTTTCTCACTCGCAGGATCAGGTTCAACCCTCACTCAGCGAACTTCCCAGAAACACTTCTAAAATGCGTTATTCTGGAGACGATGATGAGAAAAATATATTCGTAAGGTTTTTAAAGTTCAAGTTGAACGTATTTCTTCCAATACTCGTAATACGATAACTCCGGCGATTTCCGGCTACCAGTACTGTGCCATTAGCTGGTCGGATTTGAATTTGTACATAGAATGCATCATTTCCACTCCCTGTCATTCCTTATCCAGCTCTGGCAGAACAGCTGATCTTGTTGCAATGCCAGAGTTCTACAATAGCTGACTCATATCAAAGATCGGTACCGAGGTGGTGATAAATGTCATCCTGGCCCTTACGTTACATGATGTTATGATCTCGACCACTCGCCAGTATCGTCAATTCAACCGGCCCTGTGACGGTCAGTTGAGATTTGTAAGCACTGGTCACTCTGGCATCAATACTCATTGAATAGCAACGCTAGTTCCTCTCTCCACATGGGCACATATTAGTTACACACGGAATAATTCAATGAGAAAAACTTTATGAAACATCTTCCGAATGTGCTGAATTCATGTGATGTGTGTTGAATGACCATGGATTTATTTTTTCGAATCAAAGAAAACGAAAAGAAAATTGTTCCCATCATGCATCTTGCGGCATTCAATGCAGGATAGATCGAAGATTTTTGGGAGAATAAATCGAAAATCAAAAATGGCGAACTTTGAAACATCCATGGCTTATTTCAAAAAATTCAAAAACTCCACACAAGATGATTTCGAAGGTCTTCGTCGTATGTTTTTCGTGAATGAAATCTGGAGACAAAAAACTAAAAAAAAATCGCCTCATCACTTCTTCACGATTGAGTGAAAAACCACCACGAATGAGTTTTGGATCAGGTACTGCAACATATGAAAACTCTGGCTAAATCGGAAGGGGTCAGAGTACAAACTTTTCAATTTGGCGTGGAATGTCCCATATATGTAGTATTCTGAGCGATCAGTGCCTTTTGCATACTTCCGTGCACTGTGACAGTATCTTTCGAAATATTTGATTCCATCGGTAATCGAATAGTTTTACATTCCATTCGATACTGATTGGGAATCCGTCAAGTTGTCCATCTATCTGTCCGTCTGTCAGTGTTTGGGATGACTCGGGACAAAGTTAACCAAATCGACTGGATTTTATAGGAAACCTTCTTTGAACCCTTCCCCAAGGCCCATTTCATTATTATCAGAATTCGGGGAGTCCTCCTATTTTCTCCCCATTTCTCTTCGAGAAATAGTTTATCTCAGAGGGAATTTTGTCCATTGTGAACATGTATGAGTCATCCGACCTGATCTTCACGCCCAAATTTTAGAATTCCATGGAGTAATTTTTCTTTATTCCCGGTTAGAAGATATTAGATACGTCTTTTTGGATTCGATTCCTTATGGTTTTCCCTCGGGGATATGATCTTTCGGAAATCCGACGTTTTCGGAATCTTCTCATTTCCGAGCGCTTGTTACTTGGAATTCTTTCAACGTATGTGGAACTTTGGAAAGCTCTATGGTCAGCATTCCCCCTCTCGTTCCCAATTCGGTCAGTTTCATAATCAATATGATGAGCATTCATTGAGAATTTTTCAATTGAAAACTCAGAAGTTGGATTTTTTCATAATAGGTAGGTTTGATTTCTTTTATCACACAGACCGATCTATAAACCATCACGAGAATCCAGCAATTTTCATCGTGATGGCAAATATTATCTGCATTGTACGTCACGGATGCAGCGCGGTACGGTGCTCCAAGTGTTGGTTGTGAAATTTCCGTCTCTAAAATCGCGCTCTGAGACGGGCCGTAATACTAGGAGCATGATATCGCATCACGCGCGTGAGATACAACCCGCATTCGGCCACAAAAATCACAGGTCCATAAATTGAAATTGAGGTGGAGCATCTCTCACCGTGGTTGACCATCATATTTTTGGGGTCGCTGATTACGATCCTGGTGTCAACATGACTCCAACACGTCAGGATCAAGGTCAAATGAGGGTCAAACACCTGATGCCACGTGAGATGATTTTTTTGACCCCGGATTCTGAAAGAACGGATAATCTCACATCCAGATACGCATTGACTTGTCAGTCGAAACAATCTTTGAAGGTCATTTGGAGGTCATGTGAAGGCGGGATCCTTTTTTCCATTTCTCGGCTGATATCTTCGCAGGGAACAAGTCTCAAACCGGTTGCCTTTCATGTTTTGAGGGTTCCTGAGGTCACATAAGAGGCAAATAGCTCAATTCGAATGATATAATTCCCATGGAATCCCCTCGCTCCTCCCGCCCTCTTATTCTACTTGTGTGTGTATATCCGTATATGTGAATGCTGTGTATAGAATCGTATGTATTGGTTCATTCACACATATACTGTGTGTGCGTTCACGTAATTTTGTGTTAACTCAGGCGATTGCGTGAGTATGTGTGTGTGTGTGTGTACATCTATCCGCGGTCATGTTCAAAGGGTTCCTTCGCGCTATAGATAAAACTGCGGGTGATGACGCAATTCTGGTTCTTAATTTGGGTTGAGACTTTTTCTATTGAAATCGTTTTGTTCGGATGATTGGATTCCTCAAATGGGATTGTGTAGTCGTATAATAAGTGCGAACCGAAAATTCATGTATGACGTGTTTTTTGTTGTTGAAAGATCTACGAAGGGATTTCCTCTTGTGTATATTTGACGAGTGTCTTTCCAAAGACCAACAATAGTCTGACATCATGTTCACATTCCAAACCCCCTGATATCTTCTCTCAAAATCTTCCGAGTCTTGGTGGAATCTCACACCCTGCTCCTAACTGAAGTCCCCCAGATTTACAGGAAAGTCATCAATGTGAGAATGGAGGAAATTCAAATTCATCAAACATCCCACCTTTTGGTAGTTTTCCAACAATCTGTCGACGATATTCTCGTAATCAGGGTCTTTGTTATTTCCTAAGAACTTTTTCTGAATCTTTTTGAAACTACTCCAAGCTGCTCTCTCATTGGATGTCATCCTCATTTCAAATTCATCATCTCTAATCAGTTCCGTCATTTGAGGGCCATCGAAAACACCTTCATCGATTCTCGCTTCAGATACATTGGGGAATTTCTCGAATATATACATGAAAGCATCGCTCTCAGATGCGCTCATCGCTTCCATGAGCTGTTTACACAAGCTGAATTCAATATGTAAAGGTGAAGGATCACTTTGTGACTAGGAATGAGACTCTCTTGGAATATATCCATAGATCCTGGAGTTAATTCTTGCCTGAGTGACCAGTCTCCCTCTACGTAGTGTTGGTCACGGGCACGGTTGTTCCACTCCCAAAGAAAACATGGATACTTCGTGTTTCCACTTTGTTGACCTAATAAGATACTAGTTCTTCCCAAATGTCCAACTGATTGCCATTATGAGTACCATACTCCAATTTCTCGAGTAGAAAATGGAGATTATTGTATTTCTCTCTCAAGATCACTGAATGATCAACCGGTATTCCATTAAGAAGTAAGACGGCTTTCAAACTCCTCACTGATGAATCAATAAATAGTCGCCAGTCCCTACCTACATTTTGAACACTTTCATACTCATTTATCAGCCTTTCAATATCATCGCGATAAACCAAACCGTTTGCGTGGGAGAAAAATTTCCGGAATATGCGGTTTCGATCACGATAGAAACTCACTCGAATATCTGGGGCTACACAATTCTTCTGTCTCAATCTAGCAGCTACGAGTTCAGAGATTCCTTTCGGGAGTCCTGCGTCTCGAATCAAGTCACTTAGCTCGTCCTAAGTGAAACCATGCGAATTTCCTGGTTGACCATCTTCTGATTCTTGCCATTCATTCAGCTCCTCAGTTTGCTGATTTCCGAATTCTTCAAATGACATTCTTGTATCAGTATCATCAGTTTCGGTTTCAAGACAGATTTCATCAGTAGACATCTGATGTTCATTTTCAACCTGTTCGATGTTGATCACAACAGCATGAGTCACAGATTGAACAGATGCATAAGATATCTGAGAATTATTCTGTTTGTTGTACCCAGATGTATTGGTCAAGCAGAAATAGCAATCAGTGTCATGATCTTCTGGCTCTCGCTAGATCGTAGGAGGAGCAAATATCTGTTCCTTTTTTCCCTTGATCCTCATGGAGCAAGTAACGCATAATATTTTTGGAGTCCAAGAATTGTCCATTCCGCTGAGATCTATATTGAACCAGTTTTTTAATGTGTTTTGAGTACATTTATCGATTGCCTTCCCTTTTTCGTGATTATATACTTCCCACAAACGACACAAAAGTTGTTTAACCGCTGATAACACGGGGTGACTGTTGAACTTGTAGCATTTGACTCTTACGGGGCCAAGTTTCCCATCAAATTAGAGCTACGGACGCATGATGACGACGATGTCGGGCCCGCTTGCTCACCCTGACCGATCGCCCATACTGGGTTTCGAAGTCCCTGCACCGTCCTTTTTTCTGTGCTTGCCATACCGGCTTGAACGCCTCTACCCAAGGACTTCTCCAGTGACCTGTTTCCCGCCGTTACCACGTGGAGGTGCCTTGGGGGCAGGCAATAACAATTTCGGTTCACGATATGCTTTTTTATACCATATCATGTGAGTGATGAGTCATGATGTCTAAGTGACCTGGAAAATGACCATATTGGTCGAATGTGAGTTTATCCTTCATGGTGAGAATATTCAACAGTTCAATATGTATTCCTCAGACAGGAGGCCCATGCAGTAGTCAGTGATCCGAAAAAACGGCTCCACATACGGACGTAAAAGTACATACATGTGAGAACATGTACGTATCACATGTTTACATGTATATACCATTGCATAGGTATGAATGAGGTGGGCGTCTCAGATCTGTGACCACTGGGCCCATGGTCTGAAATTCGAAGTCAGTTGGATGTCAACACTCAAGCTTGGGACTGGACATTACCCACATAGCATGAATGTCAAAGTAATATCTCAAGAATATAATACGACATTCTAGAGATATTGTGATATTGTGAGTATGTTCTGGAGACAACACTGAGACATTTGCGCTATGTGGGTAACTCATCCAACTCCTCATTTTCTACTATGAACCAATCATTTGACGGAATCACATCAACCGAAATCGTAATCAGCTAACCCTAAGCCATAAAAGTCGACTGGTTTGAGACCTGTTCCTACCGGAGATATCAGCTGAGAAGTCAAACCAGGATCCCGCCTCTATATGACCCCCAAGTGACCTCCAAAGGTTGTTCTGACCGACAAGTCAATGTCGGATCTGCATGTGAAATTTTTCGTTCTTCCAGAATCCGGAGTCAAAAACATCATACCACGTGGTTTAAGGTGTTTCACCTTTATTTGACCTTGATCCTGACGTGATGGAGTCATGTCAACATCGGGATTATAATCAGGAACCCTGAAAACATGAGAGTCAACTGATTTGAGACCTGTTCCTAGCGAAGATATCAGCTGAGAAGTCAAAAAGAGGATCCCGCTTCTATTTGACCTCCAAATGACCTTCGGAGGTTGTTTTGACTGGACAGTGAATGCATATCTGGATGTCAAATTTCCCGTTCTTTCAGAACCCGGAGTCAAAAAAATCATATCACGTGGTTTAAGGTGTTTGACTTCCATTTGACCTCAATCCTGACGTGATGGAGTCATGTCGACACCGGGATCGTAATCAAGAAACCTCCGAACATGAAAGTCAACTGGTTTAAGACCTGTTCCTAGCGAAGATATCAGCCGAGGACTCGGAAAAAGGATTCCGCCTTCGTATGACCTCGAAATGACCCTCAAAGGTTGTTTTGACTAACAAGTCAATGCGTATCTGGATGTAGACTTCTCCGTTTTTCCAGAATTCGGGGTGGAGGAACTCATATCACGTGGTTTAACGTGTTTGACCTTCATTCAACCTTGATCCTGACGTGATGTAGTCATGTCAACACCGGGATCGTAATCAGCGACCCCAAGATCTACCACGGTGGGAGATGCTCCACCTCAATTCCATTTTGTGGCTCTGTGTAATCATATCTCGAAAATAATAACATTCTGCTTAATACAAGAAAACTCCTGAATCTTCTACATGGCTCACAGATCTGGAGAAAAACGAGAAGGATAAAAAAGGGACTTATCATCAAAAAACCCTACTCTCAGTTTCCAATTGAAGAATTCCTGATGCACACTGGTCATATTGATGACTGAACTCACAGAATTGTGAATCAGGAGAAAATGCTCATTTTTGAGTTTTTGACAGTCCCCGATGCGGTTGGAAGATTTCAAGTATTGACGCGACCTCGGAAATTAGGAGACTCAACAACGTCGGACTTCGGAGAAATCATATCTCTCAGTGGAAGCCATGAACAACAAAATCCAACACGTATTTGATATTTCCTGACCAAGAATTGAAAAAAATTACTCCGATGAATTCTGAAATCTGAGTCCCAAAACCACGTAGAAAGGCCCATATATATATATAATATCACTCAGTTTCTTCGCAATGTTTACACGTTTGTTATGCTGGCTCGCATGGACGGATTTCGATGAGACATAGGTTCCAGACTTCTCCGCGGGTGCTCATTCCGAATTTGGAGTTGAAAATTGAATTGAAGATGGTGAATCTGACATGGCGAACGTGAGTATCGCCATTTCGGTGTCTATAAGCGGATTCTTATAATAAACGTCCTCCAGGGTTTTTCGAGGATGCTCATTTCGAGTCCGAAGTCAAAAAACGAATTCAAGATGGCGGGTCTGGAATGATGGACGTCATCATAGTCATTTTGACATTCATGGGCAGATACACGTGGAAGAAGTGTTCTAGGGATTTTCGAAGATGCTGGATCCGAATCAGAGATCGAAAAACGAATTCAAGACAGTGAATAGGAGATATTCCATGACTATTCTAAGATTGTTATGGGATTCTTTAGCTATGATTTGAGCTCCATTCTGAGGGCAAGAGCAGTTATCTGCTGATTGGCTCCAATGGAATTTTCTCTGCTGGTCGGGCTGTTCCAATACCTTTTCTAGACGATTTAGTGACTCTTTCGGAACATTATATCCATGTGGTGGTATTGAAAAAATCCCCCAGGTGGAAAAAATCATCAATCCTAACCGATTCTCATCGAATGAGTGAGAAATACTTGTGAGCATCGATTTCTGACGATTGAGCGGGTCGGTGCCGAATCAACGAAAAACCAAATCAACGAAAAAAAATTTACTAGCAGTATGAAGTTGTCATTTCGTTGCAGTATGGAATGAAATTAGTCATAGATCATTGATTAAATTAAACGAAAAGTGAAAAACATTGATTCGCTAACACAACCTCACGGTAAACTTAATTTCCCTTTGTTATGTTCATGATTATGGTATGGTTATGTTTATGATAACAACAAACCGATTTCCGTTCTCTACAGACGTTTGAAACAGTTCGATTGTACCGATCGATTAGGAAGATCATCAATAATTTTATTAGAATGATGAATTACGTGTCTACTGTAATAAACGGGTGCAGTGAATAGGTTAACATGAAGAATTCCCGTTTAATTTAATCAATGATCTATGACTAATTTCATTTCATACTGCAACAAAATGACTTCATACTGCTAGTAAATTTTTTTTCGTTGATTTGGTTTTTCGTTGATTCGGCACCGACCCGATTGAGCGTTGATGAGATTCGATCAGATTCAAAAGTCACTAATGGAACAGGTTTCTCGATTAGGATTGGATGAATCATATATAGGTGGAATGAACAACACTCGTTTGTGGGGAAATGGAGAAGAAATTTCATCGGATATGATACGGTTTATGAGGATTCATAATTCTGCATGCAATAGTCATTTCAACATCAGAATTTTCAAATGAAACCTTACAGGACTCATGAAGTGTCTTACCTAGTCCTCGTAAGAATCACGGGCCCAGCGGGACGGCACGACAATCACTGAGTGTGACCGACAGATGATCTCTCATTCCCATTCTTCTACCATGAACCTCTAGCGATCCATGTAATAATGAATCTCAGGCAATTCATTCACCTCTAGTGACACGAATTACTAAGTTTGATGCAGTCATTTATTGCAAGTTCTGCTATTTCTTCTCCCTCACAAGCGAGGGAGTCATCTTTCATTGAAGGAGTACAAAAACTTCTTGTTGGATGAGAGGATCTGGGTGTTACAGATTATTGTTGGTAAAAGCCATCAAGAGGTTATCACCAACACATTATTCGAAAATCATCCAAGAAGGATCTATACTTGAAGAATGCCAGGAGATACAGCAAGATACCGAATTGATTACATATTAGTGGAACAAAGATTTAGAAACCGAGTGAAAAGCTGTAAAACTTATCCAGGCGCGGATATAGATAGTGATCACAATATGTTGCTCATGAAATGTTCTCTGAAATTCAAAGCTCTGAAGAAGAAGAGGAGAATGCAAAAAAGATGGAATTTGAAGAATCTCAAACAAGAACAAACACAGGAAGCATTCAAAGTGATGGTGGACGGAAAATTGGGGGATAGACGGAAGGAAGACTTGGAAATAGAGAGTAGATGGACAAATATGAAGGGGAACATGGAACAATGTGCGGATGGGATTTTGAAGAACGATGGAGTAGAACCTAAGAAACCATGGATAACAGGAGGAATCCTCGATTTGATTGATGAAAGGAGGGAATACAAAGATAAGAGTAGCGAACATGACGGATGGGGACCAAATCAACGAAAAACCAAATCAACGAAAAGTTGGTTGAAAAGAGAGATACGTCACATTCTCTCTTCTCAAACACTGATTTCGTTGATTTGGCCCCCATCCAACATGACCAGTAGATATACAAGGCACTGAGGAATGGAATGATAAGAGAATCAAGGAAAGCAAAAGAACAATGGTTAGAGGGAAAATGTCAGGAAATAGAAGTGAAATTACATTTAGGGGAAATAGATCAGGCGTATAGGATTGTTGAGAGATTTTTTGGACGAATGGAATCTAGGAGGAGTAAGATTAAGAATTCTCCAGGGGGGCAATTGATAAGAACGGAGGAGAAAATAGAACAATAAGTTAATCCTTTAGAAGATCTCTATAAAGGGAGCGATAATATAGGATTCTTAGAGAGGGAGGAAGATGTCGATGAAGAAGGATTGGGAGATTCAATTGCAGAGATCAGAATTCGAAAGGGCTTTGGAAGAATTGAAAAATAATAAGGCGCCAGGAACAGATGGCATAAGTGCGGACCTTATCAAAGCTTCCAGTCAGAGAACTCGTAACGCACTGTTTGAATTGTTCAGAGATATGTGATGAAGAGGAGAGGTACCGGAAGATTTCCAGAAGAATGAAATTGTCACCATCCCGAAAGAACAAGGAGCAGACAAATGCGAGAGTTACAGAACGATTAGTTCAACTTCACATGTCTCGGAAATACTGACAAAAATGATATACAGGAGAGTAGAGAATAAAATAGAGAGTAGATAAGCAGAAGATCAGTTTGGTTTTAGGAAAAATAGGGGAGAGCGGGAAGCAATATTAGCACTCAGAACAGTCGTAGAGAACAGTCTAGAGTTGAAAAAGTCTGTGCGTATAGGTTTTGTAGATATACAAAAAGCATTCGATAATGTTGATGAGGAGGAAATGTTCACGATTTTGAGAAAGGTAGGAATTAATTTCGAGGATAGGAGAATAATATATGAATTATATAAGAATCAAACCGCAATAATAGAAATAGAGGGTCAAAAAGGAGGAGCACAAATTAGAAGATGGGTGAGACAAGGATGCTCACTATCGCCATTGATTTTCAATTTGTATATAGCAGAAGCGAAGAACGAAGTCAAGGAGCAAGTGCAATTGAAATGACAGATTCAAGGTGAGGATGTAAGCATGCTGAGATTTTCGGATGACATATTTATATTAGCTACGAGTGGTGCTGAGTTAGAGAATACTCTCAACACGATGAAAACAATATTACTAGAAAACTATTGTATGAATCTAAATAAGGACAAAACAAAATTCATGATTTGTGCAATAGCAAAAACATCAAGGAGAACGGAAATCAAAGTAGATGCAGAGACAATTCAGCAAGTCAAAGAATCTAAATATCTAGGAAGCATAATTACAGAAAACGGTAAAAGCGAGAGAGATATGAGAGCAAGAATAGCACGAGGAAAACAGGCTTTCCACTAAAAAAAAAGTTAATGTGTTCGAAGAATATCAGCTTAGCAGTAAGGAAGAAATTCTTGAAGAATTCAGTTACGTTTGAAGCACAGCATTATAAGGTTGCGACAACTTGGACAATTGGAAAAACATACCAACAAAGGCTTGAAGCTTTTGAAATGTGGCGTTATAGGGAGATGCTTGGAATAAAGTGGATAGAGAAAGTAAGAAATGAAGAAGTACTTGAGAAGGTCAATGAAAAAAGAAGTTCCTTGAGACAGGTCGTGAAAAGCAGGAGTAATCTGATGGAACACACATTGAGGCATGATAGCTTATTGAAAACAATATTGGAAGGAAAAATGAATGGTAAAACTCGGAGAGGTAGACCTAGATTGAGTTATATGGAGCAAATACCTACCATGACTAGAATATGGGAGAGAAAAGTAAAAATATTTGTGTATCACTATTCGTAATGAATCTCCATTATATATTGATGATTCGCTAAATCGATCGAAAAGTACGAAAGATTCCAACAGAATAGGTGATTTTTCGGAATGAATATCGATTCATTTTCCCAGAAATACTGATTGCTTTCCAGGATACATGAGGCACGTCGTCACCCTATTATTCACGAAGAATTGTCACTACCTGTCAAATAGAAAGATCTCTACAACAATATGAGAAAAAAACTTTGATCTGTGAACCCTTGCATGTGCTCTCTTTTTTCTCCCACTAAACATTATTTTCCCTCTTCCTTCCTACCTTCATCATTCATTCTATTTCTTGACCTTCATCGCTCATCAAATCTTCCATCCTCTCCTCTGATGCGGTGTATTGGCATTCTTTCATGACATGTGCATCCATTTCTACTTTTGAATTGCACATTCTGCACATCTTGTGATCTTCATCCATCCAGTACCTACTCGCTTTCCATTCGTTCCCTATTCTGAACCTTGCCATTGGCTTCATCTTCTCACTGCTGCTTGTTTCCTGCAGATGTCGTGGTAACTTTCCTGTTCTCCATCTCTTTCAGTACACATTATAGTTTCAGTTCTCTATTCTTCTATCTCCTCCTTCTTCCTTCCTTTCGATTATTCCTTTTTTTCATAACTCTGCAATATTTCTTTCTACGTCATCTCTCACTTCTGTTTCCAACCTGCTCATACCTGATTTGTTGTACATTCCTTCTCTTTCCTTGTCCATTCAGATTCCCATCCAATTCTGTTTGTCCATTCCTCTTCTGCATTCTCTCATTAGCCCATTTCCGTTCTTCCCATCTTCCCTTCGTATTCCGTTTCTCTCCCTCTTGCTTCATATTTGACATTTTCTCGATCATCCTCAGTTTTTGGACTACAGTGACTTTTTCAGCATTCTTTTAGGTACCACATGGCTTATAGGCATGGAACTGTTTTGATTTTCTGTACATTTTCTCGAATGGATACTTTGTCGAAAAATGGAAAAAACCCTACCAACAGAAGTGTGCATCACACAAACGTGGTCATTCGTGAGCGGGCGAAGCTCGCTGACGACAACGCATATATAGTAGAAGGAGCGGGGTCCAGGGGCGAAGCCCCTGGCGGGTGCAGGGGCGGAGCCCCGGGTGGGGTCCAGGGGCGAAGCCCCTGGCCTAGGGGGGTTCGGGGGGCCGGAGGTCCCCCAGATTATAAAAGAATCAAGTCATTATTGTGCAAAGCGGAAAAAATAAGGAGGTCAATTTGTCGATCCAGAAGTTGTTTCCGTGTGTTGACTGAAAGATGAGCACCAAGTTTGGGAAGTGTTCATTCGGAGAAATGTCTCTCCCGGTCACGTGGTGGGACAAAAATGCGAAAACAGTGTATAAAAGTATCTTTGAGTTGAGCGTAACAAAGATTCATCTGAGCGTAATTCAGGAAGGAATTGAAATATTTCCATGCTTCAATTGTTCCAAGACCCGCTTAAGAGAAATACCGGTAAAATGTAAAAAACAAGCAAAAAAGTCACTCTAATTTGAAGAGTAAGGGTGACCGACAAAATTGAGTTGCAGAACCGTAATCTACGTACAAAAATACATAAGAGAGTCAGAGAGTATTATTGTAATTTGTATTCAATTTAATGTAGTTCGAAGGCTATTGTTGAAGAATATAAAAAGGAAGATGTTTTGCACTATTTGCGTACAGTTGCATTCACTGTGCATTTGTAAATATTGTTTGTATGAAGTGGATTACTGGTTGAGTTGTTTCTTTCAGTTATCAGTAGTTTTTGAGTACCCATCGTTTTTTTCAAAAAAAGATTGTCAACTTTCATGTGCAATGAATTTTTCAATAAATGCATCATGAATCCGAATGTTCCAGTGATCGATGTACGTATGTTTTTCCTCTCCCTGTTTCGGGGCGAAACAGTGTTGTTCCAGCACTGGGATGTTCTTCGCGGGGGATATGTTGGTCGGAAAAATTTTTGTCGAGGATATTTTAGACGGGAATTTTTTGTACGGGGACGTTTTTTTTGGGGATATTTTTGTATGGGGTTATTTTTGTTCGGGATCGGCTGCCCTAGACCCATGTATCTTTGTGCGTGAATCCCAAATCTGCAATCCAATTTTTTCGATCATCCTTAGTTTTTGGACTACAATGACTTTTTCAGCATTTTTCTAGGTACCACATGGCTTATAGGCGTGGAACTGTTTTGATTTTCTGTACATTTCCTCGAATGGATACTTTGTCGAAAAATGGAAAAAACCCTACTAACAGAAGTGTGCATCACACAAACGCGGCTATTCGTCAGCGGGCGAGGCTCGCTGACGACAACGCATATATAGTAGAAGGAGCGGGGTCCAGGGGCAAAGTCCCTGGCCGTGGGGGGTTCGGGGGGGTCGGAGGTCCCCTTGATTATAAAAGAATTAAGTCATTATTGTGCGAAGCGAAAAAAATAAGGAGGTTAATTTGTCGATCTCGAACTTGTTTTTCTGTGTTGACTGTTGTTTGGAGGCTTTTGTTGAAGAATATAAAAAGGAAGATGTTTTGCACTATTTGCGTGCAGTTGCATTTTTTGTGCATTTGTAAATATTGTTTGTATGGAGTGGATTACTGGTTCAGTTGTTTTTTGCAGTTATCAGTAGTTTTTGGGTACCCATTGTTTTTTCAAAAAAAGATTGTCAACTTTCATGTGCAATGAATTTTTCAATAAATGCATCATGAATCCGAATGTTCCAGTGATGGATGTACTTATGTTTTCCCTCCTTCTGTTTCGGGGCGAAACAGTGTTGTTCCAGCACTGGGATGTCCTTCGCGTGAGATATGTTGGTCGGAGAAATTTTTGTCGGGGATATTTTGGTCGTGGATATTTCAGACGGGGATTTTTTTGTACGGGGACATTTTTTTGGGGATATTTTTGTTCGGGATCGGCTGCCCTAGACCCCATTCTTCTCCCCTCCAAACTTCCTTCCTTCTATGCTCCATATTTGTACCATTGCTTTTTTTCTCACCTTCTTCATGTGTGTGTCCTCTGTGTTGTTGTATTCGAATGTATATCCTAGGTATTTGAATTCTGCTACCTCTTGTATATCTTGATCGTTCTATTTCCATCCTGTCGTTTTTCTACTTTTTCCTTCATTGGACACCATCACTTCCGACTTTTCCGCATCCAATTCGACTTCTCCATTTCCCAAGTATTTGTATAAACTTCCCATGATTTCTTCCAATTTTCCTTTCGTCTCTGCTGATATAACCAGATCGTCTGCATATGCCAGGGTGAATATTCTCTCCCTCCCGATTGTTATTCCACCCATCTGTCTTGTCCTCAAGTACTCCTCTACATATCCGCCATGGAATCAATGAATAGCAGTGGACTCAATGGGCATTCTTGCTTCACTCCTCCCTCTATCCAGAATGATTCCGTGTATTTTTTCCCAATCCTTACTTTGCTTCCTGTTCCTTTGTACATCCCTTTCACATTTCCTCTCGCCTCTACTGGCATTCCTTTCCCCTTCCAGCATCCCTATAATTCTCCTCTTCGCTCTGTCAGGAGCAGCTTTTGAATCTTCAAAAAATGCATGCGATTCACTTTCATTTTTGTGTTTTGCTTTTCCTGCTGCGATTTTCAACGCATATATGTTGTCTGTTGCGCTTCTTCTTTTGCTGAATCCTGCTTGTGTTTCTGGTGGGATATTCAACCTTTCTGCCTTCCCCCTCAATCTTCTCTCTACCATGCTCGCATAATTTTGATATGCTGTACACATAAGTTCAGTTGATCTGTAATTACTTGCCTTTGATTTATCTCCTTTTATGTATATTGGGCCTATGATCTCTCCCTTCTATTCTTCTGGCCATCCTCCTCTCCATATTTTATTGATTATGACTCCTAGCCTTTCCTCCACTGCATCACTTGCGTGTGTCCGTGCTTCATCCTTGATTCCATTTATCCTGGGGCTTTCCTTTCTTTTCCAGTTTCCTTATTCTATTTTCAATCTCTTCTTCTGTTATTTCTGTTGTGCCTTCTCTGTTCATCTCTCTTCTCAGTTCCCTTCCCTTTCTTCCTTCTGCTGCATCCAATTGTTCCATACAGTGTGTTTTACATTCATCCATTGTTATATTTTCATCAACTTCCGCTTCTTTCCCTCCTTCTTTTTTCATGTGATCTCATATTTCAGTTCCATTTTTTATTTCTATTCTTCTTCTTAATTCATGCTTGCTGGTATCTTTCTTCATTTTTTGCACAAACGTTTGCATGCCTTTCCTTTCTTTGGATATACCTATCCTCTTCTATCTCTCCTTTCTCAAAAACGGTAGGGGGTCCTGTTGCCGAAAAAGTTTTTCGCCGGATAAACTTAATTCGACAATCGCTAGTCATTCCTAGAGATTCCTACGAAATCTCCTTGTGATTTCTAGAGGTGACTATCGATCGTCAAATCACAGTGTATTTGGCGAAAAACGTTTTCGGCAAAAAGACCCCCTACCCTCAAAAACTCTTAGCTTCTTGTTCACCTCTCTTTTACTTTCTCGACACTCTTTATATTCCACCATTGCCTCCTGCCTAGTCGCCATTTTCTTTTCTTCACTGTTTCCGTTGTTATTGCTCCTTCCATCCCTCCCAGCAACTCTGTGAGACCCTCCTGTACTTCCTCTCTTACAAATACTGCACTACCTAGCTTTTATCCATACTTTTTCATTCCTAATCTTGGGCAGGGGGTCTTTTTGCCTAAAAAGTTTTTCGCCGAATAAATTTAATTCGACAATGGCTAGTCATTTCCAAAGATCACTACGAAATCTAGTGATTCCCAGGGGTGACTATCGATTGTCAAATTACAGTGTATTCGGCGAAAAACGTTTTCGGCAAAAAGACCCCCTACCATGATCTTGTCCAATCTTCCGTCTTCATCTCATCGTCATTTTCTTCGTCTTCTTTTCCTGTACTTTTTCTCCTTAATTATACATCCAGTGCTTGATGATCCAATTCTTTTCTGTCTCCTATCCTGAATTGTCCTATCTTCTCCCAAGTTCCTGCGTGAGTTATCGCGTAGTCTACCACCAAACTTCCCATTCTCCCTATGGATGGCTATTCGCCTCTTTTATTACTTCCTATGTTTCCGTTGAGTATTCCTGATCATTTTTCTTTCATCACTTGCAGTAGGCGTTTTCCTTATGCGTTGCACATTCCATCTTTCGAGTATCTTCCTCCTCCTTCCTCTCCTTGCCATATAGTGGCTCCTCCTTCCCTTATTCTTGCGTTGAAGTTCCCCATTATGACGAAGTTTCTCTCTTTTGTCTCCTCTTTTTTCTTCAACTTCCTATAATTCCTCCTCCCCACTCCATTTGTAGTAGAAGTATGTACATTATTCTCTAGTCTTGCATATTGTCATGTCAAAAAATTCTTCGACTTCCTCTACAACTCGTGGTTATTATTTAAGGAATTGCCAAATCAAAGTTTGGCAACCCCTGTGGTTAACCTCGCTTTAGATAGGGATGTGCCTATTCAAGGACCGGGGTAGGATGTTTCAATGAAGATATTTCATATATAAGATATAATTCATTATTCATTCAAAGTTATCATAAAAAAAAGAGAATTCATGAAAAAGAACATTGATCATTTGATATTTCGTATAAAATCTTGTAATTAAATCGCTGAATCTCAAAGAGACAATTTAAATCCATAGTTATAATAATATTGGCATCGAGAGTGGTAGTTCAAACATAATAAGTTTTGAAGGGACCATATTCTAAGGGTTACTCAGAATACCATTCTCATTTTTTGTTACAATTGGGAAGAGTGAATCTCTCGAACTCCGAGAGTTACTCGGTAATTGAGGGTATCCGTTTATTCCTTTATGTATGCATATGAGAAGTGATTAAAAGTTGAACTCTTTCACTTATAATTATTCCTGTGTAGAAATAATTCCGAACTCTTCAAATCAGAGAAAGAATGAAACAAAAAGATGAGTGAAAGCTGATGGAAAGATGTCGTTCCTCCTGAAATACATGAAGTTTAGTATCGTACCAATTCTGTTACGCGGTGAAATGGCAAGTATTGTTCATATCACCTCGTCACAAATTATTTATTGTTCGAAACGGCCCGAGCGGCTAGACCGAATCGTACGTGTGAGTCTGCTCACGTTCTAAGCTTGCCGAGGACCTCCAAAATTCCAAGGCGGCACCCGTAGCTATGTTCAATGATTTCCTTTTAGTGATGAAAGGGAGGAGAAATGAAATAATAGATTGACCTTTGATTTCTCATGCGAGTGTCATTCGCATTTATATTGATCCCTCTTGAAAAGAGGAAGAAAAAAGAAGGAAAATATTACAATGGAACAAATCAAGTAGAATGAAAGGACAGATGCAATGACTCTTCAATTTCAAGATTGCTAACCGTGATGTCGAGATGGTTTCTGATGTGAGAAAGTATGAGTGTGTGTAGGTGTGTTCGAAATGTATATCGAGTTGTGTAGTCACTTACTATTAGGCGGCTAATGCTGCACGAGCTGGTTCCAGGACAGCTCGCAGGATGATGTTGATTCTCAGAAATGTTTGATCGAATATGGGGGAAGGATGTTAGGAGGAATCCCTGGACCAAGAGCACGCACTGACTCTACTAATTCTAACTCGAAATAAGGACTTCGAGTGCTAAGAAATTATAGGATGAGAGCAACTAAACGAGACTTCGGCCGGGAGGGTTATCCGTCCAAATCTATGGCACGTTGAGCTCGCGCGTAATTCACACTCGGTACAGAACGCGAAAGATAATCGAAGTTCAAATTAGTAAGCCGAGTTGTTGTGAAAAAGCTTTTGCGAGGCGTGAACTCCGTATGACTCCGATAATGTGTTCGGAAGGATGATTTGAGGAAAGGAAGGGGGAAAGAAATCGCTAAGTTAGCTTCACTGCGATAGAGAGGAATGGAGGGAAAGGTGTTGGAATTTTTTAAAAAAAGGAAAAGGAAGAACAGGTACTTGTCAATGCTGCTTTACTGTCTCTCTCTTCTATACGGTTTTCAACTGCTCGTATTAGTCTTCGAAAGTAAACTATCTTCTGGTCTACCTGAGTTTTCACTAGAAAAACGAGAAAAAGGGAGAGAACTCAATCATCGAAACGAGAAAAGGCGGTTCTCGAAGAAATTTTGTGACGGAAGGTCCTATTTTCAAATTTGAACTGAAGGAAAACTGAGATTCCACTACACTTGATCTTTAAACCTTGCAAAAAAAAGAAATCCACTCAATACACAGCACAAGGAAGAATATGGGAGATAAAACTCGTTGATTTCCACTCGAATCGTGGGAAGCGAAATCCACTTACTATTTCCCCAGTTTCGAGAATCTCTCGAATGTAATGTGGTATTCGCAATACTGCGGGTGGTCTCGATTCTCTTAACGCGAGACCGCAGTTTTAGAATCCTCCGAATCCAGATGTTGGTTGTTGTACGTTGGAGCGTTAATCCTGAAAAGGACCGATGGGAGGGATGTAGTTGCTGATAATTGTAGAAGAAATAGAGAACGGAGTGTGTAACGGAAGAAGAATGTTCAAAGGAGAGGAACGGTCAATGACGTGTGTCCACTGTAGCGTAAAAAAGAATTTTAATAATTCATGTAGAAAACTCGCGGTATTCAAAGCCTTCGATTTGCTTTAAGGGTGATGATAAGTGAGAGGCTCCCTGGAGGGAAAAAATACGTCCTCGCACCAATCAGAGTTCGAAGTCTCTGCTCTTAGAGGTTGACGAGTTGTCGAATCATGGACTTGATCATCTTCCAAATCAGCTGATTCTTTTATCTTGCACCCAACTCTCGATGCCTAGCGTTGCTCTGCGTCGAGCGTTCGTGTACTTGTCTTATATACATGACTCGAAAATTCTTTGTCTTACAGGTATTTATGAGGGAGAAACGAAGTTCACAAACAAAAATTTGATCAAAACAAGAATTTTTATTTCCATCAATACTTCATCATCATCATGAAGTAATCAGTCTTATGACTGGTGTGATGGAATCCTCCAACCCTGTCTATTATCCGCTAACCGCTTAATTTCTGCATATCTACGGCGCCCCTTATCTTGTATAATTTGCACCATATAACTCAATCTAGGTCTACCTCTCCGAGTTTTACCATCCATTTTTCCTCCCAATATTGTTTTCAATAAGCTATCATGCCTCAATGTGTGTCCTATCAGATTACTCCTGCTTTTCATGACCTGTCTCAAGAAACTTCTTTTTACATTGACCTTCTCAAGTACTTCTTCATTTCTTACTTTCTCTATCCACTTTATTCTAAGGATCTTCCTATAACACCACATTTCAAAAGCTCCAAGTCTTCGTTGGTCCGTTCTTCCAATTGTCCAAGTTTCGCAACCATATAATGCTGTGCTCCAAACGTAACTCTTCAAGAATTTCTTCCCTACTGCTAAGCCAATCTTCTTCGAACATAGTAACTGTTTCTTTTGGTAGAAAGCCTGTTTCCCTTGTGCTATTCTTGCTCTTATATCTCTTTCGCTTTCACCGTTTTCTGTCATTATGCTCCCTAGATATTTTAATTCTTTGACTTGCTGAATTGTCTCTGCATCTATATTGATTTCCGTTCTCCTTGATGTTCCAGCTGTTCTACAAATCATGGATTTTGTTTTGTCCTTATATATTCTCATACAATATTTGTCGAGTAATATTTTTTCCATAGTGTTGAGAGTATTTTCTAACTCAGCACTACTCGTAGCTAATATAGCTATGTTATCCGCAAATCTCAACATGCTTACGTTTTCACCTTGAATCTGTGATTTCAATTGCACCTGCTCTTTCACTTCGTTCATCGCTCCTTCTATATACAAATTGAAAATCAATGGCGATAGTAAGCATCCTTGTCTCACCCCTCTTCTAATTTGTGCTCCTCCTTTTCGACCCTCCATTTCTATTATTGCGGTTTGACTCTTATATAATTCATATATTATTCTCCTATCCCTGAAATTGATTCCTACCTTTCTCAAAATCGTAAACATCTTCTCCCAATTAACATTATCGAATGCTTTTTGTATATTTACAAAACCTATATACACAGACTTTTTCAACTCTAGACACTTCTCTACTACTGTTCTCAGTGTTAATATTGCTTCTCGCGTTTCCCTATTTTTCCCGGAACCGAACTGATCTTCTACTAATCTACTCTCTATTTTATTCTCTATTCTCCTGGATATGATTTCTGTCAGTATTTTCGAGGCATGTCAAGTTGAACTAATCGTTCTGTAGTTCTCGCATTTGTCTGCTCCTTGTTTTTTTGGAATGGCGACGATTTTATTCTTCTGGGAATCTTTCGGTACTTCGCCTATTTCGTACATATCTCTGACCAATTCAAACAGTGCGTCACGAGTTCTCTGACTGGAGGCTTTGATAAGGTCCGCACTCATGCCATCTATTCCTGGTGCTTTATTATTTTTCAATTCTTTTAAAGCCCTGTCGAATTCTGATCTCAAAATTGAATCTCCCAATTCTTCTTCATCGACATCTTTCTCCCTCTCTAAGAAACCTATATTATCTCTTCCTATATACAGATATTTTGAATGAATAATCCATTGTTCTATTTTTTCCTCCGTCCTTATCAATTGTCTTCCCAGAGGATTTTCAATCTTACTGCTTCTAGATTTCATTTGTCCAAAAAATCTCTTAACAATCCTATATGCCTCATCAATTTTTTCTAAATGTCATCTTACTTCTATATCTTGACATTCCCCCTTCAACCATTGTTCTCTCGCTTTCCTCGATTCTCTGATTATTCCATTCCTCAGTGCCTTGTATGTCTGCTGATCTTGTTCACCATTCTTATTCTTGTATTTCCTCCTTTCATTAATTAAATCGAAAATTTCTTCTGTTATCTATGGTTTCTTAGGCTCTATCCCATCGTCCTCGAAATTTCATCCGCACATTGCTCTATGTTCTCCTCCATATTCGTCCATTCACTCTCTATTTCCAAGTCTTTCCCTTTCCGATCCTCCAATTTTTCGTCCAACATCACTTTGAATGCCTCCTGTGTTTTCCCTTGTTTGAGATTCTTCAAATTCCATCTTTTTTGCATTTCCCTTTCCTCCTTCAGAGCTTTGAATTTCAGAGACCATCTCATCAGCAACATATTGTGATCACTATATATATCCACGCCTGGATAAGTTTTACAGCTTTTCACTTGGTTTCTAAATCTTTGTTTTACTAATATGTAATCAATTTGATATCTTGCTGTATCTCCTGGCATTTTCCAAGTTTAGATCCTTCTTGGATGATTTTTGGATAATGTGTTGGTGATAACCATTTGATGGCTTATGCAGAATTCGATTGAACGTTGTCCTCTTTCATTTCTTTTTCTAACGCAAAATCTCCTATTATGTTGTCCTCTTTTCCTTGCCCTACTACTTCCAATCGCCTATGATCATTGAATTCTCTTCTCCCTTCTCATATTCTATCACTCCTTCTATTTCATCGTAAGTTTCTTTGATATCCTCCTCTGAGTATGCAGATGTGGGCATGTATACTTGGACTATAACAGTGTCTACCGGTTTTGTTGTCACTCTGACCATCATTACGCGTTCGCTATGTTGCAAATAATTTTCTATCCTATTTCCTACCCTCTGATGCATTATAATTCCCACACCTGCTTGACCATTCTTTGATCCTGTGTGAATGATTCTATAATCCCGACTTCATAAACCCCCTTCTTGCAGCCATCTCATTCCACCAATTCCCATTACATCGATACTCAACCTCTTCATTCCCAATTTCGAATTTTCTAATTCTCCTGTTTGTCTCGGTGATCCAACATTCCACGACCCGACTCGAAGAATGTTCTCTTCCTTCCCTATGTTCTCTGGTTTTCTATCTTGTTTGATGAGGTTCTCTCGAGCAGCCTCCACCTGGAGATCCGAACGGGAGGCTATTTCACCTCCGGAATATTTTACTCGAGGGGACGTCATCATGTTGTTGTGGTTCTTTTTTTTCTTCAATAAATCGAAATTCAAAATTCCAGGTTTGAAGAAAAGATTTCATTTCCTCGGGAATATTGAAAGATGTCAAGGAAGGTAGTTTCCCCTCGCTTTTCCCCCGTTTCTGCCGATGTTCCTGGCATTGGGATGATTCAGTTTCTCTCAGTTCGTATTCTCCCTCTCGAGTAGTTCATTCCACCCGATAAAGAGACCCAAATCTGAGATACTTATCCTCCCCACCACGTAAAGGAAGCAGATACTACCAAGGATGGATAAAAAGGATATCAAGGACAGGTATCAAGAATATCTCCTTGGAAGACCCGCAATCATCCCACGGGGAGACATCAATACTTCGTTCATCCATTGATAAAGATGTTTCTTACCAACTCTCAATCTATCTAGGGGAGAGAAATGAAATCATTTCATTATAATTTCATCCCTCACCGAAATCTTCCTATTCCATCTGATGGTGTAGTTGTCATTTCACGTGCTCTGAATTCCGTAAATATTTGATCCATTATGTGCAGCAAGAATGCACTTATACGGACGGTCTTCCATACATAGAAGAAATAATCGATTGTATCGAATAACAAATGGTAATTTCTATCGTTTCCCATGGGGAATTCGTAGAGGACAGGTTTTTATTTAGTATTTAGTTTTCGGAATTTTATGGCATGATCAGAGTTCTGTATGTCTATCTTATGGTATGATGTAAATACATTATGAATTCCTTTGGAATACTTTGGGAATTCAAATGAAAGATTATGCGTGATCTAAAAGAAATCTCTCAAGAAAAAGGAACGTGGTGTCCAAGTTATATTCTTAAGGAAGTATTTGAGGACTAGTTGTGCGGTATGAGAAGATAAGAGGGTTTTTCTTATAATTACCATGATGTCCACCTGAGAGTTGGAATGAATATATAAGGAATCATTCATTTCATTCAGTTTCCGAAGAAAACTGCTATTGAGAATTGTATTGGAAATATGGAAATAGTTCTACTTGGCCACAGGAGTAGAGTTACTCGTCTACGGAATGCAGTGTTGTTCATGATCTGGCCACTGTTCATAATGAAAAGTGATTGAGTATTCGTATTACCGAATTTTTCTCACGTAGCAAACTTGCTTCATTTCTTCTTGGTCGCATCGAGAGGTTGGTGAGGCGGAGAACTATACTTCTTGAAAGGTTTGGGTCGGAAGAAAAGGATACTATTGCATCGATATTGAGGGGGTCGAGAAGGTGAGGCACAGTGGTCCAGGTTGTCGTGTTAGGCGGCAAGAAGTCTTGTTCAGGAAAAATATCCAAGAATGATTGGTTTCATGTGTCCATACTGTTTGGTAATTGTTTCATGATACACAGGATGTGGCAAAAGGACCGAAAAGGTTCCGAACTTTCGCCACACCCTATATATCACGTGTATGAGTCAAGTACGTATACAATATATATACGTATATATTTAGAAAAAGTGTCCATAATTGGATATAAGTTGTGTATTATTGTATACAATTTCAATATAAATTGTATACAATAATATATAAATTGTATCCAATTTTGGGTCCTTTTTCTACCACGTATACATATGTGTGTATTACCGTGGATTGAAATCAAATACATATGTATGAGACTGTTGTAATGCATATATTCTTCTATATACAATTGATTTTTTTGTAAGAAATTGTTATCATTCGGAATCGATCAATTCTTCAATTCCAGTGGTAAGCTCATTATCGTCATTTTCTTGAGTATGTAATAATGCTTCAACTTCTTCGCATAATTCTGATAATTTTTTTTCCGGCAAGGTCCGTATACTCGATATGAACGGATCCGATGATTCCAGTAATCTGTGTAATAAATCTGTGTTCGTATCCAAACGCGATGTTTTCCGCGTGTGATGCTGTCTATAAGTTTCATAATCTTTATTTCAAGTTTCTTGGGCTTCTTTTGACAGCAATCCTGACGATTACGTAGTTTCTGTTGATGAACCCATCACTAAACTCATTCTCTGCACTATCAATATTCTACTCACCTATCGGAATTAATGCAAATGTTATAACACTAGAAGTAACACAGGCGCGCTACGCGCGCGTAGATGACACTTCTGGAACTATGGCACCCACCACTCCCCAAGGGTACGATTCTTCATCATACCGGCAGAGGTAGAGGGACAAATTCCGAACAACTAATAGCGTCACGAATAAAAGCTCACGGATTATCCGTGACATGTCCATTTTAGAAATGATGATGATGATAATGAATATAAAAAACCAACCAACCAGACCTTTTATTGGTACATAACAAGGGCTGGCTGGTTGATTTGTTCCCCTAGGCTAGATTTAGTAACCCTAGGATTTATGAAATGTTCAAAATGCATTTAAAGTGATTCATGATCATTAAAAAGCAATATTGTATCGAATATCCAAACCATTCAATATTCATGATATTCGAGAATTGAATCATTCCAAAACCAAGATGAGTAAAGATAAAAATGAAGTTTTGTCAGAACACAAATATAATCCAGCTTGAATGGAACAACTAAAAAGATGGAACTTTGGAAGAAAACATCCAGAATGAATTGTCACATCCAGTCACATCAGTCAAGTTGACCTGTAGTTGTTCTGTAACCATTTCTATAATCAGAATATTGTACCTGTTCGATTCTCGTCAAGTTGATCCCAAACAGTCTCTCATCATCCGTCAATTGGCCAGTGGAATGCACCCGATGCAAAGATTTGTGGTATATCCACTGCGCTCCTATCTTCTCTGCATTTTCCTTCAACGCTACCTTATGATCGTGGTAGGATTTAACGTACAGATGTATGGTACATTTGCATCCTTCTTGATTTTTCTTTATCCACCTATGATTCTGTTGGAAGAATCTGACAGTGGTATTATTGAACGCAAGAACTTGTATATCCACTGCACTTCTGCCTTTTCTTCATTTTCCTATGACGCTACCTAATGACATTGATCATTGTGGTATATAACATAAAGATGTATGGTACATATGCATGCTTCTTGCTTTTTCTTCATTATAATATAACCATAAATATGATGTGATGACAGGTTATATTACTATTAAATTTAATAATGAATCAATTGAAACATCTAATATACGATGAAGAACTATGACCCAATATTCTCCATGAATATTGATGGCAAATATGAAAATTCAGAGAGGGAACCGAAAAGAGATGTCTGGGAAGAAAAGGGTCGTTCAATATAATTTTATTGTTTTTTTACAGTTTTGAATAAGAGTATTATAGAGTGGGGCATTTAGAGTGTCGCGGGCGTTTTTTCCAAAAATAAAATGAGATACGAGAAAATTTTCCGGACAAAAATTGTAGGGTATCGAGGGGGACATCCGATGGTGGCCTTGGCTTTGACCTCAAATCTCATCTTCAAGGGCATTCCGAGATCAACTCTCGTTTTTTGAATAGCATCTCATATTTTTTACTGCAGATTTGGATTCTAGGTCAAAAACCAAGAAACTTTTGTCTTAACCATTTTCCTGAAATCCGCAAAGATGGCGCTCTAATCGATATTGTTCCATACTGAATCTGACATTAGAATAACTCGAAAACGAAGGGTCTTGGAGGAGAATGTTTCGGACAAAAGTTGTCTGATTCCAAGGGGGACCCCTTGAACTGAAACGGAGGTGATGGGGTATAACAGACAAAACACAACACATTTCAATCGTCTACATCACTTGGATAATTTTAATGCAGTAGATGCTCAAAATGATGGCCTTCGACTTCAATACACATTTCAAAACGTTTTACAAAAGATTGCTGAACTCGTGCTAAAATATCTTCATTGATGCTCGCGCATGCATTGATGATTCGTTGACGCATATTCTCAGGTGTAGTCGGTGCTTGTTGATAAACTGTATCTTTTATGTATTCCCATAAAGAAAAATCTGGAGAACAGGCAGGCCAATGAACTGGTCCACGACGTCCTATCCATCGTCCAGGATAATCTCTGTCCAATATTTCTCGAGCTGTGACTGCATAGTGGGATGGACAACCATCGTGTTGATACCACATATTCAATCGTTCCTGAATAGGTATGTCTTCAAGTAATGTTGCAAGTACTTGATCTAAGAAATGTCTGTACTCCTCTCCATTCGGCGTATCCGCAATGAAGTACGGTCCAATTACTCGAGATCGAAAAATACCACACCAAACATTCACAGCCCATTGTCTTTGATGCTCTACTTGACGTAACCATCTTGGATTTTCTGTCGCCCAGTAATGCGTATTAAGTCGATTTACTTGACCATGATTGGTGAACGTCGACTCATCAGAAAATAATATGTTGATGAAGTTGTTATTGTGCATTTGCGCTAGACCCCATCGACAAAACTGTACACGATTTTCGAAATCATCACCGTGAAGGTCTTGATGCAAACAAATGTGATACGGATGGAATTTGTGACGTTTCAGTATTCGAAGAACACTTCTTCGAGAAATTCCCGAATGGAGTTCAATTTCACGAGAGCTCACGTGTAGATTATTGGCTACTGCAGCTAGTACATTAACTTCCGCATTTTCTCCGCTAACAGTTCTCATTCGATGTCGTTTTTCCCTTGTAACACTTCCTGTTTCTGAGCATAATTTTGTAATGCGTTGAAAATACCTAATGGGTGGCGTTGTTCTTTCAGGAAATCGTTCTGCATACAAGTCATATGCTTGTCTGGGGTTCTTATGCACTTCACCGTAAATGTAGATCATATCGATCTTTTCAGAAACCATGTATCGGATATCCATGATTTTCAATTTGTCATAAACCAAGTAATAATCAAATGTAACTGACAAACTGACTTTCAAAATCGTGAATTTTCACTGAACCCCGTCGTTTGTTTACATCGCGTGAGCTCTGAATGGTGGTAATGTAGACGATTGAAATGTGTTGCGTATTGGCAACTTTTGTACGAAACATTCTTTTGCAAGACCCTTCAATTCCGAGTTATTCGAATGTCAGATTCAAAATGGAACAATATCGATTAGAGCGCCATTTTTGCGGATTTCAGGAAAATGTTTCAGACAAAAGTTTCTTGGTTTTTGACCTAGAATTCAAATCTGCAGTAAAAAATATGAGATGCTATTTAAAAAACAAGAGTTGATCTCAGAATGCCCTTGAAGATGAGATTTGAGGTCAAAGCCAAGGCCACCATCAGATGTCCCCCTCGGTACCCTACAACTTTTGTCCGAAAAATTTTCTCGTATCTCACTTTATTTTTGGAAAAAACGCCCGCGACACCTTAAATGCCCCACCCTGTATAATGGAACAGTCAATTGAATCCAACCAAATCTGATTAAGAATCAGACATCAACTACATGGACTACAACAACAACATGAAGTAGGTTTCTTTGACGAGGGCTGTTATCGGATTCTTGAATATCAATGGAATTCATAGTATTGGTAGCTAACATACAGATTTATGGTATGTTCGCTTCATTTCGTTTCATCTTCATCCACCTGTGATGCTATCCAAAGAATCTAATAATGGTATCGGATGGATCTGTGATATATTCACTGCACTCTTGCCTTTGCTCCACTGCATTAAGAGGCCACCGAATGGAATTGATAGTGACAGCTATCGTCTAGCTAGATAGCTAGCGTACAAATTCATGATTCGTCTACTTCATTTCTGCTTTGCCTCCATCCACCCGTGATTCTACTCCGAGAAACTGATGAGTCCAGTATGTCGTCAGGATCTGTGGCATATCTGCTGTGCTCTTCCCTCTGGAGGAATCGTTTAATTCAATTAATGGTTTTGATTTGAAATATTTGATATACTTCAATGTAACTGGAGTGCCCGGAGACCAACCTCAACCTTCAAGGTTTTAGAAACTTCTTATATCTCATTGAGGTTGTCTCATCTTAAAAACTTTGTATACTGCATTGGGATTTTTGGATGATTCCACGTTCTGATTATATTTGATCTTCGATGAATTCCACTTTCTGATTATAAGCGCTGATTCAGTTATTGATTGATTACATAATCTTTGATCATCAATTTCATGTCATTCATTATCAATTGAATCTACTTTATAATCTGTGGTTCATCCATTCAATACAAAATTGCCTAAGAAATTACCTAAAGGAAATGGATAGTGGTGGTGGACAACGTACAGATCGCATGGTATATTTGCTTCGTTTTTGTCTTCCCCCTATTGGCCTGATACTTTCTTGACCGAGAGTTGTTTTCGAATCGCTTCAGTAGTATCACAGGTGTATGAGAAAACACGGAAAAGAAGCTAATATACCATAGACATGTACGTCGTCTACTACCACTATCAATTTCATATAGTCGGTCTTGTGGAAATGTTATATTGAATGGATGAATTACAGATTACAAAGTGGATTTTATTGATAATGGATGGCATGAAATGGATGATCAAAGATTATATAATGAATCCATGAGTGAATCATCACTCATAATCAGAAAGGCGAATTCATAAAAAAAACCCAATACAATATGAAAGGTTTTTAGAAAGTGAAGTTCATAACAAAACCTCGAAGAGATGTAAATAGTTTGACTAACGGTAGAAGTTGAAGTTGGTCTCCAATTACTTCAGTCACATTGAAGTATTTCAAAACGATCCTTTCAGAGGCGAAAGCACAGTAGATATGTCACAGATTCTTACAACATGCTGGGCCCATCAATTCTCTGGAGTAGAATCATAGATGGCTGAAGACGAAGCAGAAATGAAGCATACGTATCACAACTTTGTATGCTAGCTATCGTCACTATCAATCTCATCCGATGGTCCCATAGTCGAACAAAGAAAAGCCACAAGCGCAGTGGTTATATCACAGATCTATCCGATGCTGGTATCAGATTCTTCGCAAAATGTTTCAGGGGGATAAGGGGGAAACAAAATGAAGCGAATATACCATAGATCTGTGAGTTTGCTATCACCACTATCAATTTGCATTACAGATTACAAAGTGGATCCAATTGATAATGAATCCCTGGGTTCTTCGAGTAGAATTACAGGTGGATGCAGGAAAAACAGGCAAGATGCAGATATATGATACATCTGTATATCATGTACCAACAGGATCAATATCAATAGGTAGCGTTGTGAGAAAATGAAGAAAAGGCAGGAGTGCAGAGCATATACAACAGTTCCTTAAAATGAAATCACTGGTAGATGAAGAAAAAGCAGGAAGGACGCAGATGTACTGTACATCTCTCTGGTGGAAATATTTCTCTGAGAATTTCTGAGAATCTCTGAGAAACTCTCAAAATTCGGACATTCCCTACAAATCTCTGCAAGTCTCTACAAAACTCAGAATAATTCTGAAAATCTCTGAAAATATTCCGAGCATTTCTGGAAAACTCTCAAAATTGAGATTTCCACGAGGGCTGTATGTCACTCACCATCATGATCATTAGGTAGCGTTGAGAGAAAATGGAGAAAAGATAGGAGCGCTGTGAGTATAACACAAATTTTTGCATCGGATGCACTTGACTGACCAATTGACGAATGATTACGCAGACTGTTTAGGATCAACTCGACAAAAATTGAGCAGATGGAAGAATATTCTGATTATAGAAATTGTTGTAAAATAACTACAGGTCAACCTGACTGATATGATTGGAGATACAATTTATTCTAAATATTTTCTTCCGAAGTTTCATCTCTCCAGATGTTCCATTCAAGCTGGATTACATTTCTATTCTCAAAAACTTTTATTTTCATCTTCCATTATCTTTGTTTTCAAATGATTCAATTCTCGACTAACATGAATATTAAATATCTTTATTCTCATATATTTCGATATTCGGAGATCATTATTCTTAGATATGTGTCACAAATGAAGATAATCTTATTCAACCGCCCATTTTCCTCCTCATTTCAACATATATTTAATGATGAAGATTTGTGAGAGTGGAAGTATGTGAGAATAGATATTTATCAACAGTGATATGTAGGAAAGAATTATCTGGAAATCAAGATGATTGAGAATACATATCTCTAATGGAAAATGTTCAATTGGAAATCGAGTATTCGAGAGAAAGAATATTTTGGGGTATTATATATGTTATAAATGATATTATGATTACGGATATTGTTTTTGGATGACTGAAGATGAACCTGATTGATGTAGCTGGAGATAGAATTGATTCTAAAATATTCTCTCTGAAAGTTTGAACTTTCCAGTTGTTCCATTCAAGCTGAATTGTATTCCCATTCTCCCAAACTTCTATCTTTAGTTTGAATGACGTTTGTTTTCAAATAATCCTATTCTTTGATATCATCAACGTTGAATATCTTCATCTTCACATATTTTCAATTTTACAGGTCTGTATTCCCATATATGTGTCGAAAATAAAAGAACATTTCATTCAACAGCAATTTTCTTTTCTTTTAATTTGTACTATGTAACGTAGACGTAAATTTTTCAAATTTTTCCGCCTAACGTTTGTGAGTGCTGTATAGCACGAACACACGCGCACCAAATGATTCGCGGCATAGGGCCCAACTATGCCAATCACATAAAATATGCACACGATTTATCGAGCGTTGGGAGAGTGGTGTACTCACTTACCAACACCTATGCTCTATAGGTGAAAGAAACGAACTGGCTCGGCGCC
The DNA here is from genome assembly GCA_018340375.1 of Gonatopus flavifemur. Taxonomy (NCBI): domain Eukaryota; kingdom Metazoa; phylum Arthropoda; class Insecta; order Hymenoptera; family Dryinidae; genus Gonatopus; species Gonatopus flavifemur. The sequence continues at coordinate 2,988,481 of JAFFJZ010000013.1, forward strand.
CCCAAGCACATTCAAGAGTACCGTTTTTTCCAAAAGATTGGAAAAACCGAGAACCCCCTCCTCACCCTCATTTATGACCTCCTCACTGGAACGGAGGCGCGCACTTCATTGCGCTCGTCATGAAGGGCTCATTAAGGATAGACACCTGGGCACTTGTTTATGACCCCCTCACCGGAACGGAGGCGCACACTTTATTGCCCCTGCCATAAAAGGTCATTAAGTGTAGACATTTGGACATTTGTGCGAAGAATTGTGTCGCCAATCCAAATGATAAAATTTGAAAAGAAAATCATCATCGCATTGTTGAGCGAGTTTTTTTTTGTTGATGAATCGTTCATCTTTACAAAAAACAGAATTTTTCCATCGTTTTCTATAAAGGATTTCCCACACTAGATACAATCGATTAGTTTTCCCATACCCGAAAGATTGTTTGTATGAATGCATTTTTACAGCCAATATTCACATATTTTGAGGTAATCAATAATTTACTTCATTATCCACAAACAATTCATGAATTTTTACACGCTTCTCTTCTTTAAAGTAACATCACTTTGTTGTATACAAACTTAAACCTTAAAATCATATGATATGTCATTTATTCTCACATATTATATGTTTCTTGCACTGAAATGAATTATTCACTGATTATTACATTGCATAATTCATTTCACTTCATTAAGCACTCTCCAAATCTCGTACACGCACCTATTCAATAAATTTATGAAGGAAAATATACAATCAATTATATCTTGGACATTATTTTTATCCAAAAACGTTTACAAACTCAGGAGGACTCTGATTGGATTCTTGTTAATCGAAGTTCTTGGTATTCGTTATGAATCCTTTTTGAGCGGAACAGGACTACCTTTCGAACTTCAATGGGGGTTCATGTTCACTGTCATGACGAGTAGTCTTCACGAATACTTCATGCATTTCTCATGTGTGGAGTTCCCACATGTATTCATGAAGAACTTCTCAGGAATTCTTTTGATACTCTGTGTATTCGTTTGGAATACTTCATGAATTCATAGAAACGCATTCCATAGATATTCCTTACTCTGAATCCTCTGCAAACTGAAAAGGGACTTGTGTGCTGTAGGCGTCTTGAATTTGAAAAAAAACTATATTTTTTGTATAAATATTATGAATAATGGGATATGCAGAAATAATCTTATGTAGTAGACTTCAAAAATAAGAGGTAGATATGAATATACTGGTTAAAACAACCTTTGATTTGTAATGTATAATATAATCGAAACATTATGGATATGGAGACGACGAAGAGGGAACCCGTCACCTCCGAGCGAGTGTCGAGCGCGAAGTGCGTTAATTCGCGACTTCCCCGACAGGCGGCGCTCGTGTATACCGCTAGGTTTGAATCAGCGACAACCGTCGAGAGCAGATACCTCGACTTTTCATTGGCTTAGAGTTTGAAAAACCCCTCCAGGGAACCTCTAACCAATCACGGCGCTCACCAAGGAAATTCGTGTGTATAAATATCGCGACATTTCCTTAGCTGTACACACTTCACTCCACTACACTTCACAAGACACTTCGCTCCTGTCAATAGCCGAATCTCCAACGCTGGAACATCAACAGTCCTTCTCAGGATTTCATATCTCCGAATCAACGCGGGATCAAACTTCAACAAGCAAATTCATCACTGATAGTCCTTTTAAGGACTCTACAAAGGACTCGACAATCAACGAGTTGTATTTTGGACTAGTGCTTGAACAGTGATCGAACGAAGTTCAAGCACGAATCATTCAAAATACCAAAGGAGAATAACTTGGAAGTATATCTCCGAATCAACGCGGGATCAAGCTTCAACAAGCAAATTCATCGCTGATAGTCCTTTCAAGGACTCTACAAAGGACTGGACAATCAACGAGTGGTATTTCGAACTAGTGCTTGAACAGTGATCGAACGAAGTTCAAGCACGAATGATTCAGAATCCACGGACCAACTGACCAGTATAACGGGTCAAGCACGGATTTCTTCAATTACGCGGGAGGATCCATTTGGATTCCATTTTTTCTCCCACAAAAGGTGGTAACTGCGATCCTGTGCTACAAACAGCCAGGATCACTAGCAGTTTCAACAAATTACCACATAAGGTGAAGCGAGTTGCTAAGGCACTCGCGGGGTTTATAAAAAGTAAGTGTTTTACACTATTTGGGTGGGTGAAAAATCTAAGTTCCTTTACCTCAATGGTAACATTGGAATTTCGATGAAACCTTGAGTTTTTAGAAGCCAAATGGAATTCAATCCTCGTAGATTCAAGCCACATATTTGAATATGAATTTTTTTTTTCTCAACTTTCGCTCAACAAATGAAATCAGAAACTTTTTTTTATTTTTAAATCGAACTTTCTATAGATTCAAGTTTCATACTAGAATACAAACCAAAATTTGTAAATCTTTCTTTTAATTCGTTTTCACTCTCTCTTTTTCTCCGTTTATTCGAATATCAGTTATCTCTCTCTTTTATTCTCATATTTAGAAGTACTAAAGAATTATATTTTAACAGATTTTCTTTTTCTGTCCCTTTTTCAGTGGAAACCAAGATATACATGATAGGATGAAATATCTAGAAGACAGAATCCGGGGAACAAAGAACAGGATAAAAACTCATTATAGGGACGTTAGGGAAAATAGAATCCCACCCGCAGGAAGGAAGAGGAAACGTTTCCTCAATAATCTGAGTACCTATGAGGAATCCCTAATGAAATTGAATGAAGAATTAAATAATTTGAAATTATATTTAGCTTCATTGAAAATAAGAGGGGATTTATTTGTAGAAGGAGAAGATTGGGACGTTCAACCTCTTCCTCCATGCAAGGAATTATATGAATCTAGTCCCTGCTCACAATGCAAATCATAAAAATTGATCTTCATGATAAATTTGAAATTTGTAATTATAAATATCAATATCAATATACAAAGTTAATAAATATGAAAAAGTCATAATAAATTAAATCTTGTAACTATATTCTAAACGAGTCAAACAGTTTCATTGAAGTATCCTTCCCCCAGTCCTTGTTTAGTCTAACTAACTGGAGTGGGGTAACAAAGGGGTTGTCAAACTTGATTTGGCAATTCCTAATAACTGCTGTCTTTTGCAGATAACTATACGAAAGGTTTTGACGTAACAACTAAAAAATGAAGACCTGTTATATTATATTCAATAATGAGGACCTGTTGGTGTACAAATATGTAGAAGTAGATATTCATGATCAGGTATGATATTTAAGAGAAGAATTTTCTGAAAATACACAAAAATAAAAATACGAATATTTTACGAAAAACCAAGTACTTGAAAGTAAACCATTTCGGAATATCATATATGTTATAAATGAGTTCAAAATCATGAAAATTGTTGTAGAATAAGGAACTATTAGTAGCCTGACTCGTGCGACTGAAGATACGATTCATTCTAAAACGATCTCTGCAAAAGTTTCATCTCTCCTGTTGTTACATTCAAGCTGAATGAATAATGAGAGCCCAAGTGGGTTTTCATATCACAGAAATAATCTGAGGACATTACAAATTTTCGATGGACTCACAATGAAGATTCTTCAGTTTAGGATACCCTTCCCCCCTCAATTAACAGTTCTTTTGCTGAATATTAATATTTTCATCTTTCCCATATAAGCGTGGATTGATCCGTTACTTTGACACAGAGTATCCAACCAATTTTGTCCAAAACTAACATCACACATAAAATCCCATATATAATATATCGAATAACATGGAAAAATGTAATTTTACAGTGAACGCTGCGTTACTTAAAACAATTCATATTTTCGTGTCTCAAAATAGAATATTGGAAAGAAATATCTTGCGAGTTGATTGTGTGATGACAAAAACTGTACACCGAGGAAAAAGTATTCTAAATTTATCTCAATTACATAAAATGTCAACTACAAGAAAATTTTATATGACCCGAAGATGGTTTGTATATCCCTTTCCTTCGAAGACGTCACGTATCGAAAAATAGTTTTTAATATAATTCATGAGGCATTTGGAGGAGAGGGTTCAGGTAACATTTTTTCCAGTCTAAATTGCCGTGTTATGCTAAAAAAATGTTACCTGAACCCTCTCTTTCAAATGCCTCATAAATTATAATGAAAACTATTTTTCGATACGTGACGCCTTCGAAGGAAAGGGATAAGCAAACCATCTTCGGGTCATATAAGATTTTTTAGTAGTTGACGGATTTGATGTGATTAAAATAAGTTCGGAATACTTTTTTATCAGTGTACAGTTTTTGTCATCACACAATCAACTCGCAAGATACTTCTTTCCAATATTCTATTTTGAGATACGAAAATATGAATTGTTTTAAGTAACGCAGCGTTCACTGTAAAATGACATTTTCCATATTATTCGATACATAACATCTCTTTCCATAATCACTAACGATGCTAAGTAGTTGTCATTCATATGGGAAGAATATCCGAAAATATATATAATTTATATATTATTTATATATAAATTATATATAATTATGCCCCAATTGTATACAATTTCGGACATTCAAAAGCACACTGTTGGTCGAGAAAAATTGATGTGGTAAAGGGTTAATTTGGTTCCTATGAATTTGGATACAATCGGGGTTGGAACTTCATACAGATTTGACATAAGCTCCTAGAGACGAATGATCTTGGCTGAATTGATTTACCTATTCAACGGATTCAACGGATGTATGAAATGAGTTTTTTTTACTGACAGCAAACCCATTGTACATCAAAATACGAAACATCAATGATATTAAGGGAACGGAAGGAGACTTCATAACTTTGAAAGATTATATGAATGCAAACAGGATACCAGCACTGCAGGCAGCAGAAACCATCAGGTGCCATCATCTCCAAAGGTACTTTTCTGCACATGATTTATGACATAAGCAATTTTATGAATATACACGAGGTGATTCAAGCTGCATAGATTATATTTCGAAGGCTTGTATTTTTTTTCTGCAGCCAAAATACAACTTTTCAATTCGCCAAAATTTGATTCGAGGTTTAATTCATGAGATAAGAGACTTGTACTGTTAGATTTTCTTTCGAATTTGAATCACTCAGAAGTACTGCACTCTGGAAAGTTTTTATGGGAATTTTTACATACTCGTATGTGAAGCGATCAACACATACATGGGCAGGAGATTTCTCATAAATATTCGGGAAAATCTTATGAACTTACAGTAAAAACCCAAGAAAAATAATAATTTTCATGTGTTCTTATGTGAAAATTCTCATACGTGAACCGCAACTAACTTTTCTCATACAAGTATGGGAAACTTCCTTTACAATAGTATGGAAAAATTTCGAATATTTTTTATAACGTGTGATATGCATACTGGAGGTTCACGACATTTGCTAAGTTCTAATACAACGAATTCCTGCAGAAAAATTGAACTATCTTGACATTCTTTGTTTCGGAGCTATAAAGATTTGAAGTTGCACAAGTCTGGACGGTTGGATGTCGAAATATTGTAAATAACTATAACTTCAGATCGAAAAATAATAGGATACTTCAATTGTCTTCTAGAAATTCACCGTTCCTCAACTTAGTTGATGGTATCAAGCTCAAGTATGTACACGGAGAAGAATGCAGCTCGAGCGCATAGTAAACTTTTGATGAAAATCAAAGAATATCTCTTAAAATCTGAGAGTTTTTCTTGAGTAGCGTAGTAAAGAGGAAACGGTTCACAGTTCTGTTGAATTCTATTTGAAAAACACTGAAAAATTATCAATACTCAACAAACAACAGAAAGATATATGAATTTTTCCAAAGTCGCACGTAAAATTTTACAAAGTGAATATAAGGATATAATATTGAGGATTTCGAAATTTCCTTATCCACTTTGTAGAATTTTACGCGCGACTTCAGAAAAATCCACATATCTTCCTGTTGTTTGTTGAATAATGATAATTTTTCAGTGTTTTTCAAATAGAATTCAACAAAAATGTGAATCATTTTCTCTTCACTACGCTACTTGAGAAAAACTCTTAGATTTTGAGAAATATTCTTCAATTTTCATCAAAAGATTACTATTCACTCAAGCTGCATTTTTCTCCGTGTATCATACAGCACTTGTAAGTTATTCAAATTTGAGAATAATTTCAAAATGTTTATACTGTAACAACCAAATCTCAAATTAAATTTTTCTCAATAGTAAGTTTGTTGCATTTTGGCTGCGTGATATGCACTCCAACCTCTTACCGCATGATTTTTTTCCGACCGGAAATGCCCCAAGTGGAAAAAATATTCAAAATTGTGAACATTTAATGAAAAATTGTATATAATTCAGAATTTTAGAAATTTTTTCATATGGGTAGGAATTGTTTTATATCGTCGGTGATTGTGTGACATGGTCATGGGAGCTCCTTTGTAAGGGCAAATTTTCTGATAGACTTGGAGTTGAAGCATATTTTTTCATGTATTCGATTGATGGAAGCCCTTCCAAAACGTTCGGTCTTCTGGCACATGTCCAGTCTTGTCCATGCATTAATCCGGCCCTGTTTGTATCACAAATGATACGCAATGCGGTGAAGAGGTGGAGATATAAGTCCGGTTTGGGTCATCTTGTATACAAGAAGAGAAATGAAACGTCATCGTAATTGCGAATGGCAGTGATCGTTGAAAAAATAAATGCGAATGCAGTTAGATACACTAAGAAAAAAATTCATTCCAGTCAAATAAATGTTTATTCGTTCTTTATCCAATAAATATTTATTTGAATCAACAGAATATTCTTTGTAACCAAGATAATTTATTCGAACTGAATGAATGGTCATAATGAATAATTCTGTTGATTCTCATAAATATTTATTGGATAGAGGACATCATCATCATGAGGTAATCAGTCTCATGACTGGTTTGATGAAATCCTCCAACCCTGTCTATTATCCGCTAATCGCTTAATTTCTGCATATCTACGACAACCCTTATCTTGTATAATTTGCTTCATATAGCTTAATCTAGGTCCACCTCTCCGAGTTTTACCATTCATTTTTCCTTCTGATATTGTTTCCAATAAGCTCTCATGCCTCAATGTGTGTCCTATCAGATTACTTCTCCTTTTGACGACTTGTCTCGAGAGACTTCTTTTTTCATTTACCTTCTCAAGTACTTCTCCATTTCTCACTTTCTCTATCCACTTCATTCTAAGCATCTTTCTATAACACCACATTCCAAAAGCTTCAAGTCTTCGTTGGTCCGTTTTTCCAATTGTCCAAGTTTCGCAACCATATAATGCTGTGCTCCAAACGTAACTCTTCAAGAATTTCTTCCTCATTGCTAAGCTAATATTTTTCGAACATAGTAACTGTTTCTTTTGGTGGAAAGCCTGTTTTCCTTGTGCTATTCTTGCTTTTATATCCCTTTCGCTTTTACCGTTTTCTGTAATTATGCTTCCTAGACATTTAAATTCTTCCACTTGTTGAACTGTCTCTGCATCTATTTTGATTTTCGTTCTCCTTGATTTTCTCGCTGTCGTACAAATCATGAATTTTTTTTTGTCCTCATTTATATTCATACAATGGTTTTCTAGTAATAATGACTTCATAGTGTTGAGGGTATTTTCTAACTCAGCACCACTCGAGGATAGAGCACAAATAAACATTTATTTGACTGGAACCAATTTTTTTTCAGTGTAGTGAAGATTATTGCGATCACCTTCATAATAGATATGGCAATTAAATTCGTCATCGCCGGTCGGAGATGAACAGTAACAACATAGTTTTGAGATTTTCAGTTTTCGGAACATTCTGATTTTCTTCACAGCGGAATATGAATAAGGGCATAATTTGAGGGTTGGTTATACAGGAAAACGGTTAGTTATGAAACGTAAAAACGGTCACTATAATGTCACGTTCCCAATATAATTTATATATCAAATATATTCAATTATTTGATTATATATAAATTATACATAATTTTGGAAACTTTTCTATTTCAATTTCTTCTTCCCTTTTTAGAATTTCAATAATCAAAGATTCGACTACTTCTGAATTCCACGTAAATTATGCCCTGAAACGAATTTGTTTTCAATTACTAAACTCTCACTGATAGTAGTTTTGAATTAAAATTTCAACAAACACCAAAAATTTGATTTGCATATTGAGATGTATCTAATGTCATTCTAGGTATCAAGAAGGCATACTAACAATATATGATTGATAAGAATAACAATATATAATTGAGTACTGATATGTATTGCTATATGATAATTCTTCCATATTTCAGCAACAGAAGTTGATGCCAAATCACTCGGTGGAGGAATCATCCGAAGGAAATACATCTGATGTGGAAGATCAAAAAATATGAATGACTTTCATCGTACATACATTTTAGATCTACACATCTTTTGTTAAGAAAGCACATATAACTTTTCTTTTGTGTGAGAGAATAATTACTTCTCAAATTGTTGAATTTATTTACAAGAGCAATATTGTGTTTATATCGAATGAGGTATTGAATACAAAACCCTTACTATTCCATATCAGTTATTTTATTTCATAATCATTTATTGGGAAAATTGCATCTGAATTACATACATTTTGACAAATGTATATAGAATATTCGACATTTCAGTTTACACAGTTTGATTCAATTGTCTTCGTATAAAAATTATCAAACAAAATAACTCATATGGAACAGCTGGGATTTTTGGAATGATATTTCCTTGAACTATTATACAAAGAAAAAAAAAATTGAGAATTCTGTCCAGAAAAAATGATTTGTTCTCCAAGAACATTGTGTTCATTTTCCATTTTTTTGTTCATTTTCCCAACTACAGAGACAACAAATATTGTCATCTTAATTAACTCCTTGTAGTTTACGTGCCCACAATTGTGTTGCTCACAATTTCGTTTCTCATTAAACTTACTTGAAGGTACACTAAGAGAAGAGCGGTTTGGAGGTTCTATAAATAGGAGAATAGAATAGAATATTTATTGCTTATAAGGATTACATAGACCCTCTAGCAAGGGGGTGGAGTTGTACACAAGGATTCGTTGCCTATAATAGAATGTGAATCATATGATATCACAATCTTAACCTATCTTAAGTATCTAAGCTATAGAATACATTTACAATGTAATAATAGCATGACGTTTTCCCAGTCGACTATTTGCTTGCATCTGTAGTTCATTGTTCACCTATTACAAACGCTCTAAGTGATAATACATTAGCCATATATATATATATATATATATAGATTCTTTACCTCAACTTGGCATGTGATGTTAGGGAGATCTTTAACAGTATTTCCCTTCAAGTAATGGGCTCTGAACTGAGAATATATCGGACATCTTAGTAAGATATGAGTAACATCCTCCAGTTCTTGGAGGTTACAAATTGCACAAATATTCTTAGGCGTTATTATATACAAGATTCTGTTAATTCTAAACTTAAGACTATAGTTATTTGCTAATCCAAGGTTGGCCAGCACTCTTTGCCATTCAGAGGGACATCTGAGCATGAGATAGCTGGCTGGATTTGAGGAGGAACCGAGTGAAATAATCCTATGACAGAAGGTGTTTCTCTGATACCTATCCATATCAATCCTTCTCAGGTGTTGCGCATAGGCGAGAAAAATGGCCTCTTCGTTCCTTCTCAAATCCTCCAGGTTCAAATTATCCCAGACATGCACGAAACCCGTAGTCACGAAGAAGTCTCGAAATTGTAGGGCCCAATTGAACTTCTTAGAACTCGGATAGTTCTTCGCCAGATGATACAGTCGGAAAAAACACTCTCTGGGTACACGATTTCCCTTCATTTTTAGCAGCTTAATAAGCCAATTCCAAGCCAGTTTCATGACTCTATAGGCTAACGGCATTATGCCCAGTTCCAGTCTCAACGCATACCCCGGGGTACATTTCGGGAGAGCCAAGATTTTCTTGAAGAACTCAACTTGGATGATTTCTATTTTGTCTACATATCTAAGCCCCCAAAATGCCACCCCGTAGAGGAGCGTTGAAACCACCATTGAATCGTACAATGTCATTTTGGTGGGCCATGCATCCTACTCGCCTTTTGCAAGCAGTGTTAGAACTGCTCCGGTCGCAATCCTGGCTTTTTTGATGGCCTTCTCGGCTGCCCCGAGCCCTAGTGTAGAACTCCTGAATTCTATGCCGAAATAGTCAGTGCTACTCTGAACCTCAAAATGCTCTTGATCGATTGAATATATGTGCTTTTTCGCTACTCTTACGCTCCCGGTCCTGTTGAAGAGGATAATTTTAGTTTCAGCAGTGTTAATCAAGAGGCCGTTTGTTTTACAGTAAGTAAGGAGAACCTTGAGTTTTTTCATTGTATCGGCAAATGAGTGCGAAAATATTATCAGATCGTCTGCAAAAATAAGCATTAAAATATCTCTCGCTTCCCCTATGCTTAATCCCTCGCAACCATTTCCTCTAAAAAAGCCTTCGATGTCAGCCAAGAACAGGACAAAAAGTAAAGGGCTGAGGGATTCGCCTTGGAGGACCCCCTCCGTGATCTCAAATGCTTGAGAAAGCGAGGTTTCCCCTTTAACCTGTGCTGAGGCTAGATTGTAGAATGATCTCAGTATTCTGATATACTTCGCACTGATACCCATAGTGAATAACTTGGACCATAACAGGTTGTGCTTGACTGAGTCGAAGGCCCTTTCAAAATCCACAACTATCGCATGGACCGTGTGTTTCTCGAATCCAAGTTCTATGGCTAGAAACGCAAAAATGTTGTCGTCACATCCTCTATTTTTTCTGAACCCCGCCTGGCAGTCTGGTGAAATTTTGGATTCCTCCACCCAAGTCGTGAGTCGGTCCCTCAACAGTGTGGTGGAGATCTTGGCAATGCTACACATTAGAGCAATGCTTCTATAATTATTAGTGTTCTTGTCATCACCTTTCTTATGAAGCATCGAAAGGAGAGATCTAGACCACGACCCGGGCAAAGTTTCCTTCCTAAGAATTTTGTTAAACATAGACAACAAATATAAGATCCAGTTGTTCAGGAGGTTTTTGAAGCACTGGTTTGGCAGCTGATCTGCTCCAGGCGCTTCCGAATTTTTCACTCTATTCAAACATGTTTAGTTCAACTATAGTAAAATCAGTGTCCAGTAGTGGATGTTCAACGCTATACAGAGTTATATTAGAATCCACTCTTGGTCCATAAATACCCCTAAGAAATCCAAGCCATTCATCGCTAGGGATCACAGGTGCTTTGAATGTTCTAGATTGAAATGCGGTGATAGCCTGCCGAAAGGCTCTTGCGTTCCTGACGTTCGCTAGGTCTTCTTTCAATCTAGCATCATAAAGTAATTTCTTTTGTTTAAAAATGAAATTATACGCTCGCTTCTTATCCAACATCGAAGTTACAGTGCGACCGTCAGCAAATTTGGTTCTTTCACAGAGCTTGAGCATATGCTTGTATTCTTGTTTTGCCAACCTACAGCCGTCGTCAAACCAACGGTAGCCCTCAACAGGAAAAGTTTTGGTCGCCACGTTCTTTGTCATCCCTGCCTGTAAGCAGGCCTCAGATACTGCTTCTTTCAGGTTTTTTGAAATATCTTCGATTCCAGAGACGGCAAAATTGGTTTGAATTCGTGGCGACCAGAGTAGGCTTTGAAAATAAGCATCTGCTTTATCTTGTTGCCATATAATCTTAGTGAGAATTGGGAACTGTCCCCCGGTTTGACGAGTATCACACTTGTCCATGCGGATCGAGAGCTTTAATTGAACAGGAGACTGGTCTGATAGGACTGGAGTATGCAGGACTTCTAGATCATTCACCACGTCTAAGTTATCAAGTTTGGACGAAATCAAATCTATAACACTGCGGCCAACCTGACTAACAAAGGTAAATTGTGCTGGGTTATCTGATACGGATCTTCCATTGATGACAGCAAAACCATTCCCCTCCATGAATTCCAGAAGCTCCCGACCCCTTCCATTACAGACACTATCCAGAGAGGTGCGTTGGGCCTCGAGAGTAGTTCCTTCGATTAGCTCACAAGGGAGAGCATTGTTGTCGTAAATTCTGGAATTAAAATCGCCTCCAAGGAATACAATATCGTTCGGAAATTTCTGTTGCATTTCCGTAATACTATCCTGGAATAGATCGAGAACACATGACAATACACTGGAGGGATTAATGTATATAGTCCATGGAATTATATATAACGAGTCAAGTTTGATTCTAATGAGAATCCAGAAGTTACTTATTTCCAGAACTTCGTGCTCAGGGAATTTCTTTGCGATCAACATAAGAAGTCCACCACTGGGGCGACCGCGACTATTCTCTTTTAACGCATTGGACCACACACAATGATATTTATCCACAATGTACTTGCCTAGATTATATGGAGTTACCTGCCATGTCTCCACAATTCCCATAACGTCGGCCTCCAGAGTATTTGATACGCTGCAAGACCTGTTTAAGCCATTGCAATTCCAGATTAGAAATTTAAATAAACTGTTCCTAGTCTCGCCTCGCAGGTAATTATCCTCTTGAAGAACTGTAGCATGTCTGCAATGCAACGCCGGTTGGTTGGTGTAGATTTCTTCAGGGTTTACTGCTATTGGGTCGAGTGGCCGTTTTTTGGCTTCGGTCGAATCCAATTTCTTATTTTAGAAGAGACGGATGGACTATCCCCGTCGATGGCCATCTTTTTTTTCTTGGGGAATGAGCTGGTCCGTCTGCTCCTTGGTACCTTTCTTATCATTTTCCTTTCGGTTCAGTGAGGTTTGCACGGGGAGAAACGTTCCCTGTTCAGAGTTCCACTCCCGTATCTGACCATTAATCACTACTTTTTTATAACTTAGTGATTTTGCAGCCCCGCCATTTTTAATTGTCTCTCGAACAAGACATCTGGCCTGGAATGCAATGAATCTCTCATATTCGGTTTTGTCGTTGTCAATGAAGATATTTCAATTCCGCAGCTTGTCCTTTTTATGCTTCATGACTTCATTTTTAGTCGTTAGAGAGGAGAATCTAATGAGGATTTTGTTATTTTCTCCTTTTCCCACTATGCTGGCCTCCTCCACAGCGTTTCGCAACAGAAATCTGTCTTTGAAAAAACTATTGACCTCCTCAAGCCTGTTGTTTGTGTCGACTTGAAGCCCAGTGACCACGGCATTATGCGATTTGAGTAGTCTTTTGTGTCTTTCGATGATCTTATCTCTTTCTTTGTCTCTCCTCGCGAGTTCGGCATTGGATTTCCTCAACTGCTCGCATTCTTCTTCTAGTTTGCTCAATCTGTTCCCAAGTTCGTTACGCAGCTCACTTATTTCAGTGCGTAGATGGTTTTCGACTTGATCTAGTCTTTGAAGAATCCTGGCAATCTGCTTCTCATCGATGTCGAAACTGCGCGTTGGATCCATGGAAACGATCCCGTTTGGTGACAAATTTGAGCTTGGAATTGGAGAAGGAGACGGAGATGAAGTTCCGAAAGCTTTATGTTTTTTAAAATGAACTCTTCGGCTGTTTGTATTAGGTGTACAAATAAGTTTCCGCGGTTTGTCAAAAGATGGCCCCACCAGAAGGTTATGGAAAAATTGTCAGATGTAAAACGTAATATCCCAAGTTTAGTCATCTGGCAACACCATAACCTTGAAGTACTAGTGATTCCGTATCAGCATCACGTAATTTTTTTCGTGCAAAAATGTCAAGTTTTATTCCGAATAAGCATCATTTGCGGGAACTTTTGATTTACTTCTTTAATGTGAAAAAATCTGCAGCTGAGGCGCATCGATTGCTTCTAGAAGCATATGGTAAAGCTGCTTTAAGTGAGAGGAGTTGTCAGGAATGGTTTCAAAAGTTTAAGAACGGTGAGTTTGACGTTAAAGACAAAGAACGCAGTGGAAGGCCGAAAGTGTACGAAGACATGGAATTAGAAGTACTATTGGAGGAAGATTCGTCCCAAACGCAAAAAGAACTTGCACTTACTCTACAAGTGACTCAACAAGCAATTTCACATCGTTTAAAATCGTTAGGAATGATTCAAAAACAAGGAAATTGGGTTCCATATGAACTAAAGCCGAGAGACGTTGAACGCCGATTATGCATGAGTGAAATGCTGCTTGCCAGGAATAAAAAAAAGAGTTTTTTGCATCGTATAGTCACTGGTGACGAGGAATGGATTCACTACGATAATCCAAAGAAGAGAAAGTCATGGGTTAAGCCCGGCGAACCATCAACATCGACAGCTAAGCCGAATATTCATGGAAAAAAACTCATGCTGTGTATTTGGTGGGATCAGCTTGGTGTCGTGTATTATGAATTGCTGAAACCAAGCGAAACCATTACTGGAGCTCTCTACCGAACACAATTGATGAGATTGAGTCGGGCACTTGAGGAAAAACGCGCCCATTACTACTCCAGACACGACAAAATTATTCTTTTACACGATAATGCTCGTCCACATGTTGCGGCGCCGGTAAAAACATACTTGGAAACACTCAACTGGGAAGTTTCACCCCACCCGCCGTATTCACCAGACTTAGCCCCTTCTGATTATCACCTGTTCCGGTCGATGGCACATGGTCTGTCTGAGCAGCGCTTCACATCATATGAAGACACCAAAAATTGGGTAGATTTGTGGATAGCGTCAAAAGATGAAGAGTTTTTCCGACGAGGTATCCGAATGTTGCCAGAAAGATGGGGAAAAGTAGTGGCAAATGATGGAAAATACTTTGAATAAAACGTAATGTACTTTTCCTTTACAATAAATTCCTAATTTTTTATAAAAAACCGCGGAAACTTATTTGTACACCTAATATATTTGTCTAAATCGAAATTGGCCGGTGGATTTTTGTCGTCTTCCGGGTCAGGAGAAGAGGAAGTATTCAAATTCCGTTTTCTCTTCTGCAGGAGAAATTCTGTGATAATCGAGTCACTGTTGGATCTTTCTCTCGACCATGAGTACGCTTTGGGAGGTCTGCCGCGATAGGACCTTCGGTGCGTAGTACCATTGTGAGGACCTCCCTCGGCTCCGCCTAATTTGTAATGGCCTCCCTCGGCCACGCCCAATTTGTAATGGCTTTCCTGATGCTCCGCCTGCGCGCTGTCAAATTCTTCTTGCACCGATGTATCCAGTAGGTGCTGCCACCTCTCGGTTCACTTCGGAGTACTCGAGATTACGAGGCATGCGCATTACTGCTAAACCAAGTGTTTCCTCCAGAAGATTCTTGGCATCGCTGGATATTAAAAATTTGGAAGCAGATATACACCCAAAATCACCTGTCTCCGGTCGTAAAACACAAAAACCACGTGCACAGTCAGTCACTGAGAGGTCCTAACACACAAACTTCTCTATTGGAGTATTATTTGGTGATTAGAGATTTAACAAAAGACAGAGCGATAAAACACGTCTCTTCAACAACACGCCACACTAGCGCCCCCCTTCTATAAATAGTAATATATTTGTTCAGTAACTTTAAATATAACTTAACTTCCAGCAACCTTTCATGAAATTTCGATGAACATTGCTGAGATTTTGCCTCACGTTACTCAACCGTGCAGGAATCGAGTGACACGTAGCGAGTTTGGTCATAAACATCAAATTTTGGAGGAAACGGTTGAGAAACAGTGAGTAACGTGAAGCAACATCTTAGCAATGTTCATCGAAATTTCATGAAAGATTGCTGAAAGTTGAGTAATATTCAGATTTACTGAACAAATATATTACTATCCACAGAACCTCCAAACTTCTCTCCTCTCAGTGTAGTGTTTGAATAGACGAAGACGACGGAGATAAAGAAAATATTGACATCCCAACAAACACAATCGATCTGAAATTTGTCAGAAAATGTTGCATGTGACGTTTCTTAAATATCTGATAGATTTTATTTTCTAAAGAATGATTTAAAATATAACTTTGAGATATCTGGAAGACATGTTATGGAACATTTCGATGGTACTGCCTTAGAACTTCGTATTTTGATTTTTAAGGGTTTCAAGGTTCTATCGGAGAAATGATCAGTACACGCTATATAAATATATGATCAAATTTATATGTCATTGATTATGTTGAAGTAACAAGAATTGAGCGGGTATTTTCTTCATAAGTCTTGGTAATATGTGTACCAGTGCATACTAATTATTTTCCCGATGGAACCTCCAAACTGTCAAAAATCGAGATAAGAACCCACTCAACATAAATATCGCAGTCATAATACTGCGATATTTAAATATTGCTGTAATATTACTGTGATATTTAAATATTGCTGTAATATTACTGTAATATTAAGTGCTGGATGAGAAGTTCTGTTATGATACCGGAAATTTTTCAACAAGTCTCATACGTCCTGTTTGTTAGGATTGAATTCATATTTGTTTGTTTGTTTGTGTTGAGCTAGCCATGAGCTCAATGGGTTCAAAAGAGAACACCTCATTGCGATATGATGAATGAAGACCTGCGCTTTCTGTTTTTATCTGTTATTTTTTGTTTTCCATTACGAATATGACAAAAATAATGTGACTCATTTATATAGAACCACTTATTTGTAATTCAATAAATAACGTTGGATTTCTAGAATATTTACTGTTTGTCTAATTGAAAGTGTTTGAACAATACATCCTTTATTATGTATATCATCCAGAAGCTTTACCACATTCAAGGGATTCACGATCATTATTTCTACTCCGGTGTTTCACTAACAGACTGTCCCGTATTGAACTTTTCTCCACCTTTTGATAGTAATAAACTATTCACTGGAACTCAGGGCTCTCGGGTTTTTATACATCATCGAAAAATTCTTTCCAATAAAAAACATCACATTGACTTTGATCAAAGACAGGGGATGTTTATTCGTTTCTATATGTTTTTCATTTTTACAGTTCATCTTTGCAATTGAAGCTGGTAATTCAGAAGTACCGATTGACGCATTTGAGATTCATTCATCATCTGTGCAAACCCAAACACTTCATTATGTTTGTTTGAACAATCAACATCCGTTATGCTCATCAGCAACGAATCAGTTGAACCAATGTTCAATTAACTGGAAAAACTTACCGAAAATATTGATGAAGAACGGTTTCACACGCAGTTCCTAAGGTAGCGGGACCAATGAATGGACGTTGACCAGTGGATTGACCTAGTACATTAGGGAGTCAAGAAATCAATTGAATATGAGATCGATACAGACATTCAATACCTATGACTTGTAGAATGTATTGATCTCGATTGATAACAAATATTTGCATTCACTGACTTTTGAATATATTTTAGGCATTCACTGGTACTGCTGAATTGTACGGTCCCTCCTCCTGCTCATTCATCGATGCCGCTACCCTATAAAGAAACTGTTGTGTGCATTGATAGTGATGCACGAATTAACTCGTGATGAATGTTTGTCACGGGCGAAATATCACCGCTCAAGGATGGTGACATATTGAATTTTGCAGTTGTTTGCTTTAATAAGAAATACGTACAATAATATGACAAAATGCAAGAGGATACATGGTACATGATACATGTTCACAGCTGTAACAAGAAATGAGTGTTTAGAGGTGGTTGGGTGAGATGCAGAGGGAGAACATATCCTCAGAAACGTTTATTGGCATTCAATGAGACACACAGATTCGAGACTTTGATATAACAACGTGATAATAAGTTCTCACTGTACTGCTGTATGTGTGATATATCAAGTGGAAAATATTCTTGACTCAAGAAGATCCAATGCGGAACCAAATCATTCCTTCAAGTTTCAAGGAAATTGTCGTTTGAAAATATAGAATAATAAGGAACCAATTCCAGATACCATAAGCCGAAGAAATTAGACCCCGCTTTGGACTCCTAATTGATCAGGATAAATATTGATGTTCACAATACATCGACATTATTTTTGCTGTCGAGTCTTTCATTTCTTTTCTTCCGAAGAAAAAAAACGTCTGCAAGATTTCTCCGAACTAAATTCACAAAACGCTCTGGAATTTTCAGGGTACTATCTTTGATACTTTAGAAATCGCGTTACATAGCCCAAATTCCGGAAAAAAGTTCATTTTCTCAGATAGGATAAGAGAAAATTATCTTATTATCGATGAGAGAGAATTTTTTTCCGAAATTTTTGCTTCGTGAGTTCAGTTCGAAGGAATCTTGCAGACAAGTTCTTCACTCGGATGGTATGCTGTTATCCCCTCAATAGAAGTGTGAGGATGAGTGGGATTCATCATTGTGTATACTTGTCGTAATACATACTTCACGGTTTCGCAGTTTTTGGAGCCTTCCGAAGTAGCCAACGTGATCATCTGGTCATCATTCCAACATTTAAATGATGCATTAACAGTTCATGGTACAAGAGAGTACAGAATGGATGAGTTATCTCTCCTTCTCTATTCTCTTTTATAATTACAAAATGAATCATGATGAAATCATAATGATAGTGGATAATCATAGTGGATGAATGAAGGTTATTTTGAAATTTATGTCATGATTGTGATTTTGTGTCTTACTGACAATGGATCAGTCAGTAAATGATAGTTTATAATGAAAAATCAGAGTTTATGAAGGAACAACATCGGAGTTGATCGTTTATGGTTCAGAGGAAATTCGAAAAATGTTTGAAAATAAGGTTGGTCTCTATAGTTACTTCACATATGCCACAATATATGAGATATTCTGACTCAAAACTATGAACTGTACCAAATGATTCCTCCGGGTTTTTTGAGGACAGAATCCCAGTTAGATGGGAAGGAGACATGAATGATACAGATAAACCATAGATCTGTATGTTCCCTACTGTGAGTTTCCAGTTAGTTTGCATGGGAATTGGGTGGGTCGCATGGGTCGTCGCATCGGAATGAAGTGGGTTACAGGGATCTGCAGATAGGGATCAAGTGGGTCGCAAGGGTGATCGCATGGGAACAAAGCGGGTCGCATGGGTCTTTGCATGAGAATCAAGTGGGTCTCAACACCCATACCATTCCTTCTCATGGGTCACCCATGCTACATTTTCCCATGGGTGATACCCATACGAACCAGACTCAGTCCCAAATTCGCATGTGTTTTTCCACATACGATATATTCGCATAGGAACCCCATGGGACATCGTCACATGCGGAACGAACCCAGTCCCAAATTCGTATGGGTTATTTCTCATGCGACACATTTGCATAGGGAACCCATGTGAAAAGTTCTTATTAGACATGATCACATGCGAAATAAACCCAGTCCCAAATTCGCATGAGAAATTTTACACGCGAACCAACTGGGAATT
Organism: Gonatopus flavifemur; assembly: GCA_018340375.1. Classification (NCBI taxonomy): domain Eukaryota; kingdom Metazoa; phylum Arthropoda; class Insecta; order Hymenoptera; family Dryinidae; genus Gonatopus; species Gonatopus flavifemur. Next base: position 3,007,685 of record JAFFJZ010000013.1, read on the forward strand.
TACAGTAGGGTTGGCTATCACCATCATCAACTGCATTGGGTAATGTCGTGAGCGAATGAAGAAGAGGCAGGAGCGCCGCACAGTGGGAAATTTTGGTATATTGATTGACAAAAATCAGCCTACAACTCAATTTTCATCCGATTTTGATGTTTTTTTGTGAATGATCGTAAAGAGTCTGACTTTGGGGTGTCACTACAGCATTTTTGTGATATTCAACATAACCTAAGAAAAACTCCAATTAAAGTTAAAAAAGAGTAATTGGTGGATCCAGAGAACACTATTCTTTCAAAAATGAGTGTTTTTTAACCGTGCCATGTTGGGAAGTATATCGATTGACGTAATTATGATTCATTTGTGATGGAGAAACAGTGGGACACCATGGAAATTCGATAAAAACTGAATAACAATTGAGGAAATGAGGAAATTTTCAATACCTCGAATCTTTTTCTGATTTCTGCATGAGATGGACGGATTTCCTTGGAAAATAGATTATTTATAGCACAAGGGATCTGAGAAAATGACGGAACCCTAATGAAGCCTGTCAGGGGTGGATCAGAAATGAATTTGGGGGAGGGGATGGAGCATGACTCAGTGAATGCGATTTGGAGACTTTTTTTATGAGAATTTGATTTCAGTTTTTGTTAGATCGGATTTGAATCCTCCTGGAATTCAATTCTCAAAATACATTATTTTCTCAGGGGTTTGGGGAGAGGAGTATGACCTCCATGACCCCTCCCCTGAATTGGCGCCTGAGGTCCCTACAAATATCAAAACGTCAGAATTTCTCATCAGAAATGAGATCTAATTAGATCAAGAAAAGAGATCTAATTAGATTTAATTGAAGGATTATATATCTCTATATATATTTCCAAAGTTTATATGACTATGACCGGAACTTATATAGGGACATACATAGTTATGAGTCAAACTTTCTGAACCGGACCACTAAAAATTGATGGATTAAATTTTGCACTTTTCATTGAAGATTATTGAAGGTTTATGCAAACTAAAATGGATTCCAAAATTTTTTTGAAAAATTTCAATTTTTGCAAAAGTTATAAACAAATGAACTTTCAGGTGATTTATTGTTTGAATAACGATATCTCAGCCAATAATGAAACAAATCCAATGAAATTTTTATGCTAGATTAAGGAATGGTAGTAGATTAAAAAAATTTATTGTACGTATGAAAAAAAAAAAAATTTTGCAATAAATAATTAATTTTGCAATAAACAATTGGAAATTTAACCAAGTTCTCCTTGTGCGAATTGAAAAATTTTTTTTTATCAACATTCTCTAATTCATGCACTAAGAACACGCGTAAACCGATTTCAGTGCACTCAACTGCAAAAAAAGTTACGAATATTTGAAAAAAAAAAAACGCAAATACGCGCGACTGTGGCCTAGCTCGGACGGCATCAGCGCCGAAAGACCGAGAGCTCGCTTGTGCTCACGTTTTGAGCTACATATACACAAATAAATTCATACGAGATAAAAGTAAGTAAGCCTTTTATTTAATTATTTAATTATTGATTTATTTACATGGATGGTTTTTTTTAAATTTTTAAACTCTCGATTGCGAGTAGCTTGGAAAAATTTCACATTCTAAAGAAGTAGGATCAGACGGTTTGTAGCAGTGAAACTGGCGTGTTCCCTTGAGAGCTTTGGCTGTATTAAAACGATTGACTAACTGCTTTGCGTATTTTTTGTATTCATCTCCTTTACAAAAGTCAAAATCAATTTCCTTAAAAAAATCACATGCCCATTCATAAAGTTTTTCTGTAGAAACAATAGTTTTATCTTGTAAACTAGCTCGGTATGCATTTTTTTCACACAGCCGCCAATGCCATCGCAAACTCCTCTTCCATGCGCGGTGGCAAAAAAGTGCCACTCAGCTTTAATGTTATAATCCCTTTTATGATATAGTAAATTCAACAAATTAAATCTGTTCTTGTATTGGGATCCCGCCCCATCAGAAAAATAAAAAAGCTTTTTCACGTTCCGCTCGCCAAATTTTCTTTTCAAATACCGAATCATTTTGGAATTGTAAAGACAAACTCCCGTGGAGTCATGATTTTCGTACTCGGAAAAAACGACGAAGTTAAGATTGTACACACGATTATTCTCTTTGTAATAAATAACGTATACATGCAACGATGCTTGGTCTTTACTCCAATGTTGGGATCGAATGGCGTTTTGAACATGGAAGGAATAATTTTCTGAAAAATCAAGAGTAATTAAAGATTCGCCATGATCAAGAGATTCTTCTAATTCGTTCAAGTATTTTGATTGAGCTTCAGCAATGAAATCATGTCTCAAAATATCAGGTAACTCTGCACTGATATTTTTAATAAAAATTTTCACGCTTTCGGTCACACGAAGTAATTGGCACCTGTGAAAAATTTCAAATTTTTATTTCAAAAGATATTTACAAATTAATACAATTTTTACACATATCGGAATATAGACTCCTTCTCCACCAGCCAAAGTGTCAAGACTGACCTACAAAAATTTTTCAATTTATAATTTTCATACCTGTCCGTCGTAAGCCATTGATTGAAAGAAATACTTTTAATTCTATATTTCTGCAGAGTTTCCTTTAAATCTAGAAAAATCAGATTTGTGCCAGGACAATTTTGGCAATTTGATGAAAAACATTCAGCAGTTGGGTTAGGACAAATCATTGCCGTTAAAAAATCTCTGTAAGTGAGTTCATATCGAAAATTTTTACGAAAAAATTCTTCTTCTAGTCCTTTCTGCTTGAGCCGGATATTCCCGTGTATCTTACATACACAAACATTATGTGTCCCCTTAGCGCCGACAGGAATACACTGTTGAGGTCTCAAACTTGTGAAAACTGATGGAGAAATTGATAAATCTGGGTACTTCTTTAAAAAATCAGCATGCAAACTGTGATTGTCCCCCAACAGTAGACGTTTCTGAAAAAAAAAATATATACTTATTCATCACGAATAAAAAATAATACTTTTTCATGCGATATTTTCTTTTAAATTATTTTACAAGAGGTATAAACTAATAAAATACGAAGATTCCTTTCACTTCAATTTTTTTGAACTACTGCTTACCGTTTCATGAGATCGTTTACCATCGATTTTGACCGATTTGAAATCTTTGATACCCGGCATTACTCGACTAACTTCGTCTGAAAGGTAAAATTCTTCCACTTTTTTTATCAAATCTGGACTTGAAGCTCGTCCCTTTTTCTTTTCGGGGAGTGTACAATATCCTGCTTCGGTACGTAATTTTTCAGCTGACGTTACCATGCGCCTACTCACGCCGAATTCTCTCGCTATTTTTCGAGTAGGCCACTGTACAGGCAATGTTGTCAGTAGAAGAATTTTTTCCTTACGTGTTGATACACGCGACATAGCTGATTTAAAGTCACTTATCCAATTATTATCATCGGCGTTTGAAGAATTAGAAGTATATTTACTGCAAAACTTTGATAACAAATCTTCATTAGTATCTGATAAATCTAAGTGTGTTTTTTTCGCAGGAAGAACCATAATTGTTTTTTCAAGAGCAGCCACAAGCTTTAGTTCTTCAAGTTCATTGTCAACCGACTTGCAAATATAATCCCGATCTTTTTCAAAAGTATTTGAATTCACTTCTTCTTCTAATGTTTCTTCATCACTTTCTATTTGTTTATCATCTTTTTCTTTTCCCGCTCGATTTTCTACACTGTCGGTCACTTTCACTTTAAGCACAAGAGAATTTTTCTTCTCGTATAGTCGCCTTTTGCAGGAATAACAAACGTACAAACCCCACAAATCACTGAACTTTTCGTCACACTTATTTGAAATACGAACTAACTTGCTTTTAACACTATTGCGCCCTTTTTTATTAAAAGGATTACAACAGGTCGGTGGAGGTGTCATGATGATAACGAGCACATCAATGATTGTAACGTGTGAAAGCAAGTCGAGGCGACAAGTCGGTGCGACAAGTCGATGCGAGTTACGCGATTTTCATTTGTTTTTACGCTCCATTTGTTTTGTCGTCTGCAGTACTTTCAGCGACAGCAACCACGAGGCGGGAAAATGTATGAAGAATGATTAAAGATTAAAAATGACCATCATCGTGAATGAATAAATGAATTTATAATACGTCATTTACATTCCTACGAACCGTTCGATTCTACTTCTTTAGAATGTGAAATTTTTCCAAGCTACTCGCAATCAAGAGTTGTGGAAATTTAAAAAAAACCATCCATGTAAATAAATGAATAATCAAATAATTAAATAAAAGGCTTACTTACTTTTATCTCGTATGAATTTGTTTGTGTATATGTAGCTCGAAACGTGAGCACAAGCGAGCTCTCGGTCTTTCGGCGCTGATGCCGTCCGAGCTAGGCCACAGTCGCGCGTATTTTCGTTTTTTTTTCCAATATTCGTGACTTTTTTTGCAGTTGAGTGCACTGGAATCGGTTCACGCGTGTTCTTAGTGCATGAATTATAGAATGTTGATAAAAAAAAATTTTCTAATTAGCACAAGGAGAACTTGGTCAAATTTCCAATTGTTTATTGCAAAATTAATTATTTATTGCAAAATTTTATTTTTCCTATACGTACAATAAATTTTTTTAATCTACTACCATTCCTTAATCTAGCATAAAAATTCCATTGGATTTGATTCATTATTGGCTGAGATATCGTTATTTAAACAATAAATCACCTAAAAGTTCATTTGTTTATAACTTTTGCAAAAATTGAAATTTTTAAAAAAAATTTTGGAATCTATTTCAGTTTGCATAAACCTTCAATAATCTTCAATGAGAAGTGCAAAATTTGATCCATCAATTTTTAGTGGTCCGGTTCAGAAAGTTTGATTCTATGTATGCAGCTATACGAGGTGTGTTCAAAAAGTAAGGTGACTTTGTATTTTTAAGAAAAAATATTTATCTATTTATCAATATTTATGTTGTCCCCTTCAAAGTAATCCCCCTCAGATACAATACACTTATGCCAACGGTTTTTCCAATCCTCGAAGCACTTCTCATAAGCACTTTTCGGTATAGCCTTGAGCTCTTCCAGCGATGCAGTCTTTATCTCTTCAATCGTTGCAAATCTCCGTCCTTTCATAGGTCTCTTTAGTTTTGGGAACAAGGAAAAGTCACATGGGGCCAAATCCGGTGAATATGGTGGCTGAGGCATGATTGTGGTGTTGTTTTTGGCCGAAAAATCTCTCACAAGCAAAGATGAGTGAGCAGGGGCATTATCGTGATGCAAAAGCCATGAATTATTTTTCCACAATTCTGGACGTTTTCTTCGTATTGCTTCTCGCAAACGGCGCATAACTTCAAGATAACACTGTTTATTGACCGTACGACCATATGGTAAGAACTCCTGATGCACCACGCCATGGTAATCGAAGAAAACAGTGAGCAAAACTTTGACATTTGATCGAACTTGGCGTGCTTTTTTCGGTCTTGGCTCATCTGGGGTCTTCCATTGGGACGATTGGACTTTGGTTTCGACATCATAACCATATACCCATGATTCGTCACCAGTTATGACCCTTTTGAGTAAATCTGGGTCGTCGTTAACGTCATTCAACAGTTCTTGAGCGATGCTCATGCGACGGTTCTTTTGGTCAAAATTTAGCAATTTCGGAACAAACTTCGCTGACACACGTCTCATGCCCAAAACGTTAGAAAAAATTTCATGGCACGAGCCAAGCGATAAACCAACATCCTCAGCAACTTCTCTGATAGTGATTCAACGATTTTCCAAAACAATTTTCTCCACTGCTTGAACGTTTTCATCAGTTGTTGACGTGCTTGGGCGTCCAGAGCGAGGCTCGTCATTGGCATCTTCCCGGCCATCTTGGAAGAGTTTGTACCACTTGTAAACATTTTTTTTACTCAGAACAGTTTCACCGTATGCTACTGTCAACATTTTAAGTGTTTCGGAGCACTTTATTTCATTCTTTACACGAAATTTGATGCAAATCCTTTTGATCCATATTTTTCGATAGCAAGAAATCGCCGAGCACGCAAAACACTTATAACCTTTACGCCTCTCACAACCAAACAAAAAATGCTATACACTTGAAACTTGGTACAGATGTTCGGGAAGAGTGTGCCAACATAACAAAACAAAAAAATCGATAATCGAAAGTACGTTGCCCGCGAAATTTGAAAAGTCACCTTACTTTTTGAACACACCTCGTATATAAAATTTGAGATAATTATGTTCAATGGCAATTATGAACATTTTTTAATATATTCAATGATATCAACTTCTCATATATGGTCACAAATATAACTACATATGTTTCCATATCAAGTTCAGTAGTACTTAAAAAAATTCGATAATCAAATACAGGACATATATAATCTTATTGTACTAGGGGAAAGATTGGTCTGTTTGAATAACAATGGATCTGCTTAGACTCAAGTAGATCTACCTTGATCTGAATAGAAACAGTTCTGGATTGACCTAGATCAATTTGGATCTGAATAAATGGATTAAAATCTAAGCAGATCTATTTAAATCCACAGAAATCTAAATACAAAAAAATGATATGTGCTCCGACCTGCATAGATTCATTTACATCTATCTAGATTTAAGGGGATCTTCTCCTACCATTTTTTTGTTCTAAAAAGATATCATTAGATCCAATTAGATCTGTTCAGACGTAATTGTTTTTTCTCGGGGCTTCAATGTGTGTCACTCAGATTCATCTAGATCTATGATGATTCATTCAGATGTACGCAAATGTGAATATAGGGGAATTTATTATACCTATATTATTGAAGTCCTCTTTGAATTTTATGTATTTTTCAAGCACATTCGTACTTGAAATTCTCAACTATTCTTAATTGTATGGAGAATTTATTTATACGTAACTGACCCCTTAATTCTTGCGATATCATATTACACATTTTTGTACATTTTCATAATTGATAATTCACTCACCTGTAATTGAAATGTAGATGAAGTTTTCAGTCATGTAACTGGGAATTGGTTCTAATCAATGCATCGGGAATTAAGTATTATGGTAGAATCATTTGCAGTTTGTTGACCAAAAACACACATGCACACGCAAATACAAGAAACAAACAAGAATAATATAAAAAAATTAATGGACACTATTTAGAACCGTTTTGAGCTGTCATCAAATTTCTAGCATTCCTTTATTATGAGTGATTGGACAACCGTTTTTTTTTGTTAGATTTTCTCAAACGCGCTTTCAGTGAACAGAAAATATAGGAGTGTCTTTACCAGTAACATCAAAATAACAAGCAGATTTAGGTTTAGATGCTCGGATATGTTTTTCTCCTTCATTATTTTCCATGTCTTCGCACCTTCTTCTCAAATATAACTCGGCTTGAGATGAGTCATTTTATGAGAATATATGAAATGTTTCATCATGTCCTACTATCTGGTATTAGTAGACCCTCAGCCTCTTCTGATGATGGAAGTTTCTTCCTAATCCCTTTTATCCGCAAAGAGCTTATCAAAGAATCTGATGGAATCAAAAGATGATGCATTATGTCTTGGATCGTTGATTTTCGGTCACACATCCTACTATTGCACATTCTTGATTTCCCGAAAATCTTATTGCTCGCTTCCTGTGGTTCCTCTGATAACCAACCAAACGGTAATTGAGATGATTTGATTATCTCGTATCCGTGGATCAAAATTTTATGCACAGATGGGGGCAATGGGTACCATGGGTATAGCTTTATACACATTTCCGCTGTTCCCAAACAATAAGTTCTAAAATTTTCGCTACTAAACTTCCGTTATTTGAATTATTTCGAATTTCAATTCAAATTACTAAATTCGTTTGAAGAAAACAAAACTGAGACCCATTGGAAACATTTTTTCCATTCCAATTCCGTATGAAAATCGCCGCGAATCAGCGTCATATAACAAAAGAAAAACGCATCAACCGTATACTACAGCTGTAGACGCTGAACCATTGTCTTACGTGCATATTATTTGATCATCAAAAATCAATTTCAATTGTGGATGTCTAATTCTCGTTCAGAGTTCGGTTTTTTTTTCTAATTTGTGGATTTGAGTGCTATACGAAACATGTGGTACATCCTGAAACACTCTTATTCATGTGAAATGATATGGAGTGGCGATCCGCGGGTTGACAAAACGGACATTATTATGAATGCTGTGAGTGCCAAGAATAATTTCACAGAACATCAGCTGGAGACTATCAAACGAAAATTGATCAATACATTACTCCCACAATACAATAGAAATTGGCAAAGTGTTTGTAGAAGAAAGGAACGTTTCATTATTAAACATGCAGCATTTCTACAGAAAGACTCTTCGGTGGAATTGGGAGACAATTTCGTGTTTGCTGAACAAGTTCAGAGTATGTCACATCAGTTCAAAGAACCAATTCAGACAAGAATAACGTGAAGCTTTAAATACTAAAAATCGGAAGTGTGAATTGAGTAGTGAGTGTGAAACAGATACGACCAACCAATATGATCAGGAGTCAATTGACAAACTTTTAGCGATGTATATGGACTTGGAATTGACGAAATTGAAATATGAAAAGCTAAGGAGTCATAATGAAAGTATTACCGGTCAAAAGACTTATCCTCCTTACCTCAAGATTTCAGAAGCAAAGACAGCTTGCTATCCAGATCATCTAGTTTCATCTGATTCAGGAGCAAGCGTAAATTGAATATCTTCACTAGAACATACAGTGGAAAGGATATTATTATCAAACGTTGGAAAAACTGACCTCGCGACTTTGTCAAATAAACGATTATTGTTCCAAGGGAAATGGTGGATGGATGGTGCTTCTGCACAACAAATGACAAGGCAAAAATGGGAATCTCGTTCCAATTGTGACAATTCAGATGGTAATAATGATGGTGGAGTCGAAGAGTTGAATAACGACGCAGATTTGGACAACGAGAATGCTGAAGATGGTTCAATTAAATCAGATAAATCAGTATTTCTAATTTCTTTCGTTCCTCTTCAATTGACAGCTGATGAAATTGTTATCTGGACTAATCCAACGCCTCCGTCTGTTCATTTCTGCAGATCAATAAAATTTCAGTTCACCAAAGAGAGTGGATCCTATGTGACCGAACAGTATGAATTGTATACAGATTTATTAGAGAAAGTCCAAACTTATATTATTGAAATCGAGGATAATTTATTTGGTATCAGCTTCCATCTGAAGTGTACGATGACTGATGGGAAGATATGCAATATACTTACCGGGGAAAGGGCATCTAATTGCTGCAATATTTGTGGAGTTGGACCTAAATTAATCAATAATTTACCGTATGTAACAAAACTACCGTGTAAGGGAGACTGTTATTTCAAGTACGAATGTGCTTGAAAAATACATAAAATTCGAAGAGGACTTCAATAATATAGGTATAATAAATTCTTCTATATTCACATTTGCGTACATCTAAATGAATCATCATAGATCTAGATGAATCTGAGTGACACAGATTGAAGCCCCGAGAAAAAACAATTACGTCTAAACAGATCTAATTGGATCTAATGATATCTTTTTAGAACAAAAAAATGGTAGTACAGAGATCCCCTTAAATCTAGATAGGTGTAAATGAATCTATGCAGATCGGAGCACACATCATTTTTTTGTATTCAGATTTCTGTGGATTCAAATAGATCTGCTTAGATTTGAATTCATTTATTCAGATCTAAATTGATCTAGGTCAATCCAGAACTGTTTCTATTCAGATCAAGGTAGATCTACTTGAGTCTAAGCAGATCTATTGTTATTCAAACAGACCAATCTTTCCCCTAGTACAAAAAGGTTATATATGTCCTGTATTTGATTATCGAATTTTTTTTAAGTACTACTGAACTTTATATGGAAACATACGTAGTTATATTTGTGACCATATATGAGAAGTTGATATCATTAAATATATTACAAAATGTTCGAAATTCCTATTGAACATAATTATCTCGAATTTTATATATAGCTGCATACATAACTATGTATGTCCCTATATAAGTTCCAGTCATAGTCATATAAACTTTGAAAATATATATAGAGATATATGATCCTTCAATTAAATCTAATTAGATCTCTTTTCTTGATCTAATTAGATCTCATTTCTGATGAGAAATTCTGACGTTTTGATATTTGTAGGGACCTCAGGCGCTAATTCAGGGGAGGGATCATGGAGGTCATACTCCTCTCCCCAAACCCCTGAGAAAATAATGTATTTTGAGAATTGAATTCCAGGAGGATTCAAATCCGATCTAACAAAAACTGAAATCAAATTCTCATAAAAAAAGTCTCCAAATCGCATTCACTGAGTCATGCTCCATCCCCTCCCCCAAATTCATTTCTGATCCACCCCTGACAGGCCACATTAGGGTTCCGTCATTTTCTCAGATCCCTTGTGCTATGAATAATCTATTTTCCAAGGAAATCCGTTCATCCCATGCAGAAATCAGAAACAGAATTGGAGTATTGAAAATTTTCTTATTCCCTCAATTGTTATTCAATTTTCATCGAATTTTCATGGTATCCTACTGTTTCTCCATCACAAATTAATCATAATCACGTCAATCGACATACTCCCCAACATGGCACGGTTGAAAAACACTTATTTTTGAAAGGATAGTGTTCTCTGGATCCACCAATTACTCTTTTTCAACTTCAATTGGAGTTTTTTTTAGGTTATGTTGAATATCGCAAAAATGCCGCAGTGACACCCTAAAGTCAGACTCTTTACGATCATTTAAGAAAAAAAAACATCGAAATCGGATGAAAATTGAGTTGTAGGCTGATTTTTGTCAATCAATATACCAAAATTTCCCACTGTGCGCCGTGGACATATTACCATCAAGGTGGATGGAGAGAAAGTGGAAGTGGAATAGACAATCCATAGGTCTGTATGATATTTATCACCACTATGGATTTCACTGGGTGGTGTGGTGAGCTAATAAAGAGACCCTAAGGGTGCAGTGGGTATACCAACAATTTTTGCATTAGTTACACTTCACAAATCTACTGACAAATAATTAAAGACTATTCACAGTTGATTTGAAGAAAATTGAAGGAATATAACAATATTGTGACGATAAAAATTTTTGTAGAATAACTATAGTTCACGCTGATTGGTGTGACTGGAGATACGATGCATCCTAAAGTGTTCTCCCCAGAAGTTTAATCTTTCCAGTTGTTTCATTCAAGCTGAATCATATTTCTATCTCAATGAACCATCACTCTTACTTCAAATTATCTCCGTTTTCAAATGATGAAAGAATATCCTGAATATCGATATTCAATATCTTTCTTCTGACATATTCCCAAACTCACAGATCGTTATTCCTAAGTATGTGTTGAGAATGAGAACAATCTTATTTGCCAGCGAATTCATCTTCCCATCTCGATATGAATCCAACCATGAAGATCTGTAAGACTAGGAATACTTATATGAGGATGAATATTGATTATCCATAGTACTTAAGAAAAGAATTATCCGAAAATTACCAGAATTGAAAATATGGATACTCAATGAAAAATCGAGTATTCGAGAAAGAGGAAACTCGGAATATTACATATGATGTAAATGACCCCCAGGAAAATTTATCCATTCTGACCAAAACACTCCATTTTTGCGTCAAGTTTTTGGAGGGAAAATAGAGCATTTCAGCCAGAATGGCGTAGACTTTCCTGAAGGGAAAATATAATCATAGAAATCGTGAAGTAACTATAGGTCAATGTGACTGGTGTGATTGAAGATGAAATCCATTTTTAATATTCCCTCCAAAGGTTTCATCCCTCCAATTGTTTCATTGGAGCCCAATTGCATTTCCATTCTTGAAAACTTCTATTTCTACTCATGATGAGGTTGGTTTTCAAAAAATTCCATCAATATCGATAATAATATCATGAATTTTGAATACCTTCATTTTCGCGTATTTCTTGACTTGCGCTGATCTTCATTTTCAAATCTGTGTTCACAATTGAAAAAATTCTATTCAACAGCAAGTTTTCCCTTCTCCAACCGAAGAATTTCATCAACATCGATAATAATATCATGAATTTTGAATACCTTCATTTTCGCGTATTTCTTGACTTTCACTGATCTTCATTGTTAAATCTGTATTCACGATTGAAAGAAATTCTATTCAACAGCAAATTTTTCTTTCTTCAACATATATTCAAAAATGTGCTCCTGTCAGAATAAAAATTTGTACACGGCGTCGCCGATAGCATGAATGTTCCAGTCTTGATTATATTCGAAAAATTTGTGGAGAGCACCAAGATAGAAATTTGGATTAATATGATTCCACGAAATCATCATCGCCCACGCCAAGTATTCCGTATCAACGTGGATTTCAAAACATATTTCAAATAACCAACACGTTTGGTTTAGAGTAACTCAGAGTTGTTTCTAGTGCGTGGAGTGAATGAACCTAATTTTTGTTCTATTTTCCTTAGTACATATTTTTGAGATAAGGATGTTTGGTATACCTGCCATATGCGGTCTACCGGGGTAGACCGCACACTGCTTCTCTGTGGTGTGTCGTATGCGGTCCACCCGCGTACATCGCATATACCACGGAAGAAGGATGTTGTATGCAGTCTACCCCGGCAAACATGATTTTCATTAAAAATTTTTCTCCCATTCTTGATTTTGTGGGTATTTGATACTTGATACCTAACCTCAACCTCAAACGGTGTGCATTCTACTGCAGCAGAATGATTATGATATAAATATGTTATGTGTATTACATGATATAATGTCACTGTTACTGTGATCATTATTCTGTTATAAATTAATATACTGTACTCATTACATGCAACATAGAACGTTTTGGGGTCAGGATAGGGTGGGGTGAAGTGGGATGGGAATGTTAAGAATACACCCCCACATTTGATAGCCACCCCAAAACCCAACCAATGTGCGGTCTCTTATAATATAGGTATGTCATATTGGATGAAACAATGTGATTTTGATTGTAATCATATTATTATTAATTTCATGTAATTATTACGTTAAACAAGCACCGTTTGGAGTTCCGGGTGAATATTGAATGCACGTGCGTATCACATCACATCACATCATGTTATATTTTATCAGTATAATCATATTATACTGATTCTGTCACCGTAAAATGGACACCGTTTTGAGTTCAAGGTGTGTATCAAATATAGGGGCGTACTCTTAACGCCCTCACCCTACCCTGGCCACCGAACATGGTGTGTATATGTAATAATTATTTACATTATATTTCTGATAACATAATAATAATAACATTAACAATTATGTCACATGATATAATAGAATATAATATTATATATAAAATATAATATAATATGATTATGTTATAATCATTCCGCTAGAATAGAACGCATACCGTTTGGGATTCGGGTTGAGTATTGGGAGTAAAATATCCACAAAATTTGAAATCGAAAGAAAATAAAAGATGGAAATCATGTTTCCCAGGGTAGACCGCATACGACATGTGATTCACCTTGGTATACCGCATATGGCAGATAAACCGAATGTTTTTCAGAAATTACAAACCACTATAAATGCGTTTTCGACAAATTAAAATTATAATATACTGAAAATTGTTCACATATCATTTAGATCACCAAATCTACTTGGTAACTTATATTGATTTTACATATTTTTTCCTTAATGGTATATTTTTGCTAGTTAAAGTATAAATTCTTGGCAGAGTGAAATGTTTGTTCAAAGAATTTTTTGTCAGGTGTTATTCTGAGAGATTGACATATTTTCATGAACTTGGCGTTCTTTTGTACTTTTTTGGAGTCTCTATGAGGATTTCCCTCATTTTTATGGAATTATTATAATTTCATTATTATATCCTAAATTCCTCCATCAATAATATGAGGAAACGTATGAGAGGTATCTTTTCCCCACTTCCAAATATCAATGAAAGTTTAGGAAATACTAACGAGATTATGATTGATTGCAATCAAATACAGTGTCAATGGAAGGTAGACTTGAGTTGTTCGAAGTTGAAAAATGATTCGAATTTCATCGATGTTGAATCGAAGCTGTTAACCTCATTCATTCGCAATCTACCCAAGCAGCAACAGAAGTTCAAAGTATAAACGGAATAAAAACGTTTGTAGAATGTACGATGAAGATACGAAGAACATGTAATAAACGTTCATAGAATATTCGAATGAGACTGTTATGAATATACTTAGAACGTACATAATACATTCGATATGTATGATGTTCATTCAATCGACGTTCGATTGACGTACTCGATGAATATACATACATATGTATCACCTATCCCTGGTAGAAATTCCTCCAGTAGTTCGCTAGTTGTAACACTTGCCCTCACGAGAAACTAGAGTTCCAATTCAGTAACTTTTCACTTCAATCACCAACTTATAAGTGTTCTTATGCATATATTATATATAAATATCACATTATACATTATAGATATACATATTATGTATATCTGATAACATGAAATATGTAATGAATATACATATGAGGTCTCCAGGTTTCACGAGGGGAAGTGTTACAACTCGTGAACTACTAGAAAAATTTCTACCAGGGATGAAACGATCTCATTGGAATGTGCATAGAACGTATTTCGAATACTTTAACAACGTTCATAGTATATTCTGGTGCCGCTTGGGTATGAATTACATTCTGGGCTTGACATTTGGAAAAAAGAAATGAAACCATAGATGTAGAATGAGCCTCACTGTGGAATAAGGTGAAATAGAGGAGAATAAAATGTCTTTGGAATGAATTTTCTGACCTCCAAATTTGAACCCACTTCTTTAGATGTCAATTCTTTCCTATTCTTCTCAATCAAAAATTCTTTGCTGGCTAGTATTGATGGAATTTGAGAAGAGTATCATTTGGACATTGAGACAAAGATAGAAGTTTGTGAGAATGGGAATATTGTCCAGTTTGAATGAGATAACTGGAGGTGTGAAACTTTTGGAGAGAAGATTCTAGAATGAATGATATTTTCAGTCACTCAAATCCAGTTGAACTCTAGTTATCAAAGATCATCATCAATTTATATAATCAAAATATTGTTGCATCTGTTCAATTTTCATCGAGTTAGTCATGAATACTCTACTCACCCATTCACCAGTGCGTTTTAAAAAATATAGGGGTAAAAACGGTGAGTCCAAATGATTGTGTTGTTTGAGAAATTTTGAGATTCATGAGGCATGTAGTTGATCATGTTGGAGTATTTACGGACACATACTCTTGTATCTATATTAGTTTGCATGTAAAGGTACCATCCTGTAGGTCAGATTAGATGTCAATACTCAGCATAGCTACAGAGCGGAATAAGACGTTGTCGTGATAAGACGTGCGGAATGAGTCATCGCCAAGTATAGGCAATGAAACGTCTCTCCGAGTTTTGGCGGTATAATCGAACTTCACGTTTCCTTATTATTCATGGAGTTAAATAAACCGTACGATCTATTCATAAATTGTGCATCATTAAGGTAACCGGCCCCATTAATGAACACCTTAACCCCCATTAGCGAACAATCGTTTATCTATTATATCTTTCCTATGGCATATTATTCTGGATTTATTTACATAACAGTGGTTGATTCAGTATCCAGTCAGTCATGCTTGGATGAAATTAAAGCACTAAATGAAAAGTACTATGAATCAAAAACCAAAACGTTCATTAAAGGGGTCGTGTTCATAAATGGGGTCATCTACCTTATATTAATTTTTTTCTAATATGGTAGCAGAGCGTGGTTGTGTAGTGCTTGTTGGAAAATTTGTTGGAATATCGAATTGTCTTAATATATGCCAAGTGTGAAAAGAAAAAAACAAAGCAAAAAGAGAAGGAAAAGACTGATAACAAAAGGAATAGACGTTAAAGTTTTGAAATAGGAACGAAGATTGAATATAAAATCATTAAAGGGATTCAAAATGACAACTCGTGAAAAATATAATATTGAGCAGTTCGCCGGAACAAACTTTGGTGCTTGGGAGTTTCGTTTGAAAAGCATATTAAACGAAAAGAGGGTTTTGAAAGCCGAGGAAAAATTTAGTGAGACAGCACAAAATGAAGCAAGAGCGAAAGCACTGTTGGTAAGTGCGGTGGCAGATAGCCATTTAGAATATCTTAGAAATTATAGTACGGCATATATGTTATATGTTGAAAAATGTAGAGCAACATTTCAAATTGAAGGAGTAAGAAGCAGCTTATATATACGAGAGCAACTCGGAGAAATAAAATATAAAGAAAAGAGTCGCTCTCGACGCACTTAGCAACTTAGCACACGCACTCAGCGGATGGAGAGAGAATCAATCATATTCTATTATCTATGCTCAGATCATACGACCAACTGATAACTGCTCTGGAAACAGTCGAAAATTTAAAAATTGAATTCGTCTGAAATCGCTTACTGGGAGAAGAAGAAAAGAAAAAGAATTTTCAAAACGAAGAAATCAAAGGCGATAATTGCGCATTTATCACATGTTACGGCTGTGGAAAGCGCGGGCACAAGAAATACCAATGTCGTAAGGATCACAAACAAGGGAGGTTCGACCAGCCGTATCAAAATCAAAACAACACTCATCGGACTCAACGCTCTTCAAACAGAGGATATTCAAATCGAGGTTTTTCTCATCGTGGACGGAGCTTCCAACACAACGACTATCAACAAGGAGGAAGTAGAGGAAGGTCATCGAACTCGTATGTTACACAAAGTTATCGAGAAGAAGAAGAAGATAGCAGTATTGCTTTGATGACTGATGTGGATAATATATGTATTAGAAATGAAAAAGTTCTTTCAGTAACATGGTGTTTAGATTCGGGTTGCTCTGACCATGTAGTCAATAATGTTTTTTCAAATTTCATTTATTTAGAAACACCTAGAAAAATTGCAGCTGCAAAGAATGGGGTGAATTTATTCGCGGTGGGAATTGGCAATATAGATGCTGTGTTTGTGAATAATAATAGAAATACTTACTGCACGATACGAAATATTTTTCATGTACCCGAATCAAGAAAAAATCTTTTGCCGGTATCGCGCATGGAAAGTGCCGGAATGAAAATAATTTTTCAAAATAGCAAGGCTGAGGCTTTTCTTAACAACCAGCTCATTCTAAATGGTTGTAGAGAAGGGTCACTTTATATGGTTGAGATGTTCATACAAGACTCGCCGAGTAATTATTTAACTCAAAATCAAGTAGGTTCTAAAAATGTGGATAATTCGTTAGATATATGGCATGAGAGGTTTGAATACTTAGGAATGTAAAATATTAAGACCTTATTGAGAAAAAATTCAGTCTTAGGATTGGAAAATTTAAAATACTGTGTTTTCGATGATCATTTATGCGAACCTTGTATTCTCGGTACACTGAAAAAAAAAATGAAGTGAGCTCAACTTAAGCGTGTATTTGGACTGTATACAGTTACCACGAAGGAATTGTATTTGAACTAAACATAATTTCGTTGAGGCAATCACACAAAATTACGCTGATGTCGTTCAGCTAACTACATCACATTGTTATAGTATCATCAACGTTCATTTTGTTCAAACATCAATGTCATTCACTGGAGTTATCGTTGTAGTTGAATCTATTCATTTTGTTAGTTGAAACAATTGTGGGAGAAATGTAATTAAACGCATTTTTAGTTGTAATAAAGAAATAATTATTTGAAAATCATCTGATCAGAGATGGTAGAATACAGGGTATGTAGTACATTACCAACTTTTGCAAGAGCAAAATGCGAAGTGCGCTGTAGAGAAACGGTTAGGACGTTAGTGTCTCAGATAGGTAGGTTCGATTCCCCTCAAATGAGATACGATATATACACTTACCGGTATCATCATGGTGAGATATCGAAGCATTTCAGAGATTGAACAGTAAACAAATGAAGATTAACTCTTTGATTTACACATTTTTTTTACATAAATATATTTATGATTTGAAATGAAATAGTCTTGCATTAAACATCTTGTAACCTTGAACGGATTCGTCTATGGAGTTGATTGGAATAATCATTGAATGTAATGAAATACGGTACAATTGATTGTAATAAGTATCATTTTTATGTTAAAAGAATGATGTATTTGATCAAATTACCATTTATTTCTGTCAACTACATCTGTAATTGATGGGAATCAATCTTCACAAACGTACGATGTAGTTGACGGAACTATTCCGCGAGATTCGCCGTATTTATGCCCACGATGTAGTTGAAAGAACCAAACCGTCTTTGAGTTCACAATCTTTTTTTCTCAGTGTAGAATGACGAGATTGCCGTTGAATAAAACGAGAAAAAGGGCTCCGAAACCGCTGGAGCTAGTCCATACGGATGTTTGTGGGCCAATAACCCCGGAGACCTGGGATGGTTTCAGATACTTCATCACGTTTATCGATGATTATACTCATGTTGTCATCGCTCATCTGTTGAAGAGAAAATCTGAGGTCTTCGATAAATTTGAAACTCATTACAATTATGTCACCAGACGATTTAATGAGCATTTTTCAACCATAAGGGCCGACAATGGACGGGAGTATGTCTCATCGGAATTTCAAGAGTTCTGTAATGATAGAGGCATGAAACTCTCGTATACAGTACCGTATAACCCCGAATGAACGGCGTGGCTGATCGTATGAATCGCGTGTTAATCGAGAAAGCCAGAACGATAATACTAGATGCGAAGCTAGGAAAAGAAATGTGGGGTGAGGTGATAAACTACGTGGTTTACACCACAAATAGGAGCCCTAGTAGTTTTCTAGACAAAAAACCCATGGGAATGTGGGAAGGAAGACGGGCGGATTCGAAAAATTTACAGGTATTTGGATGCTTGGCGTATAAACACATTCCAAAGGAATTAGGAAGGAAATTAGACCCGAAAGGGGAAAGACTAGTTATGGAGGGCTATGCACCCCATAGTATATATCGACTTTGAGATCCGATGAAAGAGAAAATAATATTAGAAAGAAACGTCATCTTTGACGAGAATTGGAAGGAGAGAGAAGTGGTAAAAACTGGAATTGAAATAGATGTTGATGAATCCCTAGGTGATACTCGTGATTTTGATGGCAAAGATGCGGCAGGAAATGATAGCGCCGTAGAGAACCTTGGATCAACCAAACTTGAAAAGGACGAGAGTCGAAGAGATTCATGATGAAAGTCCAAGGAGATCTTCTAGAATGAAAAAAAGACCTCGGTGACAAGAGAATTTCAAAATGGAATATGCTAGTGGAGAAATTCTCAGAATTGAAAAAACACCGCGTTGGAGAGAAAGTCGCCAAGTAGATGATACAGAAGAAGAGGATATAGAGGCGATGTTCGCGTTATATACAGGGAATTTTGTTGATGACGCAACTGAGACATTCGAAGAAATTGAAGAACGAGAAGATAAAGATCTATGGAAGGAAGCGGTAAATGAATAAATTAAGAGCTTGGAAGAGTGTAATACTTGGGAAGTCACATCTCGACCGAAAAATGAAAAATTGATAGAATGCAAATGGATTTTCACCGAGAAGCAGATCGGAGAAAACGGGTTGAGATATAAGGCCAGACTTGTTGCTAGAGGGTTTCAACAAGGGCAAATATAGATGATGTTTATTCTCCCGTCCTGAGGCTACAAACTTTTAGAATTCTGCTATCGACTGCGACCCGAAGAAATTACCAAATCCATCAGATGGATGTGAAAAGTGCGTTCTTATATGGGCGCATAAATGGGAAGATTTATCTGAAACCACCCCCAGGTATGAAAGTTGAAGAGAATATGTCATTGAAATTGAATAGATCGTTGTATGGATTGAAATCCTCTCCAAAAAATTGGTATGAACACTTGAATAGCTTAATGATTAGAGTGGGCTTCAAACGCTCTGAAAACGATCATTGTTTATATTTTAAGAATCATATTCATGTACTAGCTTACATTGATGATTTGTTGATTTTTAGTAGTGAAAAACAGAAGATTGCTGAATTGGAGCATTTTTTATCCTCTCAGTTCAAAATGAGAGATTTAGGCTACGATGAAATCAAATGTCTAGGAATTCCAAGAAATAAAGCTGAAGATAGATCAGAAATAGACCAGAGCGATTATTGAGGAAGGATTCTGAAAAATCACGGTATGGAGCATTGTAAAGCTGCTGAAACCCCGATGGCAGTGAACTTTACGTTGGATAAAAACTGTGTCATGGATAAATCTTTAGGAAATCGGTGAAGATCTCTTACGGGGTCTTTAATGTATGTTGCAACCGATACAAGACCGGAGTTGGCAGCATCAGTGTACTACCTGAGTAGATTCTCAACTAATCCTAGCAAGGAATTATGATTAGGGTTGAGAAGGATTTTGAGGTACGTGAAAGGCACGGTAGGGAGTGAGTTGGTGTATACCTCCATGCCTGGGAATATCCGTTTAGTGGGATTTGCAGATGCAGATTGGGGTAGAAGCGAGGACAAGGAGTCTACAACTGGTCACTCGTTCCAAGTATATAATAATACGGTTATATGGAGGTCCAAGAAACAAGCTACGGTAGCCCTGAGTACGGCTGAGGCCGAGTTCATTGCTTCATGTGAAGCTGCTGTTGGAGCATGCTGGATAAGGAAAATTCTGCTGGATTTTTGGATTCAATCTTCTCCGATTGTTATTCGGGAAGATAATCAAAGCACCATTAGGGCTGCTAACAATCCTGAGCAAAAAAGACTCAAACGTATGGACATTGAATACAATTTTTTGAAGCAAAAGGTCGAGGAGGGAATTATTCAGATTGGATATATTGAAACATGTAACCAGCTTGCGGATTTCCGGACCAAACCTCTAGACAAGTGGAAATTATTTTTGTGCATTGATCGCGTAGGCTTGAGTTTTTGATCAGTCATCGTAAATAAGTTTTTTCTTAGTCTTTATTTTGTATACTAGTTTTGAGGCGAAACAATCTTCCTGTGAACCTTTTTTTTGTAAAATAATTAATATTATCGGTTCATTGAATGTACGTGAAATGTGATAGTTGAATTGCAAGAGTGTCTGTTTGTGCGGGAGTGTTGGAGTATTTACGAACACACACTCTTGTATCTATATTAGTTCGCATGTGAAGGTACCATTCTGTATGTCAGATTAGATGTGGATACTCAGCATGGCTACAGAGCAGAATAAGACGTTGTCGTGATAAGACGTGCGGAATGAGTCATGGCCAAGTATAGGCAATGAAACGTCTCTCTGAGTTTTGGCGGCATATTTGAACTTCACGTTCCCTTATGTATTATTCATGGAGTTGAATGAACCGCACGATCTATTCATGAATTGTGCATCATTAAATCAATTTTTTTCTAATAGATCATAATTCTCATTCACAGATTCTGTACAGGCAGAAGTATAGCAGATATCCTACAATTCTTGGGGTCGAGTGTATTGCTGTTGACGTCCTCATTATGATTCGCAAACAAAAGCGAAGTGACTCATATAAGGTCTTCTCAAAGAAAATTGAATGCATGAAATACAATTTTCTTCATAAAAATCACTCAAGATTAACTATATTTCAGTCTGACTGAAATGACTGGCTGTAACGTCCTCGGATAAATTCCTCATTTTCTCCATATAATATATGTGTATATGTATTCATATATACTCAATATTTATTTATTTATTGAATATATCTATATATATTCATCTCAATTATAATAAGATTGATTGAAGACAGCCTTGCCGCCCGGGTTGATATTAAAATTATTGCTTTCAATGAATCCCATTATTGGAAACGAAGTTACGGAGAGTCCGATTAACGTTTCGAACTCATCCGTAACAAAATGGTGACAGCGGTGGGATACCGTCAAAAGTCGAGATTCCCGAGCAAAAACTCGATAACTCGATTTTCTCGCTCCTTCAATCCTTTCCCTTCCATACTATTTCAAGTCAATTTGAATGTACAAAAAAATGATATAGTTGGGACAACTCAGAACAATTGGCGATTGACGGGTTGGTTGTGAGAACTATTCGTTCAGGCCAGACAACTTTTATATGGTCACTACATTTGATACATTCGATCAGAAATGAAGAAGACATTCCGTGGAAGAAATTTTTTTCCCAGACTCTTCCGGGATAAAATCTACAAAAAAAATGCAGTTCGAGAATACAGTAATCTTGAATAGGAAATTGGAGAATATTTCTCAAAATCTGTGAATATTTGTTAAGATCTTAGAGTATTCCTTGAGTTCGTGTTTGAGTTATATACCTAATTGAATTATAGTGTAGTTCTGATCGCAATCATTCGAATATTCTAATTTGATTTTGAATATTCCTAAACCAACATTTTCACCTTACATGAGGAATGTGAAGCTGGAATATGCTTCTTTGTTAATTAGAAATTGTATTCATCAATATAATTTATGGAAAATGTGAAAGAAAACCTATCTTTGTATTTTTATACCCTGAGTTCTTCGAAGGAACCTGACTGAATTTCATTTGTACTTGCACAAAGAAAATCAACGTGTTCATGATTATTCCGAAACAATATTCCTCAATACCAACGTTTCATTGGCTCGATTGTTTGTACCGTTCGTGGTTTCAGTTCCAACCTAATCTAAATTTCATTCGACACATTTTGTTGAACGTAATAATCATACAAAAACGATCGAAGTCTCAATGTTGGAGCTTAAAGAATTATTTTCCACCAGGAACAATGCATCACGAAGTGTAATATTCAATTAATGCCTCTAAAAGCGTTTGGTTCCCATGACCAACTGGAAGTTGTAACCTGAGCTGAGTGAGCGTATACTATTTTGTTCGGTTCTCACAACAAAGCATTTGGCTGAGCCAAATATAGCCCAACGTATTTGGTTGTAGAAACCAAATTCCAGTGTACCATAACCGTACATTTTTTTTCGTGTGTTATGCACCAATAGAGTGTCATACGGTGTATCATAGTCAAAATCAATGCGTAGGTTACAAATAATACTCACGGGACTGTTTTGGAGCTGCCTGATAGGGCATGACAGTCAACGGCGAGGAAGTGCGCATAATTGTCCTTCCTAGCCGTTAGTCCCTCTTCCGTTATTGTTATGTTATGAGGCAGCTCCAAAACTCCCTCAGATTTGGGACTGGTTGATAGTTTTGAACACTCACGGCGAAAACCCTGGGTGGGCCAAGTTCTGGTATCACGACATGGCGGAACTCGAGATTCCACGATTATATACAAAACCGCGAGCTACAGCACACCCGAAATTTCCGACGTGCTGTTATGCCTAGAAAATCTCAAAGGAGCAATGGAATTGACCGAAGTGACGTCCCTCAAACTACTTAACTTACAGGACAATGTCAGGAAATTCTCTAAGAATTTTCTGAGAAACTCTCTCGATAAAATATTCGAAAACAACAACGTTAATATAACCATATGTTTAGGTGAGATCATCATACCAGAGAAAGGAAAGAGAAATGCACTAATTGAAGAAAGTCATGCTAGTCTCACGGGCGGTCACGAAGGTGTCACAAAAACCTATAAAAGGCTAAGAGAACGTTTTCACTGGTCGGGAATGCGGGAAGATGTCCAAACATTCATCAAAAGCTGTCCCATCTGTCAACTCCAAAAATTGGAGCGAATAAAAACGCGATAGCCCATGCTATTGACCGACACTCCACCTGACGCGTTTCATAAAATAGCTTCAGACACTGTGGGCCCTCTCCGCATCACGGCCAGGGGAAACCTTCATATACTAACCATTCAGGACCTTTTAACCAAGTACTGCGTGGCAATTCCGGTCCCAAACATTAAGTCAAAAACGATCGCAAATGCGCTCGCACGGAACTTTATATCTGTATACGGTAGTCCGCGAGCAATATTGACTGACAGGGGAACCTCCTTTGTAAACAAGGTGCTCCACAAATTAGCAAAAATTTTTCAGATAACGCATATAACTACCTCCGGTAATTACCTAAGAGCTTTTGTAGATGAGTACCACGATTGGGACGACCTAGTTCCCTTCGCGATGTTCTCATATAATACCGCCGTTCACGAGGGAACTGGATTCACGCCGTACGAACTTGTGTTCGGGAGACTCGCACGTTCGCCCAGTTTTTTCCCTTCTCCTGAAGGATTGGAGACATATGGATCCTATCTGATGGACTTGGTAAATCGACTGGACGAGATACGCAAGATTGCACGATCAAACCTACGCGGTGCTGAAGGAAGATCGAAACGTTAATATGACCAACGTGCGCATCCTTGTGAATTTCATGTCGGCGATCTAGTCTATGTACTAAGAGAACCCAAGCGAAGAAAATTGGAGAGTCCCTACGTGGGCCCATATAAGATAGTTAGATTGTCAGATCGGAATAACGCTGTAATCGAAGTTCCTTATGGGGAACAAATTACTAAACATGTCAATGAATTAGGACCTGTGCATTGATTGTTTTACATTCGACTCTGACCAGTTATGAACTTCGCCATGTACGCTCTTGGGGTTATACTCTTGATAAATTTGGCGGGAACGGCACCCGTCCTCCAGGACCTAGCCCTCCCTACCCAAAACGACCATTCTATTACTTCTCTACCACACGGATCTGGTATTTATTTCGAACAACTGGAGGACATACGGCTCATCTGCATCAACTGGAGGATCGCCACTTACGTCA
This sequence comes from Gonatopus flavifemur, assembly GCA_018340375.1. Classification (NCBI taxonomy): domain Eukaryota; kingdom Metazoa; phylum Arthropoda; class Insecta; order Hymenoptera; family Dryinidae; genus Gonatopus; species Gonatopus flavifemur. The sequence goes on from JAFFJZ010000013.1 coordinate 3,032,270, forward strand.
ACGTGAAGGCCCTCTTAGAGCAGAAACCATCAATCCTGAACCAGCTGGATGAAGTTGTACAGCACTGCAACATGAGAATGGATTTCGAATGTAGTTTCCGACCTGCTGCTGACCATCTTCGACACCGATTAAACTGTCTGGAGCAATTTGAAGCTCAGCTAGTGAATCTAGTCGACCCAACAGAAAGGTTCCAGATGGACCCTAACGCTGGGCATAAAGGAAGGAATTTTTACCGGCGGGTGGCTCCGTTCACACCGATTGGAGAGAGATCGAGGACCCTGTTCGGGACTCTTACCCATCAGGATGCCAAATTCTTCTCCAACGAGATCGATCAACTCCATGAAAAACAGCTCAGAGTGACCCATCTCTTGGAAAAACGGGCAATGATCACTCAATCGGAACTCCATGGAGTGCGTGGTGAGCTTGAGAGACTAAAGAACGCCACTCTCGCTGAACGAAACCGTATCGAGATAATTCTCAAGGCGGTATTAGCCCAGCAGAAAGAAGAAAACCTCCGAGCCCATAAGAACGCTGGTTTATCATGGATCCAACAGCTAGAGTTGGAAGTTATGGAATACGAGTCGGCTATAACCACTCTAACCAACGCCATCCTTTTGAGCAAAGTTGGACTGGTCCATCCTAAAATCATCGCCCCAGCCGAACTAATTGACATCGCCGGCGGAATTCAGCAGATAACCCGGAAATATGAGTTCCCAACACTTGTGCACAAGATGCATATTGACGAACTCATGACCATTTCCGACATACATGCCATGGTGGTAGAAGGGAAGCTACTTTCCATCATCGAAGTCCCCCTGCTGGACCGTCAAGAATATGATCTCCACCAACTACATTCGTTCTCAGTGATACAAGATTCTATTGGAGAAAACCGAGCTCTGGCATACATCCAGCCATCCACTCCGTATCTGGCTGTATTCAAAGACGGAGTCAGTCATTTTCCTGTGGGGAAAAGCTACTCAGACGCGTGTAGAAAATATCGCAATACACATCTCTGCAAGCTCAGTCAGCCCATCTATCGTATAGAGAGCGCACCGACTTGCCAAACCCTCCTGCTGACCAACCCTTCGGAGTCAATCCTCAACACCTGTGAGGCAAATTGGACTCCTCTTCGGAAGCGCATTAGACTAGGGTGGATACTCTGAATGGATGGCAATACTCTATTACACAAGAGGAAAATTTTCAGATCGTCTGCCCACAGAAACAAACGACCATTGTAGAAATTCAGGGATCAGGATTACTGCAGTTAACACCTGGATGCTCTGCATTGAACCAATACACTTCTCTGTACGCGCCAATGGATGTGGATCATGGAGAAGCCTTCATCTTTGCACCACCCTTGAGATTGGATATCAATGAACTTGTGCCAAATGTGACCACAATGGATATCCAAGAGATTCTCAAACGTGCAACGAGTTCCTTGCCCTCTGACGACAGTATTATCCTCCAGGTAGGACGTGGTCAACCTCTCAAGGAAATTATCCAAGGCACAGAAGATCTGCTCCAAGAACAAAGGACTCAGACTAACTTGGACACGTCAAACTACGCTACAAGAGGACTAGTCACCGTCATTGGCACCTCAGTTTTCGGGTGGTTGGGCACCCTAGCCAAACGCTACATACCCACCAGCCTCACACAATTATTCAACAAAGAACCCACTGCAGCTCAAGATCCAGAGGATCCTATTTACGCTGAAATGTCCGACCGCGCGCGTTCTCATACCGAAAGGAACCCTCGCGCTCAGACACGCCTCGGCACCTCAAAAGCCGATAAAAGTCTGCCCCCGCAAAACTCCCTATAAAAGCTTGCATGAGGACATGCATGTGGTCCTTAACGCTACCCTAGGATGTATGCCGGACTGCTATGGAGATCTATCGCTCAATACACGTATATACCTGCTCAACCAAAACCTCTCTTGCACAGGTACAATGCCTCGCGACGCTTGGGCATGCATGTACTGCAAATGCTTAGTGGATACTCGCTCACTGCGTGAGCACGAGCGACTATGCCCAAACCGACCCTCGACTTCTGGGTGTGGACGTGGCCTGAGCCGTACATGGTATGGCAGTACCATGGATGATCTTCGCTCACGCCGCACGAATCCTACCACAGTCTCCCAAGGGACCTCGCCTCAGCCGAAGGGAGTAAACGAATTGATACAGACTCCCCTCCGGCTCTTGAATCCGGAAAGACGCGAGACTAGGGATCAACCTACCCAAATCATGGATCTACAGCAATTGTTCTCACTGTTTGACACGAGAGACTTGCTGATCGTCTTAAACTTTGTCTACTCAGTCATCGCCAGTAGATTGAGAGGCTTGGAGGAACCTCCCTCCACTGTAGAGATAGGAGAAGTAGATGATGAATAGCATGTGTGTGCAATTGCATGCGTCTGCCACCCTTTTTCCCTTCTCCAACCGAATATAACCGAATAAAGCCTCCCTTCACTCATACGCGCTGTATATTCCCAGCCATGGAATTCACCGCAGCGGAGCTGCGCGCTGTTTGGCGCTCCTTGGCGGCGATGGTGGAGGCTCACTCCGAGGCCCGGGGTGAGCCGGGACCTGACCCCGGGCCAACATCAGCTGGGGCCAGCCACGTGCCCCCAATGGAGGACGACCAACGGGTGAGCCCTGAATTGGCACCGGTCCGGTGGGCTTTGATGGCTGGCCGCCCCGACAAGCCGGATCCTAAGGCGTACCCGGACGACGGATGGAAAACGTATATTGCCTACGTGACAAACAGTTACCCGCTACGACCCCGCACTTTGGCGGAATTCTCACGCACGCCACGCTGCAGCGGCGAGCCCGGAGATGCCGTATACTCGTGCCCGGTCCACCTGCCGCGGCCCGAGATACCTGCTCGAATCGAGTCCGAGCGATCTGGAGACGGCGAGGCCCAGCCTGCGACCCTTCCACAGGTCCAAGATGAGCCCAGTCCGGCCATTACTAAGGATGGGGCCAGCGCGCCTGTAGCCCCAGGATTCAACATCACCCGAAGACGACGCCGCCGCAGAGGAGGACGCCAACGTCGCGCCGCGCGCGAGGCTCGTGCATTGTCCGCGCCCGCAGCACCAGCGCCCAGGAGAGGATGCTGGAACTGCGGCTATCCGGACCATTCCCACCGTGATTGTGACTCCGCCCCCCTCGACATACCCTCTTGTAAGGGGTGTGGGAGGATGGGCGTGGAAACAGCCACGTGCTGATGCCGGCGTTAGCCGCATCTCCCGCTTCCTCTGCCTGTAGGTTAAGGCATTTTCGGTTTCGAGACTGGGGACCCGCCATCGGAATGTTTTGGCACCTTTTGTAGAAGCCGCCGCGCTTCCTCCATCGTACAGGCCGGGACATCCCTGTGGCGGATCCCCCGCCCACTCCCTTTCAATTCCGTAGGTATCGGTTGCGTGCGACGGATGGAGACTCTCACCTTCCTCTCAGGCCTTCTCCTGCCGGGCAGAGCACCTGGTCTGGCGCAAGACGGACACATTTCTATCTCTAATGGAAGCATCCTCTTTAGAGGATATTCCATCTGGGGTGTGAGATGTCACGTCCCGCAATTTTTCGACCCTCCAATGATGTTTGATTACATTATTTCAGGGCGAATTGTAGGACTTTTGTCCTGTCTTTTGTCCGACCACACGCTCTACGACCCCGGAAGCGAGAGGACCTTGAAAATTCTCCGCCTCTCCACTCTTTCTCTCCCTAATCCTCACCTCTCCCATTCACCCTCCTTGTCTACATTGTATTGTGCATCGCAAGATGCACATGCTATGTGGACAAGTCTGGCCTACCTCTTCTCTCTCTGCATCGTGCCTGCCTAGTCAGTCGCACGATGTAGAGAACTTCCTTCTCCTCTTCTTCTGGTCTATTGGCCTCACACTCGCACGCGTTGCTGTTTGCTGCACGTGTAACGAGTGTTCTCTACCCTTTGCGCTTTCTTCTTCACCCCCCTTGCCCTTTCCCCAAATTTCATGATGAGTTCGTCGAGTGGCGATCTCGGCCAAGGGCTTTTTCCTCAGATTTCCAATAGCTTCTCGCTCAAAATTCCTCCCAAAATAATAAAATAATTGAGTTCGAATTTTTTTCCTTTTCACATTGTGAATGGTTGTATTGTTCTCGGCAAGCCACGTGCGGGCAACGTCGATGTTGAGGCCAGCAGAAATCTGGCTTCGGCAGCGATAAAGCACGTACGGGGCTCGTCAGCATCGAAACCTAACACCGGATTCCTTCGAAATCCGATGGTATGTTGAAATGCTGATTGCGCTGGGGAGAATACAACTCCCTCTTGTTCTTTTTCTTGGCCCCTACTAATTCCCCACCAACCCCTCCAGGCCCGAGGCCGCCGCTTGGCAACGCCAACTCTTCAGTCTTCTTTCGACTTTTTAACTCCGCGTTCTACCTTGGTGAGTTTACCCGGGTGTTTCCTCCTTTGTCCCCTCCTCCCCTTCTTGACACTCCGATGAATTTGCGGGCGCAATGGCAGAGAAAATTCCACTAGAGGTCTATACTTCCCCCCAGTAAAATAAATTGAGAAGTTTACGTTTGAATATCTATCACCTGAGCTATGAAGGGACAAAATTCTATGGAGAGAATTCGGGGCCCTTCCGCTCACGAGATGGATATTCCAAGGCCCATTTTCTGTGCCATTGGAGTCCGTGTTTTCCCCGGATTCATCAGTCTGTGGGAGCAAGGAAGGAAATTTCTTCAAAAACTTCCGGAATTCCGGGTCGTTCGCGTAGTTTTGAACGTGCTCGAAAACGAGTGGCAAGTGTTCGCCGGCTCAGTTCGGCTGATCTCAGCACACGCTCTTTGCTCGCGATCTGCTCGCAGTTTTGGGTAAGTCCGTATTTCCATTACTCTGATTCTACCTGGTTGTAGCGCCTATTTCCCGATTGTATCTCGATCTTTCCCTTTTATCTCGTCCGTCGCACTGAATTAAAGTTATATCCATATGAAAATCTCAATATAAGATAAGTTTCAACCACGACATGAATCGTGTTCTTATTGTAAAATTCTATCTACAGAATGATTTTCAGAATATATTGAATATTCCATGATGAATTTGTCTTAAATGATACACATTCACGACTTTGTCCTCATCTACCCCCGGAGCGAGAAGCAAGGTATTCCGATGCCTCAGACGGTAAGAGCCAACCAACATATCAGCCTTGCCGCTCGGGTTGATATTGAAATTCTTGCTTTCAATAAATTCCATTATTGGAAACGAAGTTACGGAGAGTCCGATTAACGTTTCGAACTCATCCGTTACACTTGTGGGGTAATCATTATGTTGAATAAAAATAAGAAAGTCAATCAATGAACGATGAGTAACATATGATTTCTTCTTTCATCGTATAATTCTATCGTCTCTATCACAATGTTAGGATGATGCATTCCTTCCCATTCAATCGAATAATCGAATGTTCGATATTGATGATAATAGGAATATCGATATGAAATTTCACATCATAGAACTCTAGACCCTTATGGGATGGAGCTACGCTCGGGCGACAAGCTTCGCGCTCGTGCGAGGATCACCAACTTTACGCCCTCGTTACACAATGTACTATTGCAGTTTTCATAACATGTGGTTCATAAATCCCATGGACAGAGATTTCTTCACCTCAACCATCATCGCAAGACCAAACTCCCTCTCGATAAGGGAAAGATGCATTATAAACGGAAACCTGGAGAATATTCCTCAGGATGTTATGTTTATGTTACTTATAAACATTACACGCTCTCTCATGACTTCGGATTTAGTCATCGATGTTGTGCGAGAGAACAATACGGGAGATGGTATGTATACGTCATCTAACCAATGTTCTCCAAGAACGACCACACCAATAGTGTTCACGACATATGAAATACGTACGAGAGAATGACAAAGTTGGAAGGACTGACCTTTTGATCCGTCAATGCCTCCCACTACAGGGTGGATTCAAGTCCGTGGGACAATGAGTGGTCTCTAATTGGTCAATAACCCCGCTCACCAACCAAAATCGTCATAATTGGTGGTGAACCGAGGTTACTCCCTTGGTGTAGAGTAAAAACTCGAGCAGATCCTCGCCGTGCTGTCAGGAGAAAATTTCAAATCTTGACCACTTGAATTTTCTTTGAATTCCCAAATTTAGATTTTCATAGTCAATTCAACTTGAACTCCCTTCGCATTCTAATAATTAGAGTGTATTACTCAATGGACTTTTCTTATATTCTCTACTCCAAAAACTCAGGGTGTGTGTTTCTTTTCCTCCACTCATTATGACTGGCCAAGAAGCAGGAAGACCATTAAACGATAGGAAAGAAACTTAACAGGGCAGGAGCAAGGTGAATCCAACTTGTATTCATCCTATTATTCAATTTTTTTCTCCCTTCATGATGATTCAACTCAGTCTCCATCTATCAAAAGTTGTAATTCTGATTTTATGAATTAATCATATATAACGCTGAACAACTGGATGCCTTTTGAAACCCTTATCCTACACTTCCTCTCCTTTTCTCACAGGCACACGACCGAGCCATTTTTTCCGGAGGGTGGTGAATGTTGATGTTGAGAGTATATTCGTTCTCGATTATACATAGTGACAGTGTAACAACTAGTGATTCCCTTTTAAAACTCCTGTCCTCTCATTATTTCCTATTGCCAAGGAGGGAATACTGGTTCCGTGGGCACGAGGTTTGGCCCTGAATACAGTTCCCCTTAAGCTTCACGCTACCTAGAGACATTTGAATTCAATACAAAAAACTATAAATTAAAACTTTCGAAATATTTATGTACGTTCAACTCCCGGACGTTACAATTGGGACACAACTGATGTTCAAATGACTCAAATACATCATTGTGTGTGGAATGACACAATCGCATCTCACTTCCAGCTACATTGTGACTAGGAGCCTTGATTTTGGATATATCATTAGTTTGTAGCCGTCTATCCAGTCGCTTTAGTCCAGTCAAACTACAATTACTTTCATCAGTTCTAAACTAATCTACACAAAAGATATGATTCCATATGTTCAATTATCTTCATGCAGAGTTTGAATAGTTTGATTCACATTTTTCTACAATCCTGAATGAAGAAACAACAAACCTCTGGACGCAAGACTTTTGTAAGTATGCACTATGATTCTGCTCATAAAGAAATTGTGACGCTAGTTCACAGTCGTTCTGTCCATCCAATTACACTATTCTTCTGTGCTGCATTATGGCTCTCCGCTCTGGATTGAGAAATCACAGTCAAAACTCTTTTCATGGATAAGTTTTCAAGATATGAGATTTTGAAGTTGAAAAGAATTCCTTTCATCGTCGTTTTACTTCTGAAGGTGGTCCCAGATTTGACTCACAAACGTTACCCACACAAGAGCAGCGGTACGTACGTGAGAAAACGGAGAGGATGTAGTTGCGCGCGCAACATAGCATGCTTCCTCTGTCAATCGACCTCATCTATTCCCCCCACGCTCCCATCCAAGCACGCACACTATGAAACCCATGCGTGTGATTCGGGTCTGTTCAGGGAGGTCCGTTTTTTTTTCGTCTCACGGAGTATTCGTTGACTTGGGACAAAATATGATTTTTCGGTGGTGACGACATTTACTCTTGTATCCTAGCAACGAGTTTACCCCGCGCACATTCAAAATGCAAGTTAGAAAATCATTGAAAATAACAAGATACACAATCTCTCGTGGAATATCCATTTCTCAGAGTGGTTTGTGAAACCAATTGAACTATACATATATACATTTCCACATTTTTCTCATTCTCATATGATTCTTGGGAACTCCGATGAGGAGAATCTATTGTAATAAGGTTGAAAGAAAAAACTAGTCCATATGTTTCTGTGAAGATATTTTTAATTCATCATGTATTCATATATAAATATTCGTATACTTTGATGAATGATAATCTCATTTCCACAGTCGTGATCAGAAGCTTCATATAGGTTCATATCATGATGGTTTTATCATGAAATACTCTTTTATAAAGTGTTTTTGTATAATTTGATATAGAAATTCACAATGAATTTCCAGCTAGCAATGTAAGTGATTCGCAGTTGGGACCTATATGAGGGTCATGTGGATAATTTGCATCACGTTGCTATAATTTCATGGATTTGAGAACTAGGTATATTATTCAAAGGAGTATGTATGAAGATTCAAGAGTTGCAATGCAGAATTGCTTATTTGAGAGATGGAAATTATTTTGAAATAAAAGGAGCTCTGGAATCAAGTAGTTTTGAATACGCGAGATAAATTTCTCACACTTCTCGAACTTTTGTACATAATTTTCTTAACAATATCCACTCATCAAAATCATTCATTACAGCTACGTAATGAGAAAAAAATCATACATAACATAGATTATTATCCATGCAATGCTTATGAACACCTTCTTTCTATACTCTTCTAACGATGTGCCCATGGGTCAGTGGTAAAGAGCGGGTTGTTGGTCAAGAAAACCCACTTTCGATCCCCACACAGGGATATGGTTTTTTCCGCACATCGAAATCGAAAATTATTATAAATTGTCATGTTACATTATATAGGGGGATCTTATCATCATTTCTTATGATTGATCAAAATTTGATGTTCCTCAGTCCCCAGAAACGATCACAAAGCTTCCGAACAAGGGAAGAAAAAGCATTTCATACAGATCCGAATTTTTGGAAATGTACATGATTAAGTTTTCATTCATGCTGAATCCTAGATGTATGAGTCAATTTCTCATGGAATTTACAATTCATGGAATCAATCCTTTCAAATATCGTTCACGTCTGGCTAGAATTGTCAAATCCAGTATTTCAAACGATGAAATGCAGTAACAAACAATGTAAGTACACTGAATCAAATATCGACAATTATTTCATCAATTCACTTCACTGGCCTCATTGCAATAAATGAAGATGGAGGAATGGATAAAAATTTACGTGAGTTGAGAAACGCGACTTAAAGCATTCTAAGTAGACTTTGCCACAAAAACGAACAAAACAATTCACAATGATATGAAGATACCATCATACCCACAATATCATATATACAATCACAGTATGAAGTGAAAAGTAGCACACGCGAAAAAATTATCCGCTATGGTAACTAAGAATGAGCTGTGGTAGCCAATTCATGTGTTTCATATTTGAATAACTAAAAATATCGCTGCAACAGCTGAATTTCAACTACTGTAGCAATAGCTTTCATTGCCACAGCTAGAGAGTAGCTACCATAGCTCATTCTCACCTCTCCAAATATCAACCACATCATTTCCTCTCGTGCACGAAGCGCGTATCTCTTTGAGGGCCATAATATATTGAGTATTCCCACAAAACGATCTCAAAAATCATGGTACGATCGGATGAGTAAACCATACAAAATAATGGGGATTCTCTAGTATCCAGGAATCGGAAAATTCCGATCATTGGATAGGAGATCAATATCCAGTACATTTGTACGGAAGTGACCATGAACTGAATTGAGAATTCCGAGTTCTATGGGATTTTCACCAACATCCCACTGGGAATTTCCGGATGGATTCGTAAAGTTCCTAACGCATGTATGTGTTGATCACCTTACATTGAAAATGTGAAGGTTCACATCGAAATTCATGACAGTGCGGGAAAGAAAAATTGCTGACGCAGCAAATCGAGGTATTATGGATAGAATAGCAAATCCTTCCGCCAATCTAACTAGACATTCACTGCCACAGCTAACTGGGTTGCTGGAAGAGCAACATGATTAACTAAAACTACACATTATTCGGCTTGACTAGCAAAAATTCTAGTATCATATATGAAACAACAAACAAATTTCGCTGGAAGAATAGACATTCCTTGCTGCCACAGTTGAATCGCTGCCGCAACCAACGAAATCGCTGTGATACCGAATACACGGAGAAAGATGTATTTCGTAAAATAAATCGTGACAATCCTTATTGTCATACATCAACACACGATAACCATATCGAAAATATGACCGTCCACATAGTTGAATTCACTATTCATTGCTGATAATACAACTTTGTGTTGCTACATGAACAAAAATTATTGCGAATTCGACAATAAAATTCCAACAATTCTCCTATTGATAGTTCTATGAAACACATTTTTCCCCGTGTAGATAGGCGCTTGAGCGAAAGGTATCTAGCAAAATCGGATTTCGATATCCCAAAACAAAAAGTCTCGTTTCAACACTCATTGACTCATGTATAACGGAAACGATATTCTTCTGTTCAAAGTGCATGTGCTACAATTGAGGGATTATCGTTTCGGTTCAAATTTGGGGTTCAAATTTTTCTTAAATAGGAACAATATTTTCTCTACCAAAAGCGAATTTATTCGGCATAAGATGTGTATTGTGTTCGTCATACATGAGACAATGGGTGTTGAATCAATGTCACAGTGTTTCTGTACACAGGGAACAGCTGCTTGCAAGGCAAAGACGGAAGGGATTTCTGGATCGCATTGTGACTGGGAACAAAAAATGGGTTCATTACGATAATCCCAAGCGCAGAAAATCATCGGGATATCCCGGCCATGCTTCCACGTCGACGGCCAAACCGAATATTCACGATTCCAAGGTTCGGCTCAGTATTTGGTGGGAACAGCTCGGCGTAGTGTCTTATGAGTTGTTAAAACTGAAACAATCATAGGCGATTGTTATCGAACGCAATTGATGCGTTTGAGCCGAACATTGAGAGACAAACGGCCGCAATACAACGAGAGACATGATGAAGTGATTTCACAGCATGACAATGCTCGACCCCATGTCGCGAAAGTGGTCAAGACATACTTGGAAACTTTGAAATGGGAAGTCCTACCCCACCCGCCGTATTCTCCAGACGTTGCTCCCTCGGACTATCCCTTGTTTCGATCAATCGCACACGGCCTAGCTGACCAGCATTCCCGTTCTTATGAAGGAGTAGAGAATCGGATCGATTCGTGGATCGCTTCAGAAGATGACCAGTTTTTTCAACGCGGGATTCGTATGCTGCCCGAAAGATGGAAGGAAGCAGTGCCCAGCGATGGACAAAACTTCGAATCATAAATGTATAACCAGGTTTTTACCATGAACCCTCAAATTTTGGAAAAAGACGGGGGAAGCAAGGTTCTACACCCAATATATTTCACAAAGCAAATGAAAACATGTACACTATTGGTGCGACTTGATCGCTATATACAAGGAATTGTTCTCAAATAAGCAAAATAATTGTAGTGAACACGTGGAAATAAATCAACTACGGGAGGGCACGAGGGCGAGGGGGGAAGCCATACGGACTATGCCGTTTACATAATTCACAGAGAGGGGAAACTCAGGGAAACCGCAACCATGTAATTATATTCGGAGGGGGGCTTAATCGAACGAAGGGGATGAATTGAGGGTGTGAGCATAAAGGATGGAGGGAGAATCAGGTGAAGAAGGCCACGGAAAAGGAACTTTCTCACCAAAAAAAAAACAACACCGAATCTACCGCGCCACTACTCTCACCCTGGATGCGTGGACTTTGGCGGATGCGTACTACTGTTAATTATTCGTATTTTCGGGACCCGATGGCACCCCACACTCACCGTATCCAAACCTTCTTCGCAACGAGTTTCTTCGTGCAGGTTGCTGTTGCTTGGTTAAACAAGAAGTGACAGGTGAGATGGCCACTTCCCTCTTCTACACCGACGGGTGAGTTCGTGAAGTGACACACGTAACTCCGTCGGTGACTTTCCGTTAGAACTCACCTCTTGAGCTTGTTTTATGGGTTTTGGTGGTGGTGGTCTCCGATTAATCGTTGCGTGAGTGTGGGTATAGGTGGGATGGGGGTCCTCCTGAGTGAGTATTCCTGTCCTTTCCCAATTCCTTGGTTTTTTCTGAGTGAGAGTGACGGGAAGTGACGGGGTCCGTGTTGTCTCTCTCATTCCTTTCTTCTTCTCTACTGGAGGCATAATGGGCAGCTAGGCACCGCATGTGGCTTGCTCCTTTCTTTCAGGTCGGTAGCTTAGGCGGGAGGGCGATAGAGGGTGCTTCATCTTCTCCTGTTGGTCGGCCTGGGGGTGAGAGAAGGTGGTCTCCGGGGAGTGATGGATCGTCCTCCGGTGATGAGAGACCGCAGTGTCATCTCGTGGCAGATGGCGTTGCCTCCTAGGGGCGGGGAACCTCGAGAAATCATCAAAAGACAGGGATTAGAGGGGGGCAGGAATAGCGAAGGAGGGGAGATGTGTTCCCGATTCTCGTGTAAGCGAGCGACAGCTGTGTTCTCTCATGTAAACCAATATTTTCTCCAGTTACAAGATCACTTTTCATAAGAGTCGTGCGCGGTGCCATCTCGCGACCCTTTTGTGACGATGTATCATGTTACAAGGGAACTAGACAATTTTCAACGAATTTCGGTTATCACTGCCTCGTTTTAAACAATGAAAACAAGACGCCATGCGAGTTTGACGTGCATTTGCTGCTCCGACAATTTTCCCATCCGTTGCTTTTAAAAGTGCCTATTTAACTGCTATTCAGTTTGCTCGGTATAGTGTTTCTTACTGTGCATCTCGTGTAGTATTTCACTTTCCGGTTTGTGCCTCATCTTTCACGTTTTCACTGATTTGAAATCATCACTTGTCGAAGAGTTTCGTCTCACGGATACAGTAGCCTAACATACATAGTGTCACTAACATTGCCGCTTCGTTGTGTGATACGAAAACAGTAAACAGATCATTACTCGTGTATGTGTGTTGTGTGTTACTAGTACCAGTGTCTATCATCTGCTCTACGTTTTGATCTTTTCATATATTCACAATGTCACAACAAGATAAGAAAATCTGTAAAGGCTGTACTAAACCTGTCTCTAATCCTGTGAGCTGTTTTACGTGTAATATTCATTCGCATCCAGGATGTGTGCACAGATGTAATCATCCGTGGAGTGTGAACAAACTCATCGATTGCTCAGATGCTTCTTCACATCAAATTGATTCATCTTTGCCAGAAGACTCGTCTCTGCTGGTGAATATAAAGGAGCTCATCCATGAAGAATTTTCGAAATTTCGTGATGAAATGGCTCGGGTTTATGAGGACAAAATAGTTTCTCTTAGTCAAACTATTCTTTCCCTCACTGCGAGATTGACTGAAGTTGAGAACAAACTCGACGTTTCAAATCAAGACCGCGATTCTCGTGATCTTGGAACGATTATTCATGAAGTCAACGAGCGACAGAAGCGATCTCGCGATATTATTATTGTTGGTATTGATGAGACGCCGGACAATCAACAGCAAAATGATGCAGCGAAGGTGAAAACACTACTCCGAAACATTTATCCTTCCGTTCATGATAATATTAGGTTGCATAGAATCGGTAAAAAGGTTGCGGACAAACACAGACCTATTTGTGTTCCTTTTCCATCGTCTCAGGATGTTATACATATCTTGAAACGTAAATCTAATTACAATGGACCGTTTAAAATTTATCAAGATCGAACTGTTCAAGGAAGAACTTATTTAACCACGTTACGTACGGAACTCAAGAATCTGATCGATGGTGGTGATACCAACAAAACAATCAAGTATATAAATGGATTGCCAACGATTGTTGACACACGTACTGTGCCCCAGAAAAAAAACCTATAACTCACCCTTTGATATACTATCAGAATGTTCGTGGTCTTCGTACTAAACTTCAAGATTTGCAAATTTCACTTTCATCTCTTACTTCTACGTATGATGTCATTATCTTCTCTGAAACCTGGTTAACGGATAACATATCTGATGAAGAATTGTCCTTTAATGATTATGCCTTGTATCGGTTGGACAGAAGCAGGCGCACCAGTGTTTTTCCTCGAGGAGGTGGTGTGTTGATTGCGGTCAAAAAGTATCTGAATAGTGCATTGGTTGATTTGCCGCCTACTAGCGTGGAACATATTCTTGTCAAGTTGCAGTTTGATTCAAAGTCTGTTTTTATTGGAGCAAGTTACTTCCCCCCTGCCTCATCATCATCTCTTTACCTTGAACATTGTGTTTCTCTGGCCGAGGTACTGTGTCAGGATTATGATTCTTCAATTTTTCTCTCCGGTGACTACAATCTTCCGCATGTGGTTTGGCGCAATGACGACTCTCCTCTGACGGCATTGTTTCGTCCTGGTGTGACACTGAATGGAAGGTCTTCGATGGAGATTTTCACTCAATATTTCAACTACTTTGGTTTATATTAAAAAAACAATATTTACAATGATTTCAATGGTATGCTGGACTTGATTTTTACCACCGATGAGTATGTTGAAACTATCAGTCCGGTTGATTACCTCCCACATTGTGATGCTTATCATCCCCCCATCGAAATTAGATTGTATTCTCTTTCATTGAGATCTTTTTGTTGTACCCACACGTACCGGTATAATTATAAATTGGCTGATGTTTTTCTATACGGCAGCATTTGAATCAAATTGATTAGGATATGGAGTTCAAATGCATGGATGTAAATACTGCTATTAGTTTTTTGTATGATCAACTTTCTGTGGCTATTGAGTTGTACGTTCCGAAAACATTGATCAAAAGATCTATTCATCCCCTTTGGTTTACTCCTGAGCTCAAAAAATTGATTAGAAGGAAGAAAGTTGCCCATATGATTTACAAATCGTCTTATAGTCGCGGCGATTATTTAGCGTTCTCTTTTTTGCGTGCTCAATGTAAATCACGAGCTCGGGCTTGTTATTCGAATTACATTTGCCAAGTTGAGACTCATATCCAAAAGGATGTTAAATCTGTTCGGAATTTTGTTAACAGTAAGCGTTCATCTAATGACTTACCTAGTACTATCATGTTAAATAATGTAGTTGCGGACTCTGCAGCTCGAATGGCTAACCTTTTTGCTGATCACTTTTCATCGGTTTTTGCTTCACATAACTCGGTTCATGTTAACCATTCTAGACATGATATGTCATTTAACATGCTTTCTGATTCAGCTATTACCATAGGAGAGATCTACTCTGTTCTTGATTCGTTAGATACGAGCAAGGGCCCAGGATTCGATGGCCTTCCGCCGTTGCGGTTCAAGTCTCGCAAATTCATTCTTTCTCAACCGCTTTGGATTATCCTCAATAAATCTCTATCTTCTGGATGTTTCCCTGCTGAATTGAAAACGAGCCTGATCTCTCCTATTTTCAAGCATGGTAATAAACTGGATGCTAAGAATTATAGACCTATAAGTATTTCAAATGTGATGTCCGAGATTTTTGAGCGCGTGGTAGTTGACAAGATTACTCCTTTGTTGTCTCCTCTTATTATCCCGGAACAACATGGTTCCATGTCAATGAGGTCTACTACTACGGATTTGGCTGCTTTCTGTAATTTCACCGCCATTGCGCTGGAGAATAACTCACAAGTTGATGTTATTTACACTGATTTCAGTGAAGCGTTTGATACTGTATCTCACAGCGTTCTTCCATCTGAGTTGAGTAGCTTCGGAATATCTGGTAATCTGAAACTTTGGTTCCAGAGTTACTTAACTGATCAGGTGCAGATGGTCAAAGTTCGGAACTGTTTTTCTGAACCGATTATACCTTCTTCGGGAGTGCCCCAGGGTTCCCACCTTGGTCCACTTTTATTTTTGCTATTCATAAATGACATTGGGCAGGTTCTCAATGATTGTGATTTCCTGGTATTTGCTGATGATCTGAAAATCTTCAAGAACATAAAATGCCTTGCGGATATTCATCACTTACAGTCAGTATTATCGAGATCGGATTCTTGGTGCACCCGTAATTCTCTGCATCTGAACTTAGAAAAATGCTGTGTAATGAGAATCTCGCGGTCAAGGAATCCTCTCATATTCTCCTACAAGACTGCAAATGTTACATTGAATACTGTTAAATCTTATGTTGATCTTGGTGTAACTATAAATGATGATTTTGATTTTTCTGAGCATTCTGTGAAGGCTTGTGGTACTGCGCTGAGAAATCTTGGCTTCGTCAAAAGATTTTTTAGTGATTTCGAAAATGTTAGGTCATAAAAAGTACTATATTCCTCTTTAATTAGACCCCATCTTGAATATGCGTCCCCTATCTGGTCTCCGTACTTGAAGGAGGATATTAGAATGATTGAGAGTGTGCAACACAAGTTTTCACGCTTTGCTGCTTTTGGAATAGGCTGCCCTATGAGATATTCTGACCATGATGACTCCAGAATTCTTCACAAAATGAATATAACTACCCTCGAAGAGCGGAGACAAATGAATGATCTCCCATTTCGTTTTAAATTGTTTAATGCTTTTCTTGATTGCGAGTCATTGCTGAGTGAAGTTAATTTTGACATCCCCGGTAGACCAGTTAGGAGAGCGCTTCTATTCAGACCTGTACAATTTGAATCTAGATTTGGAAATTATGATCCGATTTCTCGCATTTGTGAATTAGCAAATAATTTCGATCGGTCGATGGAATTGTTTGGTGTTTCCTTGAATCGGTTTCAACTGTCGGTTAATGCATGACCATATTGTAATTGTATTTTATGCGTCTTTGGACGCTGTCTTGTATTGACTCTGTATTCACTCTTGATATCAAAGGGTGCTCACCCGTGTATTGCAATAAAAGAAAAAAAAAAACATTTGAGCCAATTCATCAAGAATGTCATTTCAACTCGGTTCAAAATCGACGTCATCAATCAGTTTTTGATTTTCTGGTGAATTAAAATCAACGTCATATATTTCTAAATATCGTAATGAGCCCGGCTCGAGAGAGTGTTTGGTGATTATTCTAAGAAATTCCAGGCTTTTCGGATGGAGTACATGTACACGAGTTCCTTCTGTTCGTTACATCTGACGTATTCTTGGTGAACAAATGACCCCCATTCTCCAAAATTGGTTTGATTTATTAGAGCTTCATAGGCAATCAAGAGGAAGGTCTGGACCTCTAGTTTTTTATGCCGAGTGGCGTATGTAGTGGATCCACACTCTTAATTCAATATGGCTGCCTAAACCACGTGACCTACACCTTTTTTTCTACTAAAACGATTATAAAAATTGCTGCATGGACTTGATTGGGGTCTGCAAAGGCTTGAATGGAAGGTCTTGAGTCCTACTTTCAAGAGTCGTATGGATAATATTTTTTGTTAGCTATCAAATCCAAAATGGCGGCCCAAAACATGTGCCATATGCATTCCTTCATCGAAATCGTGGGAAAACGACTTTCTTAGTCTCTCTCAAGTCCCAGGAAGGCTTCAGTGAATGATTCTTGGATACACTTCGTGAATATATAATTGTAGTATCTTTGGAGACAGGATGGCGTCCTTCATTACGTGACAAAACAGCTGAAAACATAACTTTTTCACGTCGTGCGTCGATTTACGACCCGATGTTTCCTGGAATCAGGATGTAGTGTTATTGATCTAGCCCCTTCCAAGATTCAAAATGGCTTCCTAAATCACGTGATTCTCGTATTTTCGTACTTGAATGTACAGGAATATATTAGTAATCGAGGTGTATCGAGTTCTGTGAAGGCAGGAGTGGAATATTTCGTATTGCACTCATTGGCAGGTGTACTCAAATATTGCCCGAAGGAAATGGCGGCCAAAATCATGTGACATAGGTAATCCCCCATCAAACTCGATATTTATCGTCAGATATGGTCAATTCCTATGAAAAATGGCAAACAGAATGTGGGCTTCATATCAGTGGATAAATGAAAGTTAGTGAATGATTTCTTTCACCAGTTTATTAGTGAGAATATCATCTCATTTATATAAGAGATGAGTGGTCACCATTGAACTCTATAACATACTGGGATAAGCGCTCCCCAACTTTTCTATAGGTTAGTCAGGTCAGGCTGATCAGAAAGAGGGACGGAATATGTTGGGAGCCGCTTTCTCTTCCTAGTGCGAATCAAACTGTAGAAAAGAAATAGTACTACCTTTCTGAAAAACATCAAGCATTGTTGTTGATAATTGATCAGTGGACTTATGAGCAACATTTGCATAAGGAAACAGGCATCAGTGAAATCTATTCCTGAAATAAATTGTTACTCAAGTATTGTTTTATCAGGAATTAGAAATTCAATAATTTGAAAGATTTAGCATATGATTATTACGTGTGAACAAAATGTTCGAATTTACAACCGTGAATACAATAAATTTTATTTAAAAAAAAGGTTAATAATATTTGCAATGATTCATTAAAATATTGAGGTTCGTAATAAAAATTCAGTGATCGTAATAAAAAAAGGAGAGTTAAGTATACAGTAGAAAGTTCTCAAAACAAATATCCACAATCTACAAACATTTTTGAATGTGCGGGTTCACATGAGGTGAACTAGAGGTCAAAAGCTAATGATTTCATCAAATACTTGATGAGTAGCCAAACCACTTAATTGAAAGCCACTGGATTAATTTCTGATATGAAAAATATTTGAAACGAATTCATTCAAAACCTATAGTAATCAATCGCTAGCTTTTTGGGCACTAGTTTTAGCTTAATCAACTTCACTCGTATGAAGTACATTTGGAATTTGATCAATCACTAAATTTTAACAATGATTCGGTGATATAAGATTGGAAAGGTATGATTATTGATAATTCAGACGAATTTATTCTTCCACTCTCCCAATAATATCTGTGACTTAATTGATTAGGAAGTGTCTCAAAATTACATATTCTAGTTTTGGTACGGCTATTTTACATACTAAATATACTTGCAATCCACAGAATGGAATCGTTTTTCTATAAATTTTTTTGTTTCCCATTACTAACAATGGGATTTCATGAATCACACTAATGGAAAACAATAAAACATTCACGTCCACTTCTAATATGCTCCTGTAATATGCCCTGAAAATTGATTCATTCTTGTTGAATATAAATCATTTTCGACTAGAGATTTGAACCATTAATCGATTCAAATGATTTTGTTTTTGCAGGAGATACAAACTTTCTAATCAGTGTGAAAACACAGTGAAGACCATCAATTCTGATATAATTCCCCTCATTGATCTATTCGAATTCTTCATCCGGTGAAAGGATCTGCTCCTAAAAAATATAGATATCATATTTCCAATGGTGCAACAATTCAAAATGTTGAACGTCTCGAATCTTCCAATCCCTTGAATATTATGTACTTCATACTTGATAACTGAATTTTGCATCAAAAACATGAAGTATGAAATGACAGTTGTCATGTGTGAAGCTTCTATCGGATGTCTTGAAAATTTAGTCAACCTGCAATGAAGAAAATGGGATATTAGTTCATGAAAAATATATTGGCATTTTATCAAAGGAATAAGGATTGAGGAAATGATAAGGACACGGTTTAATGGAGAAGGGATTTAATTTTGGACAAAAAATTACATCGATTATTGAAAAATGTGAATATCATAAAAAATAGATGAAAGCTTAACAAAATTCTTTGGAAGATTGGAAAGGTTGGGATCAGAATGTCTTAATTATAAAGTTTAGTGAATATAAAAATTCAACTTATCAATGTAACATTGTTGGGTGAATCAATTATAAAAGATTTGAAATACAACAAAAACTTCCAACAATGAAGATAAAGTTTTGAGTAATTGAAGAATTCTATTTTGATTCAAATGAAAAGGTTTTGAAATATTCACCAGGAAATTTCTAGTATTTAATAAAACTTCTCGCACTAATTGTGAGATATCTTTAGCTCACGAAATATTATTCAGGGAACACAATACGAAATAAAAAAACAAGTTCAATTTTCTTAATTAAGAACACCAATGAAAACAAAAATTTGCACTTCAGCACATATTGGATAATTCAAGTACAATAGCAATCTAAAGGAATAACAGAAATAAATAGGTAAAAATTAATTGCAATTCGACAGAAAAATTTGAAAAAAATAATTTGAGCCACCATAAAATTTTTCAATCATAAAAAACAATAATATCTTCGATAGATTATTTTTTAAATATTTGAATATTTTTCAAAACGAGTTAGCATTGTTTGACTAAGGCTGGCCTCCCATGGACTGAAATTCGTTCCGGCGGAATGAAAATGGAATCAATGCACAATCTTTTATAGATTTCTTATAGATCGCTCTGAAAGAAATTTTAGATGCGATTGGATTACAGTCATTCCGCCGGAACAAATTCCGGTCCATGGGAGGCCAACCTAAGGATAACTATCATACTATGATTACCAAAGGAAATTCACGTTTCGACATGCTCATTCAAAATATTCAAATATCTCTTGACCCATGTCGGAATGTTTTCCTACTAATACATTATCAAATAAGACCATTTTGTGTAGCCTATGTCTTTCCATTGCACGTTTTCCTAAGAGATGATTTTATAGATTTTTGTTGTACGTATGAATTCGAATCATTATATATTTATGTGCGATTGCTTTTATTAGCTGAATCTCATGTAAGTCTCCTGAGAAAGAAGAATCTGTGATGGGATGTGCTCCAAATCAATCGTGAATACATGGTAATAGACTCTGTACGGTGGAAGTAATAATACTGGTTTTAAAATTTTGTTTACTCATTTAGGGGGTGAAATATGAGCTTGAAAAGCTTTCTCCGCAGCAACTACTACTCGAAATGCTCCAGTTGACGGAAAACGAAGCTTTCCCCTATTGACAAAAGCGGTAAACGAGGAAAATTTATTAATATCAATTGTGTATCGGTCATCATTTATTGAATCATTTTCTATCAGACTTTCAAGACAAAATTGACAGTTAATATCATCATATATGTTATTGACGATGTAGCTAGTCATATAATATAATATATTCTTTTGGAAAGCGGACAAATTTATTTCATCAAGCAGTTTACATAATGTCTCTCCAATTGAATCATCTGAATCCTTGGACAAAACAGAATAACAAGAGTTAGATTGAAAATCAGTAACTACTAATTCACTTCTTTTTTTAGAGTTCTTACACTTCAAAATTGCTGGAGTTTGAGTGATATCTGCTGCGCAATTTGCATTTAAACTAGCCGTGATGCTGTTACGAAACAACAGTTGTCTTGGAGCCCACTTGAACTGTAAAACGTTAGGGTTGTCATTCCATCCCCCTCTGGACCTGATGCAAGAAAGATATAATTCTATGTGATCTTGCGAAGACTTATAAGGAAGGAAATGAAATAACTGTTCTTGATTGGATAAATCTGTAGCCAAATCTCAAAAACTATGCATATCAATGACGGACCCTGAAGCGAATGTATACCTTGCATGTTGAAAAACAGATATTCCATCGATGGTCAGTTTTGAAATATATTCCAAACTTGTTGCAAAAACTTCGCGAAAATATTGGATATTATACACACTTAACGGGGATTTAAACCCTTCACCAAATGAATTTCTGACATTCATCATGTCAAACAATCTATCAGAAACTCTTATAAATTCGGTGGTAGCCTCACCTATTTATGAAATCAACATTCCCTGATGTTCTCAAAAAATCTATATCGTCTGCCACTCCACTACTAATTGATTGTGTAGCCAATTCAACGTTCATTTTTTTGTTATAATAATTAATGTGTGCTCCACTTATTTTATTTGCTAATTTGGAATTCTCTTTCTCTTGAATACTATGTAATTTTTTGACGAAATCAAAACTAATAATTCCATTCTCTGAAGACATATTTGTTTCCGCGAAAGCACCTCTACATAATTTGATCACGTGACACGGATGTAGGATAGTGTAAATATATGGATCATGTACAGGATTCTTGAAAGCGGTTTTTAAATAATTATACGTCTGCTCATTAGAATTAATATCATCTTGTGTTTGTGATTTTCTTTTTTTCGATAGATCACATGAACTTTGTAGAGATGCACAATAATCATCAGGATGCTGAATAGTTGTTGACAAATTGTTACAAATGAAATCTGCTCCTAACAACTCGAAAGTTTTAATATTACTCCGCGTTCCATCACAAGTTACTGACCGGATATTCACACCAACTTCTCCCGATTTAATAATTGCCTGACGAACAATTTCAGTTTGCAAAGAAGCAGGAATCTTGTTAATAAAAAAATATCCAATTGGGCATTTGAAACTGAACGTGTAGGATACGATCATCAAGACCAATACTTTTTCGGCGAGTTCTTCAGAGTCTTCTGGCTGAATACCTCCCTAATCAATGTATCCACGATTTTTGTCAGAAGCTTTGTCATAAACTATTTGTTTTCTTATGGACATCCGATCAAAAATTAACGCACAATTCTTCAAATACGGTTTTTGAGGTACTTCAGTTCGCAAGTATTCAAAAATGTCTGTCATGTAACCCGTCTCACAGTTAGAATTTGCCAACCAATTACGCAACGTGGCAGGATAAGCGAATGGAGATGATCTTTCACAAAACAGTATGCTTTAGGGGAGTGAAAATAGAGAGTAGGTGCGAACTCTTCGATTTTCTGACTGTATCGATTTCCTTGTGGTTGACGATTCGAATTATTCAATTCGTTACGAATAATTGCCATGTCCGAATCCCCAAACTTCTTCAAGATTATATCTCCTCAATCTATCTCATTTTTAGTGTTTACCTTGGAATACTCGATCAATTGTTTCATACATGTGATTTTGACATCTCTTCGTAATAGACGTTTTTGTAACACATGGATTTTTTTCCGGAGTTCTTGTTGCGTTGCATCAGGCTTAAGACGACGAGGTGGAGTTTGTATTGAAACATGTTCCGAATCTAATTTTGAAACTGAATCATTGGTGCTGACGTCTGTAAATTTTAAATCAGTTCGAGTCTGAACATCTGTTAGGTTTCCCAACATCATCTGGAACAAATAAAAATTGAGACACATTTATAGTAGCAAATAAAATTATTCAAGATTTGATTTCATCATGGTGATATACATTGCGTGCGGATAAATCTTCATCACTTTTCAAATTCGTATCCAAATCACTTTCCATACTTGCATTATCAAAGCTTGAATCAATTGGAGGAACCTTGAAAAAAAGTCAAAATACGATCAGTATCATCAGTTCAAGTACATCGAACCTGAATTCACTCCTTCCAATTACATCAATACTTGTGAAAGAGGCGAAATCACTGTAAAAGAATCATGAAAATTACGTACATCATTTGGAGGCAGATCCTCAGCATTATCGAAGATTATACAGGAACTCCTTTCCATAATCACAGAAGGTTGCGTACCATCAGATTGGGCAACCTTGAAATATGATCCAGATATAATCAATTTTTAATGATATTCATGTACATTAAATTATAGATAGTAAAATTGAATAGAAATGACGTACATAATTGGAAGGCACATCTTCAGAATGTTCTCATTCTATACATAGACTATTGGTAATGGTAGAACAATCATCTCTTGAACTCGATTCAATAATCTTGAAACAGATATGGAAAATAATCAACTCTCATTAATTTACCATAATGTCCATCATTGTACTTGTATAACATTATTTAATGTATCAATACAGATATGCAACGAAAATTACTCACTTCGTTTGGAGATACGTTCTCGTCATCCAAATCCATCATGATATTATTGGTCACATTAGAATAACTTCCAACCTTGGACTTGGAGAAATTATTTTATGAATATGACCTTTAAATTGTGGTATTGATATAAATTTCAAATCAAATTGCATATCAATTTCAAATTAATAATTCAGTAAGTGTACATAAATAATTGTTTACCATTTCATCAGAATTGAATACAGAAGGGACAGCAGATCTTTTCAATATAATATTCATTGATGCATTCATCTCATAATCATCCTGAGTGGAATGTTTACTGCAAACGTAAGAGTATTTGGACGCAGATTTCATAAGATGTGAAGGAATTGCAATAAACCACTTTCTTGTTTTTTCCTCGTCTAATGGCACACTGTAAAAAATGTCAATGGTTATTGAAAAGCTTTTTTCAATACAGACTTGAGTAATATCGTTGGAAGAAAGGAGCAATCACCACTTTCCAATACAAGATTTGAATCTTAAGAAAGTATATATGAGAAAGCAAATACTAACCGATGGAAAATAATATCACAGCTCATCGTCCACGTACTTTTACACGTTATGAAACTACACGTTTTCACCATTTTTCTAATCAAAATGTTCCTAATAAACAACTATTTTTATTATAAACAAATGTACATATCCCATATATGAATAATATTTAATAATCAATACAATGGTCTTGGATTAATTGTGACCGTTTGACTTGAACAATGACTAGCGGGCTTGTCCAATTTGAGGTTACCGCTTATATGTAAACAATTTGAGTCAATGTTTTTAGAAATGTTGGATCAAACGTTGGGAGCGTCTATCTTTGTCTACATATCCATCTCTCTCTGACCGCACTATATCTAGGGAGCTCGCATTCCAGTATGTTATAGAGTTCAATGATGGTCACACAGGCATTCGAATATTCTTTTATAGTCAATTTTTCACGTTCAACCATAACGGATGATTTTTTGAGATTTCAGGTAGGGCTGGAGCATTTTGAAATCTTTTATTCAAATGCCTAACCATCTCCTCGTCATCTTGCTCGGTGAAATAAGATGTGGTGATTGTATCAGCGAATTTCGTTATGGACCAATCAAAGAGGCCTTTGCCAGTTAAAATTACATCCTCTGGTTCACATATCAGGCTATATCTTGCTGCTCCTCTTTTAAAAACTGCACCAAGCTCGTCCGACGGACCTTTACCATGAGCTGTTGCTCGGCAATGCCATTCGGATACAATTCCAAAATCCGCTCCATGCAGCATCAAATTTGCCATCAGATATAAATATTGTGCTATCGTGCTTCATCTCTGAGCCTTCCTTATAATAACGAACAGTGGGGAATATTGTACACTGGTCGTTGTTGAAGTCGAACGCTTGCGACGCATTTTGAACTACATATTTATAATTCTCAGAGAAATCCATGACAGTTGAAATATCACCAGGTCCCAAATTCTTTCCCTTTCCGTTATGAAACTCTGTCTGTTTACTAGTTGCAATGAACGAATGAAGTTTCAAAGATGATGATTTTTGACATAGATCCTCCAAAAACTCTTCTGAACTTGGAGTTTGCTTGAATAAAGTTGATCTATCCGTTGTGGTCGATGTTGAGAATTGGATTTCAGAAATATTACTCTGATTCATCAAACCTTGTAAATCTCCTTTGAAGTCATCCAAAGCAGAGCATTCGTTGCAGTCGCCTAGAGCCGCATAGAGATTTATCTATCAGATGTTGACAAGTGATTCTCTCCAAACAATCATGATAAGTTGCCAAGGGATGGTGTGAATTCGCAGTGATATTTTGTATATCAATAGCTTCTCACATCAACCTGCCATTCTCGTGTATGGTGCAAACAGAGACACAATGCGTACCGCTGCCTCCAGTGAGAATACAATTTTGAAGTCTCAATTGAGCGAATGCACTAGAACTTACTGCAGATTCTCCAAAAGTTTCTTCATAAAGTGCATATAAGCCTCTCAAATCTAACAGGAGGAGGCGTCTCTGCATCAAAATCCGACCACCATCTGTTTTGACAGATTCAACATCTTTGACACCAGCCATAATTCTGCTATTTTCTTGATCAAAATCGACGACTTTCTGCACCACGTCCTCAGGTAATGCTTGACCTTGTTTAGCTGTTGTCCCTGCTAAGACGACGCCAGTGGACCTCGAATCTCTCGATTTTTTTGCGGAATTCCAACTACACTCGAATCTATCGGATATTTTCCCAATACTCCACGTATCAGGTACAATAGTTGAGGTAAGCAATCGAAGGGGATCATTTATCGGTAACGGAGAGAATTCATCTCTCAAATTTTGCAACATGTTCTCCAACCCGATTTCGCTCCCAAAAGGTTAGGAAGATTCTGTCTTTGATGAACTGGGACTGAGAATTGATGTATCGTTCATACAAACATCTTCATTCATATTACACTAGTTTACAAAATAAAAAAAATTTTTTGTACATTTGATGACACTATTTTTTTCTAATGCATTTTGGCTCCCTGAACTCAAAAATCACAGTAAAAACTTTTTTCATGGATAAGTTTTCGAGATATGAATTTTTGAAGTTAAAAAAAATTTTTTTCCATCGAAGTTTCACTATTAAAGGTATATCTCAAGTCGGAAGCAATTCATCTAATCGTGGCAGGTGTCAAAATGGACATAATCGAACTGCCAACGAATTTCAACGTCACTCTTGTTGATTACTCAAGTAGTTTGAGTGCAATGGATCGAAATATTTGGGAAAAATACTTTCGCGACAAAAATAAAGGTGAAAAAGTTACATTTTTGCCAAGGGAAAATAGAAAACGTGGAAATATACCCCGTATCAAATTTTTACGTGAAGTGTGCTCTTTTACGAAGAGAATGATGTATTTGTGGGAGGAAATCTATGAAAAATTACAGAAGTTACGATCATTTATGTACAAGTGCTGAAATCAAACGTTTTTTTAATTCCTCAAGTTTCACCTTATTCATAGCCTATACCTGAGTGTAATTGATCTGATTCATTCTTATTATAATATGTTGACACAAGATGCGTGTATTACAAACACGTTCGTATATACTGGCTTGGGAACTCTTGTCATTTCCGGTGGTGGGGCCAAAGAGAATCAGATAGAGTGGAACCGGTCATAGGAGAACAGTACAACTTTCCGTGGCGAGTTTCAGCGCCTGCTCGCATCTCAGTGGCTGAGTATTTTGAAGGAGAACACATACTGAATAGGAGCAGTTCGCCACTGAGACTGCGGATGGCCTACTCAGTCGAATACACAGGGCTCCCACCGTATCTGATCCTCTTTGATGGGGGTGACTCGCTTATACTGTGTATACGGCCGCGATTAAAAATAATTTCAGCTCATCGCTTGTCTTCTGTTTTTTTCGCGTCCTTTGTTTTTCTGACATTTCACATACGTCTGTTATCAGGTTTTATGAAATTAGTTGATTCGATATTCTGCCTTTTGATTATATCAGAGCCCTTTTCTCGATTCAATCGACAGACAATGAATCAAAAGGGAATGAAGTTTTGAGTGCACAAACCATCCAGATGATTCTTGCTATATGGGCATTCCCACGGAAAGTGTCATATTTCGTTAAAAAAATACGATCAAAAAAATGTTGAGGCACACCATTCAAACTTTTTTCTTATGTTATATACATTCGTTGAAGTCGATTTTTCAGTGCGGTGCTGAGCTCCCAGCTTGCGCTCGGTTTTGACAAATTATTTTAGTTCAATTTTTAAATCTTATTCAACCCTTTGCGGCACACGTGTTCTAAATGAACGGATTTTAGTGAAAATTGGTATACGAAAGTTTTTTGGGTCACTGGTTAAGAATCTGACCTCAGATTTTAGAAATTCAAAATGGTGGATCCAATATAGTGACCAAAAACTTGAAATATCACCGCATTCCATTTAAAACCACCATATAGGGGTTCTTGGGGTTGCTGACTACAAATATGACTTCAGATCTGGAAAATTCAAAATGGCGAATCCAATTTGGCGACCAAAAACTTGAAATATCACCCGCCGGGAAAAAAAACTGCCGGGAATTATTTTTCGAGAAATTGATACTTTTGGAATAAATGAATTTGTATTGACTCCCCTTCCATTCGATGGTGACGACAGAAGGCGCTGATTTCAAGTATTTTTGAATCACGCGATCAAATTTTCTGAAATACTTCGAAAAATATTTTCAAAACTTCAAATGTTCTGAGAAAAAGTTTCCGAAAAGTTTGTTGTCTTAAACCTGAAAAATAAACGAAATCAAAAGAATAAAGATTTTTATGTAATTTGTGTAGATGATTGTTTATAATTATGTGTTCACAAATAACAGGTGTTTGTAACATTCTTCACGACCAATTTTCATGAGTACTATAATAAACGAATTTTTTTTTTCATGAAAACCTGTTACGATCAGTATTATGAGCGAATCGCATGCAAATTTTCATGTGAGTGTTTCTTGTTTGTTTTGTAAGATGAAGCCAACGATACCATAGAATGAAGTATAATTGAAGACAAATTTGTAATATGATGGTCGATTTATTCAGTTGATATTGTTTTATCAAGAAGACATAAGATATAAAGAATTTCAGAAAAATACCATTTTCGGTTGAAAATTTCGATATAAATAATCAGCGCGAAATTTCTATGGTGGTTTTGTAGGAGTTTACTCTGATGGAATCACGTATCGGTTTCTTTTTAATGTCATTCATGTACAAAGATCCGATGAAAAACTCGTTTTCCTAAAGTTATGATCTTCAAGTGGGTGTTATTTGTGAAACCATAACTGTCGATGTTTGAAAGTCGAATACTTCAACAATTTTTGAAGCACATCATTGTCCTTCATAGAGTATTCGTCCGGAGCCTGAAACTAATCGAAAATGTGAGGAAATCGACCCCAAGTTGATGCGCGCGATTTCTACCTCTCTGAGTGTTGGAGGGGACATTTTTACTGAAAGATCGGAGGGGACATTTCGGCTCTAAATATGAAATAACTCCTGCGCGCGACGCACTATTGAAACAAATTTTGGTGTAGTGCTTTGCCTCAACGTACTATTCAATTTGATGAGACATAGAAAGATGTGCTTTGAAAACTCTCGCAATAAAGTGATTTAATGGAGGGGACATTTTTTTTACGAAATCATGATTTTCGATTTTTCGAAGTTGAATACTCCAACAATTTTTGAAGCACATCGTTGTGCTTTGTGGAGTGTCTTTCCATAGCCTAAAACTGATAGAAAATCCAAGGAAATTGATCCTAAGTAGATGCGCGCGATTCCTACTTCTAAAAGTGTCGGAGGGGACATTTGTAATTTCAAAATCGGGACACAAATTCGCGGTTTTTTTGACAGATATTGGATTGATAGCACAGTGTCATACCCATGTAATTTAAGTAGCTTGAGGTGTGAAGTGTTCGGCTGATTTTTGTTAAAACGTTTCAGTAATGCGCAGAAATGTTGTCAGCAAGCGAAGTAGTCAATTTGTACCCAGGGACAAATCAAAACTCATGTTTTTCGTACTTTGTTCAATCACTATAAGTTATATCCGTTCTCAAGAACTTCTGCGATCATCTTGAGTTATTTTTCCTACATGAGGAAGTCTGAATTGATATTTTCACGCACACAAAATTGGATTTCATCCACAGAATTGGTGATGAATGGAGAGGGACAGAAAAATGACGCTTTCCGTGGAAATGCCCATATGTGTGGTAATTATGTGGTGAAGAGGAATCAACGTCAATTCACTAACTCTCTTCAAGAGCATTATCTTCAATACTTCCAAATAACACCTGATAATCTCGATGAAGGATGGACACCAAGTATCGTATGCCTTTCATACCATATAAATCTTGTAGGATGGGCTTCTGGTTCAACAGAGTACGTATTAGATGATCAACGAATGTCAAATCCATACACAGTTCAAAATTTTGTGTTAATGACGGTCCACTCAAAATCTGTGTTCGAAATCAACACAAAAGAGTATCAAACTGTCAAGTTATTAATGTAAACCTAACACTCTTGTGTTGATTTCCCAAATGCTTCCCCTGTACAAGAAGAAACTCTCAATTGCCATGAATCGGGTATTTGCATCGTAAATTCACAATTGAATAGATGAATCACGATATTTTGTCAGGTTCAGAAAACTTCATGACCATGAACAGATGAAATCGTGAGAATTGTAGTTTTACACTGGAAATGAATATGCCATTGATCACGATTGATCAAATGTCTTTCTAATATGCTTTCAATCAAAATTATCATTGGAAATGAATTTTTCTAATCGGTTCACTCGGATTTTTTCTACAAGGTTGTGTCAATATTTGACACAAATTTTGAATGGGCTATTTGGGACTTGCGCGTTTGTTAAAAATACACAAAATTTTCTACCTTGTACCTTACATAGCTATCTCATACATTCAAATTTTTTTGTTTCAATTAGACGACACATGACATTCGGTGTACCAATGATGTGGAGGAAACCGTTCTGTCACGTTATCAACTGCTATTTTCGTTTAAGCACCTACACGGGTTTCGGGAAAAGTATGCGATGGGCTTATTCGAATGTACAATCTGTTACATTCCCAATACCCTACTCAAACACACTTCCAATCCCTAAGTGTCCCAATTCATGTAATCCCAAAACATGTGACGATTGACTAGCTGGTCTGGGAGCGGATCATGATAGATATTCCAATGCTACAGAAGAGCACCATCTTTCAACTCAGGCTGAATTGAATGATGGGGTGAGGGATTCAGAGCTTCCAAAAGAAGCAGCAGAATTCCATGCATCTCGAATGAAACAATACAACTTTTCAGCTGCGAATGTTAGAGTAACATACTACAGAGACCGTGATAGGGCTTACTCAAAGTATTATGCTATGAGAGACCAAATATGCTTTCGCGAAAATATTCCTGGTTTGTTCAAGGAACTTGAACAACCTCACGATGCAGAAGAGTGGCGGTTATTTGTCGACAGCAGTAAAACCAGTTTGAAAGCAGTCCTCTTACATAACAGGAACTCCTCCCAAATCCCAAATCTTTCCCCAGCAAAAATCAAAGCAGGAGTCTTTGATAGTCCACAAATAAGAAAACTGCTGGGAGATGTAAAAATTCCACACGTATTTATCCTCTGTCGAAAATGCAGCCTGAGATTCGTTCAAGTCAGTTGTTTCTGGTTTCCTTGGGAATAATGAAGACCCTGAGTACAATGTTATCGTTGCGAATTTGCTGAGGAATCATGCAAAAATGGGTATATAATACTATCCTATTCATCCTATTCCAGTTTTTCTCATCCATGTGTATTATATCCTTCCAATTGTCCCAACAGGAGTAAATATGTCTCTCAAGATCCATTTCTTACATTCCCACTTGAATTTTTTCCCGGAGAATTTGAGCGATGCGAGTGACGAACATGGTGGGAGATTTCATCAACAACTGAAGTCCATGGAGCCACGCCACCGGGGATTTTGGGATGGAAGAATGATGGGGGATCATATTTGGTCTCTCATAAGAGAAACGGATGCTACCAGAAACGAACGACAATCGAGGAGCCAAAATTCCCTTCGATGCTCATGTTACATTGATATATTGAAATAAAAATTATTAAAATCAATCAAACTTGAGTATGAGCTATGAATAAACTCAAACTCTCAGAATGATGAAAACGTTGTATTTTGCCACTTGTACATAACTGATCGTAACTTCTGTAATTTTTCATAGATTTCCTTTCACAAATGCATAATTTTCTTCGTAAAAGAGTGCGCTTCACGTGAAAAATTTGATTCGGAGTATATTCCCACGTTTTCTGTTCTTCCTTGGGAGAAATGTAACTTTTTTACCTTCATTTTTGTCGAAAAACAGTATTTTCCCCAAATATTTCGATTCATTGCACTTAAACGACTTGAGTAATCAACAATAGTGACGTTGATATTTGTTGGCAGTCCGATTATGTCCATTTTGACACCTGCCACGATTAGATTGATCGTTTCTAACTTTAGATATACCTCTATTAGGTGTATAACTTCGCTTCCGTCGTTTTGCAATAGATGGCTGTAGCGGTAACTGGTAGGTGAGATAAATAGATCATAGATGTCATACAATAAGCTCAGGTATTCGTAGACATAACGTCATCGAAATATCAGTCGATTTGTGTCTGCATCACGAAGTTGATTACTCGATTAAACATGTCAGCTCACGAGCCAAATTCTCGTCATTTGCGGGAGGTTCTAATTTTCTGCTTCAATATGAAGAATCCTGCGGCTGAGGCTTATCGAATGCTCTCAAATACCTATGGTGAGGCCGTTATTAGTGGAAGAACGTGTCGAGAGTGGTTCCAACGCTACAAGAACGGTGATTCCAACGTCGAAGACCAGCATAATGGTAGAAGAGACAAGGTTTTCGAAGATGCAGAATTGGAGGCATTACTTGATCAAAACTCGTGTCAAACGCAACAAGAATTGGCAGGATCATTGGGAGTGGCGCAACCAGCCATTTCGAAACGCCCGAGAGTCATGGGAATGATTCAGAAACAAGGAAATTGGGTGCTGTATGAGTTGAAGCCGAGAGATGTTGAACGGCGTTTGTGTGTTTGTGAACAGCTGCTTGCAAGGCGAAGACGGAAGGGATTTCTGCATCGCATTGTGACTGGGGACGAAGAATGGGTTCATTAAGATGATCCCAAGCGCAGAAAATCATGGGGATATCCCGACCATGCTTCGACGTCGACAGCCGAACCGAATATTCACGGTTCCAAGGTCATGCTCAGTATTTGCATGGTGGGACCAACTCGGCTCAGTGTATTATGAGTTGTTGAAACCGACTGAAACAGTCACAGGCGATCGTTATCGAACGCAATTAATGCATTCGAGCCGAGCATTGGAAGACAAACGACCGCAATACAACGAGAGACATGATGAAGTGATTCTACAGCATGACAATGCCCAACCCCATGTTGCGAACGTGGTCAAGACATACTTGGAAACTTTGAAATGGGAAGTCCTACCCCACCCGCCGTATTCTCCAGACGTTGCTCCCTCGGACCATCACTTGTTTCGATCAATGGCACACGGCCTAGCTGACCAGCACTTCCGGCCTTATGAAGAAGTAAAAAATTGGATCGATTCGTGGATCGCTTCAAACGGTGACCAATTTTTTCAATGCAGGATTCGTATGCTGCTCGAAAGATGGGAGAAAGTAGTGGCCAGCGATGGTCAATACTTTGGATCATGAATATATGACCAGTTTTTTACAATGAAGCCTTGAATTCCGGAAAAAAACGGTGAATGCAAAGTTATACACCTAATTATAGTGAGACTTCGATAAAAAACAATTCTTCTCAACTTCAAAAATTCATATCTTGGAAACTTATCCATGAAAACAAGTTTTCAACGTGATTTTTGAAGTTCAGGGAGCCAAAATGCATCAGAAAAAAATAGTGACGTCAAATGTACAAAATGGTTGTAAGCTGGTGTTATCAGATGTGGGAGGTAACGAATCATGATGTGGTTTTTGCCTACAAACACTGCAGATTTCAGCAGCGATAGGCAATTTCAGGGAAAGATTCTCTTGATGCAGCAATCAGATGTCTCAGATTTTTTCCTTCATGACTTCTCCGTTTATGAGGGTTGCAACATCTGTCAGAATGACTTCTACTCTCATGAATTACTCCTCATCATTTACTCTCAGACATTCGACTTCTCCTGAACGACATTATTCAGTTCGTCTTCTCTCAGGTCTGGAATACGTTCAAAATCCTCAATATTTAGGCATTATTCAACCATCATTTCAATTATGGAATCATGTTATAATTCCAGCCAATCTTTGACTCTGCATATGAAATGAAAAGAACAGAAGATTGCAATACATAAAGTAGCTGTTTCTGGACTAGCTTTGAAAAGCAGAAGTATGAAATGTCAATAATATAAGAAAATATTCTTCCCGTACCATTGACACCAACCTAACTTATCAAAGTGATGGAAAATTGATCATTCTCAGTTCAATTATATTCAATAATAGCAGGGCTGAGCAAAATACTCCAAAAAATATATATTTCGAACACAAAATACGAAATATTCCAAAATTTGTATTTCAAATACAAGAATACAAGACACTTGGAAAAATGTATTTCAAATACTGCAGTACAATTTGTATTTCAAATACTGCAGGACATTTTGTATTTCATATACATTTGTGAACCACACTGATAGAAAATTGTGTGCGTAAAGAAAAGTCGAATCGCATTTGAGAACCATAATAAATACGAATAAAGTTGAGAAAATTCATTCATAGTGAGAATACTCACATTGAAATAAATACAAAATAATCAGGAAATTTTCGTTGGGGACCTCAAAACATCATCCCATATTCTCGGAGAAACTATCAAACACAAATTAAAATGCCGGAAATAATTGAATGGGAGGAAATCCATTCTGTTTGCCAGCGTGGTATCAGTGAATGTAGGTAGTAGTTTACGACTTACGTTTCTCAAAATGTTTCTGCAAGCCTCCGAAGTCTTATCACTTTCCGACTTCGAATTGATTCTCAAGTCACGATAGCAATAAGCTCATTTTTGAAACAAGTGTTACACACAACCCACTCAGCACAAATGTTGCAGTAATATCGGTGTAATATCACTGCAATATTTGGATATTGCTGTGATATTACTGTAATATTATGTGCCGGGTGGAAAATTAGAATGCCGGAGAAAATGAAATGGGAGGAAATCCATGTTCCTCATTAGCGTGGTATTACTTAGCATGCACTCTGAAGAACAGCTTCGGGAAATTTCCAGTATCGTACTGGGAGCAATTAACCTGTACATTTGTGCGGGAAAATGACGTTGGAATCATGAGAATCCCAGCACCAATATCGGAAAATTCCTGTTTTCATACTGGAAAATCACAGTGAAAGACATAAAATTTCATGTAAAATACAGGGGAATTCATTATGAACAGAAATTTTCCAGTTCCATGCTACCGGAAAATTACAGTTTTTTCAACAGTGTGGGGGTGGTTATGGGTGACCTTT
The DNA here is from genome assembly GCA_018340375.1 of Gonatopus flavifemur. NCBI lineage: Eukaryota > Metazoa > Arthropoda > Insecta > Hymenoptera > Dryinidae > Gonatopus > Gonatopus flavifemur. Next base: position 3,066,700 of record JAFFJZ010000013.1, read on the forward strand.
TGGAAATTGTTTAATGACGATAATAATGATAATAATCATGAGGATGAATATCTTTTTCAATTATTCCAATTGTAAATTCTATGAGGAAGTATTTGGATAATTTGATTGCTAGGCATTTGAATGAATGATTTCAAAATGCTCTAGCCGTACCTGAAATTCCAAAAAATCATGCGTTCTTGGTTGAACGTAAAAAATTAATTATAAAAAAATATTCGAATGGCTTTGAAAGCACTCAACTCTTATATGAATGGAATCGTATTCTCACTAATAAACTGGTCGAAGGAATCATTCGCTAACTTACTTAATTCATTCACTGATTTGAAGCTCACATTCTGTTTCCCATTTTTCATACAAATTGAGTATATCTGACAATGAATATCGAGTTTGACAGGACATTGTCTATGTCACGTGATTTTGGCCACCATTTTCTCCGGGAAATATTTGAGTACTACCTACCAATGAGTGCAGTACTAAATATTCCACTCCTGCCTTCAGAGAACTTGGTACACCTTGATGAATAATATATTTCCAGTAGAGATGGGGAAAAATGTTACCAATAGAAAGTTCAGGGTTCAGGGATGAAGTATGGTGTTGACCTTGAAAAATTTCTCAGAGGTCAATTTGGAGGTCATTTGGAGGTCAAGATGGTTTTTTTTAACCGGACCCCCATGTTTTTACCATGACATTTGAAAGCTGGTTTCGAACCCATTACGAATAACTGGTTATGGACCCCCGTCCACTCATTAGGGTGCGAGTAATGGACCGTCGGTGTCATTGATGACCACGCGCGTGAACTGGAGCTACCGAAGATGTGAGTGCGTGGACAGGCGTGATGATTTCAATAGAGAGACAAAGATTAGTGATGATCCTAATCTTTCGGTGAATTGTCTGAAAACTGGAAGGATGTTTGTGTATGTTAGAATGCGCATCTCAATCAACGTGATGTGGTATTGTAAATTATCCCAATGTTCCGAACAACCCTTCAACAATTCTTGAGAGTCGATACTCATTCATAACCCTGATTGAATCGGATGGAATAATTCAACGGATTCCAAATGCAACAGTGAATCGTGATAAACCGAACACATAACTGCCACTGATGATGAGCAGAGACTTGGTGTTCCCTTTTGTTCATGTTTAAGGTTTCCTCCACAACGGAATCAACTCTAATCTCCATTAGAATCGGTCACAATCTTCGGAGGAGAGCGAAGAAGAAGCCATATATGAATGGAGACATCAAATCTCTGCTTATCATGAGTGGCAGTTATGTATTCGGTTCATTACGATTCACTATCGCATTCAAAACCCTTTGAATCATTCCATTCGATCCAATCGGGGTTATGAATGAGTATCGACTCTCAAGAATTGTTGAAAGGTTGCTTGAAGCATTGAAAGTGTGTACCATACCACATAACGTTGATTGAGATGCGCATTCGAACAGACACAAAAATCCTTTGGGCCTCCAGATAATCCACTGAAGGATTGGGGTAATCACCAATCTTTGTCTCTCTACTAGAATCATCACGCCTATCCACGCACTCACGCTCTCGGTGGCCCTAGTTCGACGCGGGGTCATCAATGACTTTGATGGTTCATAACTTGCACCCCAATGGGCGGAAGGAAGTCTATGACCAGTGTTTCGTGGAGGGTTTGAAACCAGCTTTCAAATGCCATAGTGAAAAAATGGGGGTCCGGTTCAAAAAAACCATCTTGACTCCCGAGTGACCTCTAAAATGACCTCTGAGGAATTTTTCGAGGTCAGCACCATGCTTGCCCTCTGAAATCCTAAACTTTTTAATGGAAACATTCTTTTCTATCTCCACTAGTTTCGGAGATATTTGACTATGTCACTTAAAATGGTCCACCCTGTATGAGGATATTTCATATTGTTGTAGCCATGATTGTTCCTGAAAGTTGCACGAAGACCAGGATTTTTCATATATAGAGTTGCGAACGCGTAAGTTCGCGTCACGTAACTCGGTAGTCAAACAACACAGGCATTGTTCTGGTCTAGAATTTTTTATACATGGTTTTCCATTGTACAGAAGAGTTTTCTTCAAGTCCGTCACCCATATGTGACAGTATTTCGAGTATTTGTATACATTGTGAATATACTCTAAGAAACAATCCATGAGCGTGGAAGCAAGTTTCTTGAATGAACATATATGTAGATATATTCAAAGTTTCCATTCGATTATCGAATTATCTTTATATTTGAATGACAGAAATATATAGAAATGAATAGATGTATATATCTATATATATTAGGAGGAAGGAATGGTGAGAATGTAACGACGATGTTACAGGGATCTGATTGGATTCCAAGTTGTGAATTCTGCAAGAGATCCAACGAGGTCTATGGGGATCTGAAGAGATCCCTAAAGATCTCGAGAGATCTTTTTGGATCTCCACAGATCTTGTTGGATCTCTTGCAGAATTTGGAACTTGAAATTTGAGTAGATCCCAACAGATCTGTAGAGATCTCCACCAACATTCAAACCTCAAGAGATTAACATAGATTTGATCAGATCCCATGAGATCTGATCTTTCTTTCTCGGGTTGAGGAATTTTATTTTGCGGCGAGCATTTTCATTGACTATTCGTAACGCATTTTGGATATTTTAGTACCATTTTCGCCGAAATGTCCGTATTATACGATACAAGATCTGGGAAACAACCGAAAAATTTGTTAAACAATGGCTAAATGATTTTGAGTGCATTGAAGCAGTTCCCGACAATGACAGCAAGTGTTTTCGTAGTATCCGTCAGCGACATTTTGTGGGAGTCAATGGAGACCACGTAAGGAATCATATGAATTCGGCGAAATACAGATGAGGTATTCTTTGTGAACGAATGAGCCCCCTTCTACAAAATTGGTTCGATTTATTGAAGCTTCATAGGTGATCAAAAGACAGGTGAAGACCTCTAGTTTTTGGTGCGGAGTGGCATATGTAGTAGATCCACACTCTTAATCCAATATGGCTGCCTAAACCACGTGATCTACACCTTTTTTTTACTAAAACGATCATAAAAAATTGCTGCATGGACTTGATTGGGGTCTGCAAGGGCTTAACTGGGAGGTTTTGAATCCCACTCCCAAAAGCCGTATGGACAAATTTCTTTGTTAGCTATCGAATCCAAAATGGTGGCCAGAAACATGTGCCATAATTTTTCCACCGGAATCGTGGAAGAACAACTCCCTTAGTCTCTCTCAAGTCTCAGAAAGGCTTCAGTGAATGATTCTTGGATACACTTCGTGGATAGATAATTGTAGTATTTTTGGAAACAAGATGGCGTCCTTCATTACGCCACGAAGACGCTTTTTGATCAAAACAGCTAAAATAATAACTTTTCCTAGTCGTGCATCGATTTACAAGAGCTATAATGAGAACTATCCGATATCTCCTACAATCAGGGGTTAGGGTTATTGTTCTACCCTAATGAATTTCAATAAAGGCTATGAGTTGTGACGTGAAACATTTACTTTATTAACTATAATCGCAGTTATAATTGTATTTCTTCTACCGTGTATACAAAGTACGTTTTAACCGAATGACTCTTACAAGAACAGTGATGGCGCGTTCGGCGCGTTCGTCTTGTTACAAGGGAGGCAACTGTGTAAAACTAAAAACTCTGCTCTGATAGAATTTTGTTACCAACCTTAACACGCCCCCTTAATAAAATTCTCTTAAACATCTATGACATTAATTTTCTTCTTAATTTAAAAAATATTTCCTTACCCAATGCCTTTGTGAATATGTCAGCAATCTGATCGTTTGTGCTTATATATTTTACTTGAATGATACCTTCTGCAATTTTATCTCTGACAAAGTGATATCTGATATCAACGTGTTTCATCCTTTTGTGACTTTGAGGGCTATTTGCAACTCTGATTGCAGACTGGTTATCTTCGTATATCAAAACAGGACTATTCCTGCCTTCAAACACATTGAAATCAATTAAGACGTTTCTTAACCAGCAAGCCTCACTAACTGCTATACTCAATGCGACATATTCAGCTTCAGTACTGGACAAGGAAACGCTCTGTTGTTTCCTGCAACACCAAGATACCGCGTTACCATATACCTTGAAACAATATCCGGTAGTTGATTTTCTATCATCGCTTCCTCCCCAATCAGCATCAACATACCCTAATATTGCCTCATTTCCGATCTTTTTATAAATTAGACTTAAATCTAACGTACCCTTAATGTATCGCAGAACACGTTTCAGTGTTTTATACAATAACTCGCTTGCGACATTTTGATAACGACTAAGAACGGTTATTACGTAACATAAATCAGGTCTTGACCCTTGAGCTGCGTACATTAAACTACCAATTATCTGACGACATTTAGTCTCTATTTCTATATTTTCCGATTTTTCTCTCTTTAACAAATCGAATTGAAAGTTTTTATCGATCGGTGTATCTACCGATTTACAATCAGTCATATTATAATCATGTAGTACTTTTTCCAAATACTGCTTTTGATTTATTACAGTTATGCCTTTAACTATATCTTGTTCGACGTTTATCCCTAAAAAATTTGAGATCAAGCCTAGATCTTTCATTCTGAAGTGACAATTTAGCGTAGATTTCAGTTTCATCACCTCCTTATCATCAGTACCGAAAATCAATAAATCATCTACATACAGTAATAAGTATATCTTTTCACCATTTACATTTTTTATATATAAACAGTAATCGTTCTTAGATCTAATAAAGCCTTCACTTTTCATTACAGAATCGAATTTTTCATTCCATCCTTTTGGCGAACATTTCAATCCCTAAATACATTTATTCAGTTTGCATGTTTTACCATTTGGCAACGACATATATACTTGTTCTTTGATTTCACCGTGCAAAAAAGCACTCACAACGTCCATCTGATAAACTGGCCGGTCTAATTTATTTGCCAAACTCATAAGGATTCTAAATGTTGGTAATTTTGCCACCGGAGCATATAAATCATGCAAACTTGAATCACTCTTCTGTTGAAAGCCTTTCGCGACTAGCCTAGCCTTATATTTCTTATTTCCTTCCTCATCAGTTTTTAGTTTAAACACCCATTTGCTTTCTATTACTTGCTCGTCTTTTGGTACATCCACTTCAACCCAAGTATTATTTGCTTTTAAATTATTCAACTCCACCCTGATAGCGTCTGACCATTTATCTGCATCGCTACATTTCAATGCATCCATAAGCGTAATAGGTTCGTCTTCTGTATTATTAACAACAAAATTTGTTTCATAATCATTTAACCATGATGGTTTATTAACGTGTCGTTTGCCTCTCCCTAAATTTTCAATTTCAGCCTGTCCTTGGAACTCATTTCCTTCTAGGTTATCTTGTAACTCGTCAATTACGTCTAGATCAATTTCTTGTTCATTTTCTCGAACATTATTATTCGCATTTTCTAAAACATTATCAACCGCATTTTCTAGAACATTATTATCCGCGTTTTCTAAAACATTATCAACCGCATTTTCTAGACCAAGATTTTCATCAGTTTCTACTGGAGTTTTTAGTATCTCCCAATTATCGTTTGACGCATTGTTACATTTTTCTCTGTGATCTTGAATTGTTCTATTAACAAATACGACATCTCTAACTGTTTCGATTTTACCGGTATCTTGTATATAGATTCTATACCCTTTAGTTTCTTCCCCATATCCTACGAATATGCCTTGTTTACTTTTTGCATCCCATTTCAGTCTTTTCTGTTTCGGTATATGTACATATACTTCTGAACCAAAACTCTTTAAATGATTTATATTAAAATCTCTATTGAACCATAACTGAAATGGTGTTTTTTTCTCTATCGAACTTGTTCCTGTTCTATTTAAAATGTACACAGCAGTATTTACTGCCTCTGCCCAGAAATGTTTTTCTAAAGATGCTGCTTGTAACATAGTTCTGGCAGCTTCAACTACCGTTCTCATTTCCCTCTCTACCTCACCATTTTGTTCTGGCGTATAGACAACAGTTTTTTGATGAATTATTCCTTCCTGTTCTAGTAATTTTTTAACCCTCTCATTTATAAATTCCGTGCCGTTATCAGATCTAATTACTTTGATTTCATTTCCGGTAGCTTTTTTTGTCATTAATATATACGATCTTAATTTTTCAAAAACTTCGCTTTTTTCTTTTAGAAAATAAACCTCCTTGTAGTGCGAATAATCGTCTTTACACAACAAAAAATATCTAGACCCACCAAGCGATTTAATCTCCATGGGACCACAAACGTCAACGTGTACAATCTCACCCGTATAACTAGTTTTACTATTACTTGAACCGAATGGCAGTCTATGTTGTTTACCTTGCATGCACGCAATACAAGTATTTCCATCAACATCCTCTAAAAATTCTACGTTGTTTCTTTTCAATATCTTTTTTACCTGTACAATATTCTGATGCCCCAAACGATCATGCCATACTGACAGTTTTTCTTTACATTTTACATCGTTAATAATGTTAGCGTATGAAGGCTCAGAATCGATATAACGAAAACACATGATAAACACTTTACCTTCACGTTTCGCAATAGCACTAACAATATTATTCTTCGAAAATCTCCATTCATCACTGTTTAGGAACATCTCATAACCCATTTTCAATGTACTATTTACTGAAAACAAATTAACTTTCAAATCTGGTACGTAGAATACATTATTCAACGATGTTGAGATCCATTCACTACCATTAAAACTTTGTAATTTAATTTGTCCCACACCAATCACATCCAAAAATGACCCATCGCCAAGTATTACCTTTTTTGGTGTTCGTACCTCAGCATAGTTTTCGAATAAACTCAGTGTATGACACATGTGCTCGCTAGCACCGCTGTCAACAATCCACTCCTCTCCTGACATATCTCCAAACATTGCTGTGATAATAAACGCATTGCTAATTTTACTATTTTCCTTCTCTAACCTGAAACGACAATCATTAATAACATGACCCTTTTTTTTACAAAAGAAACATACTCTTTGATCAACATTATTCGCAACTCGTTTTGTTTTACAATTCTTTTTATAATGTCCATATTTACCGCAACCAAAACATTTTTTGTTACTTATTGTGTTACTCGCCAACGCTACAGCATTTTCCTCTTTCACTTTACTGTTGAGTCGTTCTTCTTCCACCAACAGCCTTGACAGCAAATCGTTGAGTTTTTGTTTTTCGACTGGAACCGATTCCCACGCTGATATGAAGTGTTTGAAGTTCTCTGGTAACGACATCAATATTTTCGTCACGATCATCTGGTCCGAAATTTCCTCTCCAAGTTGTTTCAATTGATTTACCATTTCTTCAACCTTACTGAATAATGTGGCTATATCTTCTCCTCCATACTTGTAATTCAAAAACCGCTGTTGTAATAGATGAATACTGGTGGTAGATTTTTGCTCAAAGATACTATTCAACTTTGTCCACATCTCGGCCGATGTTTCACAATTGAGTAAATGTATCATCAATTTTTCCGATATTCGTGAAACAATTTGTGATTGTGCTTTAACATCTTGGTTTATCCAGTCATCTGCCTGCGCCGCGGGCTTTGGCGTCGACCCATCGACTATACCAAATACTTTCATACTCTTCAGTATGATTTTGATTTGGAACTTCCATGTATTCCAATTATTTGCACCTTCTAACTTGATGACATTCACAACCGAATTACTGTTTTGTTCCATTTTAAACGAAATTGTCCAACTTTCCGTACTGAATACACGTATTAACTTTTCTTACGTTACAACAACGAACAACATAACCTTCCAACCGGCGTTTTCTTTTTCTTTCCAGAACACAACACGCGATTGTATTAACCACGTTCTGGGCCCATAACCTAATGAATTTCAATAAAGGCTATGAGTTGTGACGTGAAACATTTACTTTATTAACTATAATCGCAGTTATAATTGTATTTCTTCTACCGTGTATACAAAGTACGTTTTAACCGAATGACTCTTACAAGAACAGTGATGGCGCGTTCGGCGCGTTCGTCTTGTTACAAGGGAGGCAACTGTGTAAAACTAAAAACTCTGCTCTGATAGAATTTTGTTACCAACCTTAACATACCCCCTCCCGAGATCCAAAATGGCTTTCCAAATCAAGTGATACTCGTATTTTCGTACTTGGATGTACAGAAGCAAAATAATTCTCTTGTGTCAACCTGAACTTATCGTTATGTTAACCTACCATGGTAGTATATGTATATACTCATAATAACAACATGCAGTGTGTTTATGACCTTTCCGTGTACAGCTATTTCCACAAAACTAAAATCAAAATACAGCGCGAACGAACTCGCATGTTGACAATAACCTCTTCCATATACATATACATATAACCACATCATCGAATATAATAGACATCTTCTTATATAATGAAAATAATATGCATAATATGAAAGCCGATTATATCATATATGTGTGGCTACAATAAAATCTTGTTATTTGATGAAAATGCATATTTTTTATCTGAAATTGCACCTGGAATATCGTTTTGAAAATGCACATGTCTTTCGAATACTCTCAAACTGATGGTATTGATCGATACAAAAATCTTTTGAAGTTGCTAAATAACTTTATCTTATGAACACAAATGAATGAGATCAATTTGAATGTAACGTGAATTTTTATAATTGACTGCAATTTGTTCTCTCAAACTTGACATTGATTCTTTTTCTCATTGGGGCCGTGCGGCCCCCCGAGCCCCCCGCGCAGGGGCTTCGCCCCTGCAACCAACCAGCGGCTGCGCCCCTGGACCCCCTTCCCTTTCGTTAACAATCCTAATGACGTTTATCGTTGAAAAATTGTATGTGGAACTCGTATGCATGTGTACTCGTTACATATGTTGAAAAACTAGTCACATAGCATTTTGCGCTCTCGTATGGGGAAATAGTATGTGCAACACGGGAGCATATGTGTTTGCCGCCCTCGCTTCGCTCGTGCGTTAAACGTGCACTCGTACAAACACCTATTTCGCTCCCTAGTTGCACAATGTACTATTCTTCCTTCTCAAACGAATAGTCCCCACTGGAAGGCCAGCTTTCAGGAAGGTATATGAAGGCTGAGCTTGTGCCCTTTGGCACTCAGAATTGTCTCAATTGTTGACGTTTAATTGAGAAAATCGCATACTTTTCTCAACAGTAGTTATTTTCCGAAACCTATAATTTCAACAGTAGTTTTGTACCAGCCCTTCGTCTCAAACCAACAAGTAAGTGTCGTAATTACACAGCGCCCAACGAGACATCGAGAATACTCCTAATATTCTCCAATAACGGAAACGAGTGTACCGCATAACGTGTTTCTGTTATTTTTATAATTTTTCCAAGAGACGACGTACTAGATATTACGTCTCGGAAGCTTCTCAATTCTGATTTGGAAACGAAGTACCAGATACAACGTTTCCAATATCCTTCCAATACTTCTTCTAAAATTTTCCCAACTTTTCCACGAGACGAAGTACTAGATACTACGTCTCGAAAGCTTTTCGATTCTGTTTTGGAAACGATGTGCCAGATACTACGTTGTTAATACTCTCCTAATACTCTTCCTAATACTTTGCTGATTCTTTCCACGAGACGACGTACTAGATCCCTGCTTAAAAGATCTGATTCAAACCTATTGACTGGTCAATTAGTATAGATCAGATTTTCGTCCAGGGATTCTCTCATTTGATCTTATTCAAATCTCATCAGTTTGAATAGGAAATTTTCACTCAATGAGGCATAATCAAGGAATTCGGATCATGTACATGCGAATTTACTGATTATACCCATTGAGTAGAAATTTCCTATCCAAACCGATTATATTTGAATGAGATCAAATAGGAAAATTCCCGCACAAAAAACTCAATCAAACTGATTCACCAGTTTATAAGTTCAAATCGGATTTTTGAAGCAGGGATACTACGTCTCGGGAGCTTTTCGATTCTAATTTGGAGACGACGTACCGGATATATTAAACTTCATTTCCCAAAAAATGCTCCCCAGGGTTTGACCCCCGGGGGCGAATACAGTATGGCAGTGAGGCCTGGCTTATAATCATAAACATATACATGAAAAAACGAAAATAAATCAAAATAATACAGTTTCACATTTGACAATAATATATTACTAATAATAATAATCATCTGTCTCCAGGGGGTGCTTCAGTGAATATATTATAGCCCAACTATGGGCTATTGGGTGACTTCAGTCTTAACGTTACATTGTACAATAAAAATGGGTGGCACCATCCGGCCCACCCATATCACAGTTAGCTCAGTCTTCTCAGCGAGGTACTCCCTGGAAGACGATGTACCGGATACTACATTTCTAATACTCTTCTCATACTTTTTCTAATATTTTTCTAATTCTTCCACGAAACGACGTACTGGATACTACGTCTTAGGAGCTTTTCAATTTTAATTCAGAAACGATGTACCAGATACTACGTTCCTAATACTCTTCTAATACTCCTTCTGGTATTTTTGTAATTTTTTCTACGACACGACGTACTATATCCTACGTCTCGACAGCTTTTTGATTCTCATTTGGAAACGATGTACCAGATACTAAGTTCCTAATACTCCTTCTAATACTCTTCCAATACATTCTCTAATACTCTCCTGATATTTCTTCTGATACTCTTTCAATACTCTCCCACGGCATGATGTATGAGATGCTATATCTCGTATTCTTTTCCCGACCTCTCAAAAATGTGGGATCAAACAGTTTTCTCGATGCACTAATGATAATTTTCATCCACAATTGAATACCTTTTTTCTTCTTCTTTATTGTTCAAATTGACCCTTGGATTGATCAGTTCGCTCCTTCTCCCAAATTCCAGTGACGCGAACATTAAAAGAAATTACAAACCTGATGAAAATAGAAACAGAACGGAGCAGTAAGGAACAGGAACTCATCAACACCGTAGGGGAAAACCTGAGAAGGACAATTCTTTTATACAATACAAGTTGTATTCAAAATCAACGGTTGAAGTATTAGGTGGAGTCAGATTTAGTAAGGGAGAAAGAGAGGAAATTTTGTCCTAAATTCTTTGGAGATCCTTACGAAAATATATCTGAGGCTCAAAACTGTTTGAGTCATGTGATAATACTGTGAGTTATGGAATTCATAGAATACATATATATTCTGACTCATATAAATCAAATCTCCGAATTCATTCAGTCTCACCTATCGTTTCTCCCAGCAGGGATGGGCAAGAATGTACTCCACCAAATACGAAGTGCAAAAGTATAATTATACTCAATACTTCATTTGTTACAGAACATCAAATATAATTGTACTCTGTACTCTGACTATTTTGAAGTATCAAATACAATACCAATCGATCTTCACTTTCGAGTACAAGATAGAATTGCACTGTCACTATTTAGGAATTTGAAATACAAAATCTAATTGTAATTTTCATTTTAAAGGAGAGGGGATGAATATTACAATACGAACGCGTACCTGCGCTTTGAAGGTGTATGAGGCAATTTGTATTTCATGTCTCAATATTTAGAAGAAAAGAGTGGCAAAATACGAGGGTGGATTGATAAGTTTCCGGCCTGACCAAGAGATGGCGCCACTAGGCCTACCTTGAGGTGGCGTTCTATAGTACCATCCTTAGATAGCTTGTAGCTATAGTTTCAGTCCGATCGCCATGTTAGTTTAGTTTTGAGAGCACGCTGACCAAGACGCCTCTGTGTTTTTCGTAAAAATGGAAAAGCTGGAAAATCGTGCTATCATCAAATACTTTTATTTGAAGGGGTTAACGCCGAAGGAAATTAAAGAAGAGATGGACTCAACACTGGGGACATCCTCCCCATCATATTCAACCGTTAAGCAGTGAGTTTCCGAGTTTAAAAAGGGTCGTGTGAGCACCTCTGATGAGCCTCACTCAGGACGCCCCATTGAGGTCACAACTCCAGATATGATCGAAAAAATCCATCAAATAGTGCTGAAAGATCGCAGATTAAAAGTTCGTGAGATCGCTGAGACCTGTAAGATGTCATATGAACGTGTACAAAATATTTTGCACCAACATTTGTATATGGAAAAGCTCTGTGCAAGATGGGTGCCGCGTTTGCTAACAGTCGACCAAAAATTGATTCGAAAGAACATTTCTACCGCCAATTTGGCGTTGCATAAGCGTAATCCAAGCGAATTTCTGCGTCGATTCGTAACCGTTGACGAAACTTGGGTCCACCACTACACTCCTGAAACCAAAGAACAGTCTAAACAGTGGATTGGACCAGGGGAACCAACTCCAAAGAAGGCAAAAACAATTTTTTCGGCGAACAAGGTTATGGCTACTGTTTTTTGGGATGCAAGAGGTATTATATACATTGATTACCTTGAAAAGGGTAAAACTATCACTGGTCAATACTACGCAGACTTATTGCAACGTTTGAGCCACGAAGTGAAAATTAAACGACCTCATCTGGCGAAGAAAAAAATCTTGTTTCATCACGATAACGCGCCAGCGCACACGTCAATCGTTACGATGGCTAAAATCAACGATCTGAAGTTTGAATTAATGCCGCACCCTCCCTACTCTCCAGACCTCCAAACGGGTACGTTTTACTGTTACCGAATCAGTCTAATATAATCATACTGATAGAATATAATATGATGTGATGTGATTTGAATTGTTGATGTGATTATTACATATTACCCACAACGTTTGGGGTTTAGGATGGCATGAAGATGTCAAGAATACACACGTACATTCAATATTCACCCAAAACTCCGAACTATTGTATTATGCAATATGACATACCTATATTATAATGGAAAGCATACTGTTTGGGTTTGGGGGTGAGTATGAAATGTGGGGGTTTACTCTTAACACTCCCATCCCCCTCTAACCTGATCCCAAAACGTTCTATGTTGTATGTACCCTAGTAGCATCAGAATGTTGTATATATACTATGCACGTTCATAGTATATTTAGATATACTATGAACGTTCATGGTATATATACAACGTTCGGTTGCTACTTGGGTAATAAGGAAATTATATTATTTATAACATAATAATGATCAAACCAACAGTTACATTATATTATGTCATAAACATAATATATTGATATCATAATCATTCTGCTGCAGTAGAACGCACACCGTTTGGGGTTGGGGCTAGGTATTGAATGTAAAATACCTGAAAAATCAAAAATGGAGAAGAAATTGAAAAGAAAATTATGTTTGCCAGGATATACCGCATACAACATCCTCTTCACGTGTTATATGCGATGTACCCGGGTAGACCGCATACGACATACCATAGAAGAGCAGTATGTGGTCTATCCCGGTAGACCGTATATGGCAGGTATACCCAAAATCCAATGTATGTCCCGAGAAAATTATGATTTCAATCGGATTCAAAATATCGAATGTCTGAGAGTGTCATGATACTATGTGCAGAATAAACAATTCTTATTGTATGAACTTAGCTCACAGTTTCATGCAGTCATTATACTATTGCAAAGACATCTCATCCTCGTCTTATATTTGAATGGAGAATAGGTACAGAATGAACTTGGATGAATTCTTTACTCTGCCATTGCAAGAAAACAGAGTATATTCGTATTTGTAATTCGATTACATACGAGTGAAAAATGAATTTGTAATATATGTAAAATTCAACTGTCGAATATAGAATACATTTATAATTGTTACTCTGTAGATGTGTGAAATATCGAGTGAATTTGTATTCATTACTTCTCCATCAGAATATCACTGAGTGAATTTGTATTCCGTACCCTTTACTGTAATCGAGTCAGAAATTATTTGAGGTTACCCATCTCTGTCTCCCAGTCCCTAACCCGTTAAGGCCCATGGCTAAACCAGCATGGATATCAGAAAGGTGAATATCGGATATAGCACATTAAGGTAGCAGAAGATTTGGGGCGGAAAAAAAGTTTGAAAAATAACTGTTCATAAAGAAATTGTTTGAACAATTGATTGAAAAATTGATTTTTAACGAGAACTGATAGCGTCATTCGATTGTACGGGGGAAATCACTAGAGGAACATACATCACATTGTTATAAATGTCATGTATTTTGTGATAAAAAAATTATAGACAATTCCCTACAAATTGCATACCGCATAACCCATGACCAAACCAGCATGGATATCAAGAGCGTGAATATCGGATATAGCACATTAGGGTAGCAGGAGATTTGAGGCGGAAATGAAAGTTTGAAAAATAATTGTTTATGAAAAAAATGTTTAAACAATTTATTGAGAAATTTATTTTTAACGAGAACTGGTGCGCCATTCGATCGTACGGGAAAAACCACCAAAGGAACATACATCACATCATTATGGATGTCATGTATTTTGTTATAAAGAAATTATGAACAATTCCTACAAATTGCATACCGCATAACCCATGATCCAACCAGGATATATATCAAAAGGTTAAATATCGGACATAGCACATTAGGGTAGCAGGAGATTTGAGGCGGAAAAAAAGTTTGAAAAATAATTGTTTGTCAATAAATTGTTTAAACATTCATTTATTCACGGAAAATAATTGTTTGTAAACAAATTGTTTGAACAATTATTCATTTACAAACAATTATTTTCCAAACTCTTTTTCCGCCTTGAATCTTCTGCTACCCTAATGTGCTATATCCGATATTTACCCTTGTGATATCTATGCTGGTTGGGTCATGGGTTATGCGCTATGCAATTTGTAGGAATTGTTTATAATTTCTTTAGAAACAAAATACATGACATTTATACGGAGGTGATGTATGTTCCTTCAGTGATTTTCCCCGTACAATCGAATGGCGCTATCAGTTCTCGTTGAACATCAATTTTTCAATAAATTGTTTAAACAATTCTTTTATCAACAATGATTTTTCAAACTTTTTTTCCACCTCAAATCTTCTGCTACCCTAATGTGCTATATCCGATATTTACTTTTCTGATATCTATCCTGGTTTAGCCCAGGGCCTTAATGGGTTAAAACAACTATCAATCCGAATCATTGAAGAAATTCTCCAGAATTTCAATTTTGATTCAAGTCAAAGGCAGGTATTCTGTTTGTAACGAAATCCCTGGACGTGACATCCCCATAGATCTCGTTGGATCTCTTGCAAAATTGAAAACTTGAGATCTAATCAGATCTCAACAGATCTGTAGAGATCTCCGCTAAAATTGAGATCTCAATAAGAAATCTGCATAGGTCTACATAGATCTGATCAGATCTAATTTTTTTTTCTCGGCAAGTTACACATATAAAATAATTATGATTTCGTGTACCCTCTCAATTTGAGAGAGTAAGAGTTCCACTCGGAAGCAAAGATAGGTTTCCTCCTGACCGCCTGGAGAGTGAGATTTCACTCTGCTGGACTAAGAACTCACTCTTTCGGTGGGCAGGAAGGAACCTCTCCCTTCGCGCTCTACACAGAAAGAAATAATTCGCTCATATTTGGATGACTAGGAATTAGCCCCGACAGCTACTTTCCAGCTGACACAGCTACTCACTCAGCTTTGATAGCGAAAATTGAAATGCCACAGCGAAAATATCACAGTTGAAATGTTCAGCTATCCGAATATCAATCACAAAATTTGCACCGATATAGCTGCGAATTCTTGCGGTAACAGTTAATGAATAGCTATAGCAGCAGTTTTTTAGCTGGAGCATCGAAAAAAATCAGCTGTAAAATCAAGTAGCTATCACAGCAAATTCATTTTCCTTTTGCATGTACGAGAATTTCCACTCTCTCAGATTCAGAGTGTGAGACATACAAAAGGACCCACATAACACACGAGAATTCCAAACAAATTCTGAAAAAGAACTCTTTTGAAACGCGAAAAAGTTCTTGAAGAGTTTCAAAAACAATTCGATTCGTCAGACATTTGCAACTTCCGTTGAGATTTTCAAAGAAGTCTTGAAGAATATTAAGAGAAGTCGCAAATGTCTGCAGAATCCAATTGTTTTTGGAACTCTTCAATAACACTTTATAGGTAGTTCAATAACTCTGATGGAGTTCTCACAGAGTTTTTTTCAGAATCCATTTGAGATTCGTGTGTGTCGTCTGGGGAGCTTATTGTGTTCTAATTTGAAGAATGCGAATGGAGAAATATTTACATCCAGGAACAAAGTCCTTTGGACACAAGAATTTCTTCCATGTTATGAGCCCAGTACATATTCTTCCTATGAATGGGAGTTCTTTGAACGGTCAGGGGAACTCCCAGCTCAAATCCCTGAACTTAGTAGAGTGTGTACTAGCATTATATTTTAGAGGAATATTCCTCATTTCAGTGTACGATTTTCTCAGTGTAAAAACAACTCCAAAATGCCTAATTCTCAGACATATATCAATTTCAATTCGATGGAATTCCACTGGTTCCACACATTAAGAGCTCGCTCCAAAAGAACTCCCGTCATGTCAGTTCCAGAAGGATTCATGATGAAGTCTCGAGAATTCTTCTGAATACCAGTGATTATTGAAGAACTCATTCTGAACTGTTATAACGGAAACCCTTGAAGAATTCTACGATGAATGCGCAAAGACTTCTCTGTGACTACATCGAGACCAGCGTATTGCTGAATTCGTTCGTTGGTAAATTTGAATGGATCACACAGGAAGACTGGAATACATTATACGCAAAACGGTGTAGTACGGTGAGATATGGTATTCACTTGTAAACACTTCAAAATTTTTTCTTGATTTCCTATATTCATTATATGCATAATTCATCTTCAAAATAATCTTCAATTGGAATGTCCATATATCTGAGGAAGTGGATCTCTTCTAAACATTTGTAATACAGCGAATTTGGGGAGATCGAAAAGTTACATACCTGAGTTGGAGAGATGAATTTTTTCGGACACTGTTAATGAATTTTTGAACGACTATCCATAAATATGAACAATCATTCGAAAATATTTTGAGATCAATTGCAGATACGATCAATTTCAAGGATTACCAACAGAAACCGCAATGCATTATTCATTCAAAACTACTTTTTAATAGGTAGAACAGTGGGACTACTCACATCCACAGAATCACAGGTAACAAACGACGTGAGAACAAATGACGATCGAGTTTGAAACAAAACGCGATCGCTTTGTATTTTGTTTTTCAACCTACGTGAATTTTCATTGATTGCTTCACCTTCATGTATTGCAATGAAGCCAATAAAGTGGATGAATACGATAATTATCCATTGCCAATGTCGATATTTGGTTTAGTATACTCACATTGTTTATTACTCCATTCTACGGTTTGAAATACTGGATTTGAAAATTCTAGTCAATCGTGAACGAGATTTAAAAGGATTGATTCTTTAAATTGTACATTCCATTAGAAATTGATTTGTAAATCTAGGATTTAGCATGAATGTGAACTTAATCGTGTACATTTCCAAAAAATTTGGATCTGTATGAAATGCTTTTCCTTTCCTCGTTAGGAAGCTTCGTGATCGTTTCTAGGGACCGAGGAACGTCAAATTTGAATAATCATAAAAAATTATGATGAGATCCTCCTATATAATGTAACATGAAAATTCATGATGAGTTTCCATTTTGATGTGCGGAAAAAAACCATATCCCTTTCTGGGGATTGAAAGTGGGTTTTCTCGACCAACCACCCGCTCTTTACTACTGAGCCATGAGCACATCGTTGAAAGAGGATGGGAAAACAGGTGATTATAAGCAGTGTATGAATAATCTATGTTATTGTCAAAGGTTTGCCCTTAAATAAATGTTCAAGCAGAAACAAGTTTATTTTAGAAAGGTTTTAATTAGTTTATTATAAAGGGTATGAGAATACAATGTAATGTAACGCGACAGCAAGACACGACGCTCCTGACTGAGATGCTCACGCCAAGAACCCAGTAATGCAGGACCCTTCCATCCCCACCAGAGACATATTGGATGCGCGCGCAACTTATGAAAATACACTTACAACAATAATATATATAATAGTAATAAAGGAGAGTTTCCCAGATTACAATAGTTTACCTCAACAGTTATGCATGTTTTTTTTTCATTACGTAGCTGTGATGAATGAATTTGATTA
The DNA here is from genome assembly GCA_018340375.1 of Gonatopus flavifemur. NCBI lineage: Eukaryota > Metazoa > Arthropoda > Insecta > Hymenoptera > Dryinidae > Gonatopus > Gonatopus flavifemur. The sequence goes on from JAFFJZ010000013.1 coordinate 3,084,732, forward strand.
GTAGATATTGTTGAGAAAATTATGTACAAAAATTCGAGAAGTGTGAGAAATTTTTCTCACGTATTCAAAACTACTCGATTTGAAAGCTCCTTCTATTTCAAAATAATGTTATTCTCCAAAATAAGCAATTTTGCATTGCAACTGTTGAATCTTTATACACACTTTTTTGAATAATATACCTCGTTCTCAAATCCATGAAATTATAGGAACGTGGTGCAAATTACCCACATAACCCTCATATACACTGAGAACAAAAATTGGTTTTTGTCAAGCGCGCCGGGAATTTGGCAGGTATGCAGTTGAGTCAACAGAATAACGCTTGACATAAATTTTCCGTCATTTGGTACAAATATACACTTTTGGTTGAGTCAACCCAGCAGCGATATTGTAACTCAATAAGATGCGCGTTCCAATCAATCACTACGTCATTGATGGGAACACAACCAATTTTGAACGTACCATTCACAGCAGTTGTTTTAATCATATATTGAAGTGATTAAAATACATGCAGGTATAATTGGAAAGAATGAACATTTGAGATGAAATACTCATCCAATTGCTTCCAGTGAATCGGTTAATCGAACGAATATCCAATGAGTTTGAGTGGAAATTGGCGAACTTGAAACAACCTCATCGATCTGATCGCTGTTAATGTGTCATAAAATCCATTTCAACTAAAAAAAAATTGATACAGATACAGACAAGTGTTCGTTGAATACAGAATTATTCCCAATTTATATGAAAAAAAACACGCGAGTTCATGTAGAATGATATTATATGATTCATTTCGATTGGCGAATCCCAATATATGAATTTTTATCCATTTTATAAGACATTATGTAAATTGTATTTCCTGGATTGGATGAATCATATTTGTAATGACATTTCTGGGTGGAAGTTATTAATCAGTCTCCATAGCTCAGTGGGCAAAACCGCTAGTCTACAATACCGGAAGTTGTGAGTTCGATTCTCGTCAACGGTGGAGCGAAATTTGTACTTCAGAATTCCTCCATAAGACATTGTCCAGCGGAAACCATCGATCAAGTAATCCATGCCTCACGGACGGGAGTGACAAAACGACTCCCATCAACAAAAAACGGGTGGAGATGAAAGATGACGGATGTTGGTGGAAAGGAGCCAACAACCTTCCCGACAACAGCCCTGAAACAAATTACAAGAACATTGTGTGAATTAAGTCGGAAAGCCCGCGTGAGGAATCTTTTTTTCTCCTTATTTGATTATTGTATTGAATTGCTCTACTGTATACAACGAATAACTTATGGAATTGAATGAACAACAACCTTCAACAACGATATTGATGTGGAGGCATGTAACATCCAATCAAATGTCAAATGTTGTTATTTAAAAGTGTTTGGATTCAATACAAATATGTTTTACGCTGTTTCGAAACCAAGAATCAATTGAATCAAGTTCTTCAGAATTACAATTAAATACTTAAGGTTCGACTCAATTTCTCGCGGAATTGAGAAAACTAATTTTCTAAACCCGCAAGGCAGTTCAATCAACTCCTAGGTTGATTTCGCCATATCCAAATGCGCAGCGGACTTGAGGAAATTGAAACTCGATTGAATCAAACGATCCTTTTTCTCAGTGTAGGCTCCAAATGCGAATCACTCACATTCCTAGCTGAAAATTCATTGTGGATCTCTAGATGGAATTATACAAGAACGTTTCATAAAAAAGTATTCCATAATAAAACCATCCTGATATGAATCTATATGGAACTTCTGATCAAGATTATGAAAGTGAGATTATTATTCATCAAAGTATACGAATATTTATGTAACACATGATGAATCAAAAATATCTTCACAGAAACATATGGACTAGTTTTTTCTTTCAACCGTATTACAATAGATTCTCCTTATCGGAGTCTCCCCGAATCAGATGAGGATGAGAAAAATGTGAAAATATATACAGTCCGCTCTCTCAACAGTGCCGGTGATGGGAGAGTAGGGGAATATTTTTCTTAGAACTCATGTACCCCCACCATTGGCGTACGCGTATGTTCTCAACATTCGTAAGCCACTCTCGCAATAGTGCCACACGCTTGTGTATGCAAAATTACTCTCTTCTGTCTTCTATCGGGTACAACATACATAGTGTATACACTCAATTCTACGAGGATCAATTTTATGAAGTCCAAAACAAGGTTTGAAGTAATAATTTGTATAAGATTTATGCATCCATTTTATGTGTATTTTTGGACAATTTATAGAATCATTGAATATTGAATACATTCCATCAAGACATCAGAATATCAGATAGAAAATAATAAATAATTATCATTTTGTAGTGTATAGAAGTAATTATGGAGCTCCAGGCAAGAACAAAAAAAACGAAAAGGTAGTAAAGATTTTTCTTCTCTCGACACATTTGCCATGATGGAACATGGATCAGAGTGATCGAACATCAGTTATGGAGAGTTCTTGATCATATTTGCGGGTGGCACTATTGCAAGAAACGGTTTCAAATGTGATGCCACACGATAGCGTGATGGATGGTGAGGGTAGTGTTCGAGCACGAATGAGGAGAATCGGCACTATTCAGAGTGGCACTGTTGAGAGAGCGGACTGGATTTAAATTGGTTTCACGAACCACTCCGAGGAACGGATATTCCACGAGAGATTGTGTATTTTGTTATTTTCAATGATTCTCTAACTTGAATTTTGAATGTGCGCGGGGTGAAGTCGTTGCTAGGATACAAAAGTGGATGTCGTCACCACCGGAAAATCAAATTTTGTCCCAAGTTGACGAAGAATCCATGAGCCGAGAAAAAAAACTGAATTTTCCTAGACAGACCCGCATCACACGCACGTGAGGTTCATTGTGTGCGTGCTTGGATGGAAGTGTGGGGGAAACAGATGACGTCGAGGGACAGAGAAAGCATACTGTGTTGCGCGCGCAATCACATTCTCTCTCTCTTCTCACGTACGTGCCGCTCACTGATATATATGAAATGGATATTGCATCGACCAGAAATGGTGGTCCTAGTATGGAGGATAGAATACGCTAATAGCGCCGACTACATAGTGTGCCGGGTACTAATTTTTTTGTATGGGGACTTGTTTGGGTTTTTGGTAATGTTCCCCCCCTGACTGGATGGCTTACCGGGGCCCTTGCATTGCCGCCGAAAATGATCAGGTGACCTAGTCATGTGGTCATCAATCTCGTTACCATCCAGACGGGACAGCACTAGTTGCTCGTCAATTTTCAACCTGAAGCCTTCACCTCGCCTCACCTCCAATTTATCGCGTTTTCTTTCTGTACGCGAGAATTCTCTGTTCAAGCCGCTCGTCTCATACGAATCTAACGCGCTTATCTTTTTTTTTGTTTTTCACACAAGTTTTCAATTTGTTATTTGTGTTTCCTTTGACATGTTTAGTTTAAATAAACGTTAAGTTTTTGGTTTAAACGAAGTGAGCGTCATTTTGGAATACCGGCTCGACTCCATACTTCCATCCTTTCGCACTCCCAGAATTCCCTCTTCACAGAGTCTCGCATTCTCCTTCACCTCACCTAAGAACAAATCTACAGTCCGCTAACATCTTCCCTCTTTCCTCAGCTCCTTTTTACTATTCATAAAATTGGTCCTTCGAGCCGGATTCCCGGCTCGCCTCCCTGTGAAAAGTGCATTTTGTGAGGTGCATAAACAGAATAGTTTGAAATCGAACACATACACGTCGATTTCATTGTGTTAGTGACTATCTTTCTATTACGCTCAACTTGTGTTAATCGGTTTACGCGGGAAAGATATCACACGTATGGACACACACATCCTTATCGTCGACCCATACCCCTCTTTTCGTCATCAAGAAGGAAGAATCATGCTACGATCGCCGTTATAGCTCATCGTGGGAGCACGCATCTCTTCTCCTCGACGTTGGAACGAATCTCGCCTGGGAAGTGGGGGTCATCGTCGCTTCATTCGTTTTGCGACACTTTGCGAAACGACATATGAATGCTTTCTTTCTTTCTCTAGTCTGATGATCATCTCCGTTGCACGCATCCGAAGTTACGAATTCTCTTCGATACAAGTTCGCCGTTGATTCTGCTTGGATATTACTGGTTCACGTTGTGACTACGTTGAGTTTATTTCTTCAAGAAAGGTCTGTTCGATCCTTGATCAATTATCTCGTTAGTTGATTGAAAAATAATTCAATCTCGGTCTATTAAAGAAACATTATCTCGTTTTAAACTCACATCTATCCTTTTCACCTCATGTGAAACTTCGTTTTGCTCACGATACAAAACAAATTACGAACTTCTTACGGCTTGTTGAGATTTTGAATTTTGCTTGTCACACAAAGTGAATAATACGATTCTTTTTCTTCGCTCTTGTTATTATCACGTTTCGTTCACGTTGCATAAACCGATAAACTCTCGATTTTATTCGATATGGATGCTCTTTTGAAAGAACAAGAGGAAACCTATCGGGCTCTTTCTAGGATCGTGATCAATATGAAAAAATTGGGTGAGGCTAAGATCACATTGGGGGTTGTGGAAGCTCGTATAGAGCGTTTAGAAGAATTGTGGAAAGGGTTCGACACACGTCATCGAACTTTATTGGCATTGTGTGATGAAGTTACTTCTGCTTATCAGTATTTCAAGGATGACGTCTATTCGCAAGCTGAAGAATCTTATCTTGAGCAGTTAGGTAAATTAATTGATTATAAAAAATCTTTTTCGGCTAGTCTTCCACAAGGATCTCGGGCACTGACAGCGCAAGACGTCGCTGCGGCAGCGAGTGTTCATAACCCTCTTCCGCGATTATCGTTGCCGAAATTCTCTGGCGCGTACGAAGAATGGCGCAACTTCAAGGATTTATTTTCTTCTCTGGTCATAGACCGAGCTAATGTTTCAAACGTGCAAAAATTTCAGCATTTGAAAACATGTTTATCGGGCGAAGCTTCTCAACTTATTCGTAACATACCGGTTACGAAAGCGAATTTCGAGATAGCTCGGGATTCTCTGACAGGGCGCTATGATAATAAGCGGCTCTTGTTAAACGCGCAGATTACTGCTTTGTTTCAAATAAAGGGAAGTTCTAGTGAGTCTGCTTCAGAACTTGGGCGCATTCATACCGCGACCACTGAGGCTTTAGCGGCAATCGAAGCTTTGGAATATTCTACGGAGAATTGGGACCTTTTATTAAATTACATGACCTTAGTTAGACTCGATCCTCAGTCTCGCCGAGATTGGGAGTTAGAGAAAGGGCAAGAAACAGAACCTTCAACGTTTGCCGATTTAAAGACGTTCATTGAAGGTCGAATTCGAGCGCTTGAAGCTCTCTCTTCTTCTACAGGGATTTGGCCAAAAGGTTCGGGTGACAAACCTAAATTGTTCCGATTCGGAAAATCGATTGGTGGTCCCTCTTCTTCAACGCGTGGAACTTCGACATCATTTCACTCCGCTACTTCTTATTCGTTCCCATCGTCGAATAGAGCGACTAACGCTAAAAAATGTTCACTTTGCAAAGAAGCCCATTACATTCTTGGATGTACCGAATTTCGAAATAAGCCGGTGAAAGAGCGGCGAGATCTAATAGCCAGGCTTAATCTATGTTTCAATTGCCTAGGCAACCATGCTGCTCGTGATTGCAAGTCCGAGCGAAGATGTTCTACTTGCAACGGTAAACACAATTCGTTTCTTCACTTGGCGGAAAATCCAATTTTGTCAGTTGAGAAATCCTCAACTTCTGCGATTTCGTCATCCAGCGCTGGTTCAACAGCAATTTCTTCTAATACGGCAAATTGTGATACGGTGGTTATTCACATGGCTAATTTTCCTCCTTCTGGTCGAACTATTCTTCTGGCTACGGCGAGAATCAGAGTAATTTCGCCCTCTGGTCACTTCGTTTTAGTTCGAGCGTTGCTGGACCAAGGTTCAGAGGTAACTTTTGTGTCGGAAGCCACCGCGAGGATTTTGCAACTTCCTAGGAACAGGACTAAGGTGCCGTTGATGGGAATCTCGGCCGCATCGACGGGTATAGCCAAATTCTCAACGAAGGTGTTCATCTCATCTCCAATCTAACCAGAACTCAGGATTGAAGCGGATGTGCTCATTCTACCCAAACTTACTAACGCAGTGCCATCCGCAAGAATTAGCGATTTGGATCTATCGGCATTCAACGACTTCCCGCTGGCAGATCCGCATTATAACCACAACGAAGGAGTCGGCATGATTCTTGGGGCGGATTTGTACGGCCGCATTTTGAGGAACGGGTTACTTTCTATACCGCGAACTTCAGTAACCGCACAAAATACAGCCTTTGGCTGGGTTTTATCTGGTTCCGCTGATCAAGTATCACGGCGTGAACAACCTTCTCCACCTCAATATACCTCATTCCACTGCACTACTACCGCTGATTTGTTTCAGGTCTTGCATAGATTTTGGCAGCTAGAGGAAGTACCTACTGCTGTAAATGATCTGTCTCCAGAGGAGGAGTGGTGTGAGGAGCATTTTCAACGCACGCATCTCCGCAACGAGCATGGCCGTTACGTTGTTAGGCTACCACGCAAGTCTGACCTACCTCACGCTGTGGACGAGACAAAGGGGATGGCTCTCTCTTCACTGGGCGTTCTGAGCAGGCGTTTCGAGCACAATTCTAGTCTATGCGAGCAATACACGACTTTCATGGAAGAATACTTACGTCTGGGCCACATGAAAGAAGTGACTTTTGAGACAAATTTGCCTTGCTCTGCCTGGTATCTACCGTACCACCCTGTTTTTAAACCCACTGGCTCGTTTTCGAAAATCAGGGTAGTTTTTGATGCGTCTCGACGCTTATCCTCAGGTTCTTCGCTGAACCATTATCTTCTTCCAGGTCCCAGTTTGCAAGGGGACATTTCGATAGTCCTTCTCAATTGGCGTCAACACAGGTACGTTTTCACTACGGACATCGTAAAGATGTTCCGTCAAATCCTGGTTCATCAGGACGATCAGGATTTCCAAAGGATAGTTTGGAAAGGCTCATTTTCATCCGCCGTAAAGGATTATCGTCTATGTACGGTAACCTACGGCACCACCTCAGCTCCCTTTTTGTCCATCAGGACTCTTCACCAATTGGCTGCCGATGAGGGAGGGAAGTTCCCTCACGGAGCTCACTCTTTGCGTCATCAGACATTCGTTGATGACATTCTTTCAGGGGCTGATACCGTTTCCGAAGCGATTCAAATTCGGGACGAAGTTATCGGCATTCTAAAGGCTGGCGGATTCGAATTGGACAAATGGTCGTCGAATCACCCAGATTTATTGATTGGACTCACCTCTGACAGGACTAAGAACGAGTCATCTCATTTCTTCGATCTCCATGAGCCAGTCAAGACGCTAGGTTTGATTTGGATTCCGTCTGAGGACGCTTTCAGCTTCCGAATGCCAGCAGATCTGGATTCAGCGCTGACCAATTCACAAGTCGTTACGAAACGGCTTATCCTCTCATCTGTGGCTAGGGTTTTTGATCCTCTCGGGTGGATTGTTCCAGTAACAATCACCACTAAGATTCTCATTCAGGATCTCTGGCTTCTGGGAATAGATTGGGATACTCCTGTGCCCACTAATATCAGGGAACAGTGGAAGGGTTATTGTGACTCCCTAGGGGAGCTCAACTCTGTCCGCATCGACCGCCCAATTGGCTATTCAGCTTCAGTTTCTGACATACAAATCCACGGATTTGCTGATGCTTCTATGCGCGCTTATGCTGCAACTGTTTATGTTAGAATAGTTAAGAGCGAAGGTTATACAAAGGTTTCACTTCTTGCAGCAAAGTCTAAGGTGGCTCCAGTAAGAACCGTGAGTCTTCCTCGCCTCGAACTGTGTTCAGCAGTCCTTTCAGTCAGACTTCTTCTTCATATTCGCAAGATTCCGTTTTTAGAAAAGGTGGCCACGTATTCGTGGCTTGATAGTCAAGTAGCGCTATCATGGATTAAGAAACATCCAAGTCGCTGGACAACCTTCGTCGCCAATAGGGTTTCTTTCATCCAGACGTCTCTCCCTGAGGTGTCCTGGAGACACGTTCCTACGAAGGAAAATCCGGCCGATATGGCCACCCGGGGAAAAACTCCATCAGAACTAAGTAAATCAGCTTTGTGGTGGCAGGGTCCGTCATGGCTTGAAGAGGAGGCTGAGAAATGGCCAAATTCTTCCGTAGCCGAGGACGTTTCGCTAGAGATCCGTAGCAGTGTTGGAGTCCACTTGGCGACTCAGACTTCCGTCAACTCGTTTGTAGAATTGGCGGAACGTTTCTCTTCTCTCGACAGGCTCTTACGCGTGGTCGCTTATTGCCTGCGTTTTGTTAAGCGGGTCAGACATCCGACCTTTTCACCATCCGGGTTTCTCACAGCGGAAGAGTTGCACGATTCGCGCATTCTATTATTGAAGGTGGTCCAGAAAGAGAGCTTTGCTGAGGAATTATCAGCTCTGAATTCTGGAGAAGCACTCCCTAGGAAGAGCCCTCTGCTAAGATTAAACCCCTTTATCGATGCGCAAGGCATCTTAAGAGTCGGTGGCCGGTTAAGGCACTCTAATCTCAAATATGATGAGAAGTTTCCGCCGATTTTACCTCGTTCGTCTGCTTTGAGCAGGCTTTTCATCATTAAGGCTCATGTGCGAGCTCTGCATGGAGGCCCTTCTCTTACTCATGCATTGTTGTTGAACTCTGTATGGGTTCTCAGAGCCAAACCCCTCGTCAAGGCCCATGTTCGCAATTGCGTCTTATGTCATAGACATGAGCCTAAACTAGGCACTCAATTGATGGGTGACCTTCCCGCATCTCGCGTAACTCCAGATCGTCCGTTTACTAGAACGGGTCTGGACTACGCTGGTCCTGTTCACTTGATGATGAGTAGAGGAAGAGGACAGCGAACCTATAAAGGTTACATTTGCGTTTTCATATGCTTAGCGACGAAAGCACTCCATCTAGAGGTAGTGAGCAATGCCACTTCAGAGGCCTTTCTTGCGGCCTTTCGGCGTTTCTGTGGGCGACGGGGAATGCCTCTTGAGCTCCATTCAGACAACAGCACCACGTTTCGCGGTGCAGATGCTGAAATTTCCGATTTGTTCAGGCAATCTTCCGAGTTTTATGCCAAGGTAGCTGAGACGTTGGCCAGGGACGGAATGAGGTGGGTTTTCATTCCGCCACATTCACCCCACTTCGGGGGTTTGTGGGAGTCAGGAGTGCGTTCTGTAAAGTTCCACCTCACAAGGATTATTGGCAACCAGAATCTCACCTTTGAAGAGCTTTCGACACTTCTTGTTCAAATGGAGGCGTGTCTTGATTCGCGGCCGCTATGCCCGCTTTCGGATGAGCCCGAAGATTTAGGGGCGCTTACACCCGCTCATTTCTTAACTGGTTCATCTTCGCATACTTTACCTGAACCAGGGCTCTGTGACGTGAAGCTTGGTCATCTTTCTCGTTGGCAACTGCTCCAACAAATGCTCCAACATTTCTGGGCCAGATGGTCGAGGGAGTATCTCCACCATTTACAGCAACGCTATAAGTGGCGTTCTGTAAAGGAAAACTTCAAGGCAGGACAGCTTGTGTTGGTTCAGGATGACCGTTATTCTCCTTCAAAATGGGCATTAGGCCGGATACTTCAAGAACACCCAGGTTTAGACGGTCACGTTCGTGTCGTGACGGTAAAAACAGCCACCTCCACTCTAAAGCGTCCGATAGCTAAACTGAGCGTTCTGCCGATTTCCGATATTGCATCGGAGCCTCACGGCGGGCGGAATACCCCACCCCCTACTAGGCAGAGCTCGGTTGTCGTCTAACGACGAGGCGGGCGGTATGTTTGGGTTTCTGGTAATGTTCTCCTTTCTGACTGCTCTCGGGTGGACCGAGTAGCTTGGGAGTTGGTCGGGTGGATGGCTTACCGGGGCCCTTGCATTGCCGCCGAAAATGATCAGGTGACCTAGTCATGTGATCATCAATCTCGTTACCATCCAGACGGGACAGCACTAGTTGCTCGTCAATTTTCAACCTGAAGCCTTCACCTCGCCTCACCTCCAATTTATCGCGTTTTCTTTCTGTACGCGAGAATTCTCTGTTCAAGCCGCTCGTCTCATACAAATCTAACGCGCTTATCTTTTTTCTTGTTTTTCACACAAGTTTTCAATTTGTTATTTGTGTTTCCTTTGACATGTTTAGTTTAAATAAACGTTAAGTTTTTGATTTAAACGAAGTGAGCGTCATTTTGGAATACCAGCTCGACTCGATACTTCCATCCTTTCGCACTCCCAGAATTCCCTCTTCACAGAGTCTCGCATTCTCCTTCACCTCACCTTAGAACGAATCTACAGTCCGCTAACATCTTCCCTCTTTCCTCAGCTCCTTTTTACTATTCAGGACTATATCTGTATATATTTTATACGGAATATATATAAGTATAGTTCCCGTGTGAAGAATTAGTACCCAGTACACTATGTGGTCGGCGCTGTTCATCGGATTCTCCTCAAATTGGGTGCCCAACGGTTTTTGGGGTCGCTGAGTACGGATCCGTTGTTCTCATTTCGAAATTCAAAATGGTGGATCCAATATGGTGGACAAAAATTGGAAGAAATTATCGAATTTTTTTCAAATTCGGTGATCAGGGGTTTTCGGGGTCGCCGATTACGAATCCGCTGTCTGAGTTCCCAAATTCAGAATGGCGAATCCAATATGGCAGACGAAAATTGAAAAAACTATCGGATTCTTTCCAACCTGGGTACCCAGGGATTTTTAGGGTCGCTGATTACAAATCCGTTGTCTGTATTCCGAAATTCGAAATGGCGGATCCAATATGGTAGAATAAAATCGAGAAGATCATCGGATTTTCTTCAAACTCGGCATCCAGGAGTTTTTGGGGTCACCAATTATGAATCCGTTGTCAAAATTTTGAAATTCAGAATGACGGATCCAATATGGTGGACAAAAATTAAGAAAATCATCGCATTTTCTTCAAACTCGGTACTCAGGGGTTTCTGTGGTCGCTGATTACGAATCCACGGTCTGAAATTCAAAATTCGAAATAACGGACCCAATATAGCGGACGAAAATTGTAGAAATCATCGGATTCCCTTCAAACTCGGTACCCAGGGGTTTTCGGGATCGCTGATCACGAATCCGTTGTCAGAATTCCGAAATTCAGGATGGCAGACGCCAAAAATCAAAACTTCATTCATAACTTGATATTAAACAGGAACTAAACGGCCCATTTTGTTGTTCCTATTATGATCATCATCATTATTATTTCCAACATTGAATCATTATTAATATAATTATCGAATGATATCAGCACACCACATGTGTCAATCGAAAGATATATACATTCACAATATATACAATAATATAAAAAACTGGAATCGTAATGGTTTTTACTTTTGCCACACTTTTTTTACTCAGATCAGTCTTCTTCTCCACTCTCAGAGGAAGATCATGGGAAAGTTACGTTGTCTTTATCAAGTATATCCGGAGTTTTGATCAGGCTTAACACGTCTCTGGGGAGAAACTTTAGTTTTTTCTTGGGCAACTGTCTTTTACTCGATAACATTCGATCAGAACTCAAAAGGGACCATTTAAAAATGTCTTCATTCGTTTGTTCTCTACTGCATTTCCTGGAGTGATGCTTTCGGTACCTTTGGGAATGAATGTTGTTAAGATATTCGAATATAATTATGTATTCATAGACATCGTTAAAGCTTTTGATCTCAACATGACAAGCAAAATCGAGGGAAAACAAAAAGCAGCTGCACTTTGGGGTCATCAGTATAAAGTTTTGAATAAATCCTCTAATTCATAAGTTTACTTGATTCTCAAAATTGTTCTCTAGTCTATGAATTTATGTTTCCAGAGGATGAACAATGTGGCTTATTAATAAAAAAAAGTATATGAATATTCATAATTCCCCGAATTCCTTACCAGAACAAAACAATCTTCGCGAACATATATTCTCGTGGTTACCATAAATATATAGTTTGCCTAGTAGTCAAAAACGTATTGTGCAATGTATCAAACTGATTGCAGTACTTGAGAAGTCAAATTTTTCCCTTCAAAGTGTCGAGTCCACTGTGACAAATATAGACTATTATTAAGTGATATACATCATTTTCACCTTTTAAAATCTTTGTTACGAGCCTCTTGTGCTTCCTCAGTCAATTGGCCAATAGGTAGAAGAGCAGATGCAATGATTTCAGGTCCGTGGATCAAAAACTTGTGCATCGTAGGTGACATTGGGTACCACGGATATTTTGTCGCGTATTAGCGTGCCGTGTCTAAAGCGTAACTCCGAAACTTTTCAACGTCTATTTCATGGCCACTTGAAACGGTAGCTAATACTACATGAAGTCGTTGTATTAGGTTGACATCCACCCCTGTGATTTCGGCAGGCACTTCGGGTTGTGCGAAAAATCGCCTAGCGGTATTCCCATCATTTGAGTTCCCAAACCCTGGCTTAGGAACATCGACAATGAGGCCACATTTTTCTTTAAAACTTTTCTGTACAACCTTTTTTCGTTCTTCCACCAAAGCTTTATCTTGTTTTCGTGCTTGCCACTTCTGAATAGGTGGCTTATGAGACAAATGCAGGAGGCCCTCAAAAAATCGTATCCAGCCGTGTAGACAAGACAAACCAAACTGGAGGTTTTCGGTTTTGACCGGCCTGGATACTATATCATCAATTTTGTTGAATTCCTTAGATGTGGCACCACATATATAGCACTTCTGGGTATAGGTTGTCTCAGTTATGGCATTGCATACCTACCCGTCCACCATAGAAAAAATCATCTCATGTTTCACTGAAACATGTTTTTCATCAGTTCTGAAAGAAGTAGCCCTCAGATTTTCTATTTCATTATCAACCCGTAGCTTCTCTGCAACCGAAACTTCAGTTGATTCTTTCACAAACTCTATTTTGATTGGCCCACAAAATCTGGTTGATGATGGCCTTGGATTCTGCCAAATTATTTTTGAATTGCAGTGTAGGCGGAGAGGCACAAGTGAAGTAATGAACACAGCGGAATCACTAGCTTCCTAACTTTGATATGCTTGTTTGTATGAGGAGTGGCAAGAGCTCCCATCCAACCCCCATTTGGAAATAAGTGCCGGGTTATGTAACTCTTCATCAGATAAAGTTGACAAAACCGAATTCTGTAGCTTTCAAATACGTGTAGTTGTGTGATCAAGAAGTGCTTGTAGTTGCACAACAGCGCAGGTTTCTGTCATTTGAATAAATTCCTTGTCAGGGAAACACATGCGTTTGGCCAGTTGAATTTTTTTATAAGGTGGAAATTTCTGCGGATCAGCTTCACGCAATAAGCAGTACTGATGTTTCGAGAGCTCGGCATCTACTAGGAGAGCTAGAGCATCTTCATCATTCAACATCTTTGGCTCATTCCGCTTGAAAGTTTGATAACCTTTCATATACATTTTGGCAAGCTCAGGATCAGAAGATGTAACATCCTTTACAATTTTTGCGGCTTCGATCTGTCCAGACGCTCTCAAACACATTTGTGTGGCGTAAGACAGCTCTGAGATAGGAGTATTTACTCTGATATTCTCCGTTTTCCTACGTTTCGTTCTTTCTGAACATTCGTTGAATTCAACAAGAGGTCTTCCCACTTGCGTGTAAACAGTTACAGAATGGGGATTCCTGAAAGTACAAAACACTACCTCTTGTCTTAAACATTCTTCATTATTTTTAAGAAATCGTTCTTCGGTCCTTTGAGAAGATTCCCATCTCTTTTTAAATACACATTTAAAAGTAGATAAAAGGTTAGAGATCTCTGTAGTTTTGTTATCTGGACAACACGTTATTTCGATGATTGTTCCTTGAAGGAAAGTGAACTTTTCATCCAACGTAGGTAGAGGACTGCTCCTTAAAATATTGTACATCTCTCTCCGAGTTATAGATATTGAATCATCTTTGAAATCTACAAACGTTGTAGAATCCGATAAAATTCGCTACAGAAACCCCATGTGTTTCTAAAAATTCTCCTAATTTTCTTGGGTTGGATTCAACCCTCTTAAGCTAATTTTTTTTGCAGTCAACTGTTCAAATTAAACTACTAAGAAAATAAAGGTTGTTGAAACACTCACCCATGGCAGCGGAATCCATCCCATTTGGAATTGTATGTTAACATTGAATGATTTTAAAAAACGAAAAATATTCACCAAGCTCCAAACTTGCACGCGGAAAAAAGTTTACGGTAACGATTACTAGCAAGAGTAAGAATTCGGTGACAGCTATTGCCCAATTGTGATAAGCACCATTTGAAATCAGACCGATTGCACCCAACTATTTACGTTGCCATGGAAACGACAGGTTAACATAAGAACGATCACCAAATCGCGAGTCATGATTCCGTTCACGAAAAGAAAAGGGATATCAATACTTGAATAACATTTATAAACATTTAGGAAAATGACGGTCACTTTAGGGAAAAAGAGCATCGCTGAAGAATGTTAGCAGTGAAGTTACCAAAAATTCGTAGTAATAATACTAAATGTTGGTAGTTTTATTGTCATTTCCCATAGTGAATTCATCAACTCATAGTCAATTCACTACGAATATTCTCCAGCAATACTGTTTCCCTCTCAATGGTCCATCATCTTCCTAAATATCAATGATTCCTGGCCTTTGTGTACCCTCAGCCCGCGATGAGAGGAAAAACGAATGGTAATCAATCTCATACAGTTTTCCTCGTGCAGCAAATGTACACTGGAAATAAAACACATACTAACGTTGAGATCAAATTCAAAGCGAATCTACTGAATTCTGAGTTTTGTGTCCACCATATTAGATACGCTATCTTTGATTCTTGGAATTTGACAACTGATTCGTAATCAATGACCCCACAAAACCCTGGAAATCTGATGATTTTTTCAATTTTTTTCTGCCAAACTGGATCCGCCATTCCGAATTCCGGAATTCAGACACCGGATTCGGAATCAGCGACCTTAAAAACCTCAGGGTACCGAGTTTGGAGGCAATCCGATGATATTTTCAATTTTCATCCGCCATATTGGATCCGCCATTTTGAATTTTGAAATTCAAACAACGGATTCGTGATCAGCGACCTCAGAAACCCCTGGGTAACGAATTTGAAGAAAATCCGATGATTTCTTTCAATTTTCGTCCGCCATATTGGATCCGCCATTTTGAATTCCGAAATGAAGACAACGGATTCATAATCAGCGACCCCACAAACTTCTGCATATGAAGTTTCAGACGGATCTAAGGACTCCTCATCACTCCGTCTAATTTTTTGTGATTCCCTGCACAAAAACATGGCGGAATTGTTTAGGGGCAGACATGGGCAGCCGTTTTTCTTCCTGATGTTTAGGTAAGAGTCCCATCTACCATCTCCAATAAGTTAAACGACGTAATTTTGCGTAATTCTCTACTATTCCTTCAAAAACCAAACACATTTTCTCATTTATAGATATAGAAATTACATCCAATCATTGCTCTCTCAGTATTCTCCACTTATCAAATTGATATTCTCTTAATTTTTAGTGTATTCTACATAGTTTCAGTAATAGACTCCAATTTGAAAAAGTTAAATCGGTTCATTTTTCGAGACACAGCGTCTTTTTGAACATGCTCGTTATTTTACTGTCTTTCAATCACGCGGATTATACTTCAAGGAGGGTATTTTGCAACTGGTACACAAGGGCAGGGGGGGGGGGATCAGATCTTCTTATATCAGAATTCCAATACTTGGGACATCACCTTACTTATCCCAAGGGTCAAATATCCCCAACTACAAACTTCATTCTTGGGGTTTTGGCCAGCTTTTTGGCATTTGGCCCCACTGTGCGTCGATTGTCTTTACCCAATTTTTAAGCGTTGGTACTGGATGCGGAGTAGGTTTCCCACTATTTGGATGAACATATTGCATTCCTCGTGATTTCGCTCGGGCTGTGATCCGAAAATCATGGTGCAGACTTGAATCAGAAATCGCCACCCTGTACGGAGGAGCGTCCGTGGTGCTATTGCGATCCCCATTAACAGAGTCCATAAGGTCGGTGGAAAAGTCCAAGACTTCCACTGTGAACACTCCTTCTGATGGCATTTCCATGCGACCTTTGCGTGTATCTATGTATCCTAGAATAAGATATTATTGAATAAATAATGATTATTTTAAATCAACGATGAGTGATTTATCCATGGAATTTCAGACATCCCTAAGTAATACTTTACTAAAGGAACAAGAAACTTCGGAATTTTCATGCTTTGAATGCTATACTTAATTTTTTACGCACAAAATATAAGATGTTGAATAATGTCAAACATCCCAACAATTTAGATCAGTTTAAGATGTCCTTTGCAACACGAAAACATATATTTTAGATGTCTAAACCCTTTCTCTCTCATCCAAAACATATCTAAAAGATATCTTTTAGATGAAAGACAGGGTTCAGACATCTAAAAAATATCTTTCCGTGTTGCATAAGACATCTCAAATTTATCTAAAAGATATCACAAGACACGGCTGTGTTCGTTGGGACATCTTCCCATGTACAGGCATTATATTGAATTCATATACTGACAAAATGAAAGTACACCCCTAATAGCACCAATTCTTGGACGTTTTTAAAACGTTCTGAGAATGTTTTAAAAACGTCCCAACGTTCTTGGAATGTTTTAACAACCTCCCAGTGCTATTAGGGCATCATCCAACAAACACAATGCCTAAAATTTGCTCAAAAATGTTGCATAAGACGTCTTTTACATATCTATTAGATATCTTGAAGACAATGCTCTAACAGATATCTATTAAATATCTAAACCACGTCTTATGAAATATTTTCAGTCAAGTTTTATACGTTCTGTTTGTTCGACACATTATACACTTCCCTACTGAAAATGTCCCGTAAATCTTGACAGAGTCCGGTAAGAATTCTATCTGGTTCCGTCGGAAATCATGATGCCTGTAACAGAAACCGACCAAATCCTGACAGAAAATTATTTGTCAGACATTTGGAATAGGGTTGAGTATGAAATTGCATCCTACGCGTATGTTACACGTAATGCACATGCGATGAACATACTTTTCACATCCTCTGAATGAATATATCCCCTTTGCATTTGCGTATGATTCATATCCAATTTATCAACCATGGAACAGAAATTCGTAAGAACCTCAGAAGAATGCGAAAAGAAAGGTATTCAGTAAATGTTGGAGCCGTGAATGTTAAATGTACATCACGTGCAACATATTCCTATGCCAAATGTCCAAGAAATAATTTTCTGTCAGGAGTTGGTAGGTTTTTGTCCCAGGCATGATGATTTCCGACAGAATCAGACAGAATTTTGACCGGAATCCGTCAGGTTCCGTTTGACTTTGTCTGGCATTCCAGCTGATTCCAGCCTGGGCAGGATTTGGTCGGTTTTTGTCCCAGGCATCATGATTTCCGACGAAACCAGACAGAATTTTGACCGGGATCTGTCAGGATCTGTCAGGACATTTTCAATAGGGACCTGTAGGTTACAATTTCATATTCAACTAGTGATGCCGCGAGAAAAGAAAAAATCGAGACGAGAATGTCATGGCGAGAAACAAGACGAGACGAGAAGGGCTCACTCCAGAAATTTACGAGATGAGACGAGAATGATTTGACGGGAAATGAACTTTTTTTCAACTGTAAAAAAGTGAAATATATGAGAAACGAGCCGAGACGAGACGAGATTGGGTGTCGAAAAAGTCGACACGAGACGAGAAAGAGCCGTTTCTCGTCTGGCGGCATCACTATATTCAACTATGCACTGAAATTAATACTTTCATTTTATCTGCACAATAAATACTCAAAAGTCAATTGCACATCAATTGTTCATTGTTACTTGTAACATTACACCCAGTAGAAAGACCCATTCAATCTCGCAAAATTTCACTGAAAAGGACAAAGGTCGGAGTAAAGTTCATTTAATCATTGTTCAATGGGCTTTAGTTTGTTCCATGAATTTCTTTAATGACAATTTCATTGAATTTCGGAAAATGTTCTGGCCAAACCCAGTTAGCACGACCTGCTTCTGCGATGATTTTAGAGCATTCAAAAAACCATCGCGATGTTTTTAAAACGCTTTAAAAACGTCGAAGATACATGTTTTTTTTTAACCAGAGTATATGTATATCAATATAGCGTACCTTGGTATTCAGAATTGTACTGGATAAATCCTGCTAACGTTTTGCTGAAGACTTGAGTGGCGTGTTTGACCCTCATCTTATTCATTTTTTCCACCATAATATGGGCCTCCGTGATCTTCGGCAATTTTCGTGTGAATTTATACGTATGTAAGTCGATTTCATACGCCAATTGCACAATATCCCACGATGCAAATTGTCTATTTGTATTTCTTTTAGCGTAGACTTCGTGACTTTCATGATGTTTTTTGGAAACGTTTATTTCCAAATCTTTGTTCAACATATTATTCCTAGCTCCCTTGATCAAATGCGAAGGATCGGATATCGGAATAATGTTCATGCCAGCTATGTACATCGTGTCTTCTGGAATTGAACAAACGAGAATTTAACGTGAAACATGGACAATATTCTTCATGTTATAAGTTCTATAAACATCAATAATACACGTTTCTCACGCACAACTGTGCGTATCATAGATCTCGTATTTTTATCGGACTTGTCTGATAATGAAACCAAACGATAGATTTTGGATAGTATTGATACAGCTAATGATTTATCGATGAAATCCCGATATCAGGTTTTTCCATCAGGGATCAACGTGACGTTATATCGATATTTTGAAATGTGTACTTCTAACACACACCAACAGAAAGGATTTCTTGAGACAAGAAAATTTTCCTTAACATAGTGACAAAACTGATTCCTCCTTACGCCTAGAGGATTTTACTTGAATCAAGAAAAGTTTATTTTGATTTCAAAAGCAATTTTCTTAATTCAAGTAAAATTTTCTGGGCTCAAGAAAAAATGACTTTTGTCCCTATGTTGCGAAAATTTTCTTGTCTCAAGAAATCCTCTGTGTGAGTGCAGCAATGGTTTTAAAAATTAGAATTCACATTGATATTGAAAGTACATATCTTACCCAATCTTGACCCATGTTTGTAACGTTCCATATTTCCCCTCTTAATCAATTCATTGATCGCAGCACAATTTGTCGATAGCTGATCACACACTGTAGCTACAATTTGTACTCCAGTTTGAACTACAGCATTGATCACATCTTGAATGCACTGGATCAGATCAGAAGTCTTAGTTTCGTCTTCACAAAATCCATAGAAGACGGGAATTTTCTATCCAGAAAAAATTCCTTTGATCATGAAGACGATTGCATGATCGGCGAATTTATGCTTCCTTGAGAAACCCAAATCTTCGAATCCGAAAATTTCATCTCTCGCGCAATCGTATTGAACTTGGGGGCTCAATTTCATTTCATCCCACATCAAGACACAAATTTTTTCTGTTGCATTGTCAATTTTATTAATTCGTCGCTCCAGAAAATCCATCATCATTGGACATATTCCAGTGTTCGAAGGAATCTTCTTTATAACATTCAACAATGTGGAAGGACTTGGAAGCGCGAATAATTTGCTCAATAATTTGTAGCACGATCTTGATTGTCTCAATAAGGATATAGCTAGGACTTTTTCATGTAGTGTAAATCTCCTTCCCTGTGAATAAAATGGCATTCGTCATATGATACAATACACGCTGGATCAATTCTCTTGCAACTCTGCTTCGAAGTGTGTTGATTTTCAAGCAGTACACTGGAAGAACGTATGGTGCTGATAACAATAGAATAGAAATTGCAACCAGGAGTTTGGCTGTGATACCAATATTATAACCTGAATTCGGATGTAACACCAATCCTATTTTTATTGCCACCATACCTTTTTTTCAGTGTGTATAAGCAACAATGGATATCAAGAGGATAATAGCGATAGGGCACTAACCAAACCTTTCACATGAGGATTTTTGGATTGAATAATCTCAAAATATCATTCTAACCAGCGATTCCGAGGATATCTAGGAAGTGCTGCATGCAGGTATATTTTTGAATATCTTTAACCATATGTGAGGAAGTTACTCGAAGAATGTAGCTAGTGCCATATCGTTGGTTTCTTCTCAATCAATTAGTGTTACTAACAAGACATAGTGATTTCACCCGGAATACTGAACTGAATTACCTAGTTTTGCCCGGAATACTTTTTCAAAACACCGGGAAAATCCACGGAAATCACTCTTACCCGGAAAATTACCCGGTAATGGTCGAAAATATCCGGATTCCGAGTGATCACCTGGTAATTAGCAACACTGCTCTTAACATTCGCAAGAGTACCCGGGGGCAAATTCACTACATTCCGACCAAAACACTTGATTTTACCTCCAATTTCACGGAGAACAAATTAAGCATTTTGGCCAGAATGGCGTGAATTTTCCTAAGGGTAAAAGCATTCAACTGCCCTGGTGAAAACGGGGATGTTTTGAATTCATTTGAATAGAATACAATCCGTCCCAATCCGGAATTTGATCAAACGGATAGGAATTCAATCCCATTCAATCCGAGCATATCCAAAATTTCCAGCCAGGGGATTCTGTTCGCTATTCCTAGAGAACACTACAGTTCAGACATTGTAAATCTGCATTAATTGTGATACCAATACCCCTGTTGAAAACACGGATAGAATTGGATGAAAATTCGGCCATAGATACAAAAACAGGATCGAAATGGATTAAATCCGGATTGTATTCCTATACGTTTCGATCCTATTTTCGTATCTATTGCTAAATTTTCATCCAAATCCATCCGCATTTTCAACAGGGACAGTTCTAATTCATTCAGTGCAATTAAGATAACATTAATATATCATGCACGTGATGGAAAGGCCTTTTGGATGCGAAGAGTGAACATGCTGGCGGGTTTGTCATAAGCTCTCGGAGCATGTACAATTCTGTATACGGTCGATGTGTAATAATTTGTTTCTCAAGGAACTGGGCGTTTCAAACGAATCATTGACCACGACAAAATATTAATGGCAAAAAATTATGACGAATGTTCAAAAGAATTAAGTATTCGGTAACAGTTATAAATCGATATAAATAATCGCGGATCGATTGTACTTGTAAGCACTAACACTCAATTCTGGAATTGCACCGGTATAACGTGTTCCAAAAATTATATTGTTATGATTAAGAATTACATTTTATGTATTATGTACATGTAGAATACTCTTATTCGTTTCAATCATACATTTGATAGTGATTGTTTTTCCTGTTTGGATACTTTATTTATTTTCACTCAAAAGAAATGATTCATCTTCATTCATACGACATTCTAAATACTTCTGAAGTACGCGGATAGTCTTCACAAACTGGAGG
Source organism: Gonatopus flavifemur (assembly GCA_018340375.1). Classification (NCBI taxonomy): domain Eukaryota; kingdom Metazoa; phylum Arthropoda; class Insecta; order Hymenoptera; family Dryinidae; genus Gonatopus; species Gonatopus flavifemur. The sequence goes on from JAFFJZ010000013.1 coordinate 3,106,086, forward strand.
ATCTCAAAAGGATAGTAAGAACGTAGAATTGTGGTGAAAAGGAGCGAGTAATTCAGGCATGCTGGGATGCTTGTAATAAATGAAGTAATGAGCTTGCTGAAACAATTCAAAGCTGAATGAGCGCATATATCGAATAAGCATCAGAAGATTGGTATATCATGGCCAACAAAAAGTGTGCTGAACATTACAGTAAGAAGAAAAACGTGAAGTCAACCCTGCGCTGAAGTGAACCCTGTTGGAAATGAACAGAATTATCAAGAAATGAGTATTGAAAAACCGTGCATGAAAATACAGTTCATAAGTAGTAAGTTCTGCTTAAAAAGACTTACCAGCAATCTGATTGATTAATTGTCCGCATAAGGATCCTCATTATCCATGAAACACTATCGTAAATGGAATAGGAGGAAATTACTTCTGTATAATGTTTTAAACTGATCTGTGATAAAGATGAATATTCGACCAACATAAATAATACGGCAAGTGTTCAACACTTGTTACGAGAGACAAGAGAGCATCGTCATAAGTATACATACGATGTTTACCCTTAGACTAACACGGGGGGAGAGACACATCGGTTCGTTCGGTATGTCTTACAGGAAGATGTTGGAAATATATTGTCTTATGTGAAAAGAAAGAAATGTAAATACAACTATATTTACAAGAGAACGAAGTAACGATCGACGAAAACAAAGTCTCTTGTATTTCGTTGACTTACATGATTGTAACTTGAAATTATTTCGAATGCTGGGAATATTCACATTGTGAATTTGATCGTTCTAGTTCAGAAATTTTCGAATAAAAGAATGAGAACAAGGATTACATCTTTTTAGTCGAATCCCGAACAGACTGTGAAAATATTCAACATTTCTAACATGTTGACACGATTCATAGAATTTATTTGCCATCGGCATTGAAAAGAAAGTATTTATTTCCGCTCAAAAAACAAAACTTGCTAAAAATTTTCAAGCAAGATCAAATAATTGGTTATCATCAACATCCTATATTTCCTCGCTTAGGATTTCGCTTTAATTTATACAATCTATAACAGCTCGGAATAATGGGAAGCTTTTTAAAAATTGTTCTTCCTGAAGTTATTCCTGAGCTTCGTTCAACTTACATTTTGAGGAGACATTCTGAATTCATTGGATTCCCGAAGAACGCTGTTTGAAAATTCTACTACCTGGGATTATAATTGGAAACATACACGGTTAGCCCAACATGCTTCTAGAACGTTTTTAGAACGTCCAAGTTGCTCGTTCTGCTAACTAGAATATAACGGGCGTGATTTGACATTATATCATTGCACGTTCCATTCAACAATTATAAACGATACGCTGATCCATGAAATAAAAAACAAAGTAGAACATGGGCAACGCTGCTTGTGAATAAAATGTGCCTGACAATACTTACATTGTCAAAATTTTCGGGATATATTTTACACTAAGAATGGGAGATTTATGGAAAAGAATTGGAGGGGTTGTTTGATGCATTACATATTGACAACGGGTTCTCATCGTTCATAATGAACTCCACAGGTATAAAGTACATGCTTCTTGAAAAAAAAAGCCGTAAAATACTATCACATATAAATCGGATTATCAAAAATATCCTACACTGATTGTATATATCATTAATAGATTAAGTTTTATGAGTATAAATAAAAAGAGCTTCCCTCTAACGAGGAAGCAATAGAAGGATGGAATTGAAAAACAAATTAAAACATAAATAACAATAAGTAAATGAGCGAAAATGAATTCATCGGTAAATATAATGATGTATATATGAAGAGCGTCTATATCTAAATATATAAATCTGAATCTTCGGATTGACTTGTATCAGACAAATAGGCTGAAATAGTTGAAAATCAGGGTGTTCAGTTCGGGGAATGTCTACGTGTTTTATTGGTCATTTCATTCAACCTGATTCTGCAATTGATTTATTCCGTTGGAATTCTCGAAGGCTGAACCAGTGGTGCCAGAAAATTCAAAAAAATCCAACTTTTACCCCCACCATACGCACTGCACAATCAAACTTATTTTCTCGGGAATTTCTTTGTGTGTATGAAATTTCTATACAGATGAGGCTCGATGGAGGGAGCGAAACTCGGGTTCTGGCTTCACTGGGCTGAACACCCTGTAATTTACTCATTCTGAGAAATTCGACAAGTTCGTGAATTTCAGTACACCATTGAAACGCTCAGTTGAAGCTGCTCTCAGGTTCAGTTATTGACCTGATGTCCATAAAAACATATTTGTTTTCTCCCTTTCCAAAACCTATTGGACATCATCCCCTTTCCAATTGTATGTCCCATTCGTGATGTCAGCTGTGCATTACAGCTATCCAAACCTGTTGGACACATTTTATTTAGTACAATACTTTACGAACGGAATATATTTATGAAAATAATAACACACATGAAATATTCATGTTTGTTTCATGAAATCATTATTTTATTATCTAATAAGATGTCAATGAATCACGTAAGACATTTTATCGTTGTTATTCTTGTCTGCGTGAATTTTCATTTCACAAAACAAAGGAGGTAATGATAAAATATCTTACGTAGTTTATTGATAATTTCTACTGTTTATATTCAACAATCTTCATATGAAGAAATGGTCTAAGTAGTATTATTCTTCCAAAATCAGCAACAAAGTTCAGGGGATACCCGGCGTGAACTCAGCGTACCCTCTGGGTAAACGTTTTCTTGGTGAATGTATTTAAACTGAATTTATGGAATGATTTGGAATTTTGAGGAGAAGACCGTGAATACTTTTTTCATTGCCGTATAGAGCACAAATTACGAATTTCGGAGAAATTTTTTCCCGAGAACATATTTACTCAGAAGGCAGGCTGGTATTTCCTCAAAGGTGTGCCCGGTACGATGTTTTCCCTAGGAAACTACCAGATCGTTCCAACCGCTTTACATCATTAATAAGCAATTAATTACATCGGATGGGGGCCAAATCAACGAAGAGACAAATCAACGAAATCAGTGTTTGAAAAGAGACAGTGTGACGTATCTCTCTTTACAACCAACTTTTCGTTGATTTGGTTTTTCGTCAATTTGGCCCCCATCCATTACATCGATATTTGGACAAAAAATTCAGAATCAATCAGAGAATCCGGCTCTGGTCTCGAAATACTAGAGGATGTGTTATATTCGTTATAATATCAAAAACACAAAATAGAGGTTCCTCATTGAGTGATAACGAAATTTCGTTCTAATTAATTATAAATACTTTGTTCAACAACAAACAGACCGGAACCGGATTGTTTGATCGATTCTGAATCTTTCGATCCCAAGTTTGATGTCATTGATTGAGTATTATTGACGTGAAATGGTTCAAACGATCCAGTAGTTTTCTAGAGAAAAAATCGAACCGCGCACACCCTTAGGGTATGTATTAGTCGATTTTTTCCCCAGAGAAGTACTACCTTGTTTCCACAGTTTTACGTTATCAATGTTCGATCGATTATATTAAACTTGGAATCAAGAGATTCAAAATTGATCAAATGATCTGGGTCCGGTTCATTAATTATTCAACGAAGTCGTAATGATTAAAGAGAATGAAATTCCATTATCAGCCCATAAGAAACCTGTGTTCCGTTATTTTGATATTAGAATGGAAATGACCCATCTTCGAGTATTCTGAGACCAAAGCCGGACTGTATGATTCGTTCTGAATTTTGCGATGTAAATACATGTAAAGATCAATGTGATTATTTCAATATTGATCGCGTGAAACGGTTTAAACGATTTGTTACTTTTCAAGGAAAACAAATCGACCAATGCACTGAACTCCTGAAATATTTTGACATGTAGAAACATATGAGTCAAGAGATGTAGTTGATGTAACATGAATAATATGGCTCATATTTTGATCAAAGGGTTCAACGCATTCTCAATTATTCCATTCAAATCGCGGTGAATAATGAAAGGGATGAAATTTTCAATTTTCAAAATTTAATTGTTCTGTAGGAAATAAGAACATTCCTTATTTCCAAGTGCATTTGTTTCACAGGTCACAGTTTGAATGTATAGATATATAAATTATGAATACTAACCTTGGTTTCAACATCGATATTTTTTAATTGCATCATGATGAAGTCCTTTTGAGGTTTATTCAATTCATAAAAATCAAGCATGCCACTTGTTTTAATGAATTGTTGTGCTTCATCCAGTCGTTGTTTGTATTCTTTTAATGTTACTCCTGCCCTTAAATTTTCTCTCTTCGTTTGGATGAGAGCATCATATATCTTCCTTACTTTTGGAGGAAGTCGAGCTTTTCTTGTATATCCAATACTTTTCAAAGTCGTCCTACATTTAACTGTGGATTCTCTGGCGCACGAAGATCGTGTGGAAAGAGCTATCTTCCTCACATTGGCGAATGAATAAATTGAGGGTGTACAGGAAACATCTGGATAATATTCAAGAATCAATAATCAGTTCTCATTGGAAACTGTTCAATATAATCATTTCATTGAGAAATAATAAAGGCACTGTTGAATTGTATACCTGTTGGATTCTTCGTAGAGATGATTCTATCAGTTGAAGTGCAAGAGCCATTCTTCCGCACTGACCGAGATCCAGAACCATTTGTAAAGTCTATTAAATGAATGTTATCTTTTTATTATTGAATAAACGTATCAACGTATTGAAAAATTAAGAGATTCAAAGGTATTTTGTATAAAGATATAGGGAAAAGTCAATAATACACTGTCAGGAATATCTGGAAGTTTTTTTCAATTACGTACATGAAATCAGGTTCATATACATTCTGCAATCAATTTAATGCACAAGAACATGAAAAGACTATAGATTATGCTATAGTTTACATTAAATTCCATGTAAAATGTGCATGAAACTGAATTCACGTACGTACTTGGAAAAAACTTCCAGTAAAAACACTAAAATTAATGCAGAAATTTTTAACAGTGTAGGAGAAAGGGATATAATTCATATGGTGTTGAATTTCATACCTGTTGAATTATTTTTCAACTGATTGGTTGCCTGAAGAAGTGATGTATGTTCAACGAAATCCATACCTTCGGAGGTTGAATTATTCATCAACTCATTGGTTGTTTCAATTGCCGGATATTCAACGACATCCATACTCTCAGGGGTTGAAGTAGGACCTGTGAAAAATTTCAGAATTTAGCTTTGCAAAATAATCAACTATATAAATATAAACACTGAAAACATTACAATAAAAATATGTATGAAGATTAATAAACCTGTTTACCTGTTTCTAGAGATGTGTTTAAAGGAGTTGAAATACAAGGGTCATTTTTCCCTTCCACCTGACATCCAGAACGATTTGTGGAATCTATTGAATAAATGTTTAACATCAATAATATGTTGAAAAGTTGAAAGGTTGAAAACTATTTCACATAAAAATGTAGTGCAGGAATATTATGAGAAACTCTCGGATTTTGTTTAAATTATTCAAGTCTGTGCGTTAACGTTCAGCAATGATTGTATGAATCATGATATTCTTATGTGAGAGCGTTTGCTATGAAATTATTGAAATATCACCTGTTTCCAACAACATTCTGACATTGGTTTCGTCGTTACACGTGAGTCTGTTTCCATTATATGATTCTGATCTCCGAGAATGATTTGTAAAGTCTGTGAAAAAAGGAGAATATTCAGTTTCAAAATGAAAAATTCAAACTTGAAGTGTGTAGAAGGAATTGAAGACTAAAATGAATTATCAGACTGATCACAGATAAGGAATATAAAAGTTCCTCTTTGAACAATGAAAATAAGTTCAATTCTCACGAATACGAGTTGACAAAAGATAAGCACAATCAAAAGTAATCATAATTCCGCGGAGAAGGATTATTCGTCAGAGAACAGTGTTTGACAATTGACAAAGTAATGAGATTTCGAAAACAACGAATAGAATATTATTGGATGAGGCAACAACATTACTTATCAATGGAATTATCATTTGCATTGAAAAACAGAGAAGGAATGTTTGTGATTCACTGTTTGGTAATATACCAGAATTTCGTGCATAATCACTTACAATGATGAATAATTTTAATGAAATATAATAACATTCTTACCTGGCTCCAGCAATGCCCTAAGACTGATCTCTCCACTACATGTCGTGGTGTGCGATTATGATCCCTCAGGCTGATTTGTAGTCTGGAATGAAAAAGAATATTCCATTTCAAAATCAAAAATTCAAATTTAAGATATTCGCACATGAGGAAAATACAATTTTCTCTTCGATGAATTACAAGCGTTTATCCTGGTGAATATATTTCGTCAACGAACAATCACATTAGCGACTAAGGGTAATTTAATTTCGTTTATCGATTCAGACTATTGGATTATTTGGAATTGACTGGAAACTTGTGAAAATAAAATAAAAGATGAGTATATGAATATACATATACACACAATATAACAATCTATATAATACAATAAAATAATCAATGTTGTTTACAGATGTTTTGATTGTGATGCAGGTTTTCTTAGTAATTTTTAATGAAAATTCAAAACTCACTGATATCATCTGATTGTGACTGTGGTCACGGTGTAACGTGAAGTGATGGTACAGCATCACTTTTCAACGTTCGATGCACAGCAGTCACTGTGTATGATTCTCCATCAAAATGTCGATGACATACATAGAATTTCCTGAGTTCTTCTACAGTTTTATCGTTGATTCTGGGTGGATTGATGATTTTCTGCCAAATTCTAGCTCTTGCCACATTCTTTGGAAGACTATGTGCCGGTACTCCAGTGCCGGATCGACATCCAGGGACAACACACATGTACCCTGTCATTTTCACTATAAAGCATTCAAAACTGTAAATAATTATTATAATCATGACAGTGATAGAGCCAGAAATTCTCTAACCTTTGATGAATTTATTAAGGTTTGTACGACGAATAGGGAATCTAGAATAAATTCTCTAACATTCATACAATGCGCGAATCAAGCAACTTATACGTAGCTATTCAGACTCACTTAGATCAAAAATATTTGTTCCGATCAACATAGGATTCTGCATAATCCTGAATGATATGTACACGTGATATATTGGTCCGCATAATGTAATGATCTTAGAATATAAATAAGATCCACGCTTTGTACATCTTTGAGTATAACTTTTGTGAAATGTAGAATTGAATTCTCCTCTTTTAATACTTATAATATCATCTGTACAGCGCAAAAGATGAGAGAATAATTTGCAAAAGCTCGTGAAGAAAGATAAGTTTTTTTAAAATTCTTCTATAAATTGTGGTTAGGATAATTCTTGATCCATAGGCTATAGAATAATGATCATCGAATGTATATCATTTCAACATGAATAAGTTAACATTATGTGTCATTTAAAAACAATTATAAATCATTTTGAACTATTTTTTGTGATTTTGTTATAAACTAATTTTATAGGATATAACTTACCTGCACACAAGAGTGGTGTTCTTTCTTCGTGAGGAATAGTATAAGATTAGATAATCTTCATTGATGGAGTTTAAAATTCATGATCAATTCTTCAACAAATTTTTTTCTATTTCAAATAAAATTTGGAAATTACCATATTTAATAGCATCCAAAATGGTGACTTGGTATAATTGGTATTTTGTTTTGTTTTTTCAGTTCACTATTCCCACGCAATAGCGCTGTCATCATCCTCCTATAGCGATCGAAGTGCCACCTCCAAGTTTGACTTGTCCCTAATTAAAAATTTGGTTTGGAGTCATACAATAGAGTCGCATCCCCCTGGAAATTATCGATGTTGAGACCATTCATTTACAAGTGTCAAGATCCAATGTTTTTTCAATTCTTGAAATTTCACCGTATTCATAGCCTATACTTGAAATAATTGATTTGATCCGTTTTCATTGTAATATGTTGATACAAGATGGGTGTATTGAAAACACCGTCGTATATGCAGGTCGTAAACCGCTTGCAATTTTCGATGGTGGGTGTGACTTTTACTGCATATACGACTGTGATGAGAAATAATTTCAGCTCAACCTCGTCTTCTGTTTTCTTGTTTCTACGACATTCCCCGTACATGTGCTATCAAGTCTTGTGATATTATTTAATTCGTTATTCTGCCTCGTAATTAATCAGAGCCCTCCTTTCGATTCATTCGACGTACAATGGATAAGAGAAAACGAGGTTTCAAGTGCACAATTCATCCATATAATTCTTGCTCTATGTGTATTACTCATGTGGTGAAGAGGAATCAACGTAAATTTATCAACTCTCTCCGAGGGCATTATCTTCGATACTTCCAAATAACACCTGACAATCTCGATGAAGGATGGAGACCAAGTATCGTGTGCCCTTCGTGTCATAAAAATCTTGTAGGATGGGCTTCCGAATCAACAGAGTATATGTATTGGGTGATGAGTGTCAAATCCATACACAGTTAAGAATGTTGTTTCGATAACGGTCCGCTCAAAATTCGTGTTCAAAATCAACACAAAAGAGTATCAAACTGTCAAATTTTTGATGTGAACTTAACACTCTTGCATTGATTTCCCGAATGCGCTGTGTCAATATTGAACACAAATTTCGGATCAACAATTTGGAACTTGCACGTGTGTTAGAAATACACAAAGTTGTCTACCTCATAGCTGACAATCAGAGGATTGCGAATATATATACTGGAACGGATCCCTACGATAGCGGAAAACTATCGTGATAGGAGGAATCGATGATGACGATGAAGGAGAAGAAATTGTCATCGGAATATTTTGATCGCAAGAAAATTTGGAACGTTCATATCCCGGAATCACATGAACTGATCAAGTTCCGTTATATATGAAACACGGATTGTCTCAGTTCCATGCAATTTGCTTGAATCAAGAAATTTTCCCATATAGGAATTCACAATTGGCGCTAGCATGGTGCAACGTAGATGAAGTATGGCCGAGGCTTGGCAACCAAGCGTGGCGCAAACCTGGAATGATAACATCATTTTATGATTTACTTACGTGTTTTTCTAATGAAGTCCCATCATCGATGAAACGATGGCCCTGAAATATACCATCATTTGCAAACAATTCGAAATTTCGTTCGTCAATGCTGCGCCAATGATCAGAATAAAAAATATTCAACCCAGAAATATATAAAAAGTATGCGCATTTCACAATTCCTGACATATGTTGTTCAAAGTCTTATTGTTCCCCCCTCATTTGTTTGTGAACAACTCGGCGTCTTTTGTCGGTAAATTTCGCCAGGAGAAGTTGACACAACGTATGTTAGCTCAGCGGTAGGAGTCCTCTAGTGTGACTCATAGTGAAGAGCGATTGACTGTTCTTCCAATGACTTACTTGAGCTTTATATATTCTTCGTATACGAGTTTCACCACTCACGAGGAACACTTGATTAGTAACATAGCAAAAATATAATATAGGTTGCCAATATTAAGCCATGCTATTACCAATGATCGGCGCTACATTGAAAGCTAATTTCTATCGAAACTACGCCAAAGTTTAGGGCAATATTCAGCCACATTTTAAATGATCTTGGCGTTGAATAGGATCTACCGTTCAGTCAATGTTGGGCCAAGGATGAGCCAAGCAAGAGCCAAACTTGGCACAATTGTGCCACAATAATGGGCTGACAAACGAAATCCGTCGAACACCGACATTGGTGCAACGTTATATTCATTCTTAATCAACATTGGAGATTCATAGATTGCCAAGCCTTGTCTGTCAACATTGCACCAAGCTATATTTTATTGTCAGCATTGGCGGAGCCCACAAATTTTTGTATGGGTTGCTTCGATTCAAGCAAATTGCATTGAACTGAGACAATCCGTGTTTCATATATAACGAAGACAACCATGTTTTCTTGATACAAGAATTTTTGAATTTCAATCGAAATTGCATATTCGAGTCATATCATGGAATTTAACTTGAGTTTTCGTTATTCGTATTTCGGTAAGTCATTGGCAAACTCCGGGTAATGTGTATGGATACATGGTAGCGCAGGACTCTTGCTTTTTCCTTTTTCCAAAATTTTGTTCATGTACTTGGTTCCGAGACGGTACCGCGTCTCTTGATAAAACATCATACTCTCCCTTCTCAACGAATAGTTCCGGTGATACGGCCCCCATCCACAAACACTCGTGCCTTCTTAAGAGAAGAATTAGGAATACATGTGTTCATTAGAGGATATAGATATTGCGGAATATTATAACTTCACAAAAACTAGTGGAACATAATTAAGAAGAACTTCAAAAAAATAAAAACATCACGCCGAATACTACTGTGATCAAAAAGTGAGGTGAAATTGTCATTTAAAACTACCTAGCATTAGGAAGGCAGGTAAATTTTTTTCCTAGGTTGGTAGGACTGTCTATCACATTTGCCAAGCGTCTGTTTATTATAGAGTTTAGTTATTCCCGAGTTACACGTGTTTTTAAAAACAACCAAAAGTGAATTTTTCGATTCCTACAATGGGTGATTTTGTTGAACAAAGAACTTGCATCACATTTTGTTTGCAGAACGAATATTCTTGTGCGAACACGTTGAGAATGTTGCGGAAAGCCGTTGGTGATCAAACTATGGCGCAAAAGAACGTTTGTGAGTGGTACAACGAGTTCAAAGCGGGCTGAGAACGCGTTGAAGACGAACCACACTCTGGACGACCATCAACATCTACCGACAAGGGCCACGTCCAAAAGATCAAAGATTTGGTGCTTGAGATCGTCGATTGACAATTAGAGACCTCGCTGATAGTGTTGGAATATCATTTGGCTCAGCTGAAACCATCATCATGAGAACAACTCTTGGTTCCTTCATCACGATAATGCACCGGCTCACACTGCATTGGTTCTCCCCGACTTTTTTGCCAAAAACTCGATTCATATCATTCCGCAACCACTGTATTCGCCTGATTTGGCTCCGTGCGACTTCTGGCTATCCAGCAAACTCAAAGGCCAATGCGGGGACGCCGTTTTGACACGATTGAGGAGATAAATACCGAATCGAAGAAGGTCTTGAAGACTACACCGAAAAAAGATTATTCCGACTGTTTCGAGGACTGGAGAAGGCATCGGCAAAAGTGCGTTTTATCAGACGGGGATAACTTTGAAGGGGATGAAATTGATTCAGAAGAATGAATGGAGAATTCACATTTTATAAACAAATTTACCTTACTTTTTGATCACAGTAGTACATGGCAATACTGATGGATTTTGGAATCCAGGTTGATGCGGAACACCCAACGAAGCACCAACATCCCAGAAGAATTCATGAAGAATTCTTATTGGATTGATTGCGTTCTTGATGAGATCCATAAGAATTCTCCTGGGACTTGACGCGGTCGGTTACGTGAGTCTTGAGTCTCCATTGTATTCAAACAATTCTGTTGAAAATATGTGGACAGAAAATTGGGTGATGTAGTTCTTATCGGCCGCACCAAGTGTTCCGCATCGACGTGGATTTCGGAATCTATCAGGAACGATCAATACGTTCAGTTCGGAATAACTCAACGCTATTTCTTGTATGTGAAATGGATGAATCCAATTGTCGTTGTATTCCACTTCATATTTTCCAGACGGAGATGTTCTCTAAGAATTATGCCCTGGTTAAACAATCCGATTGAATCCGATAAAACAAAATTTTATCGGAATGAATTAAGTTCCTGCATCGGAAATTTCCTATCGATACCAATAAGATGATTTTTAATTGGATTTAATCGGTCTTTCCCCTGGTTAAAAAATCCGATTGAATTCGATAAAAAAACATTTCATCGGAATGGATTGAGTTTCTGCATCGGAAATTTCCCATTGATACCAATAAAATAATTTTTAACTGGATTTAATCGGCATTTTCCCTGGTGAAAAAATCTGATACAAAAAACTTAACGGAATGAATTGATTCCTGCATCGGGATTTTCTTATTGAATTTTATTGGTTGTTAACCCAACCAACGAACAGTTTATATACATTATATACGCGCATTTTATATCAATTAAACGAACACATATATCATCTATTCAATCATTACGTATGACAAATTATTGCTGAAATAAATTCAAACGATCATTCATGTGTTATCAATATGGTGATCACCCATCCACCTTGTACCGCAGTTGTCGTTGCTTAACCTAGAAGATCGATCTGGAACACCCGCTCGCTCGATGCCGTGGTTCACTTCCTATCAATGTGAACTAAATGACTGTCTTATGTCAGGGATGAGTGTCCTAAAGTAATAAGATTCAATTGGTAATAGTCCATTGGACATATGAGGGATTGTATCGGTCTTAATGAGAGCATGGGAGTTCAGTAATAATAAAAATCCCAATGAAGACCAAGGAAATGATTTCCAATTGGATTCAATCGGTATTTTATGATGGATGAAAAATTCCGATTGATACGAGTCAAATATTTTCCAAAGGGATCCAATAGGTATTCCATCAATAATGAGAATTCCGAATGATATCAATGAAATATTGTGTAATTGGATTCACTTGGTATTTTATGATCAATGAGAATTCCGATTGACGCCAATACAATATTTCCCATTCGGATTCAATCGGTATGTTATTAATCATGAAGATTCTGATTGATACCAGTCAAATATTTTTCAAGAGCATCCAATAGGTCTTTTATCGATAATGAAATTTCCAATTCGTACGGACACAATATTTTTTAATTTGATTCCATCGGCATTTTATTATGTATGTGCGAGGTGTGTTCAAAAAGTAAGGTGACTTTTCAAATTTCGCGGGCAACGTACTTTCGATTATCGATTTTTTTGTTTTGTTATGTTGGCACACTCTTCCCGAACATCTGTACCAAGTTTCAAGTGTATAGCATTTTTTGTTTGGTTGTGAGAGGCGTAAAGGTTATAAGTGTTTTGCGTGCTCGGCGATTTCTTGCTATCGAAAAATATGGATCAAAGGATTTGCATCGAATTTTGTGTGGAAAATAAAATAAAGTGCTCTGAAACACTTAAAATGTTGACAGTAGCATACGGTGAAACTGTTCTGAGTAAAAAAAATGTTTACAAGTGGTACAAACTCTTCCAAGATGGCCGGGAAGATGCCAATGACGAGCCTCGCTCTGGACGCCCAAGCACGTCAACAACTGATGGAAACGTTCAAGCAGTGAAGAAAATTGTTTTGGAAAATCGTCGAATCACTATCAGAGAAGTTGCTGAGGATGTTGGTTTATCGCTTGGCTCGTGCCATGAAATTTTTTCTAACGTTTTGGGCATGAGACGTGTGTCAGCGAAGTTTGTTCCGAAATTGCTAAATTTTCACCAAAAGAACCGTCGCATGAGCATCGCTCAAGAACTGTTGAATGACGTCAACGACGACCCAGATTTACTCAAAAGGGTCATAACTGGTGACGAATCATGGGTATATGGTTATGATGTCGAAACCAAAGTCCAATCGTCCCAATGGGAGACCCCAGATGAGCCAAGACCGAAAAGAGCACGCCAAGTTCGATCAAATGTCAAAGTTTTGCTCACTGTTTTCTTCGATTACCATGGCGTGGTGCATCAGGAGTTCTTACCATATGGTCGTACGGTCGATCAACAGTATTATCTTGAAGTTATGCGCCGTTTGCGAGAAGCAATACGAAGAAAACGTCCAGAATTGTGGAAAAATAATTCATGGCTTTTGCATCACGATAATGCCCCTGCTCACTCATCTTTGCTTGTGAGAGATTTTTTGGCCAAAAACAACACCACAATCATGCCTCAGCCACCATATTCACCGGATTTGGCCCCATGTGACTTTTTCTTGTTCCCAAAACTAAAGAGACCTATGACAGGACGGAGATTTGCAACGATTGAAGAGATAAAGACTGCATCGCTGGAAGAGCTCAAGGCTATACCAAAAAGTGCTTATGAGAAGTGCTTTGTGGATTGGAAAAACCGTTGGCATAAGTGTATTGTATCTGAGGGGGATTACTTTGAAGGGGACAACATAAATATTGATAAATAAATAAATATTTTTTCTTAAAAATACAAAGTCACCTTACTTTTTGAACACACCTCGTATATTGATTTATTTCCAGCGCCTGCTCACAATGCTCGCAGGCGCCTCCATATACACTCTCCACATATCTTCTCAAAACTACCTTAGCCTACTACTTGACCTATCTCTTACTTATTTCTACTCTTCACACATTCACACATTTCTCGCTTCCACGCCTCCTCGCTTCACACACATACTCGAGAGAGAGAGAGGACGCTCAATACTTCATTCATCCGTCCATCCATCATACGCATTCCCATCCCCCCCGTAACTTTTTCTCCTTTTCTCCTCCAGCCTACACATCCAATCCTCCCCATTCCCGTCCTCTCCCAAAATCTCCCCAATCATTTCTCCCATCTGTCTCCCATCACCTTCCATACATACTTCCAGAACGTGTTCCCACGTTCCCTCCTCCAGCCCACATACCCTGCACTTCTTCTTCTCTTCATTCTTTTCCCAATATTTTCCTCCTCTCATTTCATTCCCTAGCCTAAACCTCGCTATCCTCCCCTCTCTCCCCCCATTCTCCCGCCCTCGCTCGGATACTTTGGCACCCCCTCTACCATTACCTCTTCATACCACCTATTATATCTTGATCTCATTATTCTTCCCCCTCTCTCTATCTCTCGCTCTTCCCTGTCCCTCCCCATCCATCCGTTATCTCCCCCTTTTCCTTCCCTCATCTCCCCTGTCACCTCATCCACTAGATTCCATCCTTCCAAACATTCCCTTCTTCCTTATTCCCACCTCGACCCGCCTTCTTCCTCCATCATCTCCTTCCAACATCTTTCCGCCACCTCTCCCACCCTTCCCTCTCTTAATTCCCTGTCAAATTCTACCGCCCTTTTCCTCAGCCTCATTCTCATCTCGTCTCTCTTCAATTCTTCCCTCATCATGTATCCTGGTGTCTCTCTTTCCAACCTTAACAACCACCTCATGTATCTCTCCTGTAACCTTTCCACCTCCTCTCTTCCTTTCCATCCCCATATTTCCGCTCCATACCCGACAACACTGCCAACCAGTCCATCCCATAACCATCTCCGCCTCTCCCAATCCCCTTTGAATAATCTCTCTCCAATTCCCCATATCACTCTCATCACTTCTCCCGCTTTCCTCACTCTATCCTTCACCTGCGACTCTTGCTTTCCATTTTTTCCGAAAATATACCCCAGGTATTTGAATTCCTCCACTTCTTCTATCTCCTCTTCCCCCCATTTCCACTTCTTGTCTTTCTTTTTCCCCCTTCCTTTCCCAAATCTCATAATCTTCGTTTTCCCCACATCCACCTCCAACCTCTTGATTCTGAAATATCTCCTTAGCTCCTCTATAACCCGCTGAAGTTCTTCCTCTCTCATCAAAATCACCACATCATCTGCATAACTCAATGTCCAAATTGTTCTCACATCTACAATCACCCCTCCTATTCCACTCTTCGCCATTTCCTCCTCCAAGTCTGCTATCAATATATTGAATAGTATCGGACTTAGGGGACACCCTCGCCTAATTCTTTTTGCCAACCAGAATTCTTCCGAATATTTTTCTCCTACCCTCATCCTCACCTTCGTCTCCCTGTATATTTCTTTCATCATATCCACAACCCCTTCATCTATCCCCCTTTTGATCATCGATTTCCACAGAACTCCTCTATCTACTGAATTGAACGCTGCCTTTAAATCTAGAAAAACTGCTGCTAATTCCCCTCTCTTCTCTATCTCCTTCCCTATCAGATAATTCAACGCGTATATGTTGTCCATTGTCCCCATACCTCTTCTCAATCCCGTTCGGTGACCAGCCAACATTCCCTTTTCCTCCACCTCTTTTTCCAGTCTCTTGGTCAACAATGTCGTATAAATTTTGTTCATCGTCGGCATCAACGTCACTCCCCTATACTCCTCCACTTTTTTCCCCTCTCCTTTTTTCACTATCGGCACGATAATCCCCTCTCTACATTCCCCTGGTATCCTTCCGTTCTCCCAAATATCCTTCACCACCTTTTCTACTCCTTTTCTTACCTGGCTCCCCCCATATATCCAACACTCATTCTGTATCCCATTTTTTCCTGCCGCCTTTCCTTCTTTCAAACCCCTCCACACTCCCGAGAATTCTCTTTCTTCTAGTTGTGCGTATCCCTTTATCGCTCCGCCCCTGTCCCCTGCCACCACCCTTCTTTCCACCCCCCCCCCCCTAGTAACATCATGAAATACCCTTCCCATTCCCCTATTCCTATGTCCTCATTCATTTCTTTCCTCTTCTTCGTCTCTCTGTTCACCCATTTCCACACTTGCCTCTGATCTTTTACCCCCCTCATCTCCTCCACCATTTGTTCTCTCTTTGTCCTCTCCCTCTCTTCACATACTTGTTCGAAACTTTCCTCTGCTTCTAGTACTTCCTCAATCATACCCTCACCCTTCTTCCAATCTCTTATCTCCTTCCTCACCTCTCTTTTCTTTGCTCTGCAACTTTCATTCGACCAATTATTTTTCCTAGCTCCCTTTCTCAACCCTCTTCTTTTCTTACTCGTCGCCTTCTTTACTATCTCCATTATTTTCCTCCTTAGACATTCACCCTCAGCTCCTTCTCCCTCCCATCCTCCAATTTTCCTCCTGTTTTCCTCTATGCCCTCCACTGACCAATCGCATTTCTCAACCCACCCTCTATCCTTTTCCCTTTTCACCCCCTGCCCCTCTTATTCCAGCACCACTGGCATATGATCCGATTCCTCACACTCCTCCACCTTCACCATTTCACAATTCTCCCATGTTCTTCTGTCTCCTCTCACGTAATCTATCGTTGTTTGCCCTCTCCCCCCTATATACGTAAGTTCCCCTTCCTCATCTCCCCACACCGCACCATTTAAAATCCCACAGCCCTCTTCTTCTATGGTCTTTAGCAAGATTCTCCCTCCCTTGTTTACTCTCTCATCTTCACTTCTCCTACCTCCCCTATGCTCTCCATCTTCTCCCCAAGTCAAACCCCCCAGCTCTCCCGTCCTTGCATTAAAGTTCCCTCCTATCACTATCTTCTCATTTTTCCCCGATTCCCCCACACGCTTACTCAACTCCTCCATCATCTCTCCCATATTTCCATTTACGTATATCGTCGCCACCCTCCATCTCTCATCCCCCACATATATATCTTTCATCATAAAACCCTTTATTCCTTCTCTCCTGTTTCTCTCCTCTCCTAACTTTCACTCCTTCCTAATTCCCACCATAACTCCTTCACTCGCTCCTTCTTCCCTATGTTCCCTCCCCGCCCATTGTTTCCTCCATATATATCCTTTTGGCAGTTGTCTCTTCCCTCTATCCGAATTCTTCTCCTCCACCCATGTCTTCAGCAAACCCACTACGTCCCACCCTTCTATCCTCTTTCAAAAATCCTGTTGTTCACCTACCAACCCTGACACATTCCAAAAGGTAGGGGGTCTTTTTGCCGAAAAAGTTTTTCGCCGAATAAACTGAATTCGACAATCGCTGGTCATTTCTAGAGATCACTACGGAATCTCCTAGTGATTCCTAGAGGTGACTATCGATTGTCAAATTACAGTGTATTCGGCAAAAAACGTTTTCGGCAAAAAGACCCCCTACCATTCCAAAAACCTATTTTGACCCCCCTTTCCGTCTTCCTTACTCCCTTCCGCTTTCCTTCTCTTCCCCTCCTTCTTCCTTCCTTCTTCTCTCCTCCCTTTACTCTCCCTGTTTCTCTTGGAAATCCTCTTCCTTCCTCTCATCTCCTCTCTTCTCTCTACCTTCCATAATTTCTCCCCTACTCCTCAACCTTTCCTCTTCCTCATCCCATTTCCACCATCTTCCGTCTATCCATATTCCTCCATACCCAACCCGAGTTCTTTTCCCATCCTTCCTCAAGTTGTAACCTATCTCCCTCATCCTCTGCATCATCTTTTTTCCCTTCCACGTATAATGCTCTTCCAATCTCTCTTCCCTACCCCTCAACATCCCTTTCCTCCTCATCACCTCCTCTTTGCCCTCAATTGTCCTCAATCTTACAACTATCATCCTTTTCTTATTTCTACCTCCTATACCCGAATCTTTGATTTCTTCTATTTCCTCCATTTGCCTTTTCACCCCTATTTTCTCCATAATCTCCTCGACCTCCCCTCTCAGGGATTACTAGCTGGATCCCAGTAAACTCAGGTGTGCCCAAGGTTCAGTGTTGGGACCGCTGTTATTCGCTCTTTATCTGAAAGATATCAATGAGTCCATACAGTTTTGTGAAATATGTAAATATGCAGATGATTTACAAATATATTTCCATTGTCTTCCTCATTTATTGAGTGATACTATTGTGTCGATTGATCTTCAAATAAAACGCATTGTTGAGTGGTGCAATGATAACTCTTGGAAATCAAATCCCAACAAAACACAATGCATGATCCTTGGATCTTCTACGTACATCAATTCGCTCGAAATTGACAACCTACCTAAAATCTGTGTCGGGGATGTGTCGAGTCCCTATGTCAATCGAATCAAGACGTTGAGTGTCACTCTTTCTCCAGCGTTGAATTGGAATGAACATGTGTTACATCTACGGAGAAAAGTTCATCGTGCCCTATATCAGTTAAGACTGAATGGCCACCTTTTCTCAATCAACATGAGAACTAAATTGGTATCCAGTCTAATTATCCCTTATTTTGACTATTGCTGTCTTGTTTTCACGGATATAAGGGAGACACAGAATCTGATACTACAACGCTCCTTTAATGCTTGCGTCCGTTTCATTTTCAATGTTAAGCGAGATGAACACATAACTCCCTATTCTCTAAGGTTACGTTGGTTGAATTTGAAGGAACGACGTGAATACTTTCTTGGTTCATCTGTATATCAGATGTTGAGAACACGATTACCGTCATCTCTCTATAATCGTTTCAAATTCATCTATCAACACTCAACCTCCGATACTAGATCTGATCGTAACGCTCTAGTTATCCCCCTCCATCGTACCTCAACGTATGGGAAATCATTTACGATTCCGGCTGCAAGACTTTGGAACTCACTCCCAACCCACATTCGGAATCAGCCAACCCTTGCTTCCTTCAAAAGAGATCCACATCATCTTCTCATTAGTAGATACTCATGATTGGGTCAATAACTCGAATGATGATTTTATGTTTGAATTATGAATGGTAGTATGAAATGGATGTAATGAATTATTTAGATCTAAAGAGCATGTAAAGTGAATTTATTAGCTTTTAATTAGTTTTATAAGTTCTTGTTATTGTTGATAGTTATTTCGAACCGCTGTAAAAAAACTACACTGTATCCACCCCATAGGTTTTCCTAGGGCATAATAATGAACTTATCTATCTATCTATCTATCTATCACCCTCTTTCTCCCTTCGATTCCCTTCACCGTCATGTTTTTCCTCCTTTCCGCCCTCTCTCTACATTCCATTTTCTTCTCCATCTCTTTTACTCTCCTATCCACCCCCACCCCAACTTCCGAGTGACTGTGCTCCCTACCTTCTCTTTCGTCAACCTTTTCATTTCCGCTTCTCTTCCTCTCTTCTAGCCTTTTCTCTAACTCTTCAAGTCGAGCTTTCATTACTCTACTCTCTGCCATTTGTGTCCTTTCCCTCGTCCTAATCTCCCCCTTCTTCTCCCTCCTCTTCCTCCTCTCTTTCTCTAATCATTCTTTCTAACTCTTCTACTTTGTCTTTCAGTTCCTCTAATTTCTTTTTTTCCTCTTTGTTATCCTGATTTTGTTTCTCTACCTTATACAGTCTTTCTTCAATCTCTTCTCTTTCTAATCTCCATACCTCCTCTACACTTCTCTGTCTTTCGCTTATCCTCTTCAGCTCTTCTCTCATCCCTTCATAACCTGTTTCTATTTCATCTGATTCCTCATTCATTTTCCCCATACTAATCCCCAACTGCCGCGTCATCTCTAATAACTCCTTCTTCTCTCCTGATTCCTTCCTCCTCTTTTCTTCCGGAGATCTCACTATCTTATCTTTTCTCTCAAACACCATTGACTTCTCCCATTCTTCTACTTCATCCCTCTTCCTTTCCCAAAAATCTTCAATTCCTCCCACACTTCCACTTCTCAATCTTCCTAACCTCTCTGCGTAACTTCGTCTCCCCCTTTTTTCCCCGTCTTCTCTCCGCCAACACTTCCTGTGGGCGTCGACCACACTCCTTCATCACCCTTCTCCTCACTACTGCCCTCCTCTACCTTTCCTTTTCCCTCAGTTTGGCCTACTTCCGATTCTACTCCTTTCTCTCGTTTGTCTGTCTCTAGCCCGCCATTATCTACTCCCTCAGTCAGCCCAGTCTCCGTCTCTTCCACTTGCTCCATTTTCTCGTCTGCCTCTAAACCTACCTCCTCTACTTCTTCCATTCTATCTTCTCTACCTCTCCGCCCGATGTCGCCACTATCCACTTTACCACTCTTCTCTCTACCTTACCTTCTCGCCTACGTTCCTCAACTACCTACTTTCACCGCTCACTCCTATATGTCTCCACTTAATTCCTTCTTGTCTCTTATAACCTACTCCTTTCCCCTCTACCTTTTTTCTGTCACGTTTCCACCCACTAAAATCTTTCCTTTTTATCTGTTCCCACCCTCTTTTCACTACCAAACTTCACCTATTTCACATATATTTTCATCAACTTTTCACCTCACAATACCAATGCTTTTTCCTGTTCCTTTTCCTCCTACAATTTTACTTTTGCTACACACCTGTCATTTATCAACTCCTGACTCGCACTTGTCACGCGGAAGTCCGGCATTTTATTAATCATTACAATTACAATTGGTACCAGTAACATATGTTTTGATGGGATCCAATGGACATCCCATCGCTGATAAAAATTCCGATTAATACCAATGAAATATTTTCTAATTGGATTCTCTTAGTATTCTATGATTATAGTTTCCTATTCCAGCAACTTTCCCATTAGTTCCGATACATCGAGGTCACCAGGGATTCCGATAAAAAGCAATGATTTGATGCAATGAAAGAAATTCCAAAACTGAATCGGTTATTGCCGGTACATACCTATAGGACTTTAGAATCTGTAAACTTCCCCATTATTTCCAATGAATTTGAATGTTTGAATGATCCAATCAGAACCCATTGATCAATGGAATCGATACATCCTTAAATGCAGTCAGAAATCTTCCATAAGAAACCCATTCATCATTCAATTTCACAAATTTTCCCATCAGTTCCAATAGATTGAAATTGTGGAAACTTCCGATGAAAACCGTTTGCCTGATGTGATGGAGAAAATTCAAATCATCCAATCAGATATCTCTTATACAGACCGATAGATTATGTGAAGTCTGATTAATTTGTATAAAATGCAGATTTTTTAATTGGTGAATCCCCGATTGAAACCTATAGAAGAGAGATTCTGATAGACTCTTATTGATTTTGAATCAGGGATTGAACTGTTCCGACTGATCCTATGCAGTCCGATTGATTCTGCATCGGTTTCTATCGGATCTTATCGGATTTTTTAACCAGGGCTAATGCGGTGGAATAAAGTCTGAAATTGAATCGGGCATTCCTCATTCAATGCTATTGAATATTCAATCCCGTAAATATTCCTCTTATTGCCCATAAATTGCACTGAAAAAAAAATTTCATCGAAAATCAATTATATTTTGTTGTTAGGGTAACTGAATATCATGGTCAAGTCAACGAATATACGGTCAGATTGACAGTATAATCGTTGACTTTACACCATGATGGTTGATTCAATTGCATGTAGTTGAGTCAACAGTGCATGTAGTTGAAGCAACAGTCAGATTCAGTTGGATATATCCAATCGTATTCTACTATTGAATCAACTATATCACCCTTGTCTGTACCCACCTTTTTTTTCAGTGTGGGATGATCGAATAATCTAATTGAAATCTGTTGACCAATAAAATGAACAAACTCAAATCGAATTGGATATTCTGGATAGGAACCCAGTAAGTCTTGAATTTGGTACAATTTTCCCATTGGTTCCGATAGACCGAAATCACCGAAAATTCTGATAAAAACCGATGATTTGATCCGCTGAAGGGAATTCTGAATTCGAATTGGATATTTCTCATTCAATCCTATTCAATTTTCAGATCCGTAAATGGTCCTATTATTCCCCATGAATTCGGATAGTGGAATAATCTGATTAAAACCTACAGACCGATCAAATCTGTACGAACTCCAATCAAATTGGACATTCTTCATAAAAACCGATTGAATTTCCCATTACGTAACATTTACGATCGGTTCCGATAGGTTTGGGTCATGGAAATTTCCGATAAAAACCATTTGCCTCATGAAATGGAGAAATTTTCAAACTCTCAATCAGATATCTCTCATACAAACCGATTGATCACTGAAAGTCATATTAATTCTAATAAAACAAATATTCTTCTATCGGTAAATCCTCGATTCAGTCCTATATATACTACGTTCCAATTAATTCCTATTCATCTTGAATCGGTTGTTGAGCCTCTCCGATTGACCCTATTCATTCCGATTAATTTTGAATCGGTTTCTATCGGTTTCTATTGGACCATTTAACCAGGATGACCCACTTTGAATACTGTTGACACAAACTGGAATTACAATACACCAAAAATCACTCACATACCATGTGAATAACCAAACGACTTGGTAGCTCACATTGATTTCACATCTTTTTGTTTCAAACAGGGCACATCCTCTCATATGTTTTCCTCGATTTCTTCTGTGAATTTAGATTACTCTCTCATGTACTCGACGTTAATTCCCTACTTCTTCACAGTTTCGAACTTACAACGTAGCGAAAAATATTTGACGTGCATTTTGATATTGGAAGCTCCTTAAGAGCATCCCGTAGGAATGAGAGTGACTAGATTTTTCTAACCAAAATACAGGGAGATAATTGGATAAAATAGGAAGAATGAACTAGTTAGACCTTTATCCATACGAACAAAAAGTCTGGCTGGTTGTTTTGTTCCATTTTACTGAATCATTTT
Organism: Gonatopus flavifemur; assembly: GCA_018340375.1. Taxonomy (NCBI): domain Eukaryota; kingdom Metazoa; phylum Arthropoda; class Insecta; order Hymenoptera; family Dryinidae; genus Gonatopus; species Gonatopus flavifemur. Next base: position 3,129,041 of record JAFFJZ010000013.1, read on the forward strand.
CGAGTTTTTTGGGTAGAGAGATGTGGTAACTCTGGGGTCTACGGGATTCCCTTAAGATCTTTCTGAAAGATTTCGAAATACTCCAACAATCTCTTGAGATCTTCCATAATCTGTTCGAAATTGTTATAGAAGATTTTTAAAACTATTCCAGTTTGGATACGATTGACCATGTGGCGAGATTTCCAGGCAAGCTTCTAGCTGGATTAACCCATTAATGTCTACCGTAGTGATTTTGGATTCACCAAAATGTAACCGAAAATTTTATTTGGATTGTGACTTTTTCTAATCAAAAGATAACCAACAAGTCATCAACTATATGGACAAGACATCCTGTGGTTGGAATTCGGTGACTTTTTCAATCGATACCGAAAAATTACCAACAGCAGGGCGAATCAGATTGGTCACATCGAGGTTCGTATCTGGAATGGATGAACCAGAAGTAAGGAGACTTACCATAAATTCGGAAGATCCCATTAGCAGAATTGCGGTCAATTTCATGACAAGGTCTGGGGAAGGACCAAAGATTGAGGATTTTTTATTGGTTGTAGTTTGATTCGTTTCCGAATCCAAATCACCGTTCATACCAAAAGACGGAAATGGTCCCCATGGTTAATTTTCGGCTGCTTCTAGGCTGAGTGCCAAGAACGTACCGAATTTCTGAAATTTTACATCGTTCAGACAGTGATCACGTTGTGGAGGAGTAATTCTCAAATTACCACGGGGAAAAAGTAACTATTCGGTCGGTTTTCGGATGCTTCCTGGTTTACAACTATGGATTTACCGAATGTGCAGTGATGCCCATTGGTTGTCGTTCGGCCATCATTGCTCATATACATACTCTCACCTCCTAACGGAACCCATACACATGTAACTCACGGGACGATAGTGGGGGTACACGTCCCCTAAATGGCAATACCCATCTGGCAGCTCTGGTACTGTATGTTTTTGGAATGAAAGCACCATCTCTACCAAAACACAAAAACGGTGCCCATGGTCAATTTCTGGTTGCTTTCAGATTGGATACCAAGAACATACCGAATTGTCGGTATTATTCCTGAAATCCTGGTCACGTTTTGGAGAAACATGTCCGGAATTACCACAGATCGGAACCACCTATCCACTCGGTTTTCGGATGCGTCCTGGTTCACAATCATGGATTCACCGAATGTTAGGTGATGTTCGTTGGTTGTAGCTCGGTTCATTTTCGTATTCAAATCATCATTTTCATCGAAACACAAGAATGGTGCCCATGGTCACTTTCAGGCTGGATACCAAGAACGTCTCGAATGTTGGAAATTCTTCATTGGTTGGATTCTACTTGGTTCTTGGTCCTCCATTGATTGGATTTTACTTGTTGGTGAAAAATCTCCCAAATGACCACGGAGACAGAATACCTATTCGGTCGGTTTTTGGATGCCGCCTGGTTCACAACCATGGGCTTACCGAATGTCGAGTGTTGCCCATTGGTTGTGTTTTCACTCGCTCTTGGACCAAAACCACCATTGCTACCAAAACACAAAAACGGATCCCATAATCAATTTTCGGTTGCTTTCAGGCTGGATACCAAGGACACACTGAATTTCTGGCCTCATCCATTGGTGAAATCCTGGTCACATTTGAGAAAAAATGTCCGAGATCACGACGGATCGAAACCATCTGTCAAGTCAGTTTTTGATTGCTTGCTTGTTCACAACCATGGGTCTAACGAACGTTGGGTGCTGCCTATTGATCGGAGCCTGGTCCATTTTTGGAATAAAATGACCATTCTGACCAAAGCAATAGTGCCCATGGTCAACTTTCGGTTGCTTCCAGGCTGACGATCAAGAACGTACCGAATGTTGGGAATTCTCCATTGTTGAAGTCTGGTCATTTTGTGGAGTGGAATGTCCCAAGTTACTCTTTGTCACTTATATTTCTCATAACAAAATCCCTAGACTGTGCAAAAATTCTCTGATGGTTCCATAACTTGAGATATTCCATGATCTTCCTATGGTTTCCAGGTTTCCCATTGCGGTGAGACAACTTGTGAACTGGTAATACAGTACAAAATTCAGTACAAGCCACTAGCATCCTCACTACAAATATGTTGGCCTGCAACATATATTTCACTTCATGATTACACTCAAAACAAACAAGCATTCAAATTTGAGAATCTACTCGCGTATTTCAATTCCCCGTGCTGGTAAAGTTTCCACCTCCCGCATCTGAATACTTGCCCACATAGCACAAATTTCTCAATAATATTTTCAGAATATTCTGCAACATTTTGGAGGTATTGTGATCTTGTCAGAATATCCTGGAGATATTAAAAGACATTTGTGCTATGTGGGTGTATCCAGCGACTAAGGGAATACTTCTCTATCCTTCTTCAAATCACCTGGAATGAAGGATGGAATTTTTGAGAACTTCAGAACAATACCAAAATCCATTCAAGTTTTCAGTCGTGCTCCGATTCCAAACGTTTCCCAAACGTCCTGACAACGTCCATTCAATGTGCTGTGAAACATGTTTTGGGAACAATGTTCACACATGCTATGGTATATTCGCAGATCGTACCCGAAACTGATTGCGCCATCCGATTCTACTGAGAAAATCGTCCAGGAAACATCTATCTTTCGTGCATGAAGTCACTTTGATTTGTTATACAAAATATGATAAACAACTTATATACCAAAATACTCATCATAGCCAATGCCAAGTAAAACGTGGTGATGATCCAACTGACATACCGAAATTAATGCTTGTATCCCTAGCCTCTTATGATTTGGGATGTTTTTTCCACGTGGGTCCCCTAGCCTCTCACGGAACAGGATACTGTTTCATCGTGAGTCCCCTCGCCTCTCACGGATCGGAGTGCTCTTTCCACGTCAGTCCTCTAGCCTACGGCTGTGATAAGTATTTTTCTATATGAATTGTTCATTGTTTCTTCATAACAAATCAAAGTGACTTCATGCACAAGTGATGAAGATTTTCCGAACGATTTCTTCTGTAGAACTGAATGGTGCAATCGGTTTTCACCAAAAATCATTTTTATGAATAATTGTTTGAACAATTTCTTTGTGAACGATTTTTTCATCATGTTTTTCTGTCCCGAAATCAGTTCTGGGTCATCATCAGGGACTTCCGTATGTTACTTGAACCATAACTACGTTGCACTCGGCATGGGCTTCATTGGGATAAAGAGATGCAAATGTAATTCATCGAATGTATCGATACAGGATCCACCGCAGTTCATTAGCATTTCCTCGCGATGAAAAATACCATAAAGTTCAGCACAAGTTTGATCATTATCGAAGTCTCATTTCAAACGTTTCATGAACATTCCATGAAAATTCGGATAAAACCACAGCGAACATCCACACATCTCTGTTATATACATGCGATGTTTTCTGAACATCCTGGAACATTTTTGGACCATTCTTATGTTTCAGAAGATGTTCTAAAGATGTTTATAGTACCTCCCAATCCTGTATGGGATGATGCTCACGATACTCATTAAAACTTGATGCCCTCCCGATGATTATTTGTCATACATTTCACTTTCACAGAAAACACACACCCATTGAGCACATTGAAATGCACTCATTTAAGTTGATTATTCTCCAGTTGTAAATTGAGATAATACATTGTCCATGCATCTTAGGCTTGTCAACAACGTTCTCCGCCATTACTGGATTCGTCTCGGTACTCGTCCATGCTCCTAGTGGATTCGAGTTCACCAAAAATCAACCATGAATCGACCACAAAATTGAGAATACAGGGGAGTACCGATCGACGGGCATTTTCTCCAACGGGCAGCTGCCAGAATTTGGGGTCTAGGTAGGTCTCCGTTTTCCACATTCGATCACGCTTGCAACGGTGAAAAAGAACCAGAGTCGGTTGAGTATTATGAGCTCTAAAATTCAGGAGCCCCAAGAAACGTCAGCCCGAATTTTGAAAATTCGGAAGGTAATACGCCCGAATTTCCGTGAGCCCGAATTTCCGTGAGCCCGAGTAAAAAATCATAAATTTCAGTATAAATCACTTATTAGATACTTCTATACAATTAAAGAGAGAAGTATACTTCTGTTGATGGTTCATCAATGCCTTGAATCATATGGTCAATTCGTTAACCAAATGTTACACGGATCTTGTAGAAAGAAAACTAGGTGAAAGCCGGTTGCGGAAGTGATGCGGAAATAGCGCAAAGATATGAAACGAGGAGCGAGATTCACCACTCACATGGGCTGTATGTCGAGTCGCACTAGGTTAACAGGCTTTGTATATGGGGTCAGCGGTTCTCCTTCTCGATCCTTCACGTATAGATGTCCTCCAGCCGTTGTGATATTACACTCTCGAGTATGCACACACGGAGAGAAATTTGGAGATATTGAATCACTGAGCTTCGTGTGATTTTCCATCTCGAAATTAGATGATTTTGTATCTCGAACGGCGTGAAAAAAAACATCACAACATCGGAGAGCATAAATTTCGAATCCCGTGATATTATTCCACCGTGAAGTTGGAGATTCAAAATCAAGCAGTTCGGTGCTCGAAAGGCATACAGTTCGTGACAGAAAATCACCAATCGATTGATTTCGCTTCACGTCATGATGGTGAGGAATTTTTTCCATAGGGATTCCGACTATTGGGACGAACTTAGCACAGCAAAATCACACAGTACACATAGATCACATAGACAAGGACAAATAGAACCAGAGGTGATAGTCAAGAACCCACCACACGAAGATAGGAATAACACATTGGCCGAATTAGGGAGTTATGAAACAAACATAGAAACCAGGTCGGAAAGGGGGAGAAATTCCACACGGAACAATAACCACACAGTTAGACAGAGACAGAATCATACAGACACGAGTGGAGAAGAGATAATATGAAATGACACATACAAGGTAGAACCATAAGACACAAGGAACAGGACACATAGAAAACCACGACTACCTGTAACAAATTGAAACATAAAATTCAGCGGGAACGAAGAAGGAGACACAGAAAGATTTTCACTAAAACTAGCACCAATACCAAGACACATACACATTCACAGACAAAGGAATACTATTCTTTTTACCACAAACTTCACACGACACAGCATATGAGTGGCACACATTGAACTACACAAAATGGAGAAACCCAAGGGAATTTAAGAGGGATTCCAGGGTAACCTTGTTTCCATACGACTACGCAGAAAGATTAAAGGGAAAACTGAGAAAGCAAACAACGAAAAGATGAAACAATCACAAAATTCCCAGAATACGATTCAGAACAATATTAAATAAAATTTGGCCACCATACCCAATACAAACACAATTGGACAGGGCATATGAAAACTAACAATTGGAGTACAACACATACCTAACAAAGAAGAATTCAAAACATTCGAAGAATCAGAAAGCAAGGGTAAAACACTAGGAGCGATAAAACAAGGGAAAGGGGAATGGGTGACACAGAAAAACAAAACTCCCAACCAAGAGGAACACCGAGGTACAACAACACTCACACACAGAGAAACGCACCTTGTACCAAAACACACAAAACCCACAAACGTACAACAATCGGACAGCAGACCGAAGACCGCCACTATTCCCGACACCCACATACCCACCGAACACACAGTATAGGGGAAACCAAGCGATGAGAACAACACAGACCCAAACTAACACATAGCCCCAATGAAGGAAGCAAACGCAGAAACAGTACAGAAAATAGTAAAATCACAACTGATTACGAGATGGGGGACACCAAGAATAATGATAACAGATAACGGACAACCATTCGTAAACTAACTCATCGGAAAACTAACAGGAACACTGGTTATTGGACACACAACAACTCCACCATACCATCCCCAAGCAAACCCAGTAGAATGAACGAACAGAACAATTAACGCAATAATAAGAACATTGGTAGATGAAAACCATGAAGATTGGGACGAGCACATAGAAGACATACAATTCGCGATAAACACGAGTAAACACAGCTCTACAGAATACACCCCAGCTTTTCTGAACATAGCAAGAGAATCAACCCACTTACAATTCACAAGACATGGCATAGAGAACACAGGAGAAATCGAGAAAAGCAACATACAACACTGAACAAATAGATAGAGAAAAATGCACCTAATGAGAGAGGAAGTGCAAAAACATCCACTGGAAGTAATTTCTCGAGAAGAGGATAAGAAGCAGTCCCAAGACGACATTGATCGCGATACTCAAGTACACGCGTGGTCGAATAGTACCGTGATCCTCGTTCGATTGGAATATCAAGTTTGATCGTCTTGATTGGAATATTAAGAAACGAGTGCTCCACCGACCGGATACTCCGGATACTATCGTGGCACTAACACTCTGCTAGGGCCTCAATCGCAGGAAGTTCTCCCCATCGCTGTCTTGGCGGAAGAAAGGACCGATCATAGGACCCGACCACTCGACAAGCCCCACAAGACACCTACACACTCACACACTCCGACATTTAATTAGTGAGTAGGGAACTCTCCGGTTATATTGTTATTCTCTCCGTTATAAGCAGACTTTCGGTTTATTCAACTCGAATAAACGCCGTGTGACGGCTCTCGTAGAAGAAAATCTTTTTTTTTGTTCCCCAACTTCCCTACACTCACCCTGCCCCCAATCCCACCCCCTTCACAACTGCCTGATGAGTTTGGAAAAGGAAGTTGTCTCCACTCCGAAAGAAATTAAGTCAATCCTCTGAGCAATGATTTGTGATTTTCATGGATTTGGTTCAATCGATTCTTCCCTCTGAAAGAGAGTGAAACATATGTGTATTGAATGAAAATAGTTCGAAATAACGACATGTAACATTTGATTGAATGTCACTTACCAAAACATCAATCAATTTTTTGAATTTCATCAGTTATCCGCTAGATAGAATATAGCAATCCAATGCAATGATCGAACGAGGGAAAGAAAAGATTCTTCATGTGGGCTTTCCGAACAAATTTACACAATGTTTTGCGAATTCATGTTCAGTGTTGTTGTCGGAATGTTTATTGACCGGCTCTCCTCTCCTTCTCACCATGATCTGTCATTTTCTCCCTGTTTTGTTGGTAGGGGTCGTTGCTGCTTCCATCCGTGATGTTTGACCAGTTGTGTTTCAGCGTAGACGATGCCGTCCAGCTGAATTCTGAGATGCAAATTTTGCTCCGCAGTTGACGAGAATCGAAATCACAACTCCCAGCATTGGAGACTAGCGCTTCACCCACTGAGCTATGGAGGCTGTTCGAATAAACCAAAATTATGGGATATTCGTTCAATGATTCAATTTTCCAGGAGCAATTGAATGAAAATATTATCTTAAATGCTCATCCTTTTCAATCACACCTGATACATTCCAATCACCTCGATGTGAGATTAAATCAACTGCTTGGAATGGTGCGTTCGAATTTTGATGTGTTTCCATTGAAGCCATGGTAATTGACTGGAACCCGCGTCTTATTTAGTTACCATATCGCGACAGGGTTGAATCGAAGAAACGTGGATTTTTGTACCAAGTGACGGGGAATCTGTATCAAGCATTATTCTGTTGATTCAACCGAATACCTGCCAAACCCTTGGCCGGGTTGCCAAAGACACATGTTTCTTCTCAGAAGGAGACTTACGGAAGTGTCACTCACGGATTCTAATGAAACTTCGCATACTTGTGAAACATCGGAAAATAATCGACACGTATTTTTTTATATCGGCAATGGTGGGGGTTCAAGGGTAGAAGCCACCTTTCGAACGTCACAGTGGGACTAATCGAGAATTTTTGTGTAAAAATTGTAGAACTCTTGATAGAAGAATGATAGGGACTTGATTTTCTTTTCAAATGGAGGGAAGACATTCCAGATTTGACGGAAAATATCCAGAAAGTCCAATGAGCCCGTTTAGACCTTGAGAAAATTCATGGAAAATGAGATTTTTGAGCGAAAATACGAATTTTTCATGATTTAAAAGGGTAAACAATTTTCAGTCAATGTTTTATGCATTATTTATCATGTATTCTGATGTGCTGAATCCAAATCTGGGAACAGAATGTGTGTATCTCCCCAAGTTTTTTCGGAAAACACAATTAATGTATGAAAATGCGGATTTCACGGTTATTTACGATGATTCAGAGCAGAGAAAATGATTTGATCGATGGACTATACATGATTCGTCATGGTTTTTGATACACTGAATCCGATTCGTAGAACAGAATTTGTCTACATTACCAGGTTCTTCCGGAAAATGCGGTCGAAGTGGAAAAAAAATATGCTGAAATATCCATCTTCCTGTTATTCGACTAGGGGAGACAATTATCGGTCCATGTACTACGCATCATTTCTTATGTATTTTGATATGCTGAATCCAGATTCGGGAACACAATGTGTTTATTTCTTCAAGTTCCTCCGGGCAACGCAGTTAGGGTATGAAAATGCGGTTATTTATATGATTCAGAGGGGAGAGAATGATTTGATCGAGGGATTCAACATCATTCCACATGGATTTCTATACGGGAAATCCAAATCTGGAAACAGAATTCGTCTATCTTCCCAGGTTCTTCCGGAGAATTTGGTGAAGTGAGTTGATAATTCATAGAGTCCCCTCGCCTCTCACCAATCGGAGTGCTCATGTGTAGTGAGTCCCCTCACCTCTCACTATTTGGGGTGCTTATTTACAGTGAGTCCCCTAGCCTCTCACTATTCAGGGTGCTTATTCCCAGTGAGTCCCTTTGCCTCTCACTATTCGGGGTGCTTATTTACAGTGATTCCCCTCGCCTCTCATTATTCGGGGTGCTTATTTAAAGTGAGTCCCCTCGCCTCTCACTATTCGGGGTGCTTCTTTACAGTGAGTTCCCTCGCCTCTCGCTCATCGGGGTGCTTGTTTATAGTGAGTCCCCTAACCCCCCACTATCTCAGGAATCTGTACATCCACAATTTCTCACCAACAATACTCCTTACAGTAATGATACTCCGTAAAAAAGTGTGTGATGCATAAAAATTTTCCACATCCCCCGCATCTCATACCGGCAGTCCCTGTGCACAAATCGCAGAATGCTGCACAATCTTTGGAACAAAATTGTGCGGGATTTTCAGACTCAGGTGGTTTTTCTTCCGAATAACCGGTCTTGTACTATGCATAGCTAATACCATAAAATTTGAAAATCTGGGAGAAGAGAACTGATTATGAATCAGTGATTGAATCTTAATTATATCATTATGATGATGTAAATTTATGTCATAGTTGTATTGAATTACAATGTCAGAAAAGTCTCTCAAGAAGTTCTTCCAAGATCTGAAGAAGGACACATCAAGAGGCTGAATCCTACCAGTTGTTCCTGCAGGAATGGTTTCTATTTCAAGATGATCTTTTGTTCTTGATATAGGTTCCAACATTGATGAATTTTGATCACTCCACGAATCTAACAAAAAAATGGACTTTTCATTGGACACTGGAAAAAAACTTCTTGAAACCATAATCTCACAAGACTTGATGTTGAATTTCCCGAATCTGATGCTTTCACAAGGATATTTTCAGGTTCAAAGAGATTCTTCTGAACTATAGGGCCGAATGTTCCATCCTCCTCCTGCGAAACAATGAACAACGGTGATAATAATTCACCATTTGCAGGAATTAGAGGCTGTATGGTATAGCTATGAGTCATGGAATTGATTGACTGTGCCAAACTTTCCACTGTTCGTGTTCCTCTGAATGTTAAAGTACGTCCTGTGTGCATTTCCAAATTAAAACCTGATTGATCAGAGTTCCAAACATTTTCTTTCCCAACTAACAAAATTTTTTGTTCCACATTATCTGAAAATTGATTAGCGTCGGCTCCCAATTGATCTTTATCAGCTATATATTTCTGCGTTACGAATGTGTCGATTTTCCAGGAAACAATGCCATGTCTGCGCTTGAATCCATTCACCCACTTTACAGAAGCTGTGAATAAATTTGATGGTACAGAAACTTTATTCCGCGCTTGTAGAGCTGACATACGAATGTCTAGATCGTGTACTGTTGCAGATTTTTCCACAGCTCCTCTGAATTGATCCAAAACAAGTTCAGAGATTTTTTTAAGCTTTACCAGTCGATTTCCGCCCTCATGTGATCTAATTCCCGCACCTATATAATTGACGCTTCGAGGTCAATCGTTTGAACGTCATTTCAACTGTTTCAAAGTTGAGTTCATGTTCCTTCCCGGATTTCCAATACTCAACAGCCTTTTGCATATATTCTGCCTCAGTTTCTTTGTCCTCGGATTCGTGTAGTTGAGAATTTGAGTTTGTTCCTATTTCGTATGTATTGTCATCGCTCTTCCTAATTGTACATGGTTGTGATCGCGTAATCAAATGATCTCCTTCAAATCGTAAAGTATTAGGAGTTTCTATGAATGAAGTATTGAGCGGCCGGAAGCAACAACCGGTCGCGCGCTCGGAAAGGCGTAAAAGTATTGTCCAAGCTGTAACATTCGACTTTAAAATGAGGAAGTCGAATTCGGAGAACCAAGAATAACAGACGATAGGTCTCGAAAAACAACCTTAGCCTTCGTTCACGATTTTTTCCTGTGATCAATAATGACTTAGTGGGAAAATGAAATCTGCAAATGTTTTGGTCTGGGAATCAATGTTTTCTAATGTTGAACCTGCTTTGACTTTTGTATTTTTCAACATTTCGGAATGAATCTCATCAAGTCTTGTCTGTGAAACTTGGTGGGAGACGATGATGTGAAAAACTTTGTAAAAAATTATTTTAAATCATTAATTCTCTAATCCAAAGTGAAAATCAAACAAAACCTTCTTTTGATGAATATCAGCTTTTGCTGTTGTTTAAGTTAGTTCACCTGGCCTGCTCCACGATCTTTTCCGCTTGATATTGTTGTACACAACCCATTTTTCATCGCCAGTTATCAGTCGTTTCAAAAATGGATCATTTTCATTACGTTTCTTTAGCAAATCGCAGATGCTAATGCGTCGCGTTAAATGCGTTCCTTTCAGTTCGTGAGGAACCCATGTATCGAGTTTTTGAACATAGCCAAGTTGTTTTAAGTGATTTTCAATGCATGTATGTGATACATGAAGTTTCTCTGCAATCTCACGTGTTGTACTGTGACGGTCCGAATCGATTATTGCTTTGATTAGGGCGTCATCAACATCAACTGGACGACCAGAGCGTTTTTCATCTTTGAGTGAAAAATCACCAGAACGAAATTTGGCAAACCAATTTTGACACTGCCGTTCTTTTGAGGCTTCGTCACCATAAACAGCACATAACTTTTCATGAGCTTGCGATGCGTTTTTCCCCCTTGCGGAAATAAAACAGCAAAATATGACGAAAATGTTCCTTTTGATTCTCCATTTTTCAACGAACGCCAAACGAAAACTACGCAAACGATGAAAAAACTTTTGTTACTGATTGACAACTAAATTGCCAACTATCAAATAACAAGATGTGTTTTACATTTGTTCTACATACATCTGTTCTTACATTTTGATTTGATCACGATTTAGCAAGGAAACTTACATACTCCTGGTTGAAGAAACCCATTCACTTCCATTAAACGTGCAAATTTCCGATTCAAATTCAACGGGCTTCAATGGACACCGATTAAAAACCATTGGGATTGAATTTGAAATCTGTACGGTTGATGAAAATGAGTCGGGTTTTTGAACAGGGACAATACGAGGGTGGATTGATAAGTTTCCGGCCTGACCAAGAGATGGCGCCACTAGGCCTACCTTGAGGTGGCGTTCTATAGTGCCATCCTTAGATAGCTTGTAGCTATAGTTTCAGTTCGATCGCCATGTTAGTTTAGTTTTGAGAGCACGCTGACCAAGACGCCTCTGTGTTTTTCGTAAAAATGGAAAAGCTGGAAAATCGTGCTGTCATCAAATACTTTTATTTGAAGGGGTTAACGCCGAAGGAAATTAGAGAAGAGATGGACTCAACACTGGGGACATCCTCCCCATCATATTCAACCGTTAAGCAGTGGGTTTCCAAGTTTAAAAAGGGTCGTGTGAGCACCTCTGATGAGCCTCGCTCAGGACGCCCCATTGAGGTCACAACTCCAGATATGATCGAAAAAATCCATCAAATAGTGCTGAAAGATCGCAGATTAAAAGTTCGTGAGATAGCTGAGACCTGTAAGATGTCATATGAACGTGTACAAAATATTTTGCACCAACATTTGTATATGGAAAAGCTCTGTGCAAGATGGGTGCCGCGTTTGCTAACAGTCGACCAAAAATTGATTCGAAAGAACATTTCTACCGCCAATTTGGCGTTGTATAAGCGTAATCCAAGCGAATTTTTGCGTCGATTCGTAACCGTTGACGAAACTTGGGTCCACCACTACACTCCTGAAACCAAAGAACAGTCTAAACAATGGATTGGACCAGGGGAACCGACTCCAAAGAAGGCAAAAACAATTTTTTCGGCGAACAAGGTTATGGCTACTGTTTTTTGGGATGCAAGAGGTATTATATACATTGATTACCTTGAAAAGGGTAAAACTATCACTGGTCAATACTACGCAGACTTATTGCAACGTTTGAGCCACGAAGTGAAAATTAAACGACCTCATCTGGCGAAGAAAAAAATCTTGTTTCATCACGATGACGCACCAGCGCACACGTCAATCGTTGCGATGGCTAAAATCAACGATCTGAAGTTTGAATTAATGCCGCACCCTCCCTACTCTCCAGACCTAGCCCCGAGTGACTATTATCTGTTTCCTAACCTCAAAAAATGGCTTGGCGGTGAGAGATTTGCGGACAATGAAGAAGTAATCGAAGCTGTAAATGGGTATTTTGAGGAGCTTGACGAATCAGTCTATAGAGATGGCATTACTAGACTAGAACACCGCTATGAGAAATGTATCAGCCTTGGAGGAGATTATGTTGAGAAATAAAAAAAAAACATTCTTGAAATCGTTGTTTTTCTTGGTCAGGCCGGAAACTTATCAATCCACCCTCGTATGTTCAAAGCATCTAATAAGAAATTTTTTGGCAAGATAGAAATCTATCTATCTATCCATCTTTTTTGATAAGATAGATTTCTTAGAATTTGTAATATTGTGCATGGGGCTGAAAATAGCTTCCCAAAATAAATTCTTCGGTCATTCTTTTAGATCATTTGAGAAATTATTCTGGAGAGATTTCAAATGTTCATCATGCACAAGCGATATATTTTCTAGATATCTGGACAAACACTTTTTAGAATTTTGTGGAATATGCATTGAACTCATTCGGAAAAATTCTTCAAAAATATTCGGCCAGTTATGGTATTATAAAGGTATTCCATGTTTTTCAAAACGATACATATAAGATTGAGGTAATTGAATTCTCATTTTATGATCTGTACGTGAAATTATTGCTTCTTTAAAAAATATATATATGAGTCTTTAGCATTACGTGGCCAATGTCGTTCTATAACTTGCAGATCTTGAATAAATATCCATTTTGCACCTTTACTTCGTAACATGCACGTGAAATTCCCTTCAGAAATACTTTCACCCCGATGAGAAACGACAGCTATAACTTTATAAGAGTGTTCTGCGATTTGAACTTTTGAAGTTGGCACTGCTTCAATGTTCATATTCTCTACCTTAGTTGCTTCGATATTATTATGATTGAATATCATCAACTGTACGATTACAAATTGTTCTGATGCTGTAATAACTGATTTTTCAGTTTCATGCAAATTATTACAATTTCCACAAGAATCTCCAAAAATTTTCCGTATTGGAAAATTAAACTCGAGCATTTCTTGAAACTCAAACGATTTTTTTGAAATTGGAGGTAACGCAAGACGTGTAACACAATTTGTATCAATAATATTTCCAGTATATTCACATTTCGTACATCTCGTCGTGGTAGTTATTTGGTGTTCCACTAAATTTTCAATAGCCATTGAATTTTCACAAACTGAAGCGATGAATTCGTGCGTGATTATGCAAGTATTGTTAACCCGCCAGCTGTTTCAAAGCTACAGTATCAAGGTTTTTATGTGAATTATAGTTCTCTATTGAGATATTCATGATGTAATTGAGATCAAATGGGATTGATTGTTTTGTCATAGCAGCACAATTTGTGATCAGAATTTTGGACACTGGATACTTCAGTTGGTATAGCTCAAATGCGATCATGTACTTTGCGGAAACGTTGCTTTGTAATTTCTATGGTCATAAGATCTGGTCTGTTTATTTTCCGCGATCGATTGTATTCTATTATAGCTGAATCTTGCGCTTTCACAGAAGACGGATCAAAATCAATTAGATGTAATCCTTGTAGCGTGGTTACTCGTAAGATAGCAACATATACCTGACCACAAGCAAATATCGAATTGCCAGCTTCAATGATCGCATGCTCTGAACTCAATTCTTGACTTTTATGAATAGTCATACCGTAACTGAGGCATATTGGAAATTGTTTCCTTATGACAAACGCTTTGTCCATTATTCCGAATTCAACACTTACGCGTTTTATTATGTGTTCATTTTCTGTATTTAAAAGAATTTTCAAGTTTTCAATCTCGTTATTGGCACCTCGTAGAACGAACACAATCTTGCCCAGTGTACCGTTAACAAGCCCCAAAGTCACATAAATATTTCTTCTGATCATGATTTTTGCTCCTAGTTTGACAATCATAATTCTTGCCAGCCCCGCTGTGCGAGAAGTATCGTCATCATTGGAAGATAATGTTTTCAATACCTTTTTTTTCAAATATGGTGCACAATTTGTGGTATCTTGAGCGGTTGTGAATTTCTCCCCTAGGAAGTCGACCAAGTATTGATGTGTTTAGAACATCACATTGCACACAAGTAGGGAGTAAACAAACTGCCTCCGGGACACTATTTAGCAAATAATCACACAGTTCATTCAATCGGCTATCACCGCTTGTTGTCTCGAAATTTATTTTTCTAGATTGTAAGGCTTGAATATCCAAATCATTGAGTACTCCTATGCGGATTCTTGATAGCATATCTTTATAAGAAGTGTCATTCTGTTGCCGCATATTAATTCTTAGTTCATCATAGCTAAACGAACCACTCCATAAATCATGAGAACCCAGAGCTCCAGTGTGTTTTTCAATGTTCTTAGTAGATAATTGTATGAAAGCAGGATCTTAATGAACAAGTGGTAGCTGTAGTAAGTCACCGAATAATAAAATATGCTTTTTCCCAAACCAACCATCATCGCAATCTGACGTATTGAATATTTCTGTCAATCGAAGATGTACATAGAGAAGAGTTACATTAGAAACCATTGAAACCTCATCAATTATTATTAACGTAACATTTTTGAGTTGATCTCGAATAATCTTGAGAGCTGCGTCAGAAAGTTGCCTATACTGGGCAGTATGCCCATGCTCTACTGGCAACTAAAAAAGGCGAAGCAAAGTGAGACCTTCAATATTGAAAGCTGCTATTCCAGTATGAGCAGTTGCTGCAGTATTTTTGCCAATAATTTGTTTAATCCAGCATCTGAGAGTTTCGATAAGAAAGCTTTTGCCAGTGCCACCTTCTCCGTTTACATAAAGTCTGAGAATTTCATTCTCAGAACTCAAGACACTGGTAACTTTATCGAATATACGTTTTTGATCGCTATTCAACTGTGAAATCATTTGAGTTGAATCAACAATTTCAACCTCATTTTCTACATCTTTGAAATCTTCCATAGCACCCGCTGTTTCAACCGGCACACACTCCAAGGGGTGATCATCGAATGTATCATCATCCTGATTGAATTATGCAATAAGTTTTGTTCAATTTGTTCCTTGATATGGTCACGAGCTTTCTGGATATCAATTATTCGCTCGTGATATTGCATTGCTTCTATGAGTTTTGATTGTAGAGATGAAAGTGCTTCTGCATATGTCTCATATCCATTTTTTAATTCACAAATATCTCTCCAAGGTTTGAACAGTAACAATAATGAAAAATAATAATTTTCAGGTTGTAGTTCAACATTGAAGTGGTAATGATTAATGAGATATTCACGAGTACGTTTTTTTGGGAATAAAGATTCGCCTATAACATGATATTCAGATTTTTCACTATCAGATGGCCTTATTTTCGGAACATCATACCATTTCGCGAAATCGTAAAGAGACATAGATTCAAATTCTTTGGATCTATTTGGATAATGGTTATCTATTAGAGATGGACAGAAAATATCTGTGGAGTCGGCTTGTAAATCTTCGATCTCTTTCCAAGTTTTCAATTTTCTACTCCTAATCATACTTACATCCAACCATCTCATAGTTGTATTCGGATCAGTACCATGTAATGGAATGCCCAAAAGTGTATCAGCAGCTTCAAGGGCACCGCATCCCCTATGGTTCAACACGCGCATTCCCACGTTCCAGAGACGGCTGCGCAACGGTTTGCAAGCATTTATTGCTTCGAATGTATCTCCAACATAACTTTTCTCAGCCTTAGATACATACTCGGTACAATATAAAGTTAACAATGTCGAGTTTCTTCCAAAAAATTGAATGTCCATGTTACCTTCCCAAGCCGTAAGGATAGCAGGATTATAATCATTGATGTTGATTTCTTCTTTTGCACGCGGGAGATCATATAATCTCTTTTTGGTTTTAAGCTGTCTTTTGGCAGCTATAGATACCCCCACGTCTCTTATTATCAAAGTATCTGTAACTGGACGTGGAAATCCAAACGTGCACACCTTGGTGAACGAGTTTTTGGTTTTTTTATTGCGTGAACAATAATTGTTACGACTGTGTTTCTGATGTGTGTTCACACGTCGATACAGTTGTGGAGGCACTCCTTTTGGCGGCATTCCACAGGTTACATTTTTTGAAATGAATAAGGCTCCTCCTTCGTTTGAAGATTCATTGATAATGGGAGCACCTTCTCCCCAAATGAGGAGATGAAAATGTTGTGTTCCCCTGCCTTGATATTCTCTGCGCCAGAAGTAATTAACAACTTCACCAATTGGATTGTCAGATGAACAAATAGAATCAAGCATAGCTTGGAACTTGTGTTCAATAATTCAGGAAGTTGAGATAGGGTCAGACGCAATAAGTTCGTTGACAGATTTTACGAACGAAGTGGGTCCATTAACTTCATGAAGATATTCAATCAAATCTGTCTATAACCACTCACTTAGGCTGAATGTAAGAAACCATGTAACTGGCCCATAATGATGAATCATACAATTCACATCATCTCTGGGCTTCCTCCAATACTGTTCTGTGTTTCATAATCTTGAAAATATGGTACTCAAGTTTGTTCCAAGTTGTTCTTCTGAAAGCTGATCTAAATGAGAAGCAGCGGTATATTTTTCTCGAGGATTTGTAACATTCATTCCATGGAAAATCCCAGCATTCAATTGTCGCATATTTGTATCATGTACTAAATAGAAAATATATTGTATGTTCAACCAGAACTGAGGATGTTTGGACATCATTTTCGTTCTTGTGAATTCGGAATCAATTGAACGTACAGATCTATTTTCATGCCAACCATTCACTCCATGAGGATAAAAATCAGGCAAACACATCGAATCCGAAGACTTCGTACGATTATCTAATGGAATATCATTGATTCTGATCATTTGATAAAGCTTAGTCGCAGATTCATTAATCCCTTCATCACACATCGGATGAATTGTAAATTGATCGCACAACACATCAGGTCGTTCTTTTTGGGTCAACAAAGCAGCTTTATTATCATTGAAAATGTCAGAAATCTCATGCTGTTCTGCTTTCCCTTGGTCATCCGATTCACTATTTTTTACTGTTGTGGATTCTTCTTCTCAAAAATGTATATCTGGTAATTCGCAATCTAATAATAAATCATGTGATTGAGGTAAAATAATCTCCGAATACAAAGGAATATTCTCTTTTAGTCATAGTAATGCGTCCCATACCTTTTTAAGGTCAACTAATTTCTCCCAAATTATTTTTGATTTTGTTGGAATGCCACGCATTGAAATGTATAGTTCATTATTCAAATTAAGAGGTTCAGTCGTAGGGCAAATCTTCTTCAAAGTTTCTTGTAACGGTAAGGGAAGATGGAATGTTTTACCTTTTGATTTTGATACCATGTGTTTATGAGGCATATTTTTATTCATGACTGTACCCATTTTTTGTATTGTTTGGAATGCCTTTGCTCTTTGAATAAGAATTTTTTCATAATCGTTGAGCTGTGTTATTTGCGGTATCGAACTTACATTGAGGTTATTCATAATACAAGTTGGTGGAATAAAATTTGTACGAATTTTGTTATGACAATATTTGCAGATGAAAAACATTTCACTGTCCTTCAAGTTAGTTGAATTCATCAATTGAGTCCAAACATTTCCGTTGTATGAACTTTCACCAACTTTTTTCTTCATTATATTCCTTCCAAAACATGATTCCTCACAGGAGATACATGGAAAACGTGGAGTGTCCATAGACCGCTTCGATAAAGCTTTGAAAGCGGAACAATTTTCAGATATCATTTGTTCTTCATTCAGATTAATTTCAGCATTATGTTTCGCCAATGGTTCAGCTTCTTGCTGAGCCTTGCGAGATATCTGTTGGAGTGTTTCAAGATCGTTATCGTTCAAAGCTTTATCTAAATTATTTACATACTTGTGGGAATTGGTAATAATAGTTTATATATAATTCTCTTCATATTCCGTAAATCTGGAAAATGAGATGATAAAATTCCAAGAGCTAAAAATTTTGAATTGCGAGAGCCAGGATCCATATAACAAATATGAGCGTGACCAAGTTTCTCAGTGTTCACCCTGTTACAACAATTGTGCACTTGAGAAAACAATTGCTGTGTTTTCTTCAGTGAACAATTTGACAATTGTTGAAAAAAACTTTGTAAATTATTCAAAATGTTCAGATCTTTTGTCTTACAGAGATCATTACAAGACCACATTTGATTTTTCTCATTTTTTGATTTCAAAAGAGGTAGAATATTTGTACTTTGACCTTTCGAATTCATTACAATTGGATCTAAAGATTTCAGAGGGTTATATGCAGTCTCTAAAAAATATGATTCCGATGAAGAGGTGTGCATTGATTTTCCACATAAGGCATTGATTTTGTCATCAAGTTCTGAACATTCTGCCGCACGGGTTAGAGCAACTTCCACCTTTTGTTTTGTCTCCTCCAATAATCTTTCAATTTTCAATGTATATGTCTCTCTAACATGAAAGCACCACTTAATTATACTTTCAGCTTCTAATTGACTTGCTCCCAAAGATGATTGTCGAATCATTTTGGATAGATTCCCAATATATATATGTTTCTTCAGTGAATTCAGTCGGTATCTTATTATTGAAAAGAGCAATGAGATGATATTTGTTGATTATAGCTATTGCAGAAATACGAGATTCAAGTCTCCTAATAAGATCTTCTCGATGCGCGATGTGATAGTCTCTCGCTTTTTGAAGAATATGAGATTCATTTTTTCCATAATAATCCCTCTTTCTCTCGCATAGCTTCTTTTGATTAGTCTTATAGTACTTCTTTTGCTTCTCGCGCAGTTCCTTTTCATTAGTTTCATGATAATCCTTGTTGTTTTCACGAATTTGTTCTTCTTTTATTCCAAGACGAGATTTCTTTTTTTTTCAAAATTTGTGCTTCATTGAGTATAGGCCACCATTTGGATTTCCAGTTCGTATGGAAGTCGAGCTTTTAGAGGGCGCAGGAATACGTCCAAAGTATATTCATATGAGTTGCACCCCCCTGCCAGGAATTATCATCATTTCACGTCCTCCTTTGATTGTGTTAAAAATTGAAAGTTTTCATTTTGTAAATAGTTATTTGTCAAGCAATGCTCATACATTTTTTTCAATGTACTATTGATATGTATGAAAGCCCTAGCAAAAATATCATGCTCCACCCGATCTAATGTACTCAAGTAGAACCTCTATGATCAATCTCTTCACTGACTCATGAATCTGACTGGAGGAATTGCCACCAAATATTCTCGGAAATGAGTATCACTAAAGTTTGAATCATCCATATTGAAATAAACTGAAAGTTGAATAATGGTGTATAAGTATAAAAACATTTTGGATTCCTTGATGCGCCTGCTAAAAAGTCACCCTGAATCTCTATGAATTTTCCTGCAGCGTGAAATTTTCATAGAAATTCAGAGGGATTTTTTCACTATGAGCAGCTCATAAATGACATGTCCTATTTGGAAACATCAATCTACCCTAGTGGGAATGTTGGATAAATTCAGATAAAAACTTGCAAATGGATACAGAAATAGGATCGAATCGGATAGAAATACAATCCAACTTCATCCGATTCGATCCTATTTTCGATCCATTTGCAAGTTTTCAACCGAATCTATCCAACATTTTCAGCAGGGTATAGCACAATATATCACACCATCCATGATTCAGATTTCGTTTAAATGAACAACTCAAACTTTATTGACATCAAAATTGACTGTTAAAATTTGTGATGAAATTATGCTGATAAGAATAATTCTAAGCAGATACCAGTTGCTAAACCAAGTCGACTTCCACTATGTAAATCTGATACAATCAAAATATCACTATGTTCAAACTGTTCTGATTAATTGAAAAAAGCCTGTACAGAGTACAAGTAATATCAATCGATAAGACACTAGATGCACTGATATTCACAACATGGTTAAATATTGGAAATATCACTCTGTGCAGATCATCGTACTTAATGGATTGAAACAAGTTTGTTGCAAATACCATTTTGATTGTATTCTCTCATTAGATTAGGCTAGTCTCACAGCGATCGTATCTCTTTGTATCCCTTCGATGAAACGAAAAAGATTTTCCAAGAAAGATAAGAGAACATGAGATACAATTTATAAATTATCTTTGTTATTGTTTGTAATTTCTTGACTTCATGAAAAAGGGGGATGTACAGGTTTTGGTATCATTTCTTGAAAAGTAAAAACGCAGCTGATATACCATAGATGTAAGTCAAGTGTACTATTATCAATTCTTCTAAGCAGATCTACATGCAAATGAAGAGACGACAAAAAAGCAGCTGATATATTTATAATACCTAAGATCTTAACGTCTAGTGTACTGCTGGTGTCTTAATCAGACCTTAACTAGACAAATGATCAAGTAGAGCGTGCATGAGAAAATAACTTCCTGGAATCAAATCAGAAATCCTGAATCTGAAATCATAAATAAAGTTAATCCATTGTTGTAATTCACTATCATTCATATCCACAAGGAGTTGGCAAAACTTGGTTCTATGTAAAAATTCCTAATTGGAAATGTTGTTAATCCTTGGTTGAAAAGCAAAGCAGTACACCAGCTTTTCGTTCAGCTAGGTTGTCAAAGTATTTCCAATTAGAAGCTTTTACATGCACTCGTCAAGATAGTCCAGCAAAAAATGTAGGATACGCAGGAGTGAGATTTTGAGATGGTTTTCAATTTCCAAGATTCATCACTCACTATTCGTTCTCACTCTTCATTAGGTATCCGAGAGGATATTTGATAAAATAATTTTTATAATGAATGATTCAAATTTGAAACTTCATTTCATCATATATACACAATTCATCCTTCATAGTTTGCATCCTATATTTTCCACTAGAATATTATAAATAAATAGAAAAATGGTGAATATGCTGGCAGAACATGAAATAGGATGAACGAGATGTATATTAACATATGTGCTACCCATATACAGGCGACCCTGAATCAACACATACTTGATTATGAAGAAACTTCACATTCACGAAATCACAAAATCATAAAATAATGCGGGTTCAAATCGAACAAATGTAATTTCTGAGGATTCTGGGTTCTTTAATATCGTTCTATTGAATGAAGTGATTATATACCAAATGATGTTTCCATCGGATTTCTGGTTCACATCAATAAATGGATGTTGGCTGTTTTGAAAAACAATATGTTCAATATCCAATGATATATAAATGTTCAAAACATAGATTTCTGAACTCTGCCATAAAGTGTTACCCTTGATGGCCATGTTCACATCGTGATTCCGTAGTTAGCACTCTAGCGTAAAGGTGCCATTACATGGAAAGAGCGATGAGCGACGAAAGATGAGCGACGAGCGACGAACGATGAACCATGAACGATGAGCGACGAGCGACGAACGATAAGCGACGAGCGGTACAACGCAGAACGAAGTGCGCATGTTTTTGTATGTACGAAATTCCACTCCAACGACGGTGCGCAGATGTCAAAATCAATTGCTCTCATAACCAAACTTCATTTAACCGTCAAGTTGATTAGTGCAGAGTTTATATGTCGTTACCTTTTGGAAATTGAAAGATAATATTGATAAATAAATTATGGCAACCGCATCGAAATGTTTTTCGTGTAACAAAATAGTACAGAAAAATGAAATTCCGCAACATGAATGCCTGAAAGAACATCATTCGTTCATAATTAGTGATATTACAGGATATATTCATCCACAAAGAGGTATAATAATATTTTCGTAGTATTTACAACATCTGTTTGTTATTTTTGCAATTATAATGTTTGATTTTTTGTTGCTTAGAAAATGGTGATATTCTGGTCAAAGTTCGGCACGGTGAGAAAACAGTTATGATGTACATGTCAAAAAATCTTGGTACTTCTGGGTGTAAAAAACCGAACCTTTTGAAAATTAGAGATACATGTGACAGTACGATCTCAAATAATCCAGGATTTTCAGAAAAAGTCGTGCATGTGCCATATCATGATGCAGAACAATCGCTATCTTCATCCTATCAGTCTCATCCTGAAGCAACAAATCCGGATACAGTTCCAAAGAACAAAAAAGCCAAAAAACAAACCAGGTCCAGATATTCGAAACAGGAAATCGCAAATTTGGAACTTTTAATCAATGAAGTACAAAAATTTAGATGTCTTTATGACATTACGTTACCTTCTAAACTTCGAGGACCAAAAAATACAGGTCCTGCGTGGGCGAAAATTGCCTCTACTTTACAAAGTAATTCTCGATTATTGTATTTTAACGATTATTGTACCTGTAATAGTTGAGAATTTGGTTCTAGTTTTAATTTTGTCCATGTTCAAATGTTGAAATATTTCTTTTCTTGAGTAGTACCAAACTGGACAATTGAAGTATATAAAAGTAAATGGAAAAATCTCAGGGATACATTCCGAAGGATAATGAATGCTTCGCAACTTCCAAGTGGAGCTGAAACACCCTCGACGGAAGACTTGGAAGAAGTAAATAATTGGCCATTCTTGAATCATTTAATGTTTTTACGCACAATTGAAGAACAACCAATGTAAGTATCTCTTCATCAGAAACTTCCAAAACAAACTGAGTATAACACAAATTATCCAAAGACAGATCAAGTTACGTTTCAAAGTTCATGAAGCTTCATTTTCAGATTTAAAAATACAATGTTTTTAAATGAAAGTAATAAATCCCACAATGGTACCCGCATAGCACAACAATTCACAAAGAGTTTACTATTAATTCACCCAAGACTATAAGAATTCAAAATGAAGATTGAATGATGTATTGAACATTTTTTTAAATTTTTTTTGTGTTTTTTTTTGTGAGGGTGCATATCGTTTCCAGATGATACCAGTAAACCATTTGGGTTATGATAGTAGTAATTAGTTCATTAAGAAGTTTTTGGTTTATAATAGAATCAATGAGTTTATAATGAAGTATCGTTGAAGTCAATATACCATAAATATTTTTTGGAATATCCTTGTGAATTCATTTTGAATTCAAAGAACTGACAATAACCACGTGTTCCCTGTCATAGCAGATACTGTTGTACTATTTGGGTTGGTATTTTATAAAATATCTTACAATGAGATTGATAATTTATTTTCGAGGATATCTACTAACGAAACTCCTCACTTTATGTTTTACAGTTTGAAGATGAAGCTTTATGTACACTTTGTATTATACTTTGCCCGTTTGGGACACTTTGAATCTGTTTACTTGAATGCAAGAATCAATTATCATTGATTAAAAATTCCAATCAAATGAATTGAAATCATCGCATCAGAAATAGTAGTTACAGATCCGAAACTATCACCTGTACTCACACAGGAGCCTTCCGAAGTAGCTGATCTAAGTGATGCGGATAACTTCTCAACCAATCAGGAAGCTAGAAAAGTGATCCAGATCACATGAATCAGCTACTTCGGAAAGCTCCCATGACACACCGCCTTGCTGAAAAAATTCTATAGAAAACTACAGGTTACTACAGAAAAACCTATACTTTACTATAGAATATGGATAGTTTCCAATGAGCGTTATGAATCGGTAATCCACTAATAACGTATAGTTTTCAATCGGTAAATCAATGTGAATCTGTAGTTTTCGATGGTTTGTGTGGTTGTGAATAAGAATATAACTTTTCGATAGCAACAGTGCTTAAGGGCCATGGAGCTCTGAAAGATCGAGCAAAATTTTGCTACTTACTTTTTCTAAAACTAAGCGACAAATAAAAATGTTTAATATGCAATGATGGAGCATATTGCCCAGATTAGACTTTGAATATAAATTGAAAGTCAAAAGGAATATCTAAACATAAAAGAAAACAAGTTATGAAAATTATTGACATTTGTAGGTTATTATGTTTATAATTCTTTGCATAATTTTCAGGAATATTTTCCAGATTCAATCAAATATTCAAAATCTAATCTTGGCACTGTGTTTCATTACTGCACATTAAAAATCTTTATTTACTGCTTAGTTTTTGAGAAAGTACGTAGCAAAATTTTGACCATTTTTCTGGAGCTCCATGGACCTTAATAGTTCTCAATGGTATGGTTTTTTTCAATAGTTTTCTATAGTGGATTTTCACACTATTACGAACTATTGTTATGATATAGTTTCTTACTCATTCAACACTTTACGTACGATACAAAACTATGAATCCATATTGACTTACCGATTGAAAAGTATAGATGAATAGTGAATTACCGATTCAAAACGCTCATTGAAAACCATTGCTTTTTTCAATAGTTGTCTATGAAAAATTTTCTGCAGGGCGGTACATGTATGGGAACATTTAATACGTACATGTCTTCACATGTATGTACTGTTACATCCATGTGAGTCACGTCTGTGTTTGAGATTTGTTACCCCTGATCAGAAATGAATTACTTTCATGTGTTATTTCAATTCAATTCCAGTGAAGAACACTCAAATTTAAAAGGTAACCTCGAAAATACTTTTGAGAACATAAATTCACAAATCAACATTGAACCACGAATCAGCATTGAACGGAGTTTCGAGAACGCCGGAAAAAACAGTATAAGCCAAAGAGCATGCAAGCAAATTCCTGTGCTACAAGACAAAATGAATTTTAACAGCACGAAAAGTAGAAATAAAAGGCAGAACGATGACGCTGAAATGAACGATGCCATTGGAAAATTAGTTAAAGCTGTAGAATCAACACCGCCAACACCCCAGATTATTTTCCCTGAAATCCCAAAGCCTGATGCGATTGACGGTTTTTTCACATACATTAAGCCAAAAATATTGAAGTTGTCGAACAAAAAAAAGGATAAATTGTTGGCAGATTTCTTACTTGCTATAAATGAACTGGATAGTGATGAAAATTAGATGATTATTATATGTATAAGCGATGTGATTGGGAAAGTGCGCATACAAATGTTATATGCTGGTTTTTTTGTACACTTGTTCTTGTTTGATACAACTTTCCTAGAGTTTAAAATACAAAATTCTTTTTTCCTTTCTATCTTACTATTTATGAAATTGAAACTTTTTGTGTTGAAGTGTAACAGTATTTGCTTTGCCATCGAAGTGCAATATATTTTAAGCAATTCTGTTGAATTAATATAATTCTTGAAGAGTTTCAAGAAGACTTCGATCCGTCAGACATCAAATTTTTCGAATAAGTCTCATAGAATGTTAAGGAAACTAGTAAATGTCCAACAAATCGAATTCTTTTTGAAATTCTTCAAGAACTCTTTGCATTCTAAAACAGTTATTTGTAATTCTTGTATGCTACCTAAAGTTTAATTATATTTATAGTGTCTGTGATCTTGCGAAAGCTGTACTTGATGAAGTACAAAATATTTCTAAGTAATATTTCAAAGTATTAAATCTGTATCCTCATGATTTATCGTACCTGATTAATTAATATCAGATATATGTTGTGTCAAGTGGATATTGTATTATTCCTTTTATTATGTGCATTATTCAAAGGAAAGTTGAAGGTTACTTCAAGTCTAAATCTTAAAAGGTCTATAAGTTGAGTTATTCATCCACGATTTCTGTTGTAAGGATATGATTTCCATGTAAAAACGTTTCCATAAAAATGTTAATTACGTTTTATTTCTTATAATTTTGGTTTGGATGTACAAGTACTTTAATGAAAAAAGAACATATTTTACTAAGTAAGATTTAAATAATAGTTTCTTAAATAGATTTCCAGTTCTTACAGTTTAAATATGAAAAAAGAACATCAAAGCTTATGGAATTGTAGATAACGGTTATTTGGGATTGTCAGCATTCGCGATTATATGAAACTGTACCCTATAAGATTTCTCATTTCAATAATTATTATATTTCATAAAATATGATCAGATCATTTATGAACAGTTCCGAAATAATATAATTTTTCTTGACATTTCCATGATCGTTTGATTCTGCAAAACATGTCTTAATTGATCCCCCTACTGTAAATTCCCAGTTAGTTCGCATGGGTTTTCCCAAATTCGCATGGGAATTTACCGAATTCGCATGCGAATTTGGGAAAACCCATGCGAACTAACTGGGAATTTACAGTAGGGCCTATAAATTAACCATTCCAATAAACAGGAGTGCAGGCGTTTCAAAAGACCGGTAACGGCCCTTCCGCAGCAACGCAGGACCATCAACGGCCCATCGGAATGCCACCCTGGTTGAAAGAACCCATTGATTCTGACCAATTTTCATTGAATTACAATCAAATGTTGACAATGTTTCAACCAAATCTCACCAGTGATTTTTCAATGATATTTGGTCAGAACTTTCATGTGAATCTCGTTGAATCTGGCCGAATCTCACTAAATTATCTCACCCATCTAGTCATCTTACTTGTTCAATCAAACTTGAACAATCTTTTGACCAAATCCCATTGAATTTCATTTTTCAGATTCAATGGATTCTTTTAAAGGGTTATATGGGTTTCAGAACCAAAAAAATTAGGCTCATTTTCTGGATTTTTTTTTACATATACGAAATGCAAGTTGTTGCTTGAAATTTAGAGTACATTCAGAGTAACCTCTGAACAATATTCCGCCAAATTTGCAAAATACAATTCTGAGAATTGACCTAGTTATAACCATTTTTTGGAGAAATTTTGGAAAGAAACTTTTGTCAAGATTTCTCGAAATCTACTCAACCGATCTTGATGAAATTTTACACAGGTCTTCGAGATACAATTCACAAGGACTTGGACGAAGGATTTATTTCTTTTTTTTTTCAATTGCAGCTATTTTGTTCGTTTAAAAATGTAGTGCAAATTTAACCGAAATTTTCATTTTCTTGTAAAAACGTCTATCAAAAATCCAATTTTTACTTGTTCTTTTTTTTCTTTGTCCAAGTTCTAGTTTATGGTCTCAAGTAAAACACGGATTTTTGTTTTTTCATTTTGGATGATCCTATCATGAGTTCTGTTGTCAACGCAAATGCACGTTTTTTCCGAAAGGTCATCGGAAATGACATCGCAATGTCGATGTTTCAAGTCTTTTTCTACGAAAATTTCAGAAATCCTTCGTCAAGTGTGTATCTTTGAGACAGTGAACAGTTTGAATGAAATATTTTGTTTTACATGGAAAAAGAATTGTCAAAAATAGGCCGTTTCCTCACCGAGGAAACCCATGCAACCCCTTAACCAGGGCAGTGATCATTGTTTACAGAGATTTCAATTACTGTCCATTCTGTCAGCAATTGCAGTAGCTTGCCAAGGAATCTCTCCTTCTTCATCAAAATAGCGACAAAATTCGTCCCTGACATATTTTGCTACCTTGGTACTATTCTTGTCATCCAGGAAATGTCCTCTCAATCCTAGACGCACAGCTGATTCGTTCATGAATGCTCTCCATTGTCCAGGGTAAAAATTCCCTTGCGTATCTTCACGATCTACCATTGTCTTTTCTATGTAATGTTCCCTTTCCGAATGGTAACTACCAAGCCAGTTATGGAGGCATACAATTGCTTTCACAATATCACGCGCTACCTCAACCTTGCACTCTATCGGTTTCCGAAGAATTCGCCACTGACTTACAATTATACCGAAAGCGTTTTCAATTACTCGACGAGAACGTGATAATCTGTAATTGAAAATTTCTTTTTCTCTCGACAATCCCTGTCTCCCTGGATACGGACGCATCATGTATGAAGACAATGGGAACGCCTCATCGCCTACAAACACATACGGGAGACTAGGACCATCCTCGTATAATGGTTCCGGTGGGGGAAGATTCATAAATCCTGTTTCTAAATGACGTCCTATTGATCCTTGTCGAAAAATTCCTGCATCTCCTCGTCTACCACATGCTCCGATGTCAACGCATCGAAACAAATATTTAGCATCACAAACTGCCATCAAAACGATGCTGTGGTACCCTTTATAATTGTAATACTGGGAACCTGCATGAGGAGGGCACTGAAACACAGTTATGATACCATTTTAAAACGAATAAAATGCCCTGTTTTGCATACATGATAATAGTTTTTGTAAACAAAGCATTGAATGATGAATTGATGATTTTCTATCAAGACGTACTTTCGAAAAGTTATTTACATTCCACTTCAGACATTTTTTCCACCTCAATTACGAAATTTTTCAAATTTATCCATCAACTTACAGATCTTGATCACAGGATTTCATGATAATTGATTATTCATCATTCTCTTCAATGATGATATTGCCAAGAAAACATTGATTGGAAACAATTCGACTTTCTGATAATAAATTGTAACTCGATCTTAAAAATTTTGCAAAATTAGCTCCTCATTAAAAAACACATTACTGAACATGGTTACTTCTAAAAAATCATAATTTTTCGCCAAACATTCAAGTATTTACAATTTACTGGGAACAAATGGATCCGTTGTGATCAATCAATGCAAATTACAAAAGTGATCAATATAAATGTAAAGTAAAAGGTGAAAATTTTCGAGTCCGCCAAATATATATTAATATATTTTATGTCAATTTTTTAAAGCAAACAAAGCTTTCGTAATAACACAATGAACTTGCAGTTCTCCGAGATACGTAAAAGACATTACTTCTGTATATAAAACATATATCACAAAAGATATCTCTTGTACGTGCCCAAGCGACATCTTTCAGATATCTAAGAATATTGGTCAAAATAAAGCGTACAACAACCCAAGTAGCACCCGAACGTTGTATACATACTATGAACGTGCATAGTACGTATACAACATTTTTTTGCTACTAGGAATGCTCTAAAAGCATGCAGATCGTGGAAAATGGGACAGATTCGCACTGTTTGCCCGCTTTTCGCACATCCTTGCACGCTTTACTTTTACCAGCGACATGTCTTGTCGCTTCATCAAGTAGATGTCTAAAACTTTTCAAATTTAGTTATGACATAGATTAGATATCTATGAATGATTTGGTATTTTATGAATGATGAAAAGATATCTTTCGGAATTCGAAGACATCTTTTACATATCTGATGGATATTGTTCCATTTTTGGGGATAAAAAATACAAGCACAGAAATTATTTTCTAAATTTTTCAATTAACCCGCATCCGTCCCTCGTATCAATTTGATACATTTTCCAATTTTGTTCGGATCTATATCAACGAATCTATTCATCCAATTATGAAACTCTTGATATGTTATAAGAAATAAGTCGAAGATTGAAATCTCATGGTATGCAGAGGTTTGCGTTGTGTGCATCAGTTTATACAGAAAGAAAGAAATTTAGTGGACAAAATGAGGACGGATGCGAGTTAAATCAACTTTGGCGTTGAGAAGACTATGCTTGTGAAAAGAAATCTTCAAAATGATTCCTTCTCATTAAAATAAAATTTTTCCAATCAGAAATGTGCAGATTTTGAATTAGCTGTTTGAGAATTCAATTATTCTAAATAAGTTTGAATCACTTTTAATCAGAGATTTGCACCATCAATCGTTTTGAATGATTTCTTTTTTACAGAGATTAAATCATTAGTATTCTATATGATATTCTTAAAACATCATAAAGACGTTTATAGTCGAGATCAAAGATCACTTAGCATCACGAACATGATTTTGAGAGTATTTTATAAGAAATATTTGAACATATTTACTGAATTCCTTACATCGATTTCAATATGTCTTCCATCGATGGCTCCACAACAATGAGGAAAGTTCCATGTATTTTCAAAATCTGAAGCTATTCTTCTCCATATACTTTCCGTGCAAGGCGCTAAAACCAGGGGTTGCAGAACTTCCCAAATGACATTGCAGGTTTCTTTAATGATACATGAAACTGTAGGTTGTGTGTAGGAGAATATTCACCTCTTTCTTCAACCAAGGGTTCCGCGTTCCGTTTTCCGCGTGATTTTCGCTCCATGTGACTCGGGCCTAACGTAATATATAGAAGTCTGTGGCTGCATGTGACACCGGCTTGAGACCCGCATTGAGGTCACGGTGTGAGAAATATAGGCCCAGATAGCAAAATTTGGGAAAAAGCATCTTTTTTGGATCATTCACGAATTCAAAAAAAAATTCTCGAAATGTCAGTGAAATTGAGTTCTTGGAGAACCCAATGAAAACTGCATAGCTCGGAATGAATTCTCCAGGAGTCCTATTTCACTGACATTTGAAGGATTCTTTTTTTGCTATCTGGGAGGGTAGCACCTCATAATCCCGAACGATCATAATCCCGCCTTGTGTTCAACATCTGCGAATCCTAGTAATAATATTTAGTAACAGCCAAACAGAACAATTGACGCTCAGTCATTGAGCTCCATAATATACTGGAGTGCGCGGATGGGTGCCAAATCAACGGAACCATTGATTGGAAAGAGACAGATGTATGATGTATGATCTTTTTGCCGAAAACGTTTTTTGCCGAATACACTGTAATTTGACAATCGATAGTCACCTCTAGACATCACCAGGAGATTTCGTAGTGATTTCTAGAAATGACTAGCGATTGTCGAATTACGTGTATTCGGCGAAAAACTTTTTCGGCAAAAAGACCCCCTACCATGTATGATGTGTTATCCTTTCCAACTGACGGTTTCGTTGATACGGTTTTTCGTTGATTTGGCTCCCATCCGAGTGCGCACTCCCCCAGATATTCAATAGAAATTCTTCGTCAGAGAGAGGAAGAAGGAGTGAATGTGTGAAAGAGATCGCGTTACCCTTTCAACTACTACCTTCGCTACAAACATCATGAAAATCATCGATGTTTTCAGCGAAGGTACTACTTTCGTGCAGCTCATTTCCCTCATACTAATGTGTTTCTCTCTCTGACGATAGTTTCCTAGGGAGTGCGCACTCCATTATATCATAGAGCTCAATGCGCTTAGTTGATTCTGGAACACCCCAAATACTATTACCAGGAATCCATTGTTCCCGCAGATGTTGAACGCACGGCCGGAATGCCGTGATTGATGAAAACCTAGTAATTTCAAGTCACTTCACCAGAAGACACTAGCGTTCAACCAATGACTGACATTCGGGATTATGATCTTCCGGGATTATGAGGTGCTACCGAAATATAGGTGGTCCAACCTCACCCCCCCCCCCCCCTCGGCCTAGTGTGAACGTGCGTATAAAGCTGATAGTGTTTCCCACTCACCTATACTGGCTGCACTCAGTGCGCACTGGATTGTATCTATATCCTTTATTAAGAATACGGGTAAGAGAGAGATAACAAGAGGGCAGTTCGCACCGAGTGCAACCAGTGGAGTTCGCTATGAGATTTCATGCTGGTGTTTTTGACGCGGCGATCATTGGATAATAAAGGAACAATGACAGGGCCTCTTTTTTCAACCAATGTGCCACCACGTCAAAAACGCCAGCATGAAATCTCAGCTTAAGACTCAGTTTGCGCCCACCACTTCACCAACACTGTCTAATTTGCAGATGTGTGTGTGTATACCCCCACTCCGATTCTTTCCTAAAAAATAGTGGATCTGGTAGACCGTGATTATCCCGAAAGCGTGTTGGCCCGAAACTTGGTTGAACCGAAAGTTGGAATCCCGAATGAGAGTAATCCAGAAAGATGACTAAATTTTACTAGTCACGCGCTAATGAAATAAAATGTCACAAAAATTTTCTCGGGATTACTTCTATTCGGCATTTCAACTTTTGGGCCAACCGAGCGTCGGGCCAACAGGCTTTCGGGATGATCGCGGGCTACCGGTGGATGTGAGATTACTCACAAATTCAGAGCCCTAGGTGTATCAACGCATATGAATCGTGTAAAACATAGACATAGTGCATGGACCACTAAGCAGGCCGCCATATTTGAAGCCAAGGAAAGAGATAGCAAGAGGTACAAAACATACGCTATCTCTTTTGTATTCATTGTATTATCATTATTTACACAATATGCGCTCTCTCTTCCGTTTCAATAGGCATCACATTTTATGCATCGAATGAATGGACGTTAGCGGTCCATGCTCTATGTCTATGGTGTAAAATATCCCATTTTTGAGTTGGACTATAATTTTTTTCATTCAAAATTCGGAGTTATGCACCTTCGGGCTTACGGACATTCGGGTCTATTCAAAGGAGTAAGAATATCAGGAAGGAGCCTTTTCAGTAATTTACTGGTATGTAGTGAAACGGAAAAATCCATCTAGTGATCCAGTATTATATAGTGGTTTTCTGAAAATAGCCAATAAGAACTGTTCGCTAACGTAACCTAACCTGCATATAACCTAAAACTAAAATCCATCAAAGAGTATTACAGATGAATAACCCAAGAAATAACAGAGAATTGAATGTAATTGACTTTTTCGAATACCACATTACATTCGGCAACCATCTTTACTGAACCATTTCCGTTTCACTGTGTTACTAAAAAGACTCTTTTCTGATATTCTTACTTGTTTGGTTCTACCGCCCTTCGGGCCTATTCACGTACGGACCAATTGACCCTTACCTTGCCAAACTATATAAACTGGTATTGTCTGTGGCGGATTTAGAAATGCTTTTCTCTCTCTTCATTCGACGAGTAACAAAAGGATAAGGCTGGAGACTCACGCTAGCGACTGTTGCGCGCGACACCATTAGAAGGAAGCAGAGGGAAGGTGTTTTCAACTCGGATCCCTGCATTCTTCTAGTAGCTTCGTTCGTTCTAAGGTGTTCTAAGTTGCCCCAACTTGCACCAAACCAATCAATTCATTTTTATAATTAGAAGAGCCAATCAAAAATATCTGGAGCACGTTGGGGCAACTCAGAACACCCTAGAACGAACGAAGCTGATGGTGTCGCGTGCGACAGTCGCTAACATGAGTCTCCAGCCTGAGAGTGTCTTCAAATGGCAGCGATTAGTGACGAGCGATACTTTGGACGAAGGGAGAGATCCCATGTGACTTCTCTTTTCAGCTAACGTATCGTCGCTGATCGCTGCCATCTAAAGAGACCTTGAAGGTGAAAATACATGCGTGCGTTTGTCACATGCGATGGTATTAGATGAAAAGAGAAGTCCTAGGGGAGAACACTTCACCTTCCCTTTCATCTAATGATGTCGCATGCAGCAAACGCACGCATATAATATAAGCTTCACATTACAAGCACTGCTTGTAGCGTTGTCCGTTGAAAAGAGAAGAAGGATTCCTAAGTCCGCTACTATATTAGCTTCGTTCTTTCTAAGGTGTTCCAAGTTGCCCCAACGTGCTCCACATGTTGTTAATTCGTTCTTCCAGTCATAAGAATGAATTGATTGGTTTGGTGCAAGTTGTGGCAACTCAGAACACCTCAGAACGAACGAAGCTATTGTACTGTATATAATATATGATAAAGGCAAATTGAATTCTCCAAAAAGACTCAATTCAACTGACATTACAGTATTTTGTGGTTTCGAAAGAATGCAAACCAATCAAACTTTCGAAACTTTTGCTATCTAGGAAGAATATGAGATCGGTTATATGAGAAATAGCCAATGACTAGAGTTGGCGGTTTTTTACAAACACCAACGGCAATCATAAACTTTGAAGTTGAACAAACCCCTTGCATCGATCGATTCGTGTGGTGATGAACATAGTATCAACGTCCATTTTGATCGATTCCGACTTTGGGCTGGTTTGGACGCCATAACCTCGATCGAAGAGCTACTACGAACAAGCGATACCGAATTTCAACCGAACCAACAAGAATATAGTAAGCTCATCAATCCTCTCATAATAATACAAAACGCACACGCACACAGAAAGAAAATTCATACATTTTGCGAAAAAGATTTATTCATACTCAGTACAGATTCCATGTGATAAACGAAAACAATTCAAACCGATTTATTTCACTCTCTTTTATCGGTTTGAATTGTGTTTCTGCATCGGAATCAATTGAAATTCAATCGGATTTTTTTTAACCAGGGGCTCCTACTCGATGCTTTTAATTAACCCTCTAACGTCTCAAAATGTCCCAACACGGCTGGAACGGAAACGTTCCGAGGGTATGAGGCGTCAGGGTTGATTCATGATGGTATATTGGAAGAGCATGGATTCATAAACCTAATGCGCTATAGTTAGCTTACATCAAAGGCATGATATCTCTCACATACAGAATGTATGAATTTTCTCTCCGTGCTGTGAAAACGAGATATTACATTACCTAACCTTTCTTTGATTGTTAATCTCATATATCTATGTATTTTCATATTCAGTCATAAAAAAAGTGAAGTCAATTACTACTATCTTATAACTAAAGTTCGAAATCACATATTACGTAGGATGTTCAATATAATCTAAACGATCTTATTCAATTCCAGTCTGAGAAGCAGTTTTCAACTCCCGATCAGGAGGATCAGCTGTTAGCTGATATTGATATCGACCCTCAGTTGACCGCAAGTTTGCAGCCTGGAGAGGGAAGTGGAGAGCTGCGGGAGCGAGGAAGAGCACTGCGCAAGCGAGAAAGGGCACTGCGAGAGCTCGAAAGAGAGCTGCGACAGCAGCGTGAACTTCTTGCTGAGCAGATTCGAGACGTTACCAGACAGAAAGAAGCGCTACATTCGCAAACTAATGATTTCATTCTCCATCAGCAGGCTCATGAGGAGCGAATAAGACAGTGGCAACAGCAATGCGAGGATCAGCAGAAACAGCTGCATCGCCAGCAGCAAATGTTACGAAGCCAGCTACAACGGCAACAACAGCAGCAAAAAGAACTGCAGCAGCAACAACAACAACAGCAGTAGCAGCAGCAGCAGCAGCAGCGATCTCAACCCGCCCCTCTGCTACCACAGCACCCAGGTCAGCAATCCACATGTAAGTAAATTTCTTTTTCATTCAATCCTTACACCACATTGTTGGTTAAGTATTCCTTCAAATTTTGGAAAAGATTTACAGATGTCCTAATGATACATCATTTCAACGGATTTCTTTCAAGACAAAAGATTCTTCAAGAATCATCAATCAAGAATGTTGTGCATGGGATTCACTTGAATGTTCAGATCAATTTTCTGCGAGAAATTATAATTATGGATAATTTTTAATGTTTTGCAGACCGAGGAACTCGTGCTGGACGAAGAACACAGCAAAACACATTTGCAAACTGGCTCTGAACATTGGCCCATGCTGGCAACACAGCGCGAGGTACAGGAAGAGGAAGAGGAAGAGGGAGAGGAAGAGGGAGAGGGAGAGGGAGAGGGAGGGGGAGAGGAAGAGGGAGAGGGAGAGGGAGAGGGAGAGGGAGAAGAAGAGGAAGAGGGAGAGGAAGAGGAAGAGGAAGAGGAAGAGGAAGAGGAAGAGGGAGAGGGAGAGGGAGATGGAGAGGGAGAGGGAGAGGGAGAGGGAGAGGAAGAGGGAGAGGAAGAGGGAGAGGGAGTGGGAGAGGGGGAGGGAGGGGGAGAGGAAGGGGAAGAGGAAGAGGAAGAGGAAGAGGAAGAGGGAGAGGAAGAGGAAGAGGAAGAGGAAGAGGAAGAGGAAGAGGAAGAGGAAGAGGAAGAGGAAGAGGAAGAGGAAGAGGAAGAGGAGGACAAGGAGAAGAAGACGAAGAAAGAGAGACAGAAGAAAGTGGGAGAGAATGAGGACGACTGATTCTTTATACTATTTATGATTTTTTGTTGGAATCACAAATTCAAGATATCTGCGAATTTTGGCTTTTGAAGAATTCTATTTTTTCAGATTCAAGTGTAAAACATTATTTAGACTCTCAAGTGTGAAGCATCATAGCTCTCAATTCAAGTAAGAGAATTGTATTTTTGTCATTTTTATTTTGAGAAATTTAATATTCATTTTGAGTTACAAGGAATTCTAGCATCAAGAGTTGGGAAGTGGGAGCAGTTGAATTCAAAAGCTACATAATTAGTCAAAATCTGAAGCGAATAATGATAACTTATGCGCTTGACATTGCATATTGTTGGGAACGATGAATGTTTTCAAATTAGACTAAACGCTAAGCTATCAGCTTGTGAAATTTCGATCCCCAACTGTCAATAACAAATCTCAATCGTTTGGAAATTCAAAGTTCTCAGTAATAAGCAATCTCAGGTACGTCAGTTGTTATTATTCCCTTCAAATGTGTGTTCATTACATCCTTTCTGGAAAAAGTTGACGCAAAATTCAACTTCATTCCCTGCTCCACTTCTTGATACTGGAATTCCCTTAAAAATTTCATTATTCCCCAATTTGCATTCAAACGAAAATTGTTACGTCCAAGACAAATCAATTATCATATTTGTTATTTTTTTTAGTATCAAAATTTTGATAATAAAACGAATTTCAGCACAAAATCATTGTTATTCAATCATTCTTGAAACATATTTTCATTCAACCCTCAATCACTCCATGTATTTTCACTAATGTTTCATTGATTCAGTTTTTTTTGAACAGGTTCATTATTATTTTGTCATTTGCTCACGATTTTGATTGGAAAATAGTAGACACTAGCAGACTGTACATCAAAGTTCATTGTATTTATTGTATATCCACTACGCCTTTATGTGTGGGGCTTTTCATCCTAGAGCAAGCCTGATTTAATTTGTTTCATCAATTGCCTACGATTTTAATTGAAGAAATCAACAGTATTTGGCTGTCCGTCAGGATTCATGGTATGTCCACTGCAGGGGTGTTATAAGAATTCTTATACGTATATGTATAACACCCCTGCGTATGAGGTATGAGGATGAAATCATTCTCATACGTAATTGTATAAGACCTCCAACATTTTGAACAGAATATTATTAAATGGTGGTGAATCCTAGTCCAACTGTCACAACGATTCATATAAGAATTCTTATCCGTATAACACCCCTGATCCGCTGTGTCCTAGTTTATAAAGCGGTAGTGAATAAACTTGAATCATTCTTCTGGAGCAGGGTTGTTATGAAAATGTGCCTACGATTCTAGTTGAAGAACTCTGTGAAAGAGTTTATCTGCTATGTTTCAGTCTGTGAAGGGATTATGGATTTTATTTTATATAATCAAATCTTTGACATATCATACAGAATTTTAGTGCTTCCGCAAGATTCGAGAAATTATTGATCTTGTCTTGTCTTGTCTTGGAAATCGATACAATATCGAGACGAGATGCGTAAAATAGCATTCAAGACAAGAACAATATGTATCAATCGAGAAAAGCGTATCGTCGAGATCAGTTGGTCAAGATCTTGACTAGATCTCGATCTTGTATTATCAAAATCACCAATGCGCAGTGAGGACAAATTTTACAGTAAATTATTGCAGTGTTGGTTATGAACTTTGTATATCCATATATACTGTATATTTAGATATACAAACAATGTTAAATAACAAAGACGTAGTATGGATAGACCGAGCCCGTATATGGCGGGAGTTTAGGAAAGACAGAAACAGAAACTCTTCCAACCGTATTTTAAAA